>JARHVA010001845.1:495000-1695000 GCA_037957365.1 Torreya grandis
TTATTGATTTATATGTTTAATTTTTATTATTTATGATGAGAAATTATATGTAATCATATGAGTATTTTTATAATTTTATTAATTTATATGTTTATTATTTAACATACATAATTTTTATTTGTCATGATGAGTAATTATATAAATAGAATTATTATTCTATATATATGATTAATTGTTTGTTCATTTATCTTATATTTAATTTCTTTTAAATGTAGATTGTTTATTTTATGAATGAAACACAATAATGTTTTAGTAATAAGAATATGTGTGTGTGTGTGTGTGTGTGTGTGTGTGTGTACACACACACACACAAAAAAAAAAAAAACACACACACACACACACACACACACACACACACACACACACACACACACACACACACACACACACACACACACACACACGCACGCATATGTATATATACATAGATATATGTAAATATTTATATGATTCAAATAATTAATTATATTCATTATATATTATATATAATTAATTAATTTTATATTATTTATATTGTATGTAGAATGATTTTTTTACTCACATTACTATATTATAAAATGTTTAATCTTTGTTTTTATGCATTAATTTTTAAATGGTAGAATGTTTCTTTGAAATAATGAGTATGTTTGCAACTAGTTATTGTTCATACAAATTAATAATTTTTTTAAATGATATATTTTTATTTGATTATTTGTTTAATTGATTATATGTTTGTAACAAATTAATAATTTATTTAAATGATATATTTTTATTTGGATTATTAGTTGATTAATTGATTATTTGTTTGTATATATGTTTGGAGGTACAAAGTAATTATTTGTTTGTAGAGTGTATGTTTGTTTAAATGATTATTATTTATTTGTTTATTGATCATATAGATATTTTATGGTAATGTGTATATGATCTATATGAAGTTGGATTGATGTATTAAATGTATTTTTATTTATATAAAAAATATTTTGTAATTTAAGATGTGTATTTGATTATTTATTTGTTTGTATGTAGAATACCTACTTTTATGTAAAATGCACTTTCTTGTGTGATTCAAAATATGTTTATTTATTTGTATGTGATCTATCAAGTTGGATTGATGTATTAAATATCTCTTTTTGTATAAAGAATATTGTATAATTCATGATGTGTAATTTATCATTTATTTGTAAATTGTATATTTACTTGTTTGTATATAAAATGCGCTTTCTTATGTGATTTAATATATGTTTATTTATTTGTATTATTCCTTCTATGTTTATTTATTTTAATGTATGAATACTATATTGTATTTAGTCTCTTTTTAACTTACATTATTATATTTTGAAATGGTTAATTTGTTTGTACGCATTAATTTTTAAATGGTAGAATGTTTTATTTAAAGAATGAATATATTTACAATTAAATATTATTTGTACAAATCAAGAACTTGTTTAAATGATATATAGATAAATTTGTTTGTTAAAAGTATTTCTATAAAATTAAATATTTCTTTATTTGTATTAAAAATATTATGTAAGTTAAGATGTATGAAAAATATTGTGAAATTCAAGATGTAATTGATTATTTATTTTCTTGTATGTAGAATAATTTCTTTCATTAGGATTCATCTAAAAAAACACTTTTAATGTGTACTTTTTATGTGATTCCATAGATGTTTATTTATTTTAATGTATGAATGTATGTAAATGTATATTGTACATCAAAATTTTCACTTATATAACTATATTTTAAAATGGTTAATTATATCTTTTGTTTGTATGCATTAATTTTTAAATGATAGAATGCATGTTTGAAATAATGAGTATGTTTGTTGTACAAACATATATATATATATATATATATATATATATATATATACACACACACACATATGTATGTGTGTGTGTTTGTACAAATAATTATGTAAGAGTTTATTTAGATTTTTGTTTGTTTGTAGAGTGAATATTTGATATAAATATCTCTTTATTTGTGTAGAGAATATTAATTATTTATTTGTATTGTATGTTTACTTGCTTGTAAGTAAAATGCTTGCTTTTATGAATGACTATTTTTAGAATGATATCTATAGAAACACTTTTGTTATGTAAATGTGCACACTTTTATGTTATTTAATATATGTTTTTGTTTTTATTATTCATTTTATATTTATTTGTTATGTAAATGTGCACACTCTTATGTTATTTTTAAATAGATATGGCACTTCTAGTGGAATGCTTGGGGCTGCCCATGCTAGCATGTTTCTTCTTTGTCTGACTTCTAGGATCGTATGGGGCATTCCCCATTTAAATTCTCTTTTCTTCAGGTTGCTTGGGCTGTTGGTCCTTCCTTTATTCTTTGGCATGTCTGGTTGGAGAGGAATAAGAGGATATTTTAGGATGTTAGGATTAGGGTCGTGCATCTATGGTGGAAAATTATCCATTCTCTTATGAGACAATTTTGGCTAAGTGTGAGTTGAATGGAGGTATGGATCTTGGAGATGTTGTTATATGCAATCACCTCAATTTTCCTTTTCAAGTAGGGGTTCTAGTGGTTTTTTATTAGTGGTATATAGTAAAATTAGACAACCTTTGTGGCATGTCAATCGTGAGGGGCATTGGACTCCTCCTCTGCCTAGAATTCTCAAAGTCAACACTAATGGTTCTGGCATTGGGGGAGTTCGTCAAAGTAGTTTTGGTGAAGTCCAATTTCTTTTCTCTATGTATAAGATCTCTCGTACTAATAATTACATGGAGGCTTTGGCCATATTTTTTGTTATAGAGCAATGTTGTGTGTATGGCTAACATAGGATTATTTGTGAGACTAATTCTTAGGTGGTTGTGAATGTTATAATTATGCAGGGACTTGAGGATGTTAGTTGGCACTTAGCTTTAGTTATTAATCATATTTTCTAGTTATGCAGGGCTCTTAATCTATCATTTTTACACACATTCCTCAAGAGTGGAATGGTATTGTTGATTGCCTGGATAAATGGGCTTCAGTTCATATGTAAGACTGGAATATTGTGGATAAAAGGCAATTGCCCCCTAATTTAGCTCATGTTTTTTATGAACTTATTGATTGGGATAGGGTTCTTTAAATCTTTTTGTTAAGCTCTTTAGTTTTGTTTCTCTGTGTTTTAATAGATTTTTACCCCTCTTTTAGTTAATCAATATATGTTTTTGTTTCTATTATTCATTTTATATTTATTTTAATGTATGGATACTTGTATTTGAATTTTTAATTGTATGTTGATTCATTTATTTATATCATTATATTTTAAAATAGTTTATATCTTTGTTTGTTATATATTAATTTGTTTGAATTAATATAATTAGACATCATTTTAACTTGTAAAATTGTGACAAATAATGCTTTAATCAAATAAATTATTGTATATATCTTTGAAGTTGTTTATGTGATCATTAGTTTAGCACTTCGTATAAGTATTTTTATGTATGAGTTAAGCACTTTTTGATGGATTTGTTATACTACATGTTTTATTATTATTTATTGTATGTTTTTATAAGCATTTATTTTATGAATATGTATTTAAAAATATTTATGTTTATATTAATTTTTAAATGACAGAATATTTATTTGAAATAATGATTATGATTGCACGTAATTATTTTTTATAAAAATTTAAAAATAGAATGTATATATATGTTTTATACAAATTATAGTATTATTTTTTGTTTAAATCCTTATTATTTGTTTGTACATTGATTATGTAGATAATTTTTTATTAGATTGTATATGTTCTCTCAAATTTGTTTGTTTGTAGAATGCATCATTATATAAATGATTAGTGTTTATTTAAATGATCATTGTTTGTTGGTGTAATGATCACATATATATATATGGTAATGTATATGATCTATCAAATTAGATTGATGTATTAAATAATTATTAAAAATATAATTCATCACTTCTAAATAATAATTTATTTGTATATTGTATGTTTCTTTGCTTGTATGTAAAATGCATTTTATTCTGTGATTATATATATATATATATATATATATATATATATATATATATATATATATATATATATATATATATATATATATATATATATATATACATATATATATATACATATACATATATATATACATATACATATATATATGCATATACATATACATATACATATATACATATACACACATATATATATGTATATGTATATATATATATATATATATGTATATGTATACATATATATATATGTGTGTGTGTGTGTGTGTGTGTGTGTGTGTGTGTGTGTGTGTTTTTGTATTGTTCATTTTATGTTTATTTATTGTAATGTATAAATACTTGTATGTAAATTTATATTGTATGTCTACTTTTTTTTACTCACATTACTATATTATAAAATGGTTAATTTTATCTTTGTTTGTATGCATTAATTAACATTACTATATTATAAAATGGTTGATTATATCTTTCTTTGTATTCATTAATTTTTAGATCAATGTACAAATAAAAAATGATCATCATCTACACTCTACTATTAAAATATTTATAACTATATTATAAAATGGATAATTATATCTTTGTTTGTATGCATTCATTTTTACATCAAATAAACAAATGATGATCATCATCCTTTAACAGATCAATACTATTTTTTGAAAAAGAAAATTGAAAGAAGGCAGAAAAATGGTCCTCCTCTCTTGGTTGGTTCAAATTGAATTTTGATGGGGCATCTAGGGGAAACCCTAGTGGCTTATGGGTTGGTTGTATGATAAGAGATTGTAGTGATTCCCTTATTAGGGTTATGTCTAAGAAATTAAAGGATGGTACAAATAATGAATTAGAGGTTCAAACCTTATTCTCAGTGTGGTATTGTAAAGCTTTAGGTGGAAGGGGATTCTCAAATAATCATTTTTACTTTAAAGAAGTCATTAACCTCTTCATGAAACATAGAAAACATTCTTACTAAAGCTTGGGAATGTCTTGAGGAGTTTGATGCATAAGAAGGTTTTTATTGTCTCAAGATAGCTAATATCATCATGGATTTTCTCACCAATTATGGAATCAATCAAAATGCATCAACCATTGTTGATAATCATGGAGGGGAATGGGAGGATCTTGAGGGCATATCTAATATAATTTTAGGCTCTTAATTAGTCATAATTTGTCTCCTTATTTTTTTGCTCTCTTGCATGTGAATAGAAGGTGATGGTGGTGGATGAGCATTGAGGAATGATAATCATTAATGAAGTCATTTGTTTGAGAGACTTCTCTTTCTTCTTTTTAATACTTTATGTTGCATTCTTGCTTTGAAATTATCTTTCACTAAGGAGGTAGGAATGGATCAAAATATAGCTTCATCTCTCAGGATACTAGTTGTTCATGGGGGCAATACTATTAGGAAGATAGCATTTTATGGAGGTGCAATCAGAGCACACCTCAAGAACATTTTTTGGGGGCCCCAATAGAAGAAATATTGCATGTAATAATCTTTAATCTAGGTGAAGAGTATCTAGTGGAAAGTGTTCTAAGTAGAGTGAACTCAATATTTGTTTCAAACCTCTTGGTTTAGTTTAGGAAAATAATCTAGTTGTTAAGTTTTTCGATTTATTCATGGATTTGATGCACAAAGAAGGTTTGTTGGAGCATTTGGTAAATTTCAATGCTGGCCCATTTTTAGGAGCACCCTTTCTTAGGCAATAATAGATTTGAGTTTATTCTAATTTTTGTTGTTAAGGACCTCAAAATTCAATTTATTTTTCTATTATGGTATGTCAAAATATTTGGAGAACAAGCTCCCATCATCCTCCGTTGGAAGGTGGGAGATTCATATCCTCTCCTTGGGAGTAAGTTCAGTGTCTCATTGTAGGTCTTGAACTTTGGAAGGAATTTTTACACTATAGAGATAGAGTGGAGGCGGTTTCATTTTTATGTCAAATGGTGGATAAACCCTAATGAATTCCTCTATCATAAATCATATAGAACCCTCATCATGTAGCAATAGTGGCTATACGTGGTCATTTGGTGAGAAATTGAGTAGTGATGTCTGTAGGTAGGAAAAAAGGTTGGTTTCATTGGGTTACGATGAGTGAGGAATGTGTAGCAGTTCCTAAAGCAAGCTAGAAGATGAGGTGAATGTTTGAGTCTTATGGCTATTTGGTTTGTAAGTAGAAGGATATCATTCTAGTTTCTCTACATTTTTTGTATGACCTTTTCTATCCAGTTGGTAAATTTGGTGCCTAGAACTATATTTTTGTTGCCACTTGGTGGCTTTGTTTCTTGAAGGATTTCAATTTCTTTTTGAAATTTTTGATGGTTAGGGCTTATTGTATAAACTTATCATTTATAATATAAGGCAAGAGACCCATAAACCTTGGTACTTATCTAAACATAATAATGATCATCATCTACACTCTACTATTAAAATATCTAAATGATTAATTTATAAACAAACAATGATCATGTAAACAAACATTCATTCTACAAATAAACAAGTATTTAAATAGATGGTTATAGAGTAATTTATACAAACAATATATATAATAAATTATTTAAACAAATTCTTATACAATGATTTGTATGAATAATAGTTACATGTAAACATATCTATTATTATTATTTTAATTGAAACCTTGCTTTTTACATTGATTAGGTGTATGAAAGGCATCTTCAATTAAATACGAAGGACTGAGGAGTATCTATTTTATCAAATTTGTCTAGAGCACGATCTTGGCCTCATCACTTTTTGGTGTTTATTAGGATTTATACTTTGGTGGATGGAAAGGTAGTATTTTTTGCACCATCATCCTTATTATTAGACAACCACCCACGTGATATAATTAACTATTTTAAAATATAGTAATATTTTAAAGTATCCATACATTTAAATAAATAAACATAGAATGAATAATAAAAATAAATATTCACACAATAAAGTGTATGTTTACATATAAACAAACAATGATCATTCAAATAAATATGCATTTTACAAATAAATAATGATCATTTATTATTTAACATACATATTTGTAATTATTCATGATATATATATATATAATTAATTAATTAATTAATTATTTGAATCATTTATTCTATATTTAATTTTTTTAAATATAGATTATTTAGTTTTGTGATTGAATGTTTTAGTAATAAGAATATTGGTTTTAATTATTTATTATGAGTTTATATAAATATGTGAATATAATTAATTGTTTGAGTCATGTACTCTATATTTAATTTCTTTTAAATATAGATTGTTTACTTTTGTGAATGAATGTTTTAGTAATAGAAATATTGGTTTATGCAAGCAAATATTTATTGCTTTCTTCTATGTTGTACATATTATTTATGATGTATAAATTATCTATATGTATATTGATCATATGGGTATTTTTATGATTTTGTTAATTTATATGATTTATTATGTAAGACATTTATCACTCATTAGGAGCAATTATATATATGAAAGTTTTCTTTTAAATTACTTATGATAATTAATTTTTGTATGTTTTAATTTTTTCTGTAAATTGTTTGCTTTTATGAATGAATGTTTTAATAATATAAACATTGGATTATGGAGGTGAAATATTTATTGCTTTCTTCTATCATTTAATATATGTTTATTTTTTATTATTCATGATGAGTAATAATATGTATGTTGGGTTTTTTTTGGTTATATGTTTATTATTTATATATATAATATTTATTTTTATGAACGAATATGTAAAGATGAATATTTTAATAATAAATGTGAAATATGTTCTTTCCTTTACGATTCATTATGCTTATTTGTTTGGGAATGTATAACACCTTTAATATTTGCTTTCTTTAATTTTGAATGTATCTCTTTGGTAAAGTTATTATTTAAATGATGTATATTTGTTATTTATTTGTATATTGATTATATGACTATTTTTATAGTTTTATTAATTTATATATTTTATTATTTAAGATACATATTTTTATCTATTTAAGATGAGTATGATGAGTAATTATATATAGGATTAATTGTTTGAATCAATTATTTTATGTGAGTTCTTGTTTAAATGATGTATAGTTTTAAATATTTATGATGAGTAATTATATATATGTTCATTTATCTGAATCCATTATTTTATGTGAGTTGTTTAAATGATGTATATTCATTTTTATTTGTATATTAATTGTATGGATATTTTTATAGTTTTATTAATTTATATATTTTATTATTTAAGATACACATTTTTAATTATTCATGATGAGTAATTATATATATGATTAATTTTTTGAATAAATTTATGCATGCATTAATTTTTAAATGATATAATGTTTGTTGGAAAGAATGAAATGATTACATGTAATTATTCTTTATATAAATAATTGTATTATTATTTGTTTGTAGAATGCATGTTTATTTAAATATTTATTGTTTGTTTGTACATTGATCATATAGATAATTTTATAGTAAAATGTATCTGATATATCAAATTTATGTATTTGTAAAATATATTTTTATATAAATGATCAATGTTTGTTTAAATGATTGCTTGTTTCATATAATTATAATTATTGTTTATACAAATCATTATATATATAAATATATGTTTTATATAAATTATTGTACTCTTAATTGTTTGTAAAATGTATGTTTGTTTAAATATTAAATGTTTATTTTTACATTGATTATATAAATAATTTTATAGTAGAATGTATATGATCCATGAAATTTATTGTTTGTAGAATGCATCTTTGTATAAGTGATCATTGTGTGTTCACTATAATGATCATATAAATATTTTTATGGTAAGGTGTATGTCATCTATCAAGTTAGATTGGTCTATTAAATCTCTTTAATTAGATATTTTTATGGGAAATCATTTTTGTTTAAATGATGTTTGTTATTTATTTGTATTTTGAGCATATGGGTATTTGTATAGTTTATTATATATGGTTTAAAGTTATTTTTATAGTTTATTATAAATGATTTATATTATTTATGAAATTTGAATGATTCATTATATTTTTGTTTATTCATGTGTTTTAATTTATGTTAAAAATAATTTATTAATTTTTATGATGAGTAATTATTGTTTATGTAAATACAATTTTTTGAGTAAGTAAAAAACCTATATTATTTTTTTAAATATAAACTATTTGATTGAAATATTAAATTTGTAAATGTTAGAATATGTTTAATATGAGTATTTGTTTAAATTGTGTGTGTGTGTGTGTGTGAGAGAGAGAGAGAGAGTGTTTGAATCATTTATTCTATATTTATTTATTTATTCTATAATTTAATGAATTTTTTAATATATAAATATATTTGTTTTATTATTATTATTATTATTATTATTATTATTATTATTATTATTATTATTATTATTATTATTATTATTATTATTATAATAGAACGTTGGATTGTTTGTAAATATAGATTATTTGATTGAAATATTAAATGTGTAAATGTTAGAATTTGTTTAATATATTTAATTTTTTTAAATGTAGTTTGTTTGCTTTTGTGAACGAATGTTTTAGAAATAAAAATAAAAATCTAGGTTTATACATGTAAATATTTGTTACTTTTTTCTATGATTTAATAAATGTTTTAATATATAAATATATTTGTTTGATATTATTATTGTTGTTGTTTTTGTTGTTGTTGTTGTTGTTGTTGTTGTTGTTGTTGTTGTTGTTGTTGTTGTTGTTGTTATTATTATTATTATTATTATTATTATAGAACACTGGGTTGTTTGTAAATATATATTCTTTGATTGAAATATTAAATGTGTAAATGTTAGAATTTGTTTAGTATAAGTGTTTGTGAGAATAGTATTTGTTTATTATTCATGATGAACAATTATATGTATGATAGGGTTTTTTATTTTATATAGATTGTTTACTTCACTGGTTTATGTATGTAAATATTTGTAAGCTTTCTTCTATGATTTAATATATATTTATTTCTTATTATTCATGGTAAGTAATAATTTGAATGATAAATACTTTTGTTATTCATTACAATGATAGCCTTTTTTATTTATAATAAATAATTACATGATATCTTTACTTTTTTATATATATAATATTTTCTTTATGAATAAATATGTAAGGATGAATATTTTAATAACAAATGTGTTCTTTCTTTTAAGATATATATTTTTAGTTATTCTTGATGATTGATTATTTATTTATATATATATATATATATATATATATATATATATATATATATATATATATATATATATATTCAATCATTTATTGTAAGTTTAATTTTTTTGGTTTTTATGAATGAATATTTTAATAATAGAAACATTGAACATTTATTGGTTTGATTATTTTGTTTTATTTGTTTGAACTAAACTTTAAAGAAAATCTTCAATATAATTTAGATGCTAGTTTATTTATCTTTTTAATTCATTTAATATTTATATTATTTTAACTTGTAAAATTGTGACAAATGATACTTAATCAAATAAATTATTAGATATATATTTAAAGATTATTTATGTGATTTATTACTCTAGTTCTTCATATAAGTATGTATATGCATGATTTAAGGGTTTTTTTAAATTTGTTATACAACTATTTGTTTTTTATTAGATTAGCATAAAAAAGGGTGTTGGGCCCTTTACAAAGTATCCTCTAGGGCTAAAAACAAAAAGGTCAACCAAAAGCCAAAAAATAGCACACAAACAACAGTTGAACAATAGAGCCAAAAAGGCTATGCTATAAACTATATAGTAATAGACCCTGACCTAGTAGGTCTAACACTTTTGGCCCAAAAGTGGGTTTGAGAAACATGTTTAGGAATCCCATGCTTCCTCTTTTAGACAACAATCCAATAGGCATATAAATCTCTAATCTTAGAGAAAGGAGATGAAGGAGGTGAAAAACTCACCAAATCCTCTGAAAGGGGTAGTGCTTGTGAAGTGGGCCCAACAACACATTGCATACCTTCAGTAGTAGTTCTATACTTAGTAACAATAATAAACAAGATCCTTGAAGATGTCTTAGTAGTAGCAGCAATAATAGGGGAGACATCAGGGGAGATCCTAATAGCAGTCCCAACAACAACAATAGTAAGGGAGGTCTAAATAGTAGTCTCAAGATCAACAACAACAACAACAACAACAACAACAAGGGAGGTCCTTGAATAAATCCTACTAGTAGAAGAGTATTATAATAAGGGTAGTGCTAAAAGTTTCACCTTACCTCCAGTCTTTTTCTAAGGGGATGAGGTTTCATCACACACCTTGGCAAAAGAGATATGAATAGCAAGGGAAGAGCCCAAAATTATATTAGTAATAGTTACCCTTGACATAGGCATCACATTAGCAACAACCCCTATCTTGAGCAACACACTAGTAGTAGCACCATTAATAGAAAAAGACCCTGGCTTGAGCAATGCACTAATAATAGTAGTAGAAACCTCTGGCTTGAATGATGCCCCAAAAACAACGCCAAACAAAACACCAAAAATAACAAAAGACCTTGGATCGATGGTGGACTAACAACAGCACTAGCAGCACTAGACAACACCATAAAATACCCCACAATAGCTACATTAGTAGACCTAGGTGACACACCAATAACTGTCAACCCCTACAAACAAAGCACCTGGGCAGGAAGAGGAGCGAAAGAGGCCATTCAAAATTTTCATTTATACAACTATTTTTTTATATTATTCATTGTATGTTTATATAAGCACTTCTTTTATGAAAATGTATTTAAATATATTTATGTATGCATCAATTTTAAATGATAGAATTTTTATTTGAAAGAATAGATATGATTACATGTAATTATTTTTAGAGTTTATTATATATGATTTATGAAATTTGAATGATATATTATATTTTTGTTTATTTGTATGTTATGTTAAAAATAATTTTTTAAATTTTTGTGATGAGTAATTATAATTATATATATAATATAAATATTTTTATTTATGTATATGTATTTTTTTATGAATATTTAAAAAATCTATATTAATTTTTTAAATATAAATTATTTAATTGAAATATTAAATTTTAAATGTTAAAATATGTTTAGTATGAGTATTTGTTTAAATGATGTATATATATATTATTTATATGTATATTAATCATGAGTATTTTAATAATTTTTTATTAAAAAAAATTAACATGTATTGATTATCGATTCTTTGATTTTTTAAATTTTATAGTCTTTAAATGGTTATATATGATTTATAGTTATTTTTGTAATTTATTATATATGATTTGTATGATTTATGAAATTTGAATGATATATTATATTTTTGTTTATTTAAATGCTTCAAGTTATGTTAAAAATAATTTCTTAATTTTTATGATGAGTATTTATAGTTTATTATATATGATTTATGAAATTTGAATGATATATTATATTTTTGTTTATTTGTATGTTTCAAGTTATGTTTAAAATATTTTTTTAATTTTTATGATGAGTAATTATAATTATATTAATAATATAAATATTTTTGTTTATGTAAATGCAATTTGTTTCTGAATATTTAAAAAATCTATATTAATTTTTTAAACATGTAAATTATTTAATTGAAATGTTAAATTTTTAAATGTTAGAATATGTTTAGTATGAGTATTTGTCTAAATGATGTATATATATTGTTGATGTGTATATTAGTCATGATTATTTTTAAGATTTTTTATTAATTTGGATGATTTATTATGTAAGATAGGTTTTTCTTATTATATATTTTATGATAAGTTATCATGAGTATTTTCATAGTTTTTTTTGGATGATCTACTATGTAAGATAGGTTTTTTTATTATTCATTTTATGATAAGTTGTTTGATATAATATATTTTTGTTTATTTGTATGTTTAAAATTATGTTAAAAATAATTTCTTAATTTTTATGATGAGTAATTATAATTATATGTATAATATAAATATTTTTGTTTATGTAAATGCAATTTTTTTAATGAATATTTAAAAAATTATTATTTTTAGTATGAGTATTTGTTTAAATACTCATACATACATACATACATACATACGTACATATGATTTGTAATTGATTATATATTTGTAAATTGTATGTTTACTTGCTTGTACGTAAAATGCACTTTCTTATGCGATTCGATATATGCTTATTTGTTTATATATGATCTATTAAGTTGGATTGATGTATTAAATATCTCCTTTTTGTATAAAAAATATTGTATAATTCATGATGTGTAATTGATTATTTATTTGTAAATTGTATATTTACTTGCTTGTATGTAAAATGCACTTTCCTATGTGATTTAAAACATGTTTATTTGTTTGTATTATCTTCTATGTTTATTTATTTTAATTTATGAATACTATATTGTATGTAGTATTTTTTTTAACTTACATTATTATATTTTGAAATGATTAATTATATTTTTGTTTGTATGCATTAATTTTTAAATGGTAGAATATTTTATTTAAAGAATGAACTTGTTTACAAGTAATTATTGTTTGTACAAATCAAGAACTTGTTTAAATGATATATAGAGATATTTATTTATAAAAATTATTATATAAGTATTTTTTAAAATTAGGACTGATGTATTAAATTAAATATATTTTTGTTTGTGTAAAAAATATCATGTAAGTCAGAATGTGTAAAAAATATTGTGTAATTCAAGATGTGTAATTGATTATTTATTTACTTGTATGTAGACTACTTGCTTTTATTAGGATTCGTCTATAGAAACACTTTTAATGTGATTCTATATATGTTTATTTATTTTAATGTATTGATGTATGTAAATGTATATTATATGTTAATTTTTTCACTTATATTACTATATTTTAAAATGGTTAATTATATCTTTTGTCTGATTGCATTAATTTTTAAATGATATAATGCATGTTTGAAATAATGAATATGTTTTTTGTAAAAATCATTGTATAAGAACTTTTTAAAATGATTTATTATATATAATTATTTTTGTTTGTAAAAATAATTGTATTAAAATTTGTTTAAATGATTTATGATATATATCTATTTGTTTGTACAAATAATTGTGTAAGAATTTATTTAGATATTTGTTTGTTTGTAGAATGAATGTTTGATATAATTATCTCTTTATTTGTTTAAAAAATATTGATTATTTATTTTTATTATGTGTTTACTTCCCTTTAAGTAAAATGCTTGCTTTTATGAATGAATATTTTTAGAGTGACATCTATAGAAACACTTTTGTTATGTAAATGTGCATGCTCTTTATTTATATATATATATATATATATATATATATATATATATATATTATAATTCATTTCATATTTATTTGTTATGTAAATGTGCATGCTCTTATGTTATTAAATATATATTTTGATTTGTATTATTCATTTTATATTTATTTATTTTAATGTATGGATACTTGTATTTGAATTTGTAATTGTATGTTGATTTTTTTATTGAGATTAGTATATTTTAAAATAGTTTATATCTATGTTTGTTATATAGTAGTTTGTTTGAATTATTATAATTAGACATCATTTTAACTTGTAAAATTATGACAAATTATGCTTAATCAAATAAATTATTGGATATATCTTTGAAGATTGTTTATGTGATCATTAGTTTAACACTTCTTGATGGATTTATTATAGTACTTGTTTTTGAATTATTTATTGTATGTTTTTATAAGAATTTATTTTATGAATATGTATATGTGTGTGTGTGTGTTTATATTAATTTTTAAATGATAGAATATTTAATTGAAAGAAGGAATATGATTGCACATAACTATTATTTAAACAAATTTATAAATAGAATGTATATATATATATATATATATATATATATAAATAAATAAATATAATACAAATTATTGTATTATTGGTTTTTTAAATATTTATTATTTGTTTGTACATTGATTATATAGATAATTTTATATTGGATTGTATATATTTTATCAAAAAAAATTGTTTGTAGAATGTATCGTTGCATAAATGATTAGCATTTGTTTAAATGATCATTGTTTGTTGGTGTAATGATCACATATATATTTTTATGGTAATGTATATGATCTATCAAATTAGATAGATGTATTAAATAATTATAAAAAATATAATTCATCACTTGTAAATGATAATTTATTTGTATATTGTATGTTTCCCTGCTTGTATGTAAAATGCACTTTATTTTGTGATTTTATATATATATATATATATATATATATATATATATATATATATATATATTTGTTTATTTATATTATTCATTCTATGTTTATTTATTGTAATGTATAGAACTTGTATGTAAATTTATATTGTATGTCAACTTTTTTAACTCACATTATTATATTATAAAATGGTTAATTATATCTTTGTTTGTATGCATTAATTTTTAGATCAATATACAAACATAAAATGATCATCTACACTCTATTATTAAAATATTTATAAATATATTATAAAATAGTTAATTATATATTTGTTTGTATGAATTAATTTTAGATCAAATAAACAAACAATGATCATCATCATATTAATGGGTCAATAGTAATTTCTAAAAAAGAAAGTCGAAAGAAGAAGGCAGAATAGTGTCCTCTCCTACTGGTTGGATCAAATTGAATTTTGATGGGGATTATAGGGGGAAATCCTAGTGCTTCTTGGGCTAGTTACATCATCAAATATTTTAGAAGTTTTATTATTAAGGTTATGTCTATTAAATTTAAGGACAGTACCAATAATGAAGAAGAATCTCAAGCCTTGTTGCTTGGCTCTAGCTTCATAGTTTGGTATTATAAAGATTTAGGTGGAAGGGGATTCACAAATATTAATTTTAACTTCAAAAAAGTCATAAACCTCTCCATAGAACCTAGAAAACAATATTTCTAAAGCCTGGGAATGTCTTGAGGAGTTTGATGGATGGGAAGGTTTTCATTGTTTCAGGGCAACAAATATCATAGCGAATTTTCTCACCAATTATGAAATCATTCAAAATGCATCAATAATTATTGATAATCATAGAGGGGCATGGGAGGATTTTGAGGGAATATCTAATATAATTTTAATGTCTTAATCAGTCATAATTTGGCTCCTTATTTTTTTCTCTCTTATGTGTGAATAGAAGGTGACAGTGGTGAATGAGCATTGAGGAATGATAATCATTACTGAAGTCATTTGTTTGAGAGACTTATCTTTATTACTTTTAATAATTTGTGTTGTTTTCTTAATTTTAAATTATCTTTCACTAAAGAGGTAGGAATGGATAAAAACATAGCTTCAAATCTTGAGATGCTAGTTGTTTATGGGTGCAGTACTGTTAGGGAGATAGAATTTTATGGAAGTGTAACTAGAGCACACCTCAAGAACATTTTTTGGGCTCCAATAGAAGAAATATTTTAGGAAATAATCTTTACTCTGGTTGAAGAGTATCTAGAGGAAAGTATTCTGAGCAGAGTGAACTCCAATATTACTAATCTATTTATTTCAAACATCTTGGTTATGGTTCAGGATAAGAATTTGGTTTCTAGGGTTTTGGATTTCTTCATGGATTTGATGCATAGAAAGGATTGTCAGAGCATTTATTAAATTTTGATGTTAGCCCATTTTAGGAGTGCCCTTTCTCAAGCAATAATGGATTTGGGTTTATTCTAGTTTTTGGTTTTAGGGACATCAAAGTTTGATTTATTTCTTTATTAGGGCATCCCAAATATTTGGATAACAAGCTCCATCATCCTCTGCTAGAAGGTGGGCAATTCATATCCTCTCCTTGGGAGAAGTTTTAGTGTTTTATTACATGTCTTGAAAATTGGAAGGAAGCTAGCCATTGTAGAGAAAAAGTAGAGGTGATGTCATTTTTATGTCAAATGGTGGACAATCCATGGTGAGATGCTTTATTTTAGATCATTTTTAACCCTCGTCATGTAGAAATAGTGGCTATACATGACCATTTAGTGAGAAACTAAGTAATACTATCTGTAGGTGTGAATAAAGGTTTGTTTCATCGTGCTATGGTGAGTGAGGAATGTGTAGTGATTCTTGAAGTAAAGCTAGAAGATAAGGTAGATGTTTGAGTCTCATAGCTATTTAGTTTGTAGGTGAAAGGATATCATTTTAGTTTCTCTATGTTTTTTTATATGACCTTTTCTATCTAGTTGGTAAATTTGATGCCTAGAACTATATTTTTGCTACCACTTGGTGGCTTTATTTCCCAAAGGACCTCAATTTCTTTTTAAAATTTTTGATGGTCAAGGTTTATTGTATAAACTTATCATTTATAATATAGGGTAAGGGACCCATCAACATTGGTACTTATCTAAAAAAATAATGATCATCATCTACACTCTACTATTAAAATAACTAAATGATTAATGTATAAAAAATAATGATCATTTAAACAAACATTCATTCTACAAAAAAAAGTATTTAAATAGATGGTTATATAGTAATTTGTATAAACAATAGATATATAATAAATTATTTAAATAAATTCTTATACAATGATTTGTATGAACAATAGTTATGTGTAAACATATTCATTATTATTGTTTTGATTGAAACCCTACGTTTTACTGGCAGGAAGTAGAAAATTTGAAGGGATGGGAAGTGGATGCCACCCCCTGAAGGCTTTTTAAAAATTAATACTGGCGATTCTTCCAGAGGTAATCCTAGCCCAGTCAGGATTGGGGGGGTTAGTCAGGACTCCTCTAGATCCATTGTTTTTATTTTTTCAGCCCATATGGGGGAGCAAATGGTTAACAAGCTGGAGGGACTTGCTATTTTGTATGCCTTAAGGAGAGCTTATGAGTTAGGCTAGCGTAAGGTGCAATGCGAAGCTGACTCACAAATTCTGATTAATATGCTCCTGGAGAGGAAGATTACTGATGTGAGCTGGTAACTATCCCTGATAGTGTAGCAGATATTTCAAGTTAGCGTGCTTATGGAGTCCATGTCTTTTGCGCACATTCCCAGGGAATGGAATGGGGTAGCAGATTGTCTGGTGAAATAGGCTTCAGAGGAAATTGATGGCATGAAGGTGGACGAGTGGGTGTTGTTTCCCAATGAGGTGTGTTGGAGGTTGGAGCATATTCTTAGAGAGGATGGATATGGGGATGGAGAGTGAAGGCAGTTGTTGGTCTGTTTTGTAGTCTTTCTTGTTTTGCTCTAGTTTTTAGTGGTTTTCGGTGGTGCTGCTGTGATGTATAATGGATTTTTTTGACTAATAAAGTTTTTACCCCTTTTTATTTTAAAAAACTCTATGTTTTACATTAATTAGGTGTACAAAATACATCTTTGATTTAATATGAAGGATTGAGGAGTATCTATTTTACCAAATTTATTTGGGACATGATCCTGGCCTCATCACTTTTTGGTGTTTATTGGGATTTCTACTTTGGTGGATGGCAAGGTAACATTTTTTACATCATCATCCTTATTAGAAGACAACCACCCACTTGATAAAATTAACCATTTTAAAATATAGTAATATTTTAAAGTATCCATACATTTAAACAAATACTAACAACATATAATTTACAACCTTCCTCATGGATCACTTAAGTTGCATGGTTGGCTGTAATAAATCTTAAGTAAATGGGTCTCCCAATCCCTTGAATCTTCATGGCCTAACCATTTCCATCCAAACATTTAAAATGATTATCAAAGCAATTCATCACTACATTATTATTTTCTAACTAGTCCATTCCATTCACAACATCATATGTCCCTAGATAGGTGCAATAAAAGTCTATAATGGTCATAAAATTTCCCAAACACAAGTGATAATCCCTTACCACCAAGGTAATTGATTACCTCATTCTTAAGTCCATTTATACACTACCTAAGCCCTCTTGTTATATGCTTTCCAAGACACACTTTTTGACTAGCATATGATGAGTGTCATTTAACTCCTAATTTAATCAATCCTTCAAATTCATGTCTTATAAAACTAGGGCCAATGTTTAAAGTTGTTTGTAGTAAGGCTTATGGGGGTAGATCTATAGATTGGTCTTTGGGGGGTGTCTAGTAATTCTATCCTAACTCTTCTATGAAAGAATGTTTTCAAACTACATACTTCACACTTGCCGAAAGAAATGTTTAACTATCAAACTAATCAATTCAGTCCTTTGATAAAAATTATATCACACTTATTTTATTTCACACTTAATTGAAAATTGAAGTCTAAGTCTAAGTAATCTTGCTTGGAAATGTAAATCTAAGTTTAATTCACCCTTGCTTGGAAATGTAAATCTAAGTAACACTAAGACTAAATCACACTTGATCTAAAAGAGAATAACTATTGGAATGCAATTACTGTATTGAAATTACTAATGCATGAAAGTGTCTAAGATATTATGATTATCTAATAAAGAAAACTTAATTCAAAATAAATAACATACACAAATTCTCAGTTCCAAGGAGAGTGGCCCTTGCTCCTCTTAGAGTCAAGAATGAAATCTACTCAGTACTAAAAGCTGGAGTAATTTTGCATTAAATTATGAAAGCTAGAATGTTCACAATCTATCAAAAAACTTTGTATGTCTATATTCAATAATTAATTCTCTATTATCTTATTTTGACAAAAGAGTTACAGTTATATGCAAATGCATTGGACTAAAAATAGTATACATAAGACTAGATCTACTCAGTCAATCCATATATCCCCAAAATAGGAGATTTACATGGAGTAAGATCTTAGAAACACAACTATCTTTATAAGACAGTTCTTTGTATTCCTATATTTATGTTGAGATCTAAATATGTACAAAATACATCAAAATTGAATCTTTCAAAATAGGCATCAAAGATTTGCTTGATGGGACTCCAGTTGGAATGATCATCTTCTTCAGAACTGTTTACAACCCTTCCTATTTGGTACAAGACCTACAGAGACTATAAGAATGGTACTATAGAGTCCATAGATGTGGACCTACATATTCCATAGATGTGAAACTACAAAGTCTATAGTCTTTATTTTGGAAGAGTCCATAGTCTTTATCCTAGTAGAGTCTGTAGTCTTTACACTAGCGGAGTTTGTAGTTTCTAGACTGGCAGAGTCTATAGCTTTGAAAAATTGGAATAAAAACTAGAGCTTATTTTAGTTATTTCTCCTGTTCATTCTTCAAAATCAAAACACTAAAATATGTTACTTGTTAGGCATTAATGCCAATGTAGTAACACAATATTTAGCTTGTCATAAATGAGATAAAGTGTCTAGTTTTCATGTTACAGCTAACTAAAAGTTTATGATTTGAATAAGATAGAGCCTTAGATAGATGAAATGAATGGAATGTCATGATAATTAATGAGTCATATTTTGGACTCATCATCTCCCCCAGACTTTACCTTTTGCAAGACCCTTTTTTCAAAATTTGTCTTTCTCCATAGGCTTTGTTTTTGTCTTCTAAACCTTTACTGAGATCATAGTCATAAAATTCATCTATTATATGAACATCGTCATTGCTCGTAAATCCTCTATGGTCCAAAGTCATATGTTTCCAATCATCAAATGATGCATCAAATTGAGGTGCTCGATTCTACCATCCTAGAACTGGTATGATCAACAAAGGATGACTATATCTCATTCCAATCCATATCTTTTCTCCATTAGAATTTAGTACTATCTCAATTTCTTCAAGGAATGCTTCAACCCTTCTCCTGCTCCATCTTAAATTTTTGGGAGACATGACTTCAGGTCTCTTGAGAGAGACTGATAGTAAATCCCACCTTTTAACACAGGATTCAATGACTGGAGTAAAATTCTACCTTATGAAGAGATCAAATGAGATAATACAATCATACAAGGTTTGCAAATAATGATTTTTGACATCATCCTTCTTGTAGACAATCTTAAAGTTTTGTACTATCACTATAGGAGTGGAATAGTTTGGTCTTATGCATAACCCTATAGTTTTAGCATGTGTTTTGCAATCTTAAAACTATCTTTTCTATGTTAATTGATTTTTAAAAGTAGAATGAAGTGCCCTCAATTGAACTTCTCCCACGTGTAGATTGATCATAAATTTATTATGGTTATCATCTAATATTATCAAATCATGCAAATTAAATTCACAAAGGAGATCTTGATTGTCAGGCTCAGTATTATAAAATATTTCTAGAAATGTCAAAGGATGCATAATTTTATATGGAAGTTAACAAGATATTCTGAGAAGTTGTTAGCTAAAGAACTGTTCAAAGAGAAACAAACTATAGATAGAAGGACTTCTATAAGATACAAGAGCTTCTCCTAGCTTACAAGCATTCTATAAATCATCTTTTAATGTTTGGACTTTGGTTTCCAACACTTGTTTTTCATTTTCTAGTTTCTCATTTTACACAATCAAATCTTTATTCTTCTACTTAATTGCCTGGTATTTCTCTTTAATTTGACATAACATATCTAATGGAGGCATATATGGATAACTAGTTTGACTTCCTTGATTAATACATGCTTTAGATATGGGAGTAGATTGACTAAGCTTTTGAGATAATTGTTGTAACATTCTATTTTCCTTTTTAAGATTTTCTATAAATATCCATTGATCAATATCCTCTTCTTCCTTTCGTTCTATGATTTCCTTCAATTTGTTAACTTCTAAAGAGTGATTTAGAGATGTTAGTTGTATTAACTAATCCTTATTATAAAGTTTGTTGATTAAACTGGAAATGTCTATTACCTGTTGATTGATCAATTCTTGAGCCTTAGAAAGTTCCAATCTCAGTTACATGATTGGGTCTTTTAGACTGGATGGTGCTCCTTCATCAAATAAACATGGAGATTTTCCCTTATCCATTGGAACTTTGATTTAGATTTCTTCTTCCTCTATAGTATTATCTTGTTCAACTCCTGGTTCCATTGTGTTAGTTGGAGGGCTTTCTAGATCATGAGATGGCTGAGTAACTAAGATTTCAACAAGTTGTCTTTCAAGAGCTACTTCAAAAATCTCTTGTTCTTCAATGTTCAGCTGGTCTAAAGGTTGGGATAGTTATCTTAGACTATCCAAAGTGTCTACTGCTTCTTTTTCATCCTTGATTATAATCAATTTCCTTCTTCTTTTCTTCATCCTCTGAGTTATACTTGGTTGTTCTTCTATTTCAGCAATTAAACCTCTGGCCTTCTCAAGCCCTACTGAAGTAGAAACTCTTCTTTTTAATTTCTTCCCTTTTATTTATTGAGTAGGTACTTGAGGTTCTTGTGGGGCCTCTGTAATAATGGAGGTTTGAGTAGCTTGGGATCTGGTTATTCTTCTTGAGGAAGAAGAGGGGTTTTCCTTGGAAACTATAGCCTTTTTATGTTTTTGCTTTGGGCTTACTTTCTTAGCTATAGCAGTTTGTCCCTATGGCTAAAATGAACCAATTGTTCTAACTTCTCCCTATATGGGTAGGGCTAGAATTTACCTAGTAGCCCTATTTTTCTAGGCCTCCGAAACTTATTTCACTTGTTGCAAGAAATGGTGCTGAATAACCAGGTGAATGAGACCATGATGCTCGAGAGAAGCATTAGGAGTTGTGCTCATAACTTGAAGGGATCTATATAGGTAATAAGGAATATTAATATTATATTGGGGGTTTTGTCTTCCATGTTTTAAATGTATTAAAATTTTCATGGCCTTTCCTCCTAACAAACTACACTACCCCTCACAGGTGATATACTTGATGACCCAAAATTCTACAGACTGCCATGGCTCTGGAAGTAAATCCCCATGGACTCTTTTAGCTTTCCCTTTAGAGTTAACAAAACATGTGGTTCCAATTCATTTATTGGCTTTAAATTGGTCAATAAGGTCATTAAAGGGAATTCTACTTGTTACCTTCATTTTTTTATCTAGGATTTTTCTGATTTCACTAATGACTTGATCAGACATAGGGATGACTATTCCTTAAATAATAGAGAAATCAAGGGTAAGGTTTTATAAAAATTCACTTACCAGTGTCTCATGAAAACCCTAGAACTTTTGGATAAATGGGAGACAGCAATTTGCCTCGAACACTGCTATAAAAGTTGCATCACTAGTAAATTTAGTAGCCTTGTTTGGCTTTGATATTGTCTTTTGCCCCATTCCTTTCTGAATTTATGAATGTTGATTGGATTGTTACTAATTATAGTAGATTTTTCCAAGTTAAAATTGGGACTTGTGCTTGCTTTCTTTTAGAACTTGCAAAGGAGGATTTCTAATGAACTTCATAAAAATTGATAATTTTGTGTTGTGTGTATGAAATTAACTTTCCCTAAATTAGGAGCCATGTAATCATTACTTTACACACCCTTTGATTTTTTTTATGTCTATGGATGAGACTATCGACTGTTGAGGCAATGTGAATGTTGTTATAATCATTTAAATGATTATGTGGTGTGGTAGCAGTTTTACTACTCATGTGGAAGAGATAGTTATTTCTTCCATCACCATCAAGTTTATGATAATTAGAAACCCTTTTATTAT
This sequence comes from Torreya grandis, assembly GCA_037957365.1. NCBI lineage: Eukaryota > Viridiplantae > Streptophyta > Pinopsida > Cupressales > Taxaceae > Torreya > Torreya grandis. The sequence goes on from JARHVA010001845.1 coordinate 518,327, forward strand.
GAATCTTAATGACATGATGTTTTAATGTCTCATCAAAATTATGATATACAATTGATCCATTATGGCATGTGTCTCTTCATCCCTTTTCTTACATGTTATAGTTACTCTTCTTTTGGGAAATATAAAATCAGTTTATCCATAACTTCCATCTCCATAGGTTCAATCCTATTTAATTCAACAAACCTCTTGTTTACTAAACATGAAAAAATAGAACTTATTACTCACTTAGACTTACCTCATATCTTGTTCTTTCCTTGTTACTTGTCCTGCACAAGTAAATCTACATGAATTAGTCACCAAACAATTTGAAATTTATTGCATGAGGGATTTCAATCAAGTTTGCATGATCAAATTCCCATATTTAGCAATATATTACCCCTTGACCAGCCATTATTGGTTTTCTAGTCAAGGCCCTTTTTAGCAATGCATGACTAGCAAGCAAGCTGGATATCCAGCTATGCATTGTCAATAGTGTCCCTCAAAGGATTTTCACTGTTGAATTATTATTATTATTTTATTTTATTTTGTATATACAAAGCAATTTTTTAAGAAATAGGTTCCCTGGAGAAAACATGTTCTTCCAAGGAAGCTACCTGAAGGTGGAATTTTTGCATAAAGTCCTCTTTATTGAGAGGCTTCTGATAAAGCTTCAGTCAATGACCATTGGCCAGAAGAGATCTTCTATTGTCATCAATAGACATCAACTTGATATAACCATTTCCAAAAACTTTTTCTATTTGATAAGGTCTCGGGCACGTTGTTTGTAGTTTTCTTTTGAATTGCTAAAATTTTGAGTCAAACAGTAATGCCCAGTCTCCTTTCTAAAACTTTCATTATTTGATGTGTGAATCATGCCAAATTTTTCTCTGATTCTATACCAATTTAGTCTTTTATAATTCTTCAATTCTAATTTCATCAAATTGATTGAGCTACATGAGTCTCTCTTTTTGTATTTCTTCCAATTCAATTAATATTTCTAATGTCATTTTCAATGTTTGCAATTCAAACTCAATAGAGAATAGAGGTTTCTTACCATAAACTAGCTCATAGGGTGAAAATATAGTTGTTGTTTTCCAAGTGGTATTATAGGCCCAAACTATTTTTGGTACTTTGTCTACCCAATCTTTCCTACTAGTACTAACAATATTTGTTAGAATAGTTTCTAATTCTATGTTTGTGACTTCAACTTGTCCATTGAATTATGGGTGGTATGAAGAAGAATTCCTATGATGACCTTGATATAAATTCATGAAGTATTCTATCATGTTTGATATGAACTAGGGTCCTTGATTTGAAACTATCTCCCTTGGAACACCAAATCTCTACATAATCTTGAAGTATAAGAAATTTGCTATAGCTTTGTCTCGAGATTGAGTTAAAACTTCTACTTCTACCCATTTGGTGACATAGTCTATGTATACTAACATGTATTCCTTTCTTTTGGAAGGGGTGTCCACAGGTCCAACAAAGTCAATTCCCCATTTCTCAAATGGTTCTTAAACTAGTTGAGGATGGAGAGGCATTTCAGCTGAAGGAGTGGATTGCCTTGTTCTTTGACATGCATCACAGTGTATGATATACTTCTTCACTTGCTTGTGAAGATAAGGCCAATAATAGGCTGATCCAAGGATTTTATGTACAATCCTATAAGTTAAATAATGTCCTCTTGGTTCATCATGATAGGCCCTAATGATGTCATATGCTTCACTATTTGTCACACACCTACAAAACACATGGTCAGCTCTAAGTTTAAATAATATCCCATTAATCCACTTAAAATAAGAGATTTCTCTAATTAAATTTTATATTTCTCTATCTAAAAAATGTGGAGGAAACTTTTGTATAGCAAGGTAATTGGCTATATCAGCAAACCATGGAGATTCTACTGAAATGGCAAACAATTGTTCATCTGGAAAATCATCCTCTACTAGTTCCTCTTCACCTAAAATGTTGATTCTAGATAAGAAATTAGCGACCACATTAAATTTTCCTAGTTCATATATAATATTAATATCAAACTCTTATATACGTACCATACATCTGATAATCTTACCTCCTACTATTGGTTTATTTGTAAAACACCTGATAGCTGAGTGATCTATATAGATAAACACCTTGTAGCCTGTTATATAATGTTTGAATTTGTTTATTACATAGACTACAACAAGGAATTCTTTTTCAGTTATGGTGTCATTTCTTTCAGTAGGAGTCATGATTTTGTTGATGTAGTAGATTGCATACATATGATCATTTTTGTCTTTTATCCTAGGACTGCACCCATTGTTGTGTTGGAAGCATTTGTGTAAATGTGAAAGGGTTGTGTCCAATTTGGGCCTCTCAATACTAGATCAGTACTAAGTTTGGCCTTGATAGTTTCAAAGGCTTGTTGGTAATCATCACTCCATATAAATTCAATGTCCTTTGTAAGCAAGTCAAACATTAGAGTAGCTATTTTGTTGAAGTTGTCTATGAAGCATCTATAATAACCAGCATGACCTACGAAACTATTAACTTTTGTTTATGTAAGTGGGATGGGCAAGTTGGAGATTATCTCAATTTTCTTGGGATCTACCTAAATACCCTTTGTTGAAATTTGATGTCCTAGCAGTATTTCTTAATTCATCATTAACAAGCATTTCTCATGACTTAGTGATAATTGATGCTCCTCACATATTGTTAAAACTCACTCTGAATTGGTGAGGGCTTCATCCTAAGTTTCCTGATGGATATTGAAATCATACATGTAGACTTATACACAATCATTTATGATGTTAGAAGGAATTGCCAGGACTACTTTTTGAAAGGTTGTTGGACCATTGCAAAGTCCAAATGGGAGTACTTGGTAGGCAAAGGTTCCCCAAAGGCAGGTGAATGTGGTTTTGTCCTAATCTTTAGCTACTACTATTATCTAGTTATATCTGTTAAATCCATCCAAAAAAGAGAAGTATTTTTTTCCTACCAGGTTGTCAAGAACTTGGTCAATAAAAGGCAAGGGAAAATAATCTCTTAGGGTTGCCTCGTTCAATTCTCTATAATCCACACATACTCTCCATTTCCAATTTTTTTGGTAAAATCACCAATGGTGAAACCCACTAGCTATCTAAGATGGGGTAAATAAATCCCACGTCCGATAATTTCTAAATTTCTATTTTTACTGCCTTTCAATGCTAGATTTATTCTTCTCTACGGTTGTCTCACTGATTTGGTAGATTTTATGTAGATGTAATGTTTACATACATTAGGGTGGATTCCTTTAATATCAGTGTATTCCCAAGCAAAAGCCTTGGTATGTCATTCTATAAATTCAAAAAGTTGAATTTCCTCATCATTAGTTAACCAACTGTTGATATTTAAAGTTTTTCTAGGTAATATCATGAGAAGTTTAATGTCTAGATGATTTGATTCTAACTGCTTAAATTCACTCATCAAGGAATTTAGGGGACATGGATGTGGAAGTATCATGTGAAATATGGCTATATTTTTGACAAATCGGTCTCTTGGTGGAATAACTCTTGCTAATGCGTAATAAAATGTATTCAAAAATTGTGTTTATTATTCTTCTACCTAATTCTATATGCTTGATTAAATCATCCTATGATCATATCATGAAGAAGTAATAAAGGGGTTGAGGAAAGATGTCTAAAAGAGACTGCACTATACATAAATTTTATTTTGGCAGAGTCTATAGATTTTAACCTAGCAGAGTCCATAGATTCTACCTTGGCAAAGTCTGTAGATTCTTCCCCGATAGAGTCCATAGATTCTACCCTGGCAGAGTCTGTATATTCTTATATATGTTCATATTCCTCAGGCTCTACAATATTTTCTTCAATCAATTTTTCAAGATGTCATTTAATTATAATCATGGCTAATGATGGAAGATCATTTGTGTTGTTGTCTGACTTGTCTATCCAAAGATTTGTTGTCATTCATGGACAGCCTTGCGAGAGGATACAAGGAAATGCATTTAGATTTTAGACCATTGGAAATGGTCATATCTCCTAACCTAAAATCAATCAATGTTGCTACATTAGCTATCTAAGGTCTTCATAAAATTAGAGGATAACCTAAATTCCATGTTTTGGGTTATAGCACCATAAAATTGATTGGATATACCCAATACTCAATAAGTATTGCTACATCCACTATAGTTCATTCTAGTTTAGTCACAAATTGATATACCATTTAAAGGATGGTAGAGTTAGGTTGCATTCCAATGAGAGATAATGTTTGGAGAGTATCAGTTGTCATGACATTAATCACTACTCTTAAATCCACTAGAACATTAGGAATTTCCTTTCCTCCTATTGTGACTGTTATAATTGGACTTCTTGGATCTGCATACTTTGGTAATATTGCTTTTCCTGCTAACAAATCAGCAACTTTACCATCCACATGTATGGTTTTTGGGTATTGTTTCTTTCTTCCTAGTGTTTTAATACATAAAGTCTTGATGATTTGGTTTAATTCAGGAATGTCCCTAATAGCTTGTAGTAGGGGTACCTCAATGTTGATCTTTTGAAACTCATTTATTAAGTTTGATTCTTGTTTGTCTTAAGTTTCTTTGAATCTCTCAGAAAAAAGAACTATTGGTGGAATGATGTTTTTCTTGGATTTATCAAGAACTTTATTGGTTTCAGCCTCCTTAGTTTTTGGTTTAGGCAAATTGTTTTTTTTCATCGAGTATTTTAGAAATAATAATTAGAGGGTTCGTTACAATTTTTCTTGATCTCAATTGAATATTAGAGTAGTCAATTGCCCCCACATTCATTGTGTCCCCTTGTCCATTGGTATAGACAGGTGATGGTTATTTGTTCTTTGGATTGGCTACTAGTTGTGCAAGCATTAAGGGTTGATTGACTTGTTCTAGATGTTAGACAATAGGGGGTGGCATTATAGTTTATTGTTATGGTAGTCTTCTTGGTTGGTGATATTGTGGATTAATATTCCATTATTGATTCCATTATGGATGTGACTATTGTTGGGGTCCCCATGGTTATTGTGGCATCATCCAAGGTTGTGGTATCATCCAAGGTTGTTTTGGTATCCATTCAGGTCCTTGCCATGGCATTTGAGTTGATGCCATCTAAGGTTGCTCTCACATAGTGGAGGCATTGGAACATTCCATGGTGTTATCCAAGGATTTGGATTTCCTAGATTCTTGCGGCCAAACTATCCTTGGGCCTGGTTTTATGGGGGCAAAAAATTGCCTTTGAATATAATTTAGTTATTCAATAGGTTGACCATTTGATTTCATCTAATTTTTCAAGGTAGGTAGAAGGTATAATGGTTTGTGTCATGATCCTTTCCTTCATAGATTCTATAAGAAGAAATGTTTGTTCTGTCCAAAGGACAATCTCTGAGAGCATGTTTTAGTCTACACTTAGGATAGTAAATTGCTAATGGTTTTATTGCATTGGCTATATCTTGAAGGCCATCTAATGTACTATTTAGTGTGACCAAAATATCAGTTTTTATATTTGCAAATTCTTCCATCAATTTTCCCACTTCATTAGATTTCTCTTGTGTTATTTTCCTACTCCCTGGTTTTGTCTTGGAGTAATTAGTACAAAGTTCTAAAATCTAATGAAAGGATAGTTTATTTATGTCACCTCCTCCCATTAGATTCAATGCATCTCTAATATATTCATCTAATCCTTTGAGAAAAATAAGTTTTAAGACTTCCTCAATAAGTGGATAATTGCTTTGTTTATGAGTGAATGAAAACCTATCCAAATAGTCCTCTAAAGATTCATCTTCATTTTGTTTGATTTTAAAGAATTCCTCTATTCTCTCTCTTACCCTACAATAGTCTTGATACTTATCTAGAAATGAAGTTTCCATGTCTTCCCATGTATGAACAAAATTTCCTGGGAGACCCATGAACCATCTCATGGCTACATCTTTAAGTGTTGATGGAAATAATTTTAGTTTTTGATTGTCTGTTGTGTAGTCATAGGTTTGGTAAAGTACCTTAAACTCAAACAAAAATTGATCTGGATCTTCTGTAGACCTTCCCCAAAAATTTGGCAAATTGGCAGGAGAAATATTTTTCATGGTAGTTTGGTCATTCGAGTCTGAAATAATAGGAAAGGAGAAAGTCCTACCTTATTCCACAACTTGGTGATTTTGTTGGTTATCCATGTTTTCCTCTTCTGATGATTTTTCAAAGCTAGGATTAACTACCCAATAAGTGTGGGTTGGAGGTTGTTCAAACTCTTCAAGACTTTCTTCAATAATAGCTTGTTCAAATGCTTCTTCTAAGTCTTTTACATCTTCTAGATACTCTCGTCTTGAAAATGGTTTTTCCTGGTGAATTCTTCCTATAAGACTTGGTTGTGGCAATGCTTTGGTTTCAAATAAAATTTCAAGGGAATCTTGAAGATGAGACTTAACAGCTTGTTCAAGGTTCTCAGCTAAAGATGGTCGACTTCTTTCTCAGAGTTCTGAAGTAGAACTTTTAGCTTGTGTTTTTGGAGGAAACTTTGGAACAAATCATCCCTTAGAGTCTCTAGGTTAAAACATAAATTAATTTTTCTTTTTATGATTTTGATTTTTTTTCTATTTTTTTTAGTATAGATCAATAAGATTTACCTTACTAACACTAAAAATTTCCCAAAAAATGGTGCTAAAAATGATGAGTGTCGTTTAACTCTTCATTTAATCATTCCTTTAGATTGATGTCTTATAAAACCAGGGCCGGTGTCTAAAGTTGTTTGCAGCAAGGCTTATGGTGGTAGATCTATAGATTGGTCTTTTGGGGGTGTATGGTAATTCTATCATAAATTATCAATGAAAGAATGTTTTCAAACTACATACTTCAAACTTCTTGAAAGAAATGTTCAATTATCAAACTAATCAATCTAGTCCTTTACTACAAATTATAGCACACTTATTCTATTTCACACTTGCTTGAAAATGGAAGTCTAAGTCTAATTACTCTTTCTTGGAAATGTAAATCTATGTTTAATTCACCCTTGCTTGGAAATGTAAATCTAAGTAAAACTAAGACTAAATCACACTTGATCTAAAAGAGAATAACTATTAGAATGCAATTACTGTATTGAAATTACTAATGCATGGAAGTATCTAAGATATTATGATTATCTAATAAAGAAAACTTAATTCAAAATAAATACCATACACAAATTCTTGGTTCCAAGGAGAGTGGGCCCTTGCTCCTCTTAGAGTCAGGAATGAAATCTACTCAGTACTAAAAGCTAGAGTAATTATGCATTAAATTATGAAAGCTGGAATGTTCACAATCTATCAAAAAACTTTGTATGTATGTATTCAATAATTAATTCTCTGTTATCTTCTTTTGATAAAACATTTACATTTATATGCAAATGCATTGGACTAAAAATAGTATACAAAAGACTAGATCTACTCAGTCAATCCATCTATCCCCAAAATAGGATATTTAGATTGAGTAAGATCTTAGAAACCCAACTATCTTTATGGGACAGTTGTTTTTATTCTTATATTTATGTTTAGATCTAAATATGTACAAAATACATCAAAACTAAATCTTTCAAAATACGCATCAAAGATTTGCTTGATGGGACTCCAAATGCAATGATCATCTTATTTGGAACTGTCTATAACCCTTCTTCTTTGGTTCAAGACCTATAGAGTTCGTAGGAATGGTCCTACAAAGTCCATAGATGTGGACCTGTAGAGTTCGTAGATGTGAACCTACAGAGTCCATAGTCTTTATTCTGGTAGAGTCCATAGTCTTTATCCTGGCAGAGTCTGTAGTCTTTACACTGATGGAGTCCAAAGTTTTTGCACTGGTGGAGTCTATAGCTTTGGAAAATTAGAATCAAAACTAGAGCTTCTTTCTACCATTTTTCCTATTCATTCTTCAAAATCAAAACACTAAAATATGCTACTTGTTAGGCATTAATGACAAAGTAGTAACACAATCTTTAGCTTGTCATAAATGAGATAAAGTGTCTAGTTTTAATTTTATAGCTAACTAAAATTTTATGATTTGAATAAGATATAGCCTTAGAGAGATGAAATGAAGGGAATGTCATGCCAATTAATGAGTCATATTTTGGACTCGTCACACTTTTTTCCATTGTCTTTGTTTATGGTCATAGATACCTAAATCTAGTCACACATACTTGAAAATTTTAATTCTTGACACATCCTAAACCACTAAACCTACACCCAAATACTTGACTGATATTCATCATTCCTCTTAGCCATTTATTTATATGTGGTCTCGACCCTCTATTTGTCATCACTACTATATAAAAATTTACAAGTCCAATGTTTAAACTACTACCATAAAATTGTTTCCATCTCAAGATAGTTGTCCCTAAATTTTTGGAATAGGTCTGCATTAGGCAGATAGGTCCACTATTATCAACCTATCCATCTAGAGTGGTCGCATCAAGTGCCAAATAATGGCTAGTTTCTAAATTTTGAAATAAATTTTTGGATATTCCCTGCATATTTTATAAGATAAACTAAATTAAGTTATGAAATATTTCTATATAAATACAAATCAAAGGTCATCCATTATTATTAGCTTAGCACTATCTATTTGAGAAATTTAATACTAGTGTACATTGAGCATATCTACCATATTCTTTCAGAATTCAAGATCATTCACAAGGAGTAACCATAAGCCAAGTCTAGATAATTTCAAATCAAGAAAAGAGATATCATTAAAATTATCAAGTCCACATTTTCAACTACATACATATAGTCAAAGAGCACAATTGCATCTTTTTTTAGAGTATTGGATGTGTAGGCAATGATAAATCATCACAAAGGTGATTCAGGTCATGTTAGTGCATTACACTCCCCTCTCTTTTTGCAAGCTTTAAGATCTAAAGGTTTCCTTAGGGTTTCAAAGACAAAATAATGAAAATAAATAATTATACATGGAAAAAATAGAATCATGATATCTTATCCAACTCAACAAACACAAGCACAAAAGGTAGGACTATTAGGTTTTCATTATAGTCAATGCAAATAAGTCTATAGTCAATGGGTTTGAGTATACTACATTATTATTTAAAGAGCACAGACCTATCCAAAAATATCTTTAGATTATGTTCATGATTTTTAGCTATCACAATCTTATTTTCCTAATTTTCATTGTCACGAGTCTATAATCAATAGATACAAATGACTTACACTAAAGTCCAACAAGTGTGGACCTATCAAAAATAGCTTCAAATTATGCCCCTAATCACACAGAATCACTGTCTAATTTATTGTTTATTTCCACTTCTATATATCCAAAATAGTCAATCAACATCAGTTCTAAGCTAAGTGCATTTCTTCTTAGTGTTTTCCAAAAATAACATATATCCATATTTAGCAATTTTCAAATCTAAGTTGTTAACAGTTGTGTGTCTTTAGCTGATCTCTTTCAATTCTTACACCTATTTTCACAAACATTTAATTTTGAAATAGAAATAAGGTAAAACATGTCGGTGAACCCGTACATTTTTTTTTTTGAACTGACTTCTTTTTTATGTTTTCATATTAGGGTTTTCATTGAATTCATGATTCCTAAACACTAAATAGAAATTTGATAGTCCTTTATAGTATTAGATTTAGTTCTACACTAAGATTTATATTTGACATCAAGGTTTCACATTGAATTTTTGGTTTTCTTGCATAAAAATATTTTTTTCATAGAAGTTTTCATTCTAGGCAAAGTGGTATTCAGTTTGAACTGAGTTGTGGTGTGAAGGGTATTGCTCCAATACTCAAGCCATTAAAAAACAAATATATGAAATTTATTATCCATGTACCTCATTATATTCATAGGGTTTTTTCTCTTTCAACCACAAGAAGTCTTGTGGTTTTTTTTTTTTTTTACACCAATAAGCAATAAGCCCTAGGAGTTACTCTCAATGTACCCTAGAGATAAGATAGTAGAGTTGTGAGATTATGTAATCCTTTGTATCTAGTGTATTTTTTTGATATGTTCACTAATTATTATTGGGATAAATATACCTAAGATCTTAAAAATCAAACACACCATGTTTATTTACCTCTTTATCTCATTAAAAATTTAAAATTTTCAAATTTGAGTCTTGGTTATAATGAATGAACTTTTCTTATAAATTTTATTTGGCTTATTAAGTTCATCATCATAATCTATGTTTATTTCCAAGGTGTTATTTGGATTCACTATATATTGGCATTAATCAAACTCAAATACACCAAAAAGGCTAAAACTAATAATGTACATTTCAAGCTTACTCAATTCACATCACTGAAATAATGTTCATAAGATACAAGTGATGTTAAAATAAATCTTTGTAAAATCAAGTATGACTTGGGAATAAGAACATATGTCTATTCATAATTATATAAGGTGTGCTACACACCGTATTGATGGATTATCATGACTGTTGAGATTGATAAATCTAATACACAACAATCGAATGAAGTTAATGATAAATAATTTAATGAATATCTTAATTTCAATACACAAAGGATTTAAGCATTACTATATGTTAGAAAATATGAACAAAAGAAATTAGCTTGAGCTTATACATATAGAAAATAATTGGATCCTTTCCAAGTAAATACTCTTACTTTAGGTGTTCCGATTATTAATATTACTTTTATTCTTATATTAACGCCTCCAGATACATATGTGTCATCATCTTTAGGTATGGTGGAATCACATGTTTTACAACATATTAATATGTCTATTATTACAGAAAGAAATCATACACATCTCCTTTGATTATCACACAAGGTCCATCACCAACCTCACCCAATGCATACTCTCTTTAGGAAACTATTATAGCCTTACATGCTCAAGTATTATAATTAAATCAAGGTGTCTCTAGAGCTAGTCATTAAATGGGTTCCCACATTTTGTTTCATAATCATTTGGAACCAAAAATAACATCTTATTCATTACCAATAGACTTTGTAGCTCCTAAGCTACCACTCTATGAAGGTAAAGATGATCCTGAATAACATCTTCAATCATTCCATGTAACATGATTAAAATATGCATACAATGACAAATTATTAACCAATATCTTTCTAAGAAGCATCAAACACTATGATTTTTCATGGTTCTATTATACTACAATCCAATTAGATAAGGCATTCAATCTTTTGGTAGATCAGCTTATAATACACTTCTCTATCAATATTGGTGAAAAATTATCTTATGCACAAATTTCCAAGCTCAAGGAAGGATCAAATGAGCCAATCCATAAATGTTTTCTTTGATAAAAACTACCTAAAATGACAAATTTTATCATAAAATAGATGTATTATATATTCATACAAAGTTTGATAGCACCACCTCGTGAGATCATCATATTTGACAAATTCAAATCTTTTGATGAGTTAAGCCATATAGTCAAAGAATGTGAATTCAATATCATAGTTTAGAATAAGATCAAATATGCACCAAATTCTCCATTTAATTGAAATGTCAAGTTTCAAAGCACATAAAATTACACAGTCAAAAAAATGAAATAAATAATGAAGTAAAAGTAACCTCTATGCAATATCACAACCAACAAACAAGCTTCAATTGACAGCTCCACCAAGGAGGCAATTTGTAATATTACCATAACCTCATGTATTATTACAAAAAATACTTGATTGCAATCTCATATATGTCCCACCTCCATTAGATCTTGATATAATCAAGCCTCAACACAAAGAACTAAATACTAATACATATTGTGATTATCACATATGTATTGGACATTCTACAAGAAATTGCTTTCGGCTAAGTCATAAGATACAAGATCTTATTGATGATAATATTATTGAACTAAATCACACCCATGGAGGAAGTTAAACAATAACAAAATAATAACGTATAGTTGAAAATCTTTAGTAATTCATTTCTAAATCATGGCAAGGCAAAAAATATAGATAATTATGAGGAACCATGAGTACAATGCACATCATGCTCCTTCAAATATTGGAATCCAATAGATGGTATTATCAGTGTATTTATAAGCACATTGACACCACCTCCTATGACCACATTTGATGATGATGAGATTGTCGATGATGATTCAAATAGATTGTGTTATTTGTTTGAGCTTATATCAATAAACAACCTATACAAAATGTCATGATCAGCAATGGGTCAAGAGAAAATGCATATAAAATGACACTTATTTTCACTCTTGGGTACGTAGATAAATATTTACAAGATACATCAAGAATACTCAAAGCATTCTATGGGCATACACATAACACTCCTGGGAATATATTTATACCTTTTCATGTTGGTTCAAAAAAGGGCTACACCATTCTTAGTCTTACCAAGCACAAGGGTCTTTAATATGTTATTATTATTCCATTGGATACACATTCTCCATGTAGAACCATCAATAATACATTGATGTCTCAAATATATACATTGTAATCGAGTGGTCAAAGTTTCAGGCATTCAATATGTATACCCCCTATAGTCAGTGGTAACTCTTGCTCCTCACCCACTTTTACCATAATTGGTTCTTACACCTATTCAATGGTGTAATGTAGACCTTTTTTTTCACTTATTCAATATCATAATGTAGAGCTAATTGTTTCACCTACTCAAGAGCATAGTGCAGAGATAATTATTAGACCTATAAAAATATTCCTATATATTCAATTCAAAGGAAACTAACAAACCATACTTGATGACAAGCTTCACATCAAAGTGTTTTTAAAAGTTTAAATAAATCTCCATCTTCTCAGTGTTAAAGGCTAAATCACGAGTTACATACATTCAAAAAGCACTAATTACACATACACTTAACATAGAGAATTAAATATAGTTTGAATTCCCTATTCAAATAGTTAGATATGTAAGAAACACTCATCCATTAAACATGGAGTGGTTTAGGTCAGTTCAACCCATCTTTCTTCCCCTTTTTCAATCCATAACCTAGTCTCAAAAGTGGACCTAGGGTTTCAAGTGAAGGAGACATATTTTTGGGAGTTATGTGCACAATCAAACTTCTAAATTACAAATACAGATAGAATAAAAGTAGTCACAACATCATATCCTAAAACTGAAGAGCAAGATATACATATAAAGAACCATCAAACTTGGAACCTATTAATGAATGGTAGTGACTAGTGGTTGATGGTAATGTCCTAGTGAGCACAAAACTTTATCTTTGATCTAAAACTAGTGAGTGAAATTGTCAAATTAGTTTCAACCTATTACATTTAGATTTATGGTTCATTGTTACAAATTACAATATAAATTATTACACACATTTTATATCTTATTAGGGTTAACATTAATGCAAAATAGGGTAAAACAACTTTAGTAAAACTTCATCTAGGTTAGGTTATAGTAAAGTCACATATTATTTTATTATTCATAATAAGGCCACTGCAACTTGAATCTAAAAAGGCTATATACATATTCAACTAAATTTAATATAATAACATGTCCATAAACAAATGTAAGTGAATTTGTCTTAAATAATTCATAAAACAAGTCAGAGTAATATTCATTGGGAGACACTTTTATTCAAACCCGTGCTCAAGATAACATACTCTCCTCATATGACTTAAGTAGGTTTTACTTGTGTAAGTAAGGTTTGTGAATGTGTTACATAATAGAATCTGATTAAATGGGTGAATTTCCATATGGATTAATTATTGATGTGGCACTAACTTTTGTTGAGGGGGGCATAAAAAGTGAAGTCACTTATATATTATTAAATGGACATTCAAAGAAAATGATCTTGAGATAACTTAGAAGTTAAATGAAATTTTGGTGCAGTTGCGAATGGATTTATAATTTTGACATAATACTTTCATATAGAGTACATGCACAGGTTAGGATGACTTATAACTATCCTCTTTTTCTTAATAGGACCTTATTAAGGTCATAAAAATAGATTTTACGTATAGTTTGAATGTGAGAATGGACCTAAAATAACTATAGACCTAGAAAAGGGTAATATACAATAAAATTTTAAAAATAAAGGGTTACAAAGCATAAGATTATGAAATAGGGTATATATCTCACTAAGATTCAATGTAGATAATTGATTGTAACAATGATAACAAATGGGTGTATCAAGGATATAATAAGGATATTATAAGCAAGGAACTGATTAACAAGGGTAATGCAATCCAAGATAGCTATATACATTAAAATAAAAATAAAAATGAGTGGTGCAATGGTAAACCAATGGGTGGTATATGCAACTTAAGGAGATAAATGACAATTATAAGCAACCCTATATTTATACCAGTTTATTTGATATAAGGAGGAGCATAAGAAAGGATAAACAACACGTACACTATAATAATAAATGATCAATATATAATATACTAAGTAAATAAATGAAAGAGGGTAGGCATAAAGATACTTAACTTTAAGTGGACTGATTGACATATCAATATCCCCCTTTGGCTCAAGTGGTACTTTGCAAGAGATGTTTTATGGTGAAGACCTCATATGGAAAGATGAAGACCTAGGTATCCTTCATTAGGGACTCTAAAAACTAGGTGTACTTCCTCATTTTGGCTTATCCTATTGATCTTCAAAATCCATGATTAAAAATAGACCTCCAAACTAAGACTCTAACATATAACTCCTCAATATACTACTTGGGATAATAATTATGAGTACAAGTAGAGCAGATGAATGTGTAATATAATTTAGGGATGAAATATGACCTCTATATATACAAATCCAATACCCATAAGTAACCCTGAAATCTACGTTGATAATATCAACTAGGTTGATACAGTAGGAAATATGTTGGTTGACACAATACAATCTCATCAAGGTTCATACATTATAGATTTCAAAAGATAGACTCAAAATTGTATCGACTTGGTCAATATAATATATATAAGATAAGTACGAAACACATTATATAGGCTTGGTCAATATAGTAGGATATAGTGAAGCTAGAAAATCTAAATTGAAAGTACACAAAGAGGTAATATGAAATAATAATCATAAGAGGTTAGACTGATAGCACAAAGGTTTGATAAAAGAGTATGCAAGCATCTATTGCAAAGCACCACAAGCTAATCCCATCCCATTCCTACTGCATGTTTAAGGTGTACACTTAGGTAGATTGATACAATGATAAGCCTCTACAATAGAAAGTGTTAGTAAAGTGAACAAATAAAAAATGTCAAGTTAATACATATGCCACACTTGAAGCTCCTTGTGTGTCATAATTTGTAATATGAAGTGGTGTTTTGAGATAAAACATAGTAATACGAAAAAGCATAACTAAAAAAGTGTTGAAAGAAATGTAGATAAATGAATAACTGATAATAACTTATACATACCATGACTTGCCTTTCCATTGAATGGCTATATGAAAGTATTTTAGTCTCAATCATGGAGGGTGCAATAACTACATTTTAGAAACCCTAAGGATACAAAGCTAAAATAGATAAAATTAGTGTGTGTACATAGGATTTTTAATAAATGGATGTAAAATGAAAAACTTTCAAAAATGAGTGAAGAACTTGTAAAATTGACAAGTCGATCTCAATAAGGCTAGGTTAAAAATAAAATATCCAAGGAAGAAGAAAAAGACTAGGTAAAATTGACAAGCTAAAACACCAAAGCTACTTACGACCAAAAAACCAAAAAAATAATCCAAAGTAAGATAAGTGACCATCCAAATCAAATGAAGGACATATAGAATTGGTAAATGATAGAAAAAACAACCACATAAGAGAAGTAACAAACTAAAGTTAGATAAAGATATCAAAAGGTTAAAATGGGACTGAATGGTCTACAAAAATGTGAAATATAAAAGCATGAAAGGAAGAAAAAAAACCAAGAGAGCATTTTCCAATAACTCAAAGATGCAACTTCTATTCTCAAAAAGTAAAAGCTAGAATTTCCATAATGGTACCATGTTTGAAAGCAAATGAATAATAAATAAATAAATAAGATGGGGGATATTTAGAAACACCTTGTCTATCAAGAGGGGAAATGGAGGGAAGGAAAATAGGTCCTCATCAAGGTGAAAACATGGTCTTTACTAGAAATAAGATAGTAACATTAAGTTGGTAAGACTAAGGTTTACCAACATCAATGGTCCTAGATAACCCTACCTAGAAAACATAAGCTTAGGTTAACTATAAAATATAAATATCATCCCATAAAGGGTAAAATGCATGAAAAATAAAAATATTCCAACTTCCCAAATCCCCACTCCTTAGGACCCCTTATAGATTTGTTGGTCTATTATGAAGATTGGGTATTTACATGAGAAAGTAGGTGGTATGAGAATGTAAAATATTTATAAATAATATAATGATAGCTCCTATCCAAATCTAGTGGCCAACCACACCCAAATGGACTATGGTTCAAAGTATAGAGTTTAAAATTTGACTTGAATATGGGATGTGCCAACAAGATCACATCTTTTAGTGTGATCTAAAATTTAAGATATAATGTGCCTTTTAACATTGTATTTTTCTTATGATACAATTTTTAACTCTTTTGGATATTTATAATTTTCTCCTCCATAAATATTTATAAAAACCAACAATGGTGCTAAAGATGACTAACACAAGAGAGCCTAAAACTAGTTGCTAGAGAGGAGAACCTATAGACCATGATGCCTAAAAACTCTGAGACCTGTACCATCAAAAAGAGAAAAATATCAAAGCTAACCCAAGTGTTCCTTAAGTGAAATGAGAGGAAAATATGGGGCTCATGGAATATTTCTCCATGCATAAAGGTTATGTAATGAAGATATGCTAGTATCTGACAATAAAAAATGAGAGTTTTAATTAATAAGCGACTAGGCAAAAGAGGGGATTTGAAAGTACAAGGAAATGTAAGTCAACTTTTGATAGGGAAATTCAAAGAAGGGAGACACCATGAAATATTGTAATCATGTTGATGGAGAATCCATATTAAACTAAAAAGGGTCTAACACAAGCACTAATAATAAAAATCATCCCAAAAGAGGGGAAATGCCAAAAGATGCAAAAAATCACAAGGAATCTAAGGCCAATTGAAAAATGCTATAAAATGTGAAAAATAAACCTAAAGTGCTACCTTAGCTCCACAATGGAAACCAAGGCCCATTAAAAATCATCCCAAAATAGGGGGTACCTAAAATGCTAAAAAAATAGAACCTGAAGGTGTTACTAAGGATCCACAAGTGAAACTAATGCTAACTATAAATCATCTCAAAAGAGGGGGCAGCTAAAATGATACCAAAGGATCTATAAGACAAAAATGGCTGACTTAAAAGTGTGATAAAAGATTTAAAGTAAGAAACATGTTGTAAATAACATGTTAAAAACAAAAGAGCATGGTATAAGAAAGATATCTACAACAAACATCACTTATACTAAAGATAATAATATGAGATCAAATCATGTCAAATAAATGTGAAGTAAGTAATGTGAAATAATGAAATATTTTCTCACAAATGACTTGAAATAACACTACACACATCAAAAAAAAATATGTCAAGTGTATATATAACTTGAACCATAGTCTCTTCAACCTTTTTTTGAGAGTCGTGTAAGGACCGTCTTAAAAATGATATCCAAATAAAAAGTATACATGCTAGAAAAAGGAGGATACGGAGCCTCCTAATGATAATAACATAAGAGAGTAATAGATTGTACCATAGAGGAAGGAATAGGACACATCTTCTGGTTGAAGAGGTGATTTTGGTCATAGGGGAGGCTATTTGTTTGTCCTAGGTGGACCATGTGAATGTTGCTAGGAATCTTTACTTAAGGGCCTTGGAAAATATATGAATGGCTCTACACTTGTCCATAGAATATGTAGAACACTCATGCAAAATATGATACAACTCCTTATTTTTGAGATATAAGCAGGTGTAATCTTATGAGGTGACATGTTTAGTTGAAGGGAAAAATTAACTGCCTCGAGATGAAGTACATCTAGATATTATCAAAGGGATTGAAAGTTAGTTGAATAATGTGTACTAGTCTTGTAGAAGAAACAAGAGAACCTAGGATTAGAAGATTGAGGTTATTGACTATATATTATAGGAGATGGGACTTTAAAAAAATTCTACACAAAAATTGTTGGTAAACTCTAAAATTATGAGCTGAATGATCAGAGACTTTGTGAAACTCATAATATTGTGATTCCTCTCAGGCGGGTGGGAATGGTTACATATCCAACCTATGTGGAAGAACATAATGAGGTATGTCTGGAATCACATCAAACAAGTCATCAACATCATCAAATAGATCAAAATAAAATGGTCTTATATTAGATTTATGTAACAACCCCACTGGGTTTTACCATAATATTACAATAATTTTTTTTAAATTAAATACACATATTCAACATATAGATTTCACCACGAGAAATCCTAACTAGTGATATTTAACTAATTGCATTAATTTAGTTAACCATCAAGGTTATAGCTAATCCACTTAGCTAGGGATCATCATGAACAAATGTATAAATCATGAACAATACATAATAATCATAATTATCGCATTTCAACATAAATGATATAGTACAATTTCAGCCACAACTGATACAATATTATAGTCTCTATTATAAGAAGTACAATGCATAATATTATAGTTTTATCAATACATAAAATATCTTAAATGATAAAACATGATACAAATCTCCTCTGAGCAGAGTCTTCATGACTCAAGTATCAATATATAATCTCAAGTGTAGTCTCAAGTATAATACTCTAGATGGGAAGGAGAGTTTCATCTAAGTGTTTTTTCATACCAACCATGGACCATAGATCCTCCATACTATATCCCAAATAAGGGGATCACCTCCCTTCATGGATGTGTAGATAATGATGGTGTAGGAATCCAAAGTAATAAACAAGAACCTATGTGACGAAGATATCTAATACATAATGTGTACCATAAAAAAGTGTGTTCTAATATGATATTGCACAAATATAAAAACTATATCAACATATGAATGATAATGTTTATCAAACATTACTTTGGCCAAAGTTTTCAATAATAAATGATCACTAGGATCTATCAAATTCATAAACACCACTTGATCGAATTAGCCCTTATATTGTATTGATGGCACTAATTAAGCTAGTGGAATCCATCCACTACTTAATTAGGGTCATGAATGTGAGAATCGATAAAAAATAATAATAATAATAATATAAAAACCAAAAGATTCATTCTTAATATTTCATTTAGCTAATCAACATATCGTGGAGGTGAAGACTTCTTGTCCTAAGCTCCCCTGAATAACCCCCACCAAAAGTACCCTTATGAATGAGTAGTTGAGGAAGAGACCCAGAATGATCCTGCCTTGAGAGGATGTAGAAGGCCCCATAAATAAAACTAGGGCCAAAATCACAAAGAACAAGTATCTTGTGTAAGGGAAAGTGATCGAGGACAAGAAGGTACCTATGAAGGGACCCCCCTCCTAAAATAGTTTTAATGTTTACTATATTTTGTTCTACCCTCCACATGATTAGTTAGTTGATAGTGTTGTTTTTGTTTTTTATCCTTCTTTATCCTTCAACTCGTGGTGTTTGCTACTCTTTATTACACTTTTATATATACTTTGGTTCTTGGTACTTGTAAATCTAGGATTTTTACCATATCAAATTAAAAAATCATTTGGTTAATCAAAATATGTTAAAAATAGAAATATCACAAACATCTATTAAATATGTCAAATCTAGTGGATGGAATCCAAGCATCTAGTTTATTATAAACAATAAATAGAGTACAAAAATAGTCCTCAATATAACTTAACATCTGAGTAATGAATATCTAGACTACTAGTTATTTTATACATTAAGCAACTTATAATATTATTTCACAACGAAATAATATTATAATCCTGGCTCATTAATTTATCATATTCCACATATAAAAATAATCAGTCCATACATACAATTATGTTATGTATTTATCTCATAAACACAATGAATGCTTTCTATTTAAAAATTCAAATGATTTTATAACCACCAAATATAAACAAGCATCTAGTTTATTCACTATTATAATAATTATAACAAATATATATATATATATATATATATATATATATATATATATATATTAGAGCATATATACAATTACTTACACATACTTTGTTTATATAGTATATTACTAAGGTGACATCCATTGTCTTTCACCTTAGAGTGTACGGTATACGCGAAGTATACAGTCAATTTATATACCAAGGCCCCATAACCTTTTTATTAAATTGAGCAATTTCCAATTCCATAATAAATAAATACATAAAATTTTTATAATTCATACTTAGTTCTCATTTATATTTCAACATATTCAAATCATTTAAAATCAAATAATTGTTCATGCTTTTTCAAATGTATGATATTCATAAGTGAAAATATAACTATACACAACCACTTTTACCGTATTTGGATTTTATCCAAACCATCAATTAACACGCAGTTGAATACCTTCTCATGTGTCGATGGTAATATCCAAGATTTTATTATATAAGACTAACTCAACCCAAATCCGACTAAACATTATAATTATGCAAATGAACCTGTAGGAACTCGTATACCTAGTTATTTTGCATTATATATTCACAATTCATCTACACAGTCCCATTTATATATATAAAATATTTATAAAATAAATTTTCTTAGCCATAAAACATTATCAGTTCACTATTTTTTATATTTTTATAAAGCCAAATAGTAATCCTATAGTCAAACTATTCATATACCCATACCCGGATAACACCAAAAGATTACGTAAAAGATCCTAATTCAGTATAAAATCTATTATTGATAATTAATATTTCATAACCAAAATCCAAAGTCCAGATAAAATTTAAGCCTACTCATATAACAATATTATCCTCTAATTGTAATACACACAGTTTTATTAAAGTTCAACATAACGAATTACACACACACACACACATATACATTGTCACATTTAAGATTGACAATCGATTACGAGTATATATAGACTCATATATATATGAATACAGACACATTTAATTTTGAGAATTCAATAAATATTTTGGTATAAATATTTATGTCTAATTTATATATACAAATATATATGTGAGTATATCATTTTATATAGAATCAAAATTAATTAAATATATACTTAGATATATATTCATGTGTGTGTGTGTTTTTATAATCAATATCACTGAAAAACCTATATCTGTAATAGTTGAATATATCATACAAACATATACAATTTAGTCTATTTCCAAAATACCCAATAGCATAAATAAAAACCTTCTCTAAGATAGATAGCTTAAGTTGATATGCATATATACGAATCAGTGTGATTTCCCATTTTGAAAAGTAAATTCAAAGTGTTAGGGAAGGATAAGACAATTTGCAAAACCTCTAATCTCATGGCCAAGACCTACTATTTATCCCTAACCTTCCTAGGTTACCCTGGGTTGGGTATAGGGTTATGTGGAGGTCGAGCCCTCCACAGGGACCTATATACAACCCACTATAAATTTCCAAAGGCATAAACAATAGAATAACTAGTAATCCATCAATTTGAAAACCCATTCATAAATGTATCACACACACACACAAAGAGGTTTTTAAATTACAAAATCGACCTGTTAAAATGTATGATTGATGAAGAATGTCGAGCCAATAGCCATGTAAATTTCTTCTTCCTTTTCTCCAACTTCTACCTTTTTCCTCTTAGAATGTCATGAGCCATGCCCCTTCACAGTCCCACTATCTTATTTATTTATTTTACATCTTATATTTTTGTTCCACTATTCCATCTTTTTTAGCTTATTAAACTCCTTCAAATTTTGTATGCCTAGATAACTTAACTACTCACAGTCTAGCTCCATGCATACGTAGCAAAATCCCATGATTTCTTCCCAAACCATGCTTAATTCAAGTCAACAAATGATTAGCAAACTAATCATTCTTGATGCCTCTTTCCAAAAATCCCTAATTAACCATATTATAATCCTTTAACAAATCTGCATGCTTATGATTTAAATAAACCATCCTCGACCACCTTATTTACTTAAGTCACAAACTAATGCTATATTCCATGTAAGACTTTAAACTAGTCATTATCCAATGTTTTTCCCATGCAACGACTAACATAATGAAATCATATAACATAGGCAACACAACTATGCATAACAAGAGTTAGAGTTTACGTCAAATGTTATCCACTAACATATATATGTATTATAATGACTTCTAAAATAATTTACATTAACATTTATATATATGAATATAAATACTTAATAATAAGTAGTTAATCCAATATAATCTCTTCAAAAACAATGTTAATATCTTTCAACTTTATAATATAATAATCATAATAATAATATTAAATTATTATTATCCCTATCTTATAGCTCAAGTAATGATTATGGAATCTATCATCGTATCATAATGTTTTACTATCTGCCCAACATAGTAAGTAAATGTTATAAGTAAAATGTTAGAAACTCCAAGTTGCACTCTAGTTGAAAGGAGGAATGTTCAAGTCCTACTTTCAAAGCTTGACTAAATGGGAATGGTCTAAGGCTATGGGTTTCCTATATCTAGACCAGACCTCTAGGATCTTTAATGAGGCTAGCTCCTCTAATGCATCATTTTGGACCTTTGCTTCTAAAACCAAAAACTGGTTAGGGTGAAAAAAGGAGTTGAAAAAGTAAAACCTATTATAACTTATGGTGATGCACCATGAAGATTATCCATCCACTCATAATTGAGCCTCTAAAACACTATGAGACAAAAATAAATAATGCAGTTTACGACTCCAAATGCATATCATGCATCAACATTTCATGTAGAGGTTCATCAAGTGAGCAAAAATTAAGGGAGATGATGGAGAGGCCTGGTTCAAGGTACTAATCCAGTTAACATGTCCACTATTGTCTTCAATAAAATGACATCAAACACTAAACATAGTTTACATAATCAGATAATCTACCAGCTAGGTGAGATCAAGACTTGGCAAGGGAGAAGACTCTACCACTTATACAAATCAAACTGACATGAACACACTAGGCTAATATCATGAAATCTAAAAATAGTCATCTTATTTATCTTAAGAGGTTACAAAGCTCAATCTTGGCAGAGTCTAGTCATGGCCAAGAGAGGGATCCAAAATAATAGATCCAAGGTTATACTTATGAAATATGAGATCCATAGAGAGCGAGTTTTTTAGTGCTAAAAAAGGAATCAAGTGAGTTAAAAACCATTTGAAAAATGGTTACAACTGCCTCTGCAAATATGCTCATTCAAACCATTTTATTGATCCAAGTCACCCCAATCCATTGCATCATTACAATATCCTCTTAGTGATGTTTCATGGTGGATGCAACGGTAAGATCAAGTTGTTTCCAGCTAGGGCTTGGAAATAGTGCAGTTACAATACTCAGATCCATCATTTAGAAGATAAAGAGGGAATTTTGGCATTTAAAGAGTGGAGAAAAGCCCTCCAGATCAAGAAGTGAGGTGGCATCCTTTGATTACCTTTTTGTTTGCATACCTTATTCAATGAATAGATTTCTTACTATCTCAATAATCATCAATCTCCTCTTATTGACCAGGGGATCTCACTAAAAGACAAGGGCTTATTATGCATAGTGCCAAAGTCTATTTGAATGGAAATAATGCCCTTAACTACCTCTCCAAGTACCAACTCACCATTTTAAGACTCTAAGTCCTCTTACCCTGATCATGAGGATCAAATCCTTGAATCCTGATACTAACAATCATGCCATGTCTTAGGTGGTGGAGTACCTACTTTGTTGATGATGGGCACCTTTGCATTTATTACTTATTCACCCATTTCCATATATGGATCACATGTCCTACCTATAGATAGAAAACTAATCTAAGGAAATTGGTTTTCCCTATAATCTTTATAGTAAAGTAGACCCATGGATCATTTAACATCTTCTATATTATAATAGGTTTAAATAAACCTATTATATCTCTATAGGGACCAACAATTCATTATACACAAATCCTTCTTTAACTTGGTGAACCAGTCATAAGAAAGAACCCTGTAAGCTCTAACTTATCAAACCAGGGATCAATATTAGCTCTAATGGTGGTCCCTTCATATTATTCAAATCCTACTGCATTATCTAGACTACTTTATGACATTTAAACCAACTCTAATGGTGTCAGAAGACTCTATAAAACCTTACTTTCATGGTCAAAAACATTCTTTCAACCCTCATCGAGAATCTTGGGCTCATCTATAATTTGATTGGCTATTAAAATCTAACTCAGCTCATTGACATGTTGACTCATCTTGATCCATTGATTTCAATTGGTATGAATGGCTAAGAACCATCAATATTTTTAGAGTTGAATGCATCTTTGACACTTGTCATGCACACATTCACCTTTAAGATTTGATGACCCCTTTGACCTCTACTCATTGTTAGATCTTTAATGTAAGATTGATCACACTTATTGGATCTGTCTGGGCCCATTGACTCTATCCATTCTTTCACTCTATCATATCATTGGTATGATTAAATGTGATTCCTTGATTTAGCTTGGACCCATCCTTTTATCAATTATTTCACTCTATCGAATCTTGGCTTGATTATCTCGCACTATTAGATCATAGCCAGCTTGTAGATATTTAAAGGCTTTAACCTAGGGACATTTCAACTTGGTTAACTTAGTGCAGATCATTAGATCTTATGTGTCAGTATGAGGGCTCTCGTAGATAGTTAGATCTCAACCAACTTCAAGCCTTTTAAGGACTTTTTGAGCTATTACTTCTTGATGCTTAAACTTGACATTCGCATGACTATCATTTGACATCCATCCAGATGTATTTAACAGCCCCTAGATTGTCAAATTTGGGATTTTGTGGATTTTTGTAGTCATTTTAACTTGATGTTATTGTAAACATCTCATTCTGCAAGTTCAACTTTGGAGCTCTATAACTTGAGATAGGCAACTCATCAAGTCACAAAATTTGTAGAGAATGATCAAGGCATGAAGAAATTCATGTCCACACAATCCTTTGGCCTAAGAGGCTCCCCGAGTACATCTTATTAAATGTGAAAAAATTATGGTTTGTTCATTTCTACATGATGTCCTATGATGGTCTGGTCCTTCAAAACTTTATATAAGTCATTTGATCATTCACCCAAATAGGAACTCTACTCATCTATTCAATCTGAGCAAAGCTCAGTATATGGGCCAAATATTGGTTAGCCAAATATCTGTTCAATCTATGCAAGAGAACCCAGACCATGTGCCAATATTTTTCTAACCTCTTGAAATAAAACAAAGACCAAAAGGAGAAAAACAAAATAGAACCTAAACTACCTACACAAGGACCACTAACCTATAGAAAAATAAAGAAAGGGGGAGTAGACTCTTGCTTATGTTACTTATTGAAACAAAACAATCCTAGAAAAACTAACTTGATGTAACAAGTTTTCCTCTAGGATTAAAATGGAATTCATTTGATGTAGCATGAGTCTTTGAAACATGATTGTTGCTCCTTGATGGCATCTTCTTACATATGGGAGCAAATAGATGTTCATGTCTACCTGATGAAGCAACTGGGCATCCTATCTCTATTATCAAGTGTAGGGATTGAAGATATGGATCCAAGGCCCAACCATCTTCCTTTCAAACTCTTTTTCTTTGCATCATGAGCTTTATCTACTTTTTAGCCAAGGGTTGTAACTAATTCTACTCCTTAAACTTCAAGTGGCCAATTATCACAACATCCTTGATGAGCTCTTTCTCTTTGAGCCTTGGCTAATGTAGTGGTGAGGCATCTAGGTGTAGACTGAAGTCTTCTAATTCTTCCCAAAATGACATCTCATCTCAATCAATGTATAAATCACCAGGCTCTTTTCTAATCCTTCCCTCTATTTTTAAGACATTAGGCTAATTACCTATTCCTTTTTCTTGGGCAAGGTCATCACAAGGCTCTTGGTCATCTGAGGTTTGCTCATCCTCTTCATCAATAGATATGGGTGATAAATCACCAATCCACTCAAGAAAAATCTCTTGTTGAATTGGTAGCTTCAAAGTTGCACAGTTTTCCTTATCTAAAACATTTGCCTACTATTCAATTTCATCACTCAAATCTACCACACTCAATTGCTCAATCTCACCTAAGAATTCCAAACACAAGTGTTAACAATGGTCTTCCAATGGATTCTTAAATTAAACATTAATAACAACATCATGGATGTTGCCATTTAATCGGTCTCTTATGAAAAGGTTAGTTTTTGTTTTATTTGCCTCAGTTCCATCTTTATGACATTACAGTTTCCTTTTATCACTCAAATCCTACTCATACTTACCTTCTAATCTATTAGAGTGTATTGGGGTCCCAATCTAAATCTCTTCTTGATAGACACTAGAAGTGTCCTCTCTAAGGTGATCTTACCACTCAGTTGTAACTGCATCATTATTAATCTCCTGAATGATTGACCCTTCCTCTATCAATTTAGATAATTTGTCCACCATGCTCAAATGATCCAATTATGACTTTAGTGTACTTGATTTTTCTTAAAGAGAGGAGGGGGTGGGTGGGCAGTAGATATCATTAGGTTGCTTGATGTTGGAAAGGGTATTTTTCCAACTAGGGATCTTGAATGCTCTTTTGAGAAGCCCTTGGGATCAAGGAGGGATATGAAAAGGGGGAATAAGTGATTGAATAACAACATATGAAGGATCAATAATAGATTTTACACCTTATTTTCCTTCTTCATCCTCCTTGTCAAGGGTGAGCATGATGAAACTAGGATCCATGGCCCATGAAGGCTTTCATACAGGTATCACCTTAGGTTTTTTGGTAAATATAGGCTCTTAAGCACAAGTGGGTTGATTTGGAGAAGGAAGGTGAAGGCAAGCTACCTTTTGGGTGTTTGGTGAAAGAGGTTGAATTTGGAACTTAGAGAGTGGCTCAAACTTGATTTTCACCTCCACGCCATGTTCAATCTTGCACACTATATGAGACAATTATTTTAAAAAGTACCCTTCAACCTTAGTCATGAAGTCACTACCCAAAATTAAGGCATGATGAGGCAACAAATCTATTACCATAAGTGTTTTAGAATTTAAATATCGGGGTAGGCATGAAAAGTAAGTTGGAGGCTTCTAACAACACTAAATACTTTCATGGGATACCCTTTCAATTGTAAAACAACATCAGGTATAGGTTCATACCTTAGATTCAAAGTATCTACTACTGATTTAGGGATAATAGAGAGATTTGCTTTGTCATTAAGTGAACAATTATGGACCAAGAAATCTCCCATGACCAAGGAGGCAAGAAAGGGAGATGGGGTAACTAATTTAGCTGACTATGGCTAGTTTGCAAGAGTATTTTGGTGAGGGATAATAGCTTGGCATTCTTCCCTTATCTATTGTGTAAGCTCTCCTACAACCTATCTCTTTATTTTCTTAATCTCTTAATTTCTAAATGTAGATAGTCTTTAGTGCAAGTAGATTAGAAGGGATAGGAGGTTGATAATAGGACTGATCATGAGGATGAAGAGGTTACCATGGAGGTGGAGGGGGAAAAAATTATGGTAGATGCTCTTGGTAATATAGAGGATGTGGATTATATGGGTTATTTGGGCTATGGTAAGGTGGATATGGGGGTTGATATGGGGGTAGATAGTAGAAATATTCCTCATAAGATGCCATGGATCCTTATGCAATATGTGAATTGAATCTAAAACTATGACAAAACTTTTCTTACTTATGCAACCATAAAACCACTGGTACCTCTAAACTTGAGGTCAATTGCAAACCTTCCAAAGATGCTTGACATTACCCCAGATGATTACAGATGAGGTTATTGATGTCTTTAGCTTCCAAATGCCCTTTAATGTCTTTAGAGTATGCTTCAAGGTACCTAAAAATTGGTCCCATTAGGCATGCCAAAATTTCTAGAGACTCCAAGTTTCACCCTAGCTAAAAGCAAGAATGTTCAAGTCCTACTTTCAAACCTGGACTAACATGGGAATGGTCTAAGGTTGTGGGTTGCCTATATCTAGACTAGACCTCTAGGATTTTTAATGATGGTAGCTCCTCTAATGCATCATTTTTTATCTTTTCTTCTAAAACCTAAAACTAGTTGGGGTGAAAAAGGAGGAGGTAAAACCTATTCTAACTAATGGTGATGCACCATGAAGATTTTCCATCCACTCATACTTAAGCCTCTAAAATACTAGTGAGACACAAAAAAATAATAGGATATATGACTCCAAATGCCTGTCTGCATCAACATTTCATGTAGAGGTTCATCAAGTGAGAAAAACCTAAGGGAGATGATGGAAAGGCCTGGTTCAAGGCACTAATCTAGTCAACATGTCCACTATTTTCTTCAGTCAAATGACATTAAACACTAAACATAACCTGTATAACTAGATAATCTACCAACTAGGTGAGATCAGGACTTGGCAAGGGAGAAGACTCTACCACTTATACAAATCAAACTAACATGAACACACTAGGCTAATATCATGAAATCTAAAAATAGTCATCTTATTTATCTTAAGAGGTTACAAGGCTCAATCCTGGTGGAGTCTAGTCATGCCCAAGAGAGGGATCTAAAATAATAGATCGAAGGCTATACTTATAAAAAAGGAAAGCCAAAGAGAGTGAGTTTTTTGGAGCTCAAAAAGGGAATCAAGTGAATTCAAAACCATTTTAAAAATGGTTACAACTACCTCTATAAATATGCTCATTCAGACCATTTGATTAATCTAGGTCACCCTAGTTTGTTGCATCATTACAATATCCTCTTAGTGATGTTCCATGGTGGATATAATGATAGGATCAAGTTATTTCCAGTTGGGGCTTGGAAATAGTGTATTTATAACACTTGGATCCATCATTTAGAAGAGAAAGAGGGTATTTTGGCATTCAAAGAGTAGAGGAAAGCCCTCTAGATCAAGAAGTAAAGTGGCATCCTTTGATTGCCTTTATGTTTGCATTCTTTGTTCAACAAACAAATTTCCTATTATCTCAATAATCATCAAGCTCCTCTCATTGGTTGAAGGATCTCACTAAAATACAAGGGCTTTTTATGCATAGTTCCAAAGTCTGTTTAAATGGAAATAATGCCCTTAACTATCTCTCCAAGTACGAGTTCACCATCTCAGGACTCTACATCTGTTTATCTTGATCATGAGGATCAAATCCTTGAATCCTCATACTAATAATCGACCATATATTGCGTGGTAGAGTACTACTTTTTTGATGATGGGCACCCTTGCATTTATTACATATTCACCCATTTCCATATTTAGATCATAGGTCCCACCTATAGATGGAAAACCAATCTAAGGACATTAGTTTTCCCTATAGTCTTTATAGTAAATCAGACCCATGGATCATTTAGCACCTTATATATTATAATGGGTTCAAATAAACCTATTCTATCTCTACGGGGACCAAGAATTCATTATACATGGATCCTTCTTTAACCTAGTGAACTAGTCATAAGAAAGAACCTTGTAAGCTCTAACATATCAAATTAGAGATCAATATAAGCTCTAATGGTGGTCCCTCTATATTCTTCAAATTGTATTACATCAGCTAGATCTTCTATGGCATTTCAATCAGCTCTAATGGTGTCAAGAACACTCTGCAAAACACTACTTTTATGGTTAAAAATAACCTTTCAACCATCATCAAGAATCCTACACTCATCTTTGATCTAATTGGCTATCGAAATCCAACTTGGCTCATTAACATGTTAACTCATCTTGCTCCATTGATTTCAATTGGTATGAATGCTTGAAAACCATAGATCTTTTACCAATTAAATGCATCTTTGACACTTGTCATGCACACATTTTCCCTTGATATTCATTGGCCCCTTTGACCTCTGCTCACAATTATATCTTTAATGTAAGATTGATCCTGCATCATTAAATCTATCTAGGCCCACTAAATATGTCTATTCTTGCACTCTATCAAATCATTAGTATGATTGAGCATGATCCCATGATTTATCTTGGACCCATTCTTTTGTTAGTTACTTCGCTCTGTCAAATAATGGTTTGATTATCTCACACCATTGGATCATGTCCAACTTGTAGATCTTTAAAGGCTTTAACCTAGAGACCTTTTGACTTAGTTGACTCAATACGGATCATTAGATCTTATATGTTATAATGAAGTCTCCCATGGACTGTTAGATCTCGACCAAATTCAAGCCTTTAAAACCCCCTTTTGAACCCAAATGGTTACTTCTCAAGGCGTAGACTTGATGTCCACATGACTATCATTTGACATCTACACAAACATATTTGACATCCCATAGATCATCAAATTTAGGCTCATGTGGATTTCTATAATGGCTTTAACTTGACATTAGCATGAACGTCTCAATCTGTAAGTTTAAGTTTGGAGCTTTATAACTTGAGATAGATAACTCATCAAGTCAATAAATTTTCAAAGAATGATCACGGTGTGAAGAACTTCATGTATACATAATCCTTTGACCTGAGAGGCTCCCCAAGTGCATCTTATTAAATGTGAAAAAAAATTGGTCTATCCATTTTTGCATGACATCTTGTGATGATCTAGTCCTTCAAAGCTTTGTATAAGTCATTTAATCATTCACCTAAATAAGAACTCTACTCATCTATTTAATTTGAACAAAGCTAAGTATGTGGGCTGAATATTGGCCAACATAAA
This sequence comes from Torreya grandis, assembly GCA_037957365.1. Taxonomy (NCBI): domain Eukaryota; kingdom Viridiplantae; phylum Streptophyta; class Pinopsida; order Cupressales; family Taxaceae; genus Torreya; species Torreya grandis. Next base: position 548,938 of record JARHVA010001845.1, read on the forward strand.
TACAAAAAATTATTTAATTTAACCAAACAAGATGAGCTACGTAAGATCATAAAAACATAGTGAAATCACTCAAACAATCAACACAATCATCAACATCAATCGAGATTATATTATAAATCATACTAACAATCATCTAAAGAAAAAGTACAAAAACCATTCTATGATATCCTTATCAAATAATTAAAAAACATGATATACTATGTTGTGTGCGCAAGGGATTTTGAATTCACTCTTTGTCAACTCCCAATATCTTCATCTAACCATCCTCTCTGATGATACTCTCTCTCTCTCTGTCACGATCTGAGGAAAGAATTTATCCTACATCCACCTCATGCCAAGGAAAGTAGTTAGCCCAAAACATCATTATGTCCATAAAATAATGTTGTATAATAATTAAACATGATTACAAAATACAAAATATAAATTTACCACTAACTCATAGCATTTAATCATGTAATTTAAGCAACATAAGCTATCCTATAATCAACATGTGTCATCAAGTTTAATCAAATATTAGTTAATCAAATAAACAACTAAAATTATCCACAAATTAAATAAGTTATTTATCTTAAAGAGAAATCAAGATGGGACATACTTCGCCCCTAAAGTTGGTCATCATCTTGATGACATTTATTCAAGCATAAGTTATAAATTTAAAACATTGTTCAACAGAAAATAATATAACAAGCAATAAAAAATCAAGCAAATAAATATGGAAATAGTACGTAAAGCTCATCATAGTTTTCCCAAGTGTCACTATCATCAAAGTATTGGTCCCACAAGAATTGTACACAAACTAAGTTTATGAGTGTTAATTTCTCTGATTGATTCTACCATGACCACAATGGGATCCAAAACTTGCAAAACATTCCAATCCAACACATGTGAAGGATTAACTATATACTGTTTAAGATAAGACACATTTAAGACACTATGAAAAAGAGCTAGAGTTGGTGGCAATGCAAGCCTATATGATACAAATTTTTCCACTTCCAAAGTATCAAAGGGTCCCACATATCTCGGTGAAATTTTTGTTGACTTCTTTAATTTAATCAATTTTTTATGAGGTTTAACCCAAAGAAATAATTTATCACAACCAAAAAACTACCTAACTATTATTAGTATAACTTTTATGTCTATCATTGGCCTCGGCCAACCTCTGCTTGATTGTCCTAACTTGCTCTTCCATTTCTAAAAGCAGCTTAGGTCCAAATACTAACCTATCTTCCAACCTATCCCAACAAATTGGTATTATACACCTCCTTCCATATAATGCCTCAAATGGTGCCATCTTTAATGTTGATTGGTATGAGTTTTTATAAGCAAACTCAACCAATAGAAGATACTCTTCCCACTTGTATTGTTGATCCATGCAATACATACAAAGGAGATCCTCTAAAATATGATTAACTCACTCTATTTGTCCATCAGTTTGTGGGTGATATGCAGTGTTGAAGTTTAATTGAGTACCCAAAGTTTAATTTAGAGTTAACTAAAATCTAGAAGTCATCTTCAGATCATGATCCAAAAGGATCTTCTATGAAAAACCATGCAATTGATACACTTCATTTACGAATATCTTCACAAGATTAGGTGCATCATTAGTCAAATCTCTTAGTATAAAGTGAGCTACCTTGGTTAGTTTGTCAAATATTACCAAGATCATGCCATGTGTGTTATATGATAATGGTAACCATTGGATAAATTCCATATTGATCACTTGCCACTTCTATTCCAATATTTTGTGTGGATATAATAATCTTACTGGATGCACATGTTCAGCTTTCATACATTGACATTCCAAACAATGAGACGTAAAATTTGTTACATCTCTCTTGATTCCCTTCTATAAATAGAGTGGTTTAAGCTTTTCCATGAGCTTTGTTACTCCTAAATGTCCTGAATATGAGGCACTGTGAAATTCCTTAAGCATTGTGCTCTTTGAATCCTCTCTATCTAATACATACATCCTGTCGTTGTACCATAAAAGACCATCACTCTATCTGACAAATCCCTTATACCTAGGATTTTGAGCATTATCAATCAATGCTTTCCTAAACTAGTTGTATAATTAATCTCCTAGTGAAAAATTGATCACTTGATATCTGAAAGTACTCCTAATAATAGTCATAATTGTTATGCACCTTTTATGACTTAGATCATCAACTATTCTATTTTCCTTATTTTTGATATAGTTAATATCAAAATCATATTTAGATAATAAGTCTAACCATCACCTTTGATGAGCATTTAGATTCAGTTAGGTGAAAATTTACTTGAGTCTAAGTTATCCGTCTTGAGCTCAAATGGTTTTCCCAACAAAGAATGCCTCCAAACTTGCAAATCATGCATAATTACCACAAGTTATAAGTCATGAGAGGCATAATTCACCTCATAAGGCTTCAATTTCCTAGATTCATAGGCTACCACTGAACCATATTGCATAATAACTACTTCAAGTCCATCCCCATATGCATTTTTTATCATTGAGAATTGACCATTAAGATGGGGAACTCTTAGCACTTGTCCTGAAGTAAGCCTCCTTTTCAATTCCTAAAAGGCTACCTCAAACTTATCTGACTAGATGAAACTCTGATTCTTTTGCTGAAGAGAGGTAATCTGATTAGTTATCTTAGAAAAATTTAGAATGAATTTCTTGTAATATCCCATTAATCCCACGAAACTTCTTACCTCATGCACATTATTTTGGTGCTAGCCACTCCATGATAGCTCTTATCTTTGCTAGATCTATTTAAATACCATCTATTGAGATAATGTCTTAGATACTACACTTTCTTTTGGAAAAATTCATGCTTAGATAATTTACCATATAATTTATGCTTTTGTAAATGTTGCAAGTGTTCTTCCTCATCCTTGGAATAAATGAGGATGTCATCAAGAAAGACCAACAAAAAAATAATATGAGTAATCTATGATCATGTTATTCATAAGATTCATGAATGTTGTTAGATCAATCATTAATCCAAATGGTAACACTATGAACTCATAGTGCTCATATGTAGCCTTGAATGTTGTTTTTGGGATATCCTCTTCACAGATCCTCAACTGGTGATACCCTACTCTAAGATAAATCTCAAAAAATATTTTTTATCCTCACATTTGATGACAGAGGTCATCAATGCATGGTAATGGATATCTATTTTTGATCATTGATTTATTTATCATCTTGTAGTCTATGCACAAGTGAAAAGTGTCATCCTTCTTCTTAACAAAGATAATTGGAGCACCCTATAGTGAAAATCTCAGTCAAATAAAACATTTGATAACAACTATTGAAGTTGTGCCTTTAACTCAACCAATTTATAGGTTGTCATTCTATACAATGCCTTAGACTGTAATTCTGATCTAGGTACGATATCAATTGAGAAATCAAACTCGTGCTTAGGTGTCAATCTTGGTATTTCTTCACAAAACACATCATGTAAGTTTCTCAAAACAAGATAATCTTTGATATATGGCTCCTTATATTCTTCCATCTCATTCATCTTAACGATAAATTCCTGATAGCCCTTCTTTTGAGATTTTTTGAGTTGAATGGCAGAAATCTACCTCAATTTTAAATCTCTACTGTCATGTTATTGTCATTGATGTCAAAAGGCTGCATCATGTAAAAGCATAATGGTCATTGATGTCGAAGGTTTATTTGGTTAAGTGTTTGACAATGGTAGTGACATAAAGAGAGTGTTGATCAATGAGTATTGTGGATGTGAGTATCCTGTTGAGAGTGTGTTCTTAGTTAGTAACATGATGTTGTCAAAGGTGATTAGTGATTAAGGTTGATGTTGTCATTAATGTTGCATCTTGTGAAGTTTTATGTCAAAGGGCTTGTTATTCATTAAATAATATGGTCATTGATGTTAAATAATTTCTACTAATAAGAGTTTGTAGTTTTTGTAGAGTCAGCAACTACTGACTGATTTTGTAGCTTGCCATGAAAGTTATTTTTGGTGAAGTAGACAATTGACCAAGAGACTTGTTATTTATATTTTATATCATATGGAGACACAAAAATAGTATGTAGAATTGATTCAGACTAAATACCATCAAATAAGCTATTCTATGTGAAGGAGGGTGATCTAAGGCATTTGAAGAATAAGATCATGTCTGGAACTCCTAGGAGAATAGCTACGGACTGCATTAGGCATGTTATAGATTGAATCAAGAATGTTATGGATTACATCAGGCTTACTATGGATTACATTAGGCTTGCTATGGATTACATTAGATTTGCTATGTACTACATCAAACTTGCTATGAATTACATCAAGCTTGCTACAAATTACATCAAGCTTGTTATGGATTGCATCAAAGTTACTACATATTGCATCAAGATTTTTATGGATTACATCAGGGGTGATATAGACTACATCAAATCTTATAAAAATTAATTCAAGACTACTACAAACTTCATCATGCCAGCATTAAATGTATTTTAATGATTTCTTAGTCTATTCTAGTTGTGTTTGACTTGGGCCAACCTATGTAAGTGATATTTTTATAAGCTAATGTGAATTATGTTTTCAAAAGAGAATAAATCATTATGTAGTTGAATATAAAGTTTTGTTTGGCTAACCTTAAAGAGATTATTGAGTATTGTCTTATATATAGGCAAGATCAAATTGTCCTTTTTAAGTGTGATAAAATAGAGAATTATTATTCACCAAGGAGCAAAACAGAGGTATGTTGAGAAATGAATGGCCAGAGAAGATGATTAGATAAATTCACTAAGGAGGAGAGTAAAGGTATATTGAAGAACAAAGTGCCAAAGAGGTGTGAGTATGAAATCATCAAATAATTCATACAAAATATGCTAAAAGAGATTAGCAGAGAAGGTAGAGAGGATAGAGTCTTTAAAAATAAAGATCAGAGAGGAAAAAGAGCCTAATATGTCTATTGGATTGAGTAAAAAAAGAGAGTAAAAAAATAGCAGAATGAATCTGAGAGTGATGAGCAAAAAAATAATAGAATGAATCTAAGAGTGATGAGTAGAAAAATAGCAGAATGAATATGAGAGTGATGAGCAAAAAAATAGTAGAATAAATATAAGATAGATAATCAAAGAGAGAGCATGATTGTACCATTATTTGTTGACTAAAGCAACTGAGAAAGGTGGATGTTTTGAACTATCTGATTTGGTGCTTAGTAAAGGAGGTTGAAGCTTCCAATAGATTGGTTTCTATAGATCAAGGAGTTGGTGCTTCCTAGCAAGTGGGTGCTTGATTATTTCGGGTTAGTGTTTCAAGTTGAGTGGATACTTAGTAATATGTTGACTCATTGCATATTTAATTTAGGATAAGTATTCCATGTAGTGATCACTATGGGTTTTATTCCCTTTAAGGGTTTCACACATATATCATGTGTTATGTCTTTATGTTATTTGTTATTATTTCATTGCTCTATGGATTTTGTATTAATGTTTGATTAACGAACTAAAGATTAGAAGAAAGTTCGAAGAGCTCATTGATTCACCCCCCCTCTTAGTGTTTGTGCTTCCAAAAACTGGTATCAGAGCAGGTCCTTCAAGGTCAAGCTTGATATCTAGAAGGTAGATACTAAGAATTACAATGTCTATTCATCAAGCACAAGGAGGGTTTTTAACAAACAAGGACACTTTATTCATTGGAACAAATTTTGTATTTTGGAGCATTAAGATGAATACCTATTTGAATTCTCTCAGGTTTGGCATTTGGTGATCAGTTGTTGATGGGTATATTATGCCTCAAACTCCTCCAATTTATGCTATAGGAAAGAAAGTAAGTGAGAACAATTCAAAGGATAAGAATCTTATATTGTGTGGATTTGGAAAATCTGAGTTTGTTAAGGTGATCCAATGTGAGTCAACTAAAAAAATTTAGGGCAAGCTCCAGCTTATCTATGAAGGTGACACCAAGGTAAAACTGGTAAATCTTTAGACCTATAGAAGATAGTTTGAAGGTATAAAGATGAAGGAAGAAGAGAATAGTGCAACGTATCTTCTTATATTTGATGAAGTAGTCAACATAATCAAAGGTCTTGGAGAAAAGGTTAATGAGTTAATTATTTTTCAAAAGGTTCTAAGATCCTTAATCCCAAGATTTGACTCAAAGGTGTCAGTTGTTGAAGAATTAAAATATTTAGAAAAGTTACAAATGGATGAGCTTCATGGAATACTTACTACTTATGAGATGAGGACTAATGATATAAGATCTTCTAAAAGGGAAGAAACATTCAAGGTTGTAAAGAAAACACAAATCATAAAGGTTAAAATTGACAATGACACTAATGTTGATGAAGATAATTCCCAAACCTTATTTGTAAGGAAATTGAGAAAAGGTTCAGGTAGGTACAAAGGCATACTACCATTCAAATGTTTCAATTGTGGTAGGATTGTTCATTTTGTTGCTAAGTATCCACAAAAGGATAAACATGATTATGATGAAGAACATCGTGAGGAAAATAATAAGACTAACAAGTATGACAAGAGCAAGAAAAATTTCAAGCAAGGTGACTATAAGAAAAAATTATTCAATAAAAAAAGAGGCTATATTTTAAAGATGATGAAAATAGTGATGAAAATATCTTAGACAGTGATGAATATAGTTCAGACCATAGAAGTGATGAAGCTCTATTCATGTTCATTAAAGTTGAAGAAGGGAATAGTTCAAAAGAATAAGTCTTCATGAATAATGAAGAAGTGGATGAAGAATAAGCTGAGGTTTATCTCAAGGTATAACTTATTAGTGTTTTGAATGAATTGAAGAGTTAAAGAAATAAAAAACAAAAGTTGAAGTCTCTAGTCAAAAGTATTGGAGAACATATATATATCTTTGAAACTAAGATAACTAAGAGTATCAAGGAAGTTGAGGACATCATCAATAATCTCAAGACTCAATTACAAGAATCAAATACAAGTCTAAAGTCCAAGGAAAGAAAGTGCAGTGAGTATAAATCTGAGATAGGTTCATTGAAGTTAGATTTGGAATAGTTCATAGTCAAGTTGAAAAATTGTCAAATTTTTGAAAAGAATAATGGAATTCTTGATGACATATTGAATAGTCAAAGGTCACCTCTCATCGAAATAGGCCTTGGATACACAGATGACCAAAAGATTAGCAAGGAAGAGAAAAATGTCAGGATCTAGGAAGCACAATTGATTACCATGCAACTAAACATGCGGAAATAACTAGAAGCAATAAGTAACTAGAATCGGAAACAACACAAAATATGAGAGAAAATACCCAATTGTATTAATACTCTTACATAAGAAAATTACAATAAAGAAGTGCCACAGTCTTCTTACACCTCCAAGGCTTCCCATACCTCTAGGACTCTCAGTAATCTTTCCTCAAAGCTCTCTCTCTCAATTATGGTCCCAACACACAACTCAAACACAGAGTTGGTGTTCACCTCCACCTGCCAGTAACAACACTGCCAGTCAACCAGTTAGCAACAATATTGTCAGTACACCGAGTATACACACATACTCAAACTGAGTACACAAGGCACTCCAAGTAGATCTCCCATGAACTTGCAACACCCTGCAACTCAAATGATCTTACTTTAGAAGGAACTACCTTGCCTTCCTCTATTACTCTCCAACTGAGTACACACCGTACTCCAAGTAGATCCCACCTGATCTTGCTCCCTGTTGTGTTGTTGTCACCTTGATCTTGTTACCACCTGCATATCAACCTGGTTCTGCACACCTGCAAACCTAGACCTTGCACACACATACACCTACAGATCAATGATCTTACTTACCATGTAGATCTCCAAACGTGGCCTTGCACACCTACTGACCAAGATCCTACATACATGAAGAATCCTTTTGATTCTCCAAACTAGCACCCACACTTGGCACTGTGGCACTAGGAGGAACACACCTTGCTCTCTTCACTCTGAAGGAGCTAATATTTGCTCTCTTACTCTCTAGCACAAATTACAATACAGCCCATGAGTCTATTATATAAATCTCATGCAAATAATAATTAGACATCTAATTACAATAATTAGATTCACAGCTTCAAGTCTATAATTGACCTTCTACATGCAAACAACTAGTTCATTAACTAACTGTTCATGCAATTGATAGTTTCAAAACCACACAGGCGATCGACATCGGTCCCTGTCTGCCTGGGGGTGACCGACATGGGCCGATCCATGAGCATCGTCGGTAGCTTCTTGTCTCCACCTGACTGACGTTGGTTGGCCTGACCGACGCCGGTGACTGTGACACTCAGCACCCTCCTCTAATGTCTGCATCAATGAAGCTTTTAGCTCCACAACCTAACAATCTCCCACTTGGAGATAAATAGCTGCACTGTACCTATACCTGTACATCGTCTAATCTATTTCCTAGCTTATATCCCTCTTCAAGCTCAACCTTGAAGACCAACCACCACACATCCTGTGATGCACCTCCTGTCATCCAAGTAACCTGCCGCATCTGCATCTACAAACCCATGTAGAAAAGAACTTGACCATGCATAGCATGTCGACCTGCTGCTGGTCCCTCTCAGATACATGAGAATCCACTGAACTACCCTCCAATGCTTCTTTCCCAAATTGGCTCCAAATTTTTTGACAGCTCCCACTGTGTGGGCAAACTCAGGTCCAGTACACATGTACTTAACCTCATCATGGGAATTAGGACACTGTTCATAGAACTGTCCAACCCATTAGTGTGCTAACTGATTTCACACAATCATCTAGAGACAAAACTAACCTGTGATCTTCCATGTCTCTAGAAAACACTCATACCAAAGAATTTTGCTGCTCCAAATTCCTCATGACATGCCACTGAACTAACCTTACCCTTAGCTCAGTAAAACCCTATATGTCTGAACCTTCACCAAGCATACCATCCATATACAATAACAGGATAATGTTGTGACCATCATCCACCTGGTAAGACAAACATAATGGTTATACTGACATTGACTAAAGCCCTGCTTTGTCATCCACTTGGTACCACCTATCAAACTTGTACCACTGTCCTGCAGCTTGCTCAAGACCATATGACCTGGCATTTCATCTCACGTGTCCATTCTCTCTATTCTTTAACTAAGGTATCCATTCATCTTTTAGTGCTTTCTTCTAGCTGGCAACCCTACCAAATCTCTCGTTTGGTTTTGCATCCTAATCATGCCATGCTCCCACTATTTCCTGGATCCTTCCTGCTCTACAGTGAGCAATGAGTATAAAGAAGAGGAAAAATGAATTTGAGGCTTACTTACCCTTTCATTCCTCCACATGGGTATTTGAGACTCCTTGACAGCTTGCTGTCCACCCAAAATCCATTACAATGACTGACCTCAGTCACCACACAATCTGCATCCGACCAACATCAATTTCATGCGACTGTCCTTTTTGCTGACGTCAGTTTCTTGACCGATATCGGACTTACCTGGTAGCTGACGTCAGTTCCTTAACTGATGCCAATAGCCACCCTACCCGACACCACCAGCTCTAGTCTGCACATGACCGACATCGGCACCTATCTGTTCGACGTCAATTCCCCTTGACCAACATCGATAACTGTGTTCGCCTGTGAGTGATGACTTTTTACCCACAAGCTCTACATGGATCAAAACCCTATCCAAACCACCCTGCTCAGAGATGTCCAGCCTTCTCCACTGATCTCTGTCCGTCATCTCCTCTAAGAACACCAAGGCTTTCCAGTTCTTAAGTTTATCAAATACATCAGTCTTCTTTTTCCTGCAATAAACATAATCCTTTCTTGTAGCATCCCCCTGCTCACAGAAATCTCAGTCTATGCTAACTGAAGCTGAAATCTTACCATTTGTCTTAAGAACATCCATTCCCTTCTCACTTATGTGACCAAGCCTATAAAGCCACACCTGTGCAACAGAAGTGGAATCAGTAATACAAGCAAGTAGATAAAGAGTACCTGATTTCTTGCCACATGTTAATTCAAGTGCATCCTTGGTAACATTCTAAGAATCCACTGTGAGAGTTCTTGTGCATCTCTCATCACCCAACTTTCCTGAAGAAATTAGCTACATCTCCAAGACTGGGACCTGCATGACCTCCTTCAACACCCATGTGTTGGCCATCTGCAATTTTAGACACACTTCCCCTTTGCCAATACTATGACAAGGCTCACCAACCCCTCTAATTGGGTATGCATGGAAAGAGGCAATAGAATCTATAAACCAAGATTCTACTTTATCCAAGGAATATCCCAGAGCATCCTGTGCAAGAACCCCTGCAACATCTGCTTCTTCAGTTCTTTCATGCTGATCTTTTACCAACCAACAATCTTTCTTTTCCTACTCTTTCTTTCCATAACACCGTAATTGACCATTCATGCTTTTCAATTCCTCCATTCTTAGCTTACTTTCTTCTACCATTGTTATACTCCCACTCAATCAAAAACCCCTAAGAGTGCCTGTAATCAAACACAAAACCTGCTCCCTGCAACCTTAGCTCTGATACCACTTGTCAGGATCTAGGAAGCACAATTGATTACCATGCAACTAAACATGCAGAAATAACCAGAAGTAATAAATAACTAGAATCAGAAACAACACAAAATATGAGAGACAATACCCAATTGTATTAATACTCTTATAGAAGAAAATTACAATAAAGAAGTGCCACAATCTTCTTACACCTCCAAGGCTTCCCACACCTCTATGACTCTCAGTAATCTTTCCTCAAAGCTCTCTCTCTCAATTACGGTCCCAAAACACAACTCAAACACAGAGTTGGTGTTCACCTCCACCAGCCAGTAACAACACCACCAGTCAACTAGTCAACAACAATACTGTCAGTACACCGAGTATACACACATACTCAAACCGAGTACACAACGCACTCCAAGTAGATCTCCCATGAACTTGCAACACCCTACAGCTCAAATGATCTTACTTTAGAAGGAACTACCTTGCCTTCCTCTATTGCTCTCCAACTGAGTACACACCGTACTCCAAGTAGATCCCACCTAATCTTGCTCCCTATTGTGTTGTTGTCACCTTGATCCTACTGCCACCTGTAGATCAACCTAGTTCTACACACCTACAAACCTAGACCTCGCACACACATACACCTGTAGATCAATGATCTTACTTACCATGCAAATCTCCAAACGTGGCCTTGCACACTTGCTGACCAAGATCCTACATACATGAAGAATCCTTCTGATTCTCCAAACTAGCACCCACACTTGGCACTGTGGCATAGGAGGAACACACCTTGCTCTCTTCACTCTGAAGGAGCTAATATTTGCTCTCTTACTCTCTATCACAAATTACAATACAACCCATGAGTCTATTATATAAATCTCATGCAAACAATAATTAGACATCTAATTACAATAATTAGATCTGCAGCTTCAAGTCTATAATTGGCCTTCTACATGCAAACAACCAGTTCGTTAACTAACTGTTTGTGCAACCGACAGTTCTGAAACCGCACAAGCGACCGACATTGGTCCCTGTCTGCATGGGGGTGACTGACATCGGCCGATCCATGACTGTCGTCGGCAGCTTCTTGTCTCCACCTGACCGATGTCGGTTGGCCTGACTGACGTCGGCGACTGTGACACTCAGCACCCTCCTCCAATGTCTGCATCAGTGAAGCTTTTAGCTCCACAACCTAACAAAAAATATCAATAAGCCAAAGACATATGTTGATGATTCAAAGAAATCTAGGATTGTGAATGATAGTCATAGGTTAAGACAGGTCAAAAAGATTATCTCTCCTCTCAGAAATAACAAAATTGTTAATGTGCCTTTCAAAAATCTTCATAGATCATTTCCTATTACACAGTCGAATACTATAAGGTACATGAATTTCTTTTATTGCTATTGTTTTTATTGTAATCAATTTGTGCATAGAACTGCAAATTGTAGATCAAATGATAGAAGTAATAATGCATAGAAAAGTAATATGTATAGGCATGGATTTCCAAAAGGATTCTCAAATTCATTTTTCCAAGGGTCAAATATCAATAAAAGTAGTGTTATTTATTACAATTGTAATAAAATTAGACACATTTCTAGATTCTATCTTAATAAAGTTAGAAGGGCCTCAAGACTTAACAAGGTATATGGAGCTCCTTGAGTGCACGAGAAGGTTTAAACTTTGATATGGAAGCCAAATAAAGTCAGGAGTGATCATATTGATCCCAAGAGTCAAAATGGATTATTTGCTAAGGTAGAGCAAGGATCAAAAGTAAAGGAATGTAAATAACACATGTTATCTACATATATTAAAAAGTCAGTCAAAGAGAAGAAGATGACAAGGTGGATGAGTCAAATGATTTAGTCAAGCCTAAGTGGATTCTAAGGAGGGACTCTCAGTCTCATAATTGCAAGATGCTTGAGAAGAGTGGTTTGGAGATCTGGGAAACTCCTAAGTTCATGGTGTTTTGAGAGCCCTATGGAAAGGGGTCACTTCATTAGGCTTCATGAAGACACTCTTCTATTAGTATAAGCATAAGGTTGTAGTCAAAGAAGGGCAAGTGTTTGATGAGTTGAGTAGATGAAATCAGATCTAAGAAGGTTAGCACACAATCAAAATTTTATGTAGAGGAGCTTGACCTCAAATCAAAATAAAGTCATGAAGAAGAAGAATGAGAAGATATAAAGGAAACATTTGAGTGCTTAAGGCAGGAAATTAGACTAATTCATTCTTCTTTTAGTCACTAAGAAAGGCATGGACTAGGGCGGAGATAACTTTTTGGTATCTTTTAGCTCGAGAGTTAAGAGTCTATGATAGTTAAAAGATGATTAAGTGGTAGTGAGTAGTATCTTGCAATGTTCTAAGGAGAATTTACACGTTGAAGGGAGAATTAGCAAGCTGACTATTTTTAGGGAGAAATAGTGTAGCAATATAGATAGATGTATAAGGGAGAGATATAAAAAGTTATGTGAGATATATAAAGTTGTATAACTAGTGTCTAGTTACCTTTGATGAAGAAATGACAAGGTGAAAGGAGTTTTCAGTTAGTATGCACATTGATTATGAAGATCAATTTATGAGGAGATATCGTATGGAATTCAAGTCTAAGCATAGGATTGTGTCTAGAGACATATGGAATATGGATTGGTTTTCAAGACCAATATGGTCATAGAGACAAGTTGGATGTTGTTGATAGAGTTGGAAGCATGATGAAACCTTTTGTAGTTGATTGGTATATGAGAGGTAAGTAAAAAGTTGTTATGTGTTTCTAACATTTGATTGCTTGATTTGTGTTGAGAATTGGTATTGGTATAAAGATACTTAAAGGAATTTGAGGATGGTTTGATGGTCCTGATGACTCATGTGATGAGCATAAGCTATGAAGACAAAGGGGGAGTCCATAATTATTAAATTATTGTCAGAACTGGGGTAGGCTAGTGAGTGATCAAGAGTTTGATCTATATCAGTCATATCAATGATAAGGTGAGTGTTCATGTGTATCTAAATTCATTTAAATAAGGCATGCATGGAGTTAGGGGGAATATTGTAGCTCTACGTTGTGAAGTGTCAAGGCAATGATGTAGAAGTCATAAGAAGCATAGTTTCTTGAGGTATAGTTCAAGTGTTCTAGAAGTTGTCTACAATAATTGGTATGAGCTTAAGGCAAGTTTTTGTTAGCATTTCATTATGTTATTTATTGAATTTCAAGTCCAAGGATCAAATCATAGTTTTTAGAATACCCTTTGTCATTAATGTCAAAAATGGGAGAATGAGCATATGGGAAAAGTACCATTTCTAAGTGATTTCAGATTGTAGTGTGTTTTCCATAAATGTGTTTATCATAAATGACAAAGGGGGAGTTTGTTGGCATGTTTTTGTCATTCATGTTAAAAAGAGTGAATCATATAAAGGCATAATGATCATTGATTTCAAAGGCCTATTTGGTCAATTCCTTGAGCATGGTAGTGGCATAAAGAGAGTGTTAATCAGTGAGTGAGTATTATGGATATGCGTAGCATATTGAGAGTATGTTCTTAGTTGGAAGCATGATGTTGTCAAAGGTGATTAGTGACCAAGGTTGATACTGTCACTAATGTTGCATCTTGTGAGGTTTGATGTTAAATAATGATGTCAAATATTTATATCAAAGGGTTTGTTATTCAATAAAGAATATGGTCACTAATGTCAATGAATTTTTGTTGATAAGAGTTTGTATTTTATGTAGAGCTAGTAGCTACTAACTAAGTCTATAGCTTACCATGAAAGTTGTTTTTGGTGAAGTAGACAATTGGCTAAGAGACTTGTTATCTATATTTTACATCATATGGAAACACATAAATAGTCTATAGAATTGGTTTAGCCTAAAGACAATTGCAAAAGTTGTTCTGTGTGAAGGAAGGTGATTTAAGGAGTTTAGATAATAATATCATGTCTAGAGCTACTGGGAGAACATCTATGGACTGCATCAGGCATGTTATGAACTGTATCAATCATGCTACAAATTACATCAAGCTTGTTATAAATTACATCAGGCTTGCTATGGATTACATTAGTCTTACTATAGATTATATCAAATTTGGTATAGACTACATCATACTTGCTACAGATTAAACCAAGCTTGCTACAAATTGCATCAGGATAGTTATGGATTGCATCAATGGTATTACACACTGCATCACAACTATTATGAATTGCTCCAAGATTACTAAAAACTTTATAAGGTTGACACTAATTGTATTTTAATGATTACTTGGTCTATTCTAGTTGTGTTTGACTCAAGTTGACCTATGTGAGTGAGATTTTTATAATCTAATGTGAATTATGTTTTCAAAAGAGAATAAATCATTATGTATTCAACTATAGAGTTTTATTTCACTGACCTTCAAGAGGTTGTTGGTTATTGTCTTGTAAATAGACAAGATCAAATTGTCCTTTTGAAGTGTGAAAAAATAGAGAATTATTATTTGCTAAGGAGAAGAGCAGAGGTCTGTTGAGGAATGAATGACCAGATAGGATGATTAGATAAATTCACTAAGGAGAGTACAGGTCTGTTGAGGAATAGAGGGCCAGAGAGTTATGAGTATGAAATCATCAAATGATTCATATAGAATCTACTAAAAGAGATTAGTAGAGAAGGTAGAGAGGATGGAGTCTTTGAAAATAAAGAGCATAGAAGAAAGAGAGCCTAATATGTCTATTTGATTGATCAAATAAATAAAGAATAAAAATAGTAGAATGAGTCTAAGAGTGATGAGAAGAAAAATAATAGAATGAATCTGAGAGTGATGAGCAAAAAAAATCAGAATGAATCTAAGAGTGATGAAATAAAAAACAACAAAATGAATCTGAGATAGATAATCAAAGAGAGAGCATAATTATACCATCATTTATTGATAAAAGTAACAGAGAAATGTGGATGTTTTGAAGTTATTAATTTGGTGCTTGGAAAAGGGGGTTGAAGCCTCATATAGATTGGTATCTACAAATCAAGGAGTTGGTGCTTCTTAGCAAGTGGGTGCTTGTTGAATCTTTTGTCAATTTGGTGCTTGACTATTTGGGGTTAGTGTCTCAAGCTGAGTGGGTGATAAAAAATCTTGTTGATTCATTACATATTTGATTTAGGATAAGTAGTCCATGTAGTGATCACTGTGGGTTTTCTTCTATTTAAGGGTTTTTTTCATATATCATGTGTTATGTCTTTTTGTTCTTTATTGTGATTTGATTGATATGTGGATTCTATATTGATGCTTGATTAATGAACTAAAGATTAGGATAAACTTTTAAGATCTCTTTGATTCACCCCTCTCCTCTCAGTGGTTGTGCTTCCAACACTCCCTTCTCTCACCTTGAAGTTGTGTCTGATTTCTGAAATCATCTTGACACTCAACCTTCTTCAAAAAATAGTCAACCTTAGATTTATGTTTTCCAAGCCAATTGACTCATAGGATAACATCATATGATCCCAATGGTGCTACATAAAAATCTAATAATATAGTAAACTCAATAAATCTAATCTCAACTTCAACCAGACACTTATCAGCTTTGAATTTTAACTCATTCCCATATTGCACTGACCATGCATTTGCCATTATTACATTTCTTCTAGATAATTTGATAATCACTCTAGCAGTAATGAAATATTATGTAGCTCATGTATCAATTAAAATAGAAACTATATAATTAAACAAAATACCTGACAGTTCTATGGGTGAAACTTGATACTCAGTTTGTCGATTATCAATAGCTACATGAATTTATTGTTGACATGTACCTTGATGAGAAGATGAACCCTTATTCTTTGATTTGTCTTGAGGACATTCTCAATTAAAATGGTCACCTTAACAAATGAAGCAACCTCCAATCAGTCTTTTCTTCTCAGTCTATTTGTTTCCCTTGAAACCACCCTTGAAACTATTACCAAGCTTCATGTTCCCTAAACCACTGTTGAACTTGGAGTCTTGATTCCAATCTCCACTCCTCTACTTCCAGTTATTCTTATTGAAATTTGGTTTAGAACATCTAATTTTTTTTTTGAACTTATCTCTAACTTGGGCAAGAGATTTAAGTTTTTTTTTTTTCTTGACTACCTTATCGAACACTTGATCCATGGTAGATGGACCATGCACATCTACTTCACTGTTTATTTGGGGTTTCGATCCCTGATGAATTTCTTGACTTTGAACCACTTATCTACATGATACTAAGGTACATACTTAATAAGCTTGATGAATTACTCTTAGTATTCATTCACTTATAAATCCCCTTGCTTAATATTCTAAAAATTTATAAGCTTTTGGTCAAAGTACAACTGTGGAAGCCATCATGACCTAAACAGTGTCACAAATTTTTCTCAAGTGGTGGTGGTTGAGTCGAAGTTCATCTCGAGCTTCTTGTTTACCCACCAAGTCGCTACTTCACCAACAAGTTGATAAGCTCCCTAGATTTATTTAGTGACTTTAGAATAATTCTAAATCTCAAAATACTTCTCCATTTATGTTAGCCATGCTTTGGCTTCATCACCCAATATAGTTCCATCAAACTTAGGTGGATTCACCTTTTTCATGTCGCATGCTAACTTTGTAGCTACTTGAGCTCTCATATCCTATGGCACCTCCTCATTACTCTACTCTTGAATATGTTCTTGGTCATTAGGATACTCTTCAAGTTCTTCATAAGCATTCTCCTCTTCATGACCATGCACTTCCCATTCTAGGGACATGATTTGATCCCTAGTTTCTTGCATGGTTATGAGGATTTTGTCTAACTTTGTAGCTTACTCAACTACAAATGTATTTGGATCCATAGGGGGTTTAATATTCAAAGTAACGTCACCATTTATTCTAGCATGCACTATTGTTATTCCTATATTAGGATAATAAGTTTTGCATTAGTAGACACATTAAGTCTTAGTGTTTGAGCCTCAGCTCTAATACCATAATGTAACAATCCCATTGGGTTTTATTGAAATATTATAATTTTTTCTTAAATTAAATACACATATTCAACATATATATTTTACCACAAGAAATATTAACCAATGATCTTTAACTAACTACATTAATTTAGTTAACTATCAAGGTTATAACTAATCCACTTAGCCAAGGATCACCATGAACATATATAAAAATCATGAACAATATTGAATAATCATAATTACTAGATTTCAACATAAATGATATAGTATAAGTTTAACCATAACTGATACAATATTACAACCTCTACTATAGGAATTAAAATGCATAATCTTAAAGTTTTAGTAATACATAAAATATCTCAAATGATAAAACATGATACACAGTTCCTTTGAGCAGATTCTCCATGATTCAAGAGTCTCCATGACTTAAGTTTAAATATGTAATATGAAGTGTAGTCTCAAATATTGTACTCTATCTAGGAGGGAGAACATCATCTAAGCATTTTTTCATACAAACCACAGAGCATAGATCCCCTGCACTATCTCTCAAATAAAGTGATAGCTCTCCATTCACTGATGGGTAGATAATGACAGTGCAAGAATCTAGAATAATAAACTAGAACTCGTGTGTCGAAGATATCTAATACATAATATGTATGATAAAGAAATATGTTATAATATGATATCATACAAATATGAAAATTATATTAACATATGAATGAAAATGTTTATCAAACATTACTTTGGCCAAAGTTTTCAATAATAAATGATTACTAGGATCTATCAAATTCATACACACCACTTGAATGGATTACCTCTTATTTTGCATTGATGATGCTAATTAAGCCAGTGGAATCTATCCACTACTTAATTAGGGTCATGAATGTGAGATTCGGTAAATATAAATAATAATATAAAAACCAAAAGATTCATTATTAATATTTTATTTAGCTAATTAAAATATGCTAAATGAGAAAATATAACAAACATTTATTAAATATGTCAAATGAAGTGAATGGGATCCAACCATCTAGTTTATTATAAATAATAAAAAGAATACAAAAAGAGTCCTCAATATAACACACCATCTGGGTAATAAATATTTAGACTGCCAATTAATTTATCCATTAAGTAGCTTATAATATTATTTCTCTATGAAATAATATTATAATCTTGGTTAATAAATTGTTCATATTCCACATATAATAATAACCACTCCATACATACAATTATGCTTTGTATTTACCTCATAAAGACAATGAATGCATTGTATTTAAACATTCAAATGCTTTTATAACCACCAAATATAAACAAGCATTTAATGTATTCACTGTTATAACAATTATAACACAATTGTATATATATATATATATATATATATATATATATATATATATATATATATATATATATATATATATATATATATATATATATATATATAATTACTTACACATTCTTCATTTATATCATATATTACTAAGGCAACATCCACTATCTTCCACCTTAGAGTGTATTGTATACATGAAGCATATAGTCAATTTATATTCCAAGGCCCCATAACCTTTTTATTAAATTGAGCAATTTCCAATTCCCATCATAAAAAAAATACACAAATTTTTTATAATTTATACTTAGTTCTCATTTATTTTTCAACATATTCAAATCATTTAAAATCAAACAATCATTCATGCTTTGTGAAATGTATGATATTCACAAGTGCAAATATAACTATACACAACTATGTTTACCCTATTTGGGTTTTATCCAAATCATCAATTAATACACAATCGAATACCTTCTCAAATATTGATGGTAATATCCTAGATTTGACCGTCTAAACTTAAATCCAAATAAACATTATAGTTATGCAAATGAACCTGTAGGAACCTGTATACCCAGTTCCTTTGCATTGTATATTCACAGTTCATCTACACAATCCCATTCATATATAATGAATGTTCATAATTAACTTAACCATAAAATATTATCAGTCCTCTAATTCTTATATTTTTATAAAGCCAAATAGTAATCTTACAATCAAACTGTTCATCTACCCATACCTGGGTAACACCAAAAGATTATGCAGAAAATCTTAATTCAGTATAAAATCTATTATTGATAATTAGGATTTCATAACTGAACTCCAAAGTCTAACTAAAATTTAAGCCCAATCAAATAACAATATTATCCTCTAATTGTAATACACATGGTTTTAATTAAAGTTTGACTTAACAAATCACACACACGCACACACACAATCACATTTAGGTTTGACAATCGGTTACGGGTGTGTGTGTGTATGTGTGTGTGTGTGTGTGTATATATATATATATATATGATTACAGTCACATTTAATTTTGACAATTCATCAAACATGTATTTTGATACAAATATGTGTCTATATTTATATATACAAATATACATGTGAGTATATCATTTTATATAGAATCAAAATTAACTGAACATATACTCAGATATATATTTGTGTATATATATAATCAATATCACTAAAAAACCTATATTCATAACTCCAAAAATAATGAATTATTTAAAAATTAAAAAATCATACAAACATATAAAATTGAGTTTATATATAATCAATAGCTAAAGATGAGTTGCATATATACCAATCAATGTGATTTCTCATTTTGAACAGTAAATTCAAATTGCTAGGGAAGGATAGGACAGTTTACAAAACCTCTAATCTCATGGCCAAAACCTACTATTTATCCCTAACCTTCCTAGGTTACCCTAGGTTGGGTATAGGGTTTTATGAAGGCCAAGCCCCCCATAGGGCCCTATATACAACGCACTATAAATTTCCAAAGCCATAAACAATAGAACACCTGGTAACCCAACAATTTGAAAATCCATTCATAAACGTATCACACACATAGGTATTTAAATTACAAAACTGACCTATTAAAATGTATGTTGATGAAGAATTTCAAGCTAATAGCCATGTCAATTCTTTCTTCTTCATTTTCTCCATCTCATGTCTTTTTCCTCTTAGAATGTTGTGAGCCATCACCTTTCGCAATCCCATTATCCTATTTATTTATTTTCCATCTTCTATTTATATTCCATTAATCCATTTTCTTTGAATGATTAAACTCCTTCAAATTTTGCACGCCCAGATAGCTTAACTTCTTACAAACTGCCTCCACGCATATGCAGCAAAACCCCATGATTTCCTCCCAAAACCATGCTTAACTCAAGTCAACAAATTGTTAGCAAATTAATCATTCTTGATGCTTCTTTCCAAAAATCCCTAATTAAACATGTTATAATCCTTTAACAAATCTGCATGCTTGTGATTTAAACATACCATCCTCAACCACCTTATTTACTTAATTCACAAACTTATGTTATATTCCAAGCAAGACTTTAAACTAGTTGTTATCCAATGTATTTCCTATGCAATGACTAAAACAATGAAATCATATAACTTAGGCAATGCAACTATGCATAATAAGACTTGGAGTTTACATTAAATGCTATCCACTAACATATATATTAATTACAATGATTTCTAAAATAACTTACTAATTCACACACACACACACACTTAAAAGCAAACAATTTATTCAATATAATCTCTTTAAAAACAATGTTATTATCTTTCAACTTTATAATATAATTATCATAATAATAATCTTTAATTATTATTATCCATATCTTATAGATCAAGTAATGTTTATGGAATCCATCACCATATCACAATGTTTTACTATTTGCCCAACATAGTAAGGTAATGTTATAATTAAACACAATAAATTATTTTGTTTAACCAAACAAGATGAGCTACGTAAGATCATAAAAACACAATGAAATCTCTCAAATAATCAACATGATCATCAACATTAGTCAAGATTATACCAAAAAACATACTAATAATCATCTAAATAAAATTTACACAAAACATGTTACGTTATCCATATCAAATAATTATGAAATATGATATACTAAGTGGCGTGTGCAAGAATTTTTAGATTCTCTCTCTGTCAACCCCCAACGTCTCCATCTAACCATCCTCTCCAATGACACTCTCCCTCCATCATGATATGATGAAAGAATTTGACCTGCATCCACCTCATGCCAATGAAGGTAGTTAGCCTGAAACATCATTATATCCATAAAATAGTATTGTATAATAATCAATTGATTGCAAAGTATAGAATATAAATGTACCACTAATTCATAGCATCTAATCATGTAATTTAAGCAACATAAACTATCATATAATCAACATATGTCATCAAGTTTAATCAAATATTTGTTAATGACCTAATCAACTACAATTATCCACAGATTAAACAAGTTATTTGTCTTAGAGAGAAATCAGGATGTGATAATTGATCAACCAAAGGTTTGGAAGTAGTAGTAATTGGTAATACCAGCATAGTCAACATCTATAGATAAAATGAACTTGAAAGATCAAAATATCTATTGAAACAATAAGGTACAATCATAGAGTGATCATTAAACATGCTTTGAAGAGGCTCAAAAATAAATGTAACTACTTGTGAAGTAAAATTTAGCTCCATCTTAAACCTATGAAAATCAGCTGAAGAAGGAATAATGTTAGGAAAATTTAAGGGAGAATCAGTGCTAGGTCAAATGATGTCGGCTAAATTAATGCTAGAAGAAGATGAGGATTAATCATAAGAGTGTTAAAGAGAGGAGTGATAGCAAAGGATTTTTTCATCCTTAGCTTGGGTGTAACTAAATAAGTATAGGTCATCTCAGGCATAGCCATCATCATAACCAAGAGTGGTGAGGCATACATTAAGGGATTAAACCACTATATCACTAGAAGGTTGATGGGATGGAGGTTTCTTAAGAATAACCAAAAAAATGGAAAATTAATCAATTGGATTCTTATGAGAACAAGGTTGTAAAGTAGGTAGCAACTAAGTTATGGTATTAGAAAGAAGGTATGATGTTTTGATTTTTAAGATAATCTCATCATGTGTGTCATCATCAAAGTCGAGGAGGTTTGGTGGAATGTTTCCCACAAGGTAGGGGTGACCACTATAACCTCTATTGGAGTTAATGGGATAGTTAAAAACATGATACTCATAAAAAGGGTTTTTTAAGAAAGGTTCAACAGTTGGGATTTTACAGAGAACACATTCTTGGCAGTATTTGAAATTATATGGGTTGTATCACCTTATAACTTTAATGGGCACCCATGTAAATAAAAAATACATATGGGCATGTGAAAGAGGCCACTCCTATGATGAGTCCAAATACAGTCTAGAAACATTTTATAAGATAGAGGGAAATTGAATATCATGACCTTAAATCTAACTGTAATGGGTGAGACCATGATAGGAAGCCAAATAAATCCTAATGGAGGAATTTGTCTTCAACCACATCCTTGGCACATGTTATGGGTAGACTTGAAGTTGTATTTAGAATATCCTAAAATAATAATGAATTTTAAAGAGGTGATCCAAGTTCTAGATCCTTCAATTATTAAGTCTTGCTTGACTTGAATGTCACACAATTAAATGCAAATAAATAAAGGAGGGTCATCTACACAAAGTAGAATCTTGTTGTGAATCATAAATGCGATGGAAATTTTTAAGGAGATATGAATTTGTAATGCGATCAACATGGATGAAAATCTCTTCACATTATTTCAAGATGCTTTCCTCGAACCTAGGCAAGGTGGTTTTTTACCCCATAGGTGGTGATTAAGGAATGTTCATATCAAACATAAAAGCTATATAAAATAGTTTTTTAATGTGTATTAGTCATCATAAGCTCCAAAAATGAGATTTGTAATGGGATTCTAGAAATTTCTTCTATGGGATTCACTCATTAAAGCTAATGTGAGCTAGATAAGACTGAAAAAGAGGAACCAAATTCTTAGGTGGATTAGTTGTAGATGAATTTGAACCTAACTCAATCTGATTTGGAGTCAAAGTATATAGTCTTGATACTATTGGTATAGTTGATGTAGGCTGAGCCAACTATATCGGTATGGTTAATGTAGTTGGTGACATATAAACATTATAAATAAATTGTATCAGCTTGATCGATATATTAAAGTCATAATTTGGTAAGGAGACTGTACCAAGTTATTAGATATAATAGAGTGACTATTAATCAAATATGACTATACCAATCTAGTTGATATAGTTGAAGTAAAACTAGTCAGAGAAATATATTATATTGAGTTAACTGATACAATTGGTCCTAGATTGGAAATAAAATGTTCTACCGAACTAGCCAATAAAGTAGGAATAGAAGTGGTCAATGAAATAGGTTATACCAAACTAACTGATAAAATAGGAATAATTAAAATTATATTGTATTTGCCAATATAGTTGTGAGATAACAGAAATGTATCAAGTTTATCGATAGAGTTTGATCAACACATAACTATATCTAGGTGGCTGATACAATTGGGTTATAAAAAAGTATATAATTAATTATGTTTAGGGATCTAACAATTGAAAATTGATGTATAAAACAACACACTACATTTTTTTAATGTTCACTAAGTTTTCCTCATTATTTGAGGAATAAGGGTTAACAATGGTTTCAACAACATTAATAACTAGTTGGGAAGAAGTTTAAATTTGATCATGAGTTTGTTGAATTTTATTATGATTTAGAAGATGAATGAAATATAATGTAAGGTGAACATTTCCCTGATGAAAAGATTCATGCTTTACCTTAGAATCATAAGCCTTGGCTACCTTATCATAGGCTTGGTGATGCTTTCTGATCATGGATTCATGGTCAAAGTTTGGACCAAGTGAGAATTCAAAATCTAGGTGTTTAAATTGGTTACAAGTTTCATGAGAATGACCCAAATTTGTAGGTATGCCAATGGTCATTAGGAAGGGAATGATAAATATCTATAGGTGAGGGTATAAAAGGGTGATGTAGGACAATCATCACTTGATTTGTGTTGTCTAGGCTATTTTACTTTGATCAAGTGGTTTATGGTCAACAAGCATGTTTATAATGTTTTAAGGGTGTTTAGAGTCTTTTTATACACCTTGTAATGTTTTCCAAGTGTCTATTAGTGTTAGAGTAGGTTAGGATTTGAAATTGGCACTTTCCCAATAATTTTCACAATTCAAATTTTTAAATTTGTCAAGCATGATTTATGAGTTTTGTGAACATTGTAGGGGTCATGAAGGTGTTAATGATTATGGAAAATTAATAAGGATTCCATAGGTCTATACCATGGTCCATAGGTCACAAATGTATAAAAATTTAATCTTTCTACTTGTGTCAAGATGCAAACTTTCTTGTAAGTGACTGTTGGAAGTTCAAGAGTTAGTTAGAGTGGTTATGCTTGATATAAAACTTGTAAGTTTTTTTTTGGAGTCAGTTGTAATGATGTATTCATAGAGGATACGTTTCAATACCTAAGGAATATAAAATGGATACTCTCAAAGTTTTGAAAAGAAGGATTGCAATTATTTTTTCCTGTATAAGAAAATGGAATATGACTGTGTTTTAAATGCTCATTGAAGAAAGACTTCATAACACTGGTTTCCAAGGTTCATATTATCTTTGGTAAGTTTTATAAGTGTCATAAGATGGTTCTCAAGTATTTATTATTTGTTTTCAATGCCTTTTGTGAAGCTTTAATGTTGCAGACCAATGTATTATGTTTCATGTGTTGAGAAGACAGTGTGTGTTATGTATACTAAGAGAAAATTAAATGGAAGGTTTTAACAATGATTTGATGGTTGGTATGACATGGTATAAAATTTATTAAAATGAAATTGGAAAGTTTAACTCATTCAATAATGTATTTTGTTGTTTACTAATCTAAATCCTGAGACATTATGAGTTTACACACATAGAGTTAAGTTGAGAACTTGAGACAAATACAAAACAAAGGCATGGGGATGGGATTTTTTGCTTGGAATAGGTGCCTGGGAACCATAAATAGTATATAAAACTTTGATAGTGACTTTAAATTGTTTTGGGAATATAAAACCTCAATATTATTTTTTTAGGACCCTATAGACTATGTCTGCACACACAGTGAGCACAAGAGCCTAAGTGATTGGTTGATCAGAAGCTTCAAAAGGAAAGACTGATGATTGGAAAATGTGCACATGGGTTCCAAAGTATAATAATATCATTCATAATAGTTTTAAACTATCTTTGAAGATCAAAACTCAAATTTCATTTCTCTTAAGTGACTGTAGATAGTCACAACCCTGAACTAGGGTTTGGGAAGAAAAATGTGTTTATAAAAAGATTCCACTAGTGAAATTTGCCAAATATTTGTAGCTTGGTACTATGAGATGTTTAATAATATATTATGAAATTTTTGATTTGATTTCATATAGATATGTATAGTTGCAGAGGACTGAGTATGGCTAGGGGTGAAGAAGGCCTAATGAGGCCTGAACAGTGACCTAAAAGGAACTAGAAAGGGGTCTTCTAATCAGATTTTGGGATTGAAACTTTAAATAGGTGGACAAGAATATAAGGTATCAAGAAATGTCTAAAGTTTTTCAAAATTAATCTGTACGGATCTGTACAAGAGAAAAGGGTCCAAAAAAAGGCTACAAAAGGAGCCTGTCAAGAGGAAAGAAGTGGCATATGGTGTGAGATTTGCATTGAGGGGTTTTATGAGTTTGATAAGGAGAGTGATATAACTATAAATATTATGATTAAGGTTCAAAGAAACATAAAAAAATATTAGAAAACTTCAATTCAATGAATGAGATAGTGAGTCAATGAACCATTATTGAAGAGTTGTATTGAAATAAGGATTAAGTGAGAGAGTTTGTTTGATTATCCCCTACATCATAAGGCCTCTCCTAATCTCATGTAGGGAAATATGTTCATGTATTTCATAATTGTTGATTTTTTGTGGAGGAGTAGGGTTCTAGAATGAACTTCCCTTTATAGGTTGAGAGAGAGTCACTTCATTGGATCTTCACAACATATTGACATTGATGGTTCTCTTAGATTCATAAGTGTCATAAAAAACATCATTAATAGTGTGATTATTTTTTAGGTCTCATAAGAATTTGAGTGATAATCTTAGATTACGATGGATTGAATTATCTTATGAGTTAGTCTTGTCATTTGTCTTCATCTAAAGCTTCTTTCAATGATTTTGGAGAAAGAGTTTTAATAATGTAGTGCAATATGGAATTTGATGCACTAATAAAGAGGTTTGAATAGGTTGTCTTTCATCGTGTTGTGCTCAACTTTATTATTTACGGATTTATAACATTTAATAAATGTTTGGGCTATTGGAAGCACAATCACTAAGAGGGGTGATGAATCAATGTACCAAAAACTTTCTTTCAATCATAACGATTCATTCATGAGCTATGAAAGCAATACTAAGATCTAGTAATGCATAAATACCATTCACATGAGCACAACACAAGAAAACACACATATGAGTGAGAAATACTTAAGGGGAAGAAAACCCACTATGATCCCTGCACATGGACTATAGTCCTATAAACTAAAATATCAAATTATATTGAGCACTAACTCAACTTGGAGCACCAGCCCCAATGAAGTGAAGCACCCACTTGAAAAGGCTTTAGCAAGCACCTACTTACAAGAAAGCACCAATTCCTTAAGTGACTCAATACCAATTTAGCCACCTCATTAATTTTTATCACCACATCTATACTCTTTTGTTATGATCTCATTTCAAGACATCCATCTACTCTACCAAACAATATTTTATTCACTTATTCCATACCTACCAAATAGGCCTAAATTGCCTTGTATATATACAAGTCTCATGGTCACACACCACTTGGTCGGCCACACACCTTCAACCACTTAGGTCAGCCATAGAATAGGTCTTATAAAAATTTATGAATGTGATTAAAATGAACTTTGGACCCATTTTAGTCTGTGACAACTCAATTAGGCCTTACTCCTCTTTTAGGCCTTATGGAAACCTAATTGCATTAGGTTTATCCTTTTAACACCAAAACTTGATCCTCTTGGACCTAGATGGCTTTCTAAAATAACTAAAAAAAATTAAATCGCTTATACAATGACCTTTATTGACCTCCTCCATGCTTTTTTAGACCTATATCTTTTGTTCATATCATGAAAGTTCCTTTAGGACAAACTGCCCTATTAGGCTTGTGTGCCTCAAAAGTCTATCTTGAAAAAATGAAGCTTAAACACCCTCAAGATATTGAATTATAATGAATGAAAAATTTAAATAGGTTCTACATGACCTTAGGGTCATCACCAAATGCTTGGAACACTTTCACTTAGGAGACAAAGACTCAAGAACATCTCTGCAACTCACTCACTCAGAACTACCAATTTACCTCAAAAACCAGTCATGGTGAATTAGACTTCCAACCCCTATGTAGGCACTTTGCATGAATTATGATGCATTTAAATGGTCCTATTATATATACATACCATCCTCAAATAGAAATATCATATGACCTAATGGTAAATATTGGTCTTACTGACTAATTTATTGACCTTGTATCACATAGTCTTATCTGAACCAGACAAGCCAATTTGGAAGCAACTTTTTCACCATATTCACTAACCTAAAAACCCTATTACAAGAGTGAACATGACTTAAAATTAATAAATAAACTCTTCATACACTTTTTTTCATCAATCTGACATGCTCAGACACTCAAATCCATCTTCTCATCTTTGCCTGGGTTTTGCACTATTTGCATCATTAGGTCTATCTGTGACTGGCTAACTTGGATGACCAAATTAGAACATTTGAAGGATATAAGCTATCCAAAAATAATCATGGAAATGAAAAATGAGTCTCTATATTCTTCTACTATCTATTTACTTTTCTTGACCAATGCAACTTTTGAGAGATATAACTTTTTGATAAATAAACCTGTGTCTATGCATTTACTTTCTCATCTGACTAATCACCACCACCTTGAGGTACCTGGGAGAGTTGACTATATGATACAATATATTTTCTAGGAATTTTAATCCATTATGATCTGATTTGAATAATATCTTTCACATTGGGTCCTTATTAGGGTTTTAGGTAGGTTTAACATAGGTTTTGGTGTTAATGATTGCTCATAAATGATTGCCTCTTGAATCCAAAACCAATACCTGGAGATCTTAGCTAGGACCCTTCCCCATCTCTCCTTAACAAATTAGGTTCCCTTGTAGAGGTTACACATGTCAACAAATGTTTGAAAGTGCTTCTTGGGTCTTGAGACCTCATTCTCTTAACTCGAGAAGGCTTAAAACACTAATTTATGCAATTTCCTTCAAACCATTACCTCAAAATTTGTGAACATGCCTAAAAAAACTTATCTCACCTATGTCCTTGCTCATATATGCATAATTACCTTGATATTTGATCTTCACACCTCAATAGGCTAGGTAGGGTCTAAGAGAGGTCTAGGTGTAGGCTTAGTCTAAAGATCCTACCCCTACAAGCTCACCCTGAAACTCTTGTGAATGCTTCAATGCCTCACATACATGCTCAAACAGTGCCATATAACCTTCACATTCCTGTGTTCATTCATTTTCATGCACATACCTCTTCATGTCATGACTAGGCTTCATATGCACTTTATCATCAATGACTTGTACCTTCATGCAATCATAAGACATTAGTTACCTTAAAATTCTCGCTTGCCTTCAAATTCTATCATGATTTCAAATTATCTTTTGCCTTCAAATTCTCTCTTACATTCAAATTCTCTCATGACAACACTCTCTCAGTGCAACATTAAATCAATGACAATAGTCAACAATCTCCCCCTTTGTCATTGATGGCAACCACTCTCAAAAACTTCCCTTAATAGGCTATTTCTCCCTTGTTCAAAACTTTCTCCCCTTTGACATAAATGATAAAGAGAAGCCTGCAATTTTTGGATCACACCTCTTCCAACCAAAGAACTCAACACATAGGGTTATGAGTCAATGAAGCACCATACAAACATGCTCCCCCTATCTCCATGCATACCTTCTCAACACTACTCACCTGATTTTGGATCTAATAAACTACATGTTTAGCTCCCATTAAGGACTTAACTTCCTTAGTGACTATTAGGGGCAAGAATTACACCCAATTCCTATCTTAGATGTTGAAATGTTGCATTTGGAAGTGGTTTAGTCAAAATGTCTACAATCTAATCCTTTGTAAAACATATTCAAGTTTAAACTTTGTTCACTTACCTGTTCTCTTAAGAAATGATATCTAATGGGAATGTGCTTAGTCCTTGAGTGCATGATAGGATTCTTTGAGACATTTATTGCACTTGTATTTTCACAATAGATAGGGCTTGGACTATCATACTTAACTTTGTAGTATTTTAAGGTATGTCTCACCCATAGGACTTAAGCACTTGAGTGCAAAATGAAGCTATTGCAATGTACTTAGACTCATAAGTAGATAATGCCACTGATGGTTGCTTCTTGCTTATCCATGAAATTAGGCACTCACCTAAGAAAAAAGCTCCTCCACTAGTACTATTCCTATCATTTAGACTCCCTGCCTAGTCTACATCTATATAGGTTGTCAAGATAAACTCTTTGTTCCTTAGGTACCACAACCCAAACTCAATAGTCCCCTTGAGATACCTAAGTATCCTTTTGATTACTTATAGATGATTTTTCTTTGGATCTAATTGAAATCTTCCCACAAGACCTATTATTTGCATGATGTCAGGTCTATAGGCATTAATGTATAACAAACTTCCAATCATTGACATATATGATGTCTGATTGACCTTTAGAGACTCATCATCCTTGCTTAACTTACACCATGTGATCATAGGTGTGCTAACAAACTTGAAATCTTCAATCTCAAATTTCTTAAACATATCTCTTATGTACTTAGCTTATGAAATGAATATACCTTTTTCAAATTGAATGATTTGTAACCCAAAAAAGAATGATAGTTTTCCCAACATGGACATCTCAAACTCCTTCTTCATCACATATGCAAAGGCCTTAGTCATGCTCTCATTGTTTCCACCAAAGATGATGTCATCCACATAGACAAATACCATTAATTGATGGTCATCTTTTGTCTTTATGCATATATTACTATATTCAACTCCTCTTTTGAATCCTTGGTCCAAAAGATACTTGTCCAATCTAGCATACCAAGCTCTAGGAGCTTGTTTTAGACCACAAAGAGCCTTTTCAATTTACAAACATAGTCCTTATTACCTAATAGTGAGAAACCCTCAAGTTTTTCTATGTATACCTCCTCTTCCAAGTTCCCATTCAGAAAAGCAAATTTTACATCCATCTGGTACACCTTGAATCCTTTGAATCCTATATATACTAGAAACAATCTGATGGCCTCCAACATTGCTCTTGGAGCAAAGGTCTCCTCAAATTTTACCTCTTAAATTTGTGCATACCCCTTGCATACAAATCTATCCTTATTCTTAGTGACTTCTCCATCTTCATTTAGCTTGTTTCTAAATACCCATTTTGTGCCAATGACATTCTTATCTTTAGGCCTAGAAACTAGTTCCCAAGTCTCATTCTTTTCTATTTGGTCTAACTCCTCATTTATAGCACTTATCCAAAACTTGTATTTGTTTGCTTCTACAAGGTTCATAGGTTCAATCTTAAATAATAGAGTAACATTATCTTGACTTAGTTTACTTACTAGTGTTCTCCTTGTTTGCATACCTACATCCTTGTTTCCAATTATTTGTGATTCAAGATGATCTCTCTGAATCTGTCTTAAGGGGCCTTTTGAGTCTTGTTTTTCCTCAACTTCTTCTTCATCATCTATCTCTATTGGTTCTTCATTATTGAAGTCCAGATTTTCTAATGTATCCTTTGACTTTGAGTGTGACTTCTTAGAACTTATCTCATCAACCTTCACATTGGTGTTTTTCACTATCCTCTATAACCTCTTACTATAACACCTATAAGTTGAGCTCACTGATGAGTATCCCAAGAATATACCTTCATTAGACCTATAATAAAACTTGTCTAAGTATTCTTCATCTCTTTTGATGAAGCATTTGCTTCCAAACACTCTAAAGTGTTTCACATTAGCAGGTCTACCTTTCCATAGTTCATAAGGGGTCATGTTAAAATTAGTCCTTATCTATCCTCTATTCAGAATGTAGAATGCAGTGTTCAATGCCTCTTTCCAGAATCCATCAGCTGACCTTGACTCATTTTGCATAGTTTTTTCCATCTCTTGAACTATCCAATACTTTATTTCCACTACCCCATTCTGTTGAGGTGTTCAAGTTATTGAGAAATGTCTCCTTATCCCATGGGCCTCACAGAAGTCATAACACTCATTAGACCAAAAATCTCCTCCTCTTTCAAATCTCAATCATTTGATCTTTCCATTATTCTCTTTTTTAACAAGAGCCTTGAACACCTTGAACTTATCAAGAGCTTCTAACTTTTCTTTCAATAATGCTACCTAAGTCATTCTTATGTAGTCATCTATAAGTAACATGAAGTATCTATCTCCTTGAATAATTTGGATTCTTATAGGCCCACAAAAATTAGTGTGTATTAACTCCAAAGGTCTTTTAGTAGAGTACTCTTTAGAATTGAACCTTATTCTAGTTTGCTTACCATGTTGACATGCCTTGCAAAGTGTGTTTGTAGATTTGGTGATTTTAGACATGTTATTCATAGACTTATTAGAGCTCATCTTGACCAGATTATTAAAGTTTGAGTAGACCAACCTTATGTGCCATAACCAACATTCATCCATCTTACTCATAAAACATCTCTCCTTCTTGATATCATTCAAGACATATAGATTATTCTCAGTCCTCTTAGCATTGGCAATTAGTCTTCCTAATTTAGCTCTTCTTATATCACATCTTCTATCATGAAAGGTTAGTGTGTGTGCTTGGTTGCACATCTAAATTACACTAAGTAGGTTATGTTTCAAACCTTCCACATACAACACATTATCTATCTTGGTTTTCCCATTGTCCAAACTCAAGACACCCTTGCAAACTATATTGGCAGTTATGTTATCTCCAAATCTCACTATTCTTGTAGCATTATTCTTCAATAAGATGAACTTGCTCTTATTTCTTATCATGTAGCTTGAGAAACCATTATCTATATACCATTTCATGCCTTCATCTTGAATGTGAAAGGCAGTCTGAGCTAGCATAGATTCTTCTCCTTTAGTATTATGCTCCTCCTTCACCTTATCGATAGGGTCTAACTTCTTGATCCATTTCTTAGTGGTATGATCATATAGCCATTTGTATTGACTGATCTTCCTCATATGCCTTCTCTTTCAATGCCATGCAATATGTCCTCTTTGATCACAATTATAGCATAATATTCTTCTTTTATTGTTGTAATGGACATTCACCCTGTTTCTCCATGAGGAATTGATTCTTGCATAATGTCTGCTATCCATAGCTCTATGTCCATATTGATTTCATGAGAAACAATAATAATTGAATGAATTTATATACCTTGTTTGTATGATGTTGAATGATGCACCTTTACCTTTGTTATCTCTTGAAAGAGAGTCACAATCTTATTGACT
Source organism: Torreya grandis (assembly GCA_037957365.1). Classification (NCBI taxonomy): domain Eukaryota; kingdom Viridiplantae; phylum Streptophyta; class Pinopsida; order Cupressales; family Taxaceae; genus Torreya; species Torreya grandis. The sequence goes on from JARHVA010001845.1 coordinate 581,775, forward strand.
TTTGATGATCAATTTCAGTCTAAAATTTGATAGTTTCTTCATAGGTCTTTGAGGTATGACTCCCCTTATTTTAATCTTGGTCTTCTTAAAATCCAAGACCTATCTTATCATGTGGATACCTTTGATTATTCAAAATATCACCAAAGGATTTAGTACTCTTTTCAAATTTATGATGTGTCCTTAACTTGACTATTGCCTAATCTAATTTTGCCTTCAAGGACTCTATTTCTATTTCAAACTTGATGCATGCTTCCGCTTTGGTCTTAATACTTGCAATGAATATTTCAATCTAAGTTTCCAATTGTACGATGATCTCCTCATGATCATTGTTGTTGTTGCTTAGTCTCTGTTCAAAGATATTGATTTGTTCCTCACAACTCTTAACCAATGATCTTAATTTATAATTCTTCATTATTTAGAACTTCAAATCCTTTAGATCACTCACCAATTCTACCTAAAGGTTCACTTCAACCTCTTCTTCATCTGATTCTTCATCATCCATAAGACATTTCCATTTTAAACAACCCTCATTGTCTATTTTTATATTCATGAATAAGATATCAATGTCATCATGATCATTATTGTCATCATCACTGTTAGATGTAATTATGTCACTAACATCAGATGAGCTACTATTTTCTTTGGTATAGAAACTTCTCTTGTTCTTGAATGACACTTTCTTGTCTTCATACTTTCTAAAACCTTTTTCGCTCTTCTTAGGCTTATAGACCTTCTTATCATCACCATAACGTTCATCATGTTCTCCATCATGCTCATTCTTATCCTTGTTAGGACATTTAGATGAAAAGTGACCAATGTTACCATAGTTAAATCATTTGAATGACAACTTACCCTTATACTTACCTGATCCTTTCCTTAGCTTTCTGACAAACATGGCTTCTATCTTGTCATCATCAATGTCTGTATCAACATCATCCTTAGCCATTTTACCTTGTGAATTTTTCTTAGCTTTGAATGCAACTTCCTTATTAGAAGGTCTTCCATCACTTGTTCTCATTTCATAGGCAGTCAAGATGCCATGAAGCTCATCCATCTATTGTATGTTAATATCTTTGATCTCCTTCATAGCAAACACCTTTGAATCAAACTTAGATGTTAGGGATATTAATATATTTTGTACTACTATTGATTATTCCAACTTCTTTCTTAGACATTTGATGACATTCACCACTTCATCTACTCTTAATAGATAGGATGTAATATTTTCATCCTCCTTCATTCTCAGACTTTCAAACTACCTTTAGTAAGTTTGAAACTTTGCCAACTTGAATTTGGTGTTTCTTTCATATATGGTATGCAAATTTTCCCAAATCCCTTTGGTTTTATCACAATTCATGACCTCTACAAATTCCTCCTATGAAAGACCACACAAGATGGTATTCATTTCCTTAGAGTTGTTCTCACTTGCCTTCTTGCCTATTGCATTAGTTAGTGGTGTAAAATGTGGAATGAATCTATAAACAATAGATTGCCATATGTCATAGCATAAGGACATTATATAAGTATTCATTATGATGCTCCAAAATGCATAGTTATTCCCACTAAAGAGAGGAGCCTTATTAGTTGAGAAACCTCCTTGTATCTGATGACTAGACATGTTTGTGCTTCTAGGAACTCCTTTAAGTTGTTAGGCATGCTTAAAAGGACCAAGATCTAATAAAAATTATTGGAAGAACAATCAATGAGATGGGGGTGAATCATTGTACCAAAAACTTTCTTTCAATCATCACTAATCATTCATAAACTATGAAAGTAGAATTAAGATCTAGCAATGCATAACTATCATTCACATGAGCATAACACCAAAAAACACACATATGAGTGGGAAAAACTCATGGGGAAGAAAAACCACTGTGATTCCTACAAATGGACTATAGTCCTATAAAATAAAATATCAAATTATGTTGATCAATAACTCAACTTGGATCACCAACCCCAATGAAGTCAAGCACCCACTTGACTAGGCTTTAATAAGCACCTACTTGCAAGGAAGCACCAACTCCTTAAGTAACTCAACACCAAATCAACCACCTCACCAATTCTGATCACTGCATCTTTCCTCTACTATTATGGAATTATTTCACTACCTCTTTCTACACTACCAATCAATATTTCATTTGCTTATTTCATACCTACCAAATAGGCCTAAACTGCCTTGTATATATATAAGTCTCATGGTCACACACCACTTGGTCGACCACACACCTTAAAAATCTTAGGTCAGCTATATAATAGGTCTTAAAACACTTTATTAACATGTTTCAAATGAAATATAGGCCCCTTTTGGTCTGCAACAACTCAATTAGGCTTTACTCCTCTTTTAGGCCTCATGAAGACCTAATTGCATTAGGTTTATCCTCTTAATGCCAAAAATTGATCCTCTTAGGACCAGATGGATTTATCTGATAAATAAAAATCATTCAATAAATTATCCAATGACCTATAATGACCTCATATATTCTTGGTTATATCTATATCTTTCATTCATATCATGAAAGTTACTTTAAGACAAACTGCCCTATTAGGCCTATGTGCCTCAAAAGTCTATCTTGAAAAAAGGAAGCTTAAACACCCCTAAGCTCTTGAAATTTGACAAAACAAACATTAAAAAAATTTCTCCATGACCTCATGTTCATAACCAAATTCTTGAAACACTTTCACTCATGAGGCAAAGACTCAAGAACATCTTTGCAACTCACTCACTCAGAATTGCTAATTTACCTCAAAAACCTACCATGATTAATTAGACCTCTAACACATGTGTAGAAACTTGTCATGACTCTTGATGCATGTAAATGTTCCTATTATATCTCCAAAACATCATTATATATAAATTTTATTTGATCTAATGTAAAATATTGGTCTTACATACCGATTTCTTTACCTTATATCACATAGTCTTATCTGAACCAGACAGGGCATTTTGGGAGAAACTTTTTCACCATATTCACTAACCTAAAAAACTTATTAAAAGCATGAAAATGACTTAAAATTCATAAATAAACTCTTAATGCAATTTTTTTCATCAATCTGACATGCTCAAACCCTCAAATCCATCTTCTCATCTCTACCTAGGTTTTGCACTATTTACATCATTAGGTATGTCTGCGACTAGCTAACTTGGATGAATAAATTAGAAAATTTTAAGGATATAACCTATGCATAAATTATGATTGACATGAAAAATTAGTCTTTGTATTCTTCTACCATCCATTTGATTTTCTTGACCAATGCAACTTTTAAGAGCTACAATAACTTCTTGACAAATAAGCCTGTATATACGCATTTTCTCTCTTAACTGACTAACTACCACCACATAAAGGTGCCTTGGAGAGTTGGATATATGATAAAATATATTTTCTAGGAGTTTGAATCCATTTTGAGCTGATTTGAAAAAGATATTTTACATCAGGTCCTTATTAGGGTTTTAGGGAGGTTTAACACATGTTTTGGTGTGAATGATTATTCATCAAAGACTGCCTCTTGAATCCAAAACCAATACTTGGAGATATTATCTAGGAAACTTTCCCATATCTAATTAATATCTTAGGTTTGATAGGACCTAGGTTCCCTAGAGCTCTGACACAACTTGTTAGAATTGAGAGCACACATGATTACCTTTGTATAAGCAACTTAAGATGAGGAAATAACCAGAAGAACAAATAACTATCAATGAGAAATAGCACAGAATATGAGAGGAAACACACAATTGTATTCAACTCATTACAAAGGAAATTACAATAAAGAGATCACACTCTTCTTCCACCTCTATGAGGCTTCTTCCTCAAGGGCTCCCAATAATCTTCCCTCTAGAGTAATCTTCTCTCAATAGGTCACAACACACAGCTAACACAAGCTGTTGTTCACCTCATTGTATGTCCAGTACAACCAAGTATGAACTGGTACTCCAAGTAGATCTTACCATGATTCTGCTCCTTGATGTATTGCTGTCACCTTGGATTTTGCTCCCCCGTCGATCTCCTTTGGACCCTCGCATACACACACCCCTGCAGACCAACCTAATCTTACTTATCACATGTAGATCTCCACCATGATCCTACAACACCCTGCATATCAAACCTGATCTTACATACATGAAGAATCCTACTTGATTCTACCATGGGAAGAACTCTCCAAGTTTTACACTTGAGTTCTACACTTAACAATACAGCCCATGAGTCTATTATATAGATCTCATGCATACAATGATTAGACTTGCGGCTCAAGACTCGAACTAGTCTTCATCATGCAAACAACCTATTCACTTAACTGACTATTCATCAACAACAGTTCTAGAACTGCCATAGGTGACCGACGTCAGTCCCTATCTGACTAGAGGTGACCGACGCCGGCCAATCCCTGTCGATGCCGATTTCCTGCACACTGATCCCTGATCGACGTCGATTGTGGCCTACCGATGCCGGTGACTGTCATGCTCAAAAACTTCCATGTTTTTAGTAAGGTGAAGCTTTTAGCTCCACACCCTAACAATCTCCCACTTGGAGATAAACAACTGCACCTGTATCTATACTAGTACTTTGTCTAATCTGCATCCTAGCTTGTATTCCTCTTCAAGCTTAATCTTGAAGACTTCCCACCACACTCCTTGTGGTGTTAATCTTGTGCCTGAATTTCTCCATTCTCAGCTTACCTTCTTCTGCCATTGCTATACTCCCACTCAAACAACAACCCCTGTGAGTAACCTGTAATCAACAACACTTAATAGATCTGGGCCATCTGTTAGTAAAACTCGCTCTGAGAACGTCCAACCTCGCTCTGATACCATTTGATAGGACTTAGGTTCCCTAGAGCTTTGACACAACTTGTCAGAATTGAGAGCACAAATGATTACCTTTGTATAAGCAACTTAAGATGAAGAAATAACCAGAAGAACAAATAACTATCAATGAGAAATAACACAGAATATGAGAGGCAACACACAATTGTATTCAACTCATTACAAAGGAAATTACAATAAAGAGATCACACTCTTCTTCCACCTCTGTGAGGCTTCCTCCTCAAGGGCTCCCAGTAATCTTCCCTCCAGAGTAATCTTCTCTCAATAGGTCACAACACACAGCTAACATAAGCTGTTGTTCACCTCATTATACATCCAGTACAATCGAGCACGAACCGATACTCCAAGTAGATCTCACCATGATCCTGCTCCTTGATGTATTTATGTCACCTTGGATCTTGCTCCCCCACTGATCTCCTTTTGACCCTCGCATACACACACCCCTGCAGACCAACCTGATCTTACTTATCACATGTAGATCTCCACCATGATCCTGTAACACCCTGCATATCAAACCTGATCTTACATACATGAAGAATCCTACTTGATTCTACCATGGGAAGAACTCTCCAAGTTCTACACTTGAGTTCTACACTTAACAATACAACCCATGAGTCTATTATATAGATCTCATGCATACAATGATTAGACTTGCGGCTCAAGACTCGAACTAGTCTTCATCATGCAAACAACCCATTCACTTAACTGACTATTTATCAACAACAGTTTTGGAACTGCCACAGGTGATCGATGTCGGTCCCTATCTGACTAGAGGTGACTGACGTCGATCGATCCCTGCTAATGTCAGTTTCTTGCACACTGATCCCTGACCGACGTCGGTTGTGGCCTGCCGACGTCGGTGACTGTCATGCTCTGAAACCTCCATGTTTGTATTAAGGTGAAGCTTTTAGCTCCACACCCTAACAAGGTTCTCATGCAGAGGTTACACATGCTAACAAACATCTGAAAGTGCTTTTCGAGTCCTGAGACCTCATTCTATGAAATCAAGAAGTCCTAAAACAATGATTCATGTAATTTACTTCAAGCCATGACCTTAAACTTTATTAACATGCCTAAAATAACTTATCTCACCTATTTACATGCTCACATATTCATACTCACCTTGAAATATTATCTTCATACCTCAGTAGGCCAAGTAGGGTCTAAGAGAGTCTAGGCGTAGGCTTAGTCTGAAGGTCCTATCCCTATAATCTTAGCCTGAAACTCTCATGAATGATTAAATGCCTCAAAAAAATGATAAAATAGTGTCATATAACCTTCACATGCATATTTTCATTCATTTTTGTGCACATACCTCTTCATGTCATGACTAGGCTTCATATGCACTTTGTTATCAATGACATATACCTTCATGCAACCATAAGGCATTATTTGCCTTCAAATTATGTATTACATTCAAATTATATCATGCCTTAAAATTCTCTTTTACCTTCAAATTTTCTCTGGCCTTAAAATTCACTCATGACAACATCCTCTCATGACAACACTCTCTCAATGCACCTTTGACATCAATAACAATACTCAACATGGGCAGTCTCATTTTATGCTTATTAACAATTGATAAAGTGAGCTAAGTTGTTTTCAGCCAAATCTTTAGATTGAAAATCTTGGACTAATGCATTAATTAAGTCTTACAAACTAGAAATAGAATTATATCTTTGTTGATTGTACCATTTTAAATCATCCCCAAAAAAGATTTTGACTAGTAGTTTGGTAGTTGTAAAGGTGTTAAGTTCAATCTAATATTTATAAACATTATCGAAGGCCTACAAATGCAAATCAAGATTAGTGGATCAATTATGGGAGATTTTAGGAGAGATGCCACTTATGTCAATGCCTACAATTTGAGGGATTAAGTTTCATTCTAAAGGTGTTTGATAACTTTGTTACAAATCAAGGTTTGTAGAATGAGGTTTCTAAGAGCATCTCTAAGGGGCAATTGGGGTGAATTTTCATTTAGAATTCCCCACTAATATTATTGAGATCTATATTGCATTTGCACAAGTTGGTTTTACATTTGTATCATTTGAGCATTATTGATGTCTTGAATGTTATCCATTTGTCTCGTTTCTTATAAGATAACTTGGTTAGGATGAAGAGTATTTTGGTTGGAAGTAGAAGTGTGTGGCGTGTTGGTAAACACTAGATGAAACATTAACATTGGAATTAGAGTAATCACTTTGGGTAGGCTCACTATAATAAATAGCTACCATGTTAGTAGCTATACTAGGCATGGTGGGCAAGGAAGAAAAGAAGGAAGTCAAAAATTGATTTTCCCAAAGTCCTTTAGAAAAATTATAAGTAGGGGAAGGAAAATATTCTATATGGGGTTCCATCATGATGTGATAGACAACTATAGGATCCTTTCCCCTATAATCAAAATGTCACATTCCTCTTCAACCTCATAGTGGAATAGGTGACATTCCTCTTCAACCTCATAGTGGAATAAGTGACTTATGTAGTAGTTTTAGGGTTGTTGGTGGAATAGGTGACCTCATGTAGTATTTTAGGGTTGTTATATGGCTCATCATAGTTTTATTTAGTGTAATCCATATTACAATCATTGATAGCATGATACTGAGACATATTAAAATGATAAGATGTGGAAGTCTTGTTGGGAAACCCATCAGGGTTAATGAATTCCATAGCACTAACATTATTTTAAATCTTTGGAAATCCCAATGGGTTTCCTCTTCAGATTTTTACAAAATAAGTTGAATTTTGAAAGATAAAAACACAAATGTATTGTGTTGGCCGATGTAGTTAATAGTACAAGAATGTTAAAAAGAGATTTTATAAGGTTGGTCAATATAATAGGAAATGGAACTAGGAAATGATAATTTGTATCGGGTTAGCTGATGTAGTATGCTTAGTGAAAGTCATTGTATTGGGCTAGCCAATGCAGTTCATACAAACTAAAAATATATTATGTTGGTAGATAGAGTTAGGAAAAACTATAATTTTTTTATAGATTAGTTAATATAGTTGTAAAAATAGGAACATTATATTGAGATATACAATATAGTTGGGATAAAAACTTCACTAAAATATATGATGATAGTGAAGTTGATGCTAAGAAGCAAAAATGAAAGACCTAAAAATGATCCAACTAGAGGTGAGATAAGATTCATGTTGGGTTCACCATAATTTATTATGATGGTGAAGATAAAGTGAAAAAGTACAGTGAAAATAGTTGGGAAAATGAAGATAACCCAACCATGAGTGGGATATTATTTCCATTGGGTTTCCCATAATGTATCTATAGCCTAATATGACTTCCAACTATCCTCTTTCTCTCAATAGACTAGGACTTTAATAAGGTCATAATAATAGAGCCTGCATATGCTTGGAATGCTAGTAGGGACCTAAAATAACCATAAACCTTACAAAGGGTGATCTACACTCAAATGTCAAGAGGAAAGGGTTTAAAATCCTAAACATATGATTTGGGGTATAACTCTCACTAGGGCTATATGTAGATAAGTGATTTTAACAATGATAACAAAGGGGTGTATCAATGATATAATAAGGATACCACATGCAAGGAATTGAAAAAAAAGGGTAATCTAATACAAGATAGCTATAAAAACTAAACTAATAAGAAAAGTGAGTGGTGCAATGGTCAACCAAAGGGCATTCTATACAACTTAAGGTAATAAATGGCAAGCCTAAGCAACCCTATAACTATACCAACTTATTTAGTACAAGGAGGAGAATAAACAAGTATAAACAACACATCTACTATAACAATTAACAATTAATATCAATACTAATAAGTAAATAAAAAAGATGATAGGGATAAATATACCTACCTTTGGATGGATTTATCATCGTATCAATCCCCCCTTTCACTCAAGTGGTAGTTTGCAAGAGATGTTGTGGGTTGAAGACCTTAAGTGGCAAGATGAATACCTAGGTATCCTTAGTTGGGGGCTCTAAGAAATAGGCTTACCTCCCTAGTTTGACTTCTCCTATTAAGCTTTAAAGACCATACTTAAGTCTAAACCTCCAAGATGAAACTATAATCCCTAACTCCTCCAAAAACTACTTAGGAGTATAAATGAAAGCATAAGAAGAGCAGGTGAATGTGTTATAGAGTTTAGGAATTAAATATGCCCCATATATATGGATCTAATACCCAAAAATAACCCTAAACCCTTAGTCAATGATATCATTCAGGCTGATATAGTCAAAAAGATGTCAGCTGACACAATACTATATAATCTAAGGTGATAAAGAAAACTATGAGAATATATAAGATAGACTTAGAACTATAATGGTTAGGTCAATACACTACAAGGAAGACAAAAATGAAATATATTGTATCAGCCTCAACAATATAGTAAGATATAGAGAAGCTATAAAATATGAATGGAAAATAGATGGAGAGAAAATATGGAAGAAGACTCAAAGGACATCAGACTCATTATAATGAAGGTATGATAGTATCATATGCAAACATCTCTAAACAATTACCATTGGTTGATCCCAACCCATTACTAGTACACCCGTTAAGGTGCACACTCAAAAAGATTGATGTACCCACAAACCTCTATAAGAGAAAGTGTCAATAAAGTGATAAATTGAAAAATATTAGGTGTATAGAGAAAGGTTGTAAACCTTTGTGGACTTGGTGGCCAATAGGGGTCAAAAGTTTGTCGTGGCAAAAAAAGGGTTCATCTTGGGAAGGGGTAAGAACAAAAATGCATGGGAAGTTAAAATGTGTGTTTGGGCAGGTTCAATATGCAAGGCGTGTCTTTAGGTTTGTGTGAAGATTTATAATGTGAGTTGCAAAGGAGTAAAGAAAGAACATTCTTTACATTAGTGAAACTGAAGGTTGGCATAACAGTTGGGTAGAACTTAGAGGAATGGAAATCATCATTTGAGTTGTCACAAACATGTAGTTAGAGATTTTTCATGAACCAAGGGAAGATAATGTTTTGTGGAATGTAAGTGATTGAACATGAGATGGCAATAGTTGGTGTCATTGCACAAAGTGTTGTAGTTGTTTATACATTACTCCTTAAATCTGCCATAGGTGGAACTCCATGAATTTATTTGTCTTAATCATGAAGGATGAGATCTCCTGTGTTGATTGAGGGTTGTACATGAGAATTTAAGGCATTTCCAAAATAAAATGGGGGAGAATATGAGGGATTGGAAATCCTTCACCATGGGGGGAGTGAGAGTACCTCCTAGGGGCCAACATTTCCCCAACCGCACAAATGATTAGAATGGGCTATATCTGCATTATGATACCTGAGGTCAATATTCTAGTACCTTCATTGGTATCTTGAGGCTAGGTAAGCCTTCCAACACTGAGTTGGGTGAGTTATCATATTAGCATTGACATGGTGAGGTGGTCAGGCTATTTAATATCATGTTGGTGCCATGCATACCAAATACTAGTAATGCTTTCTAAAAACAAAACTAAAGATTAATTGGATGGATCCTTGGAAGAGGTGACCTGAGTTGAGTGAACTTCACTGTGTAAGTTGAGTCTACTAATAAAATTGATCAAGTATAGTTGAGCCAACCAAGTTGAGTGAGTAACATAATATCGGGTGAGTAGAGATTAGCTAATTGAGTCCAGTGAGTAGATTTGAACTAATTTATTTGGACATTTATTTCAAAAGAGTGTTGGGTTGTGTTTTTACGTGGGTTTGAAACATGATTGAGTTGGGAAACCTCTTGATAAGTACACACAAACATTGGTAAAATGAAATACATTGGTCACACATGGTCTGGAGAATGAAGGTGGTAATCCAGGGTTCAAGTAAATAGTAGGGGCATGTACCTTTTAGGACTTAAGGTCTATTAAGGTTAAAGGTCAATACTAGAGAAGGCATAAATTTGGTCTCTAAATAGTTTGTGCCTCTAAGGGGGATAGTATTAAGGGTCATCAGTGTTTCACAAGGCTAGCCAAAATCTAGCTCGATTATAACTATGAAGGCTTAGAAATCCTTCACCATGGGGGGAGTGAGAATATCTCTTAAGGGTTAGTAAAACTCCAACTGCACAAATGGTTGGAATGAGCTAGATGGGGGTTGTCATACCCAAACTCAATATTATATTAATTGCATTGGCATCCTAGGCTAAACAAGTTTTCCAACCTCGAGTTGGGAAAGTTATTGGACTGACATTGAGATGGAGAATTGGGAAAGCTATCCAATATTGAGTTGGTTTATATAGTTTGGTGCTATGCATACCAAAGACTAGGAATGCATTCTAACATTTTTTTTAATGGATCCTTGGAAGAGGGACATTGAGTCAAATGAGTTACACTGCATGAGTTGAGTCAGTTATCAGAGTTAGATAAGTAGTGTTGGATTAACCAAGCAGGGTGAGTAGAGTTGAGCCCACTAAGTTAGACAAGGATTTCAAAGGAGTATTGACTCATGTTATTAAGTGACATGGATTTAAATCATGATTGATACATCGATCACACATCAGGTGGAGAACAAGGTGGTGATATAAGGGGTTTAAGCACATGGTAGGAGTGTGTGCCTTTCGGGACTCAAGGGTTAGAATCAGGGGCCATGAAGGTTAAGAGTCCATATTAAAAAACACGTAGTCTATGTCTCTGAATAGTCTAGTCCCCTTAAGCAAACAATAGTAAGGGTTCTCGATGTCGTACGAGGCTAATCAAAACATATCCCCATGACAATGGGTATATGTTGTGTTTCTAAAATTAATATATTTGATTATGTAATGTAAATGATCTATTATGTTATAAAGTTCATATTTGGCCACTTAATGTTATTTAAGTAGTTGTGTTAGATAGGCAGTTAATAATGGTTGGTGGCTTATTTTAGAAGCTACTAGTAGATTCATTATATCTAGTCAATAATTAAAGGCTCAAGGCAAACATGTTTTGTAAGCCATCCCACTAGTTGATTAGAATAAAGTTATTTATTCCACGTGTATAGGGAAGTGGTATTGGAAGGTAGTTGAGTGTTATATATTATAAGCAAGAGAGTCATGTGAGGGAAGATTATGGTGTGTGTTTGTATCCCAATATAGAGATATAATGTCAAGTGGCTTCTTTCAATAAAGAGTATTGTATAACCTTTCCCTACCTTAAAGGTTTTATCTAATTTTTTAGTATATTGGTTTATTCTATTTATGAGTTATGAGATATCTCTACTATTATTTGTAATATTTTACTATTCTATATAGGTTATTAACATTCGGTAATATAGCTCTTTCTAGGGTTGTGTTTCACAATAAATTTCAGATTGGGCGGGGGGGGGGGGGAGTGGTGTTTGTTGAAAAGTAGACTTAAGGGCATTTTCAACAAGGAAAATTTCATAAAATTTAGATATGTATTATGGGATATATATTAGTTACAAGTAGTTGTTAGATTGTCTATAAAAATAAAAAATTGTGATATCATGACTTCATATGATCATATCCTTCAAGTTAGGTGTCTAATCGAGGAGTTGGTTTTTGTATTAAAAGTAAAATTTTAAAGCTTTAAAATGAGTGGTTCAAGTATTGAGGTAGAAATAGTCTCTGTAAACTAATGTTTTTCAGCCTCGAAACAAGCCTAAAAAAAGAATGTTAAAAAAATGAACAAGTCAAAAAATGTTGGGAAATAAGTGTTGAAAGGAATGTTAAATGCAATGATATCTGATTATGAAAAAAAATTAATTGCATGGTTGTATTTAGAAGAGGCTTATGATGAATGGTATGAAGACACCTTTCAGAGAATTATTTGTAGCTTATCTTTGTTGAATCTACTCTCTATTTTGAATCTTTGCATGAAGTAGATTTAAAAGAAGTAAAAATGATTTATGAACTTCTCTTAGATGGAGATGTTCCTCTTTATGATAAATCATCTACTGTGAAAAAAATATTTGTTGACCATGACGAAGAAATCATTGAAGGAAATAATCAACGTTTGAAAAAATATATTTTTCCATATATATCTTCACTTTTTTCTGTCTATCCCCAGGGCTAGATTTTACATATTTATGGATGATATTTATCATCAATCAACGCTTGGTCTTTTGATTGAGCCATACTTGGAACATTAAGTCCTTAGTAAGAATTTTCAATAGACTATTGTCAATGAGTTCAACCAAGAAGCCTATTCTTAACTATTCTTTGAGTGTGACAAGTAGTTGAGTGTTAGGGAAATGTTAGTGGCAAGTAGTTAAGTGTTATATAATATAGGTAAGGGAGTCATGTGAGGGGAAGAGTATGGTATGTATATCTCAATATATAGATATAGTTTGAAGCGGCTTCTTCCAATAAGGAGAGCATATTATGGTGTTGTCCTACCTCAAGGGTTTTATCTAATTTATGATTATATTAAGTCATTATATTTATTTTTTAGTTGTGAGATCTCTCTTCTATTATTTTTTATATTCTATTATTTTGTGCTACCTAGGTATGATATGAAAGTTAATGTTTGAATAAAAAATTATTTACCTCTATTTTGAATAGAAATTATTTAAAGGTTGTAAATATGCTTGTTAAAAATCCATTATAGGTGAGCATGTGGTATTTATTTGGATGCATAATAATGATAAGTTCCTCCACAATTTCAATTGCCCAGGTTTGAAACATGTGCAACGTTAATGATTTCATCATTTTTTTAAGGTGACATATTATTTTTGCACATGAGTAAAGCACCCATTCAAGTAGAAGAATATTTGGTATTCCATGTTGACGTTCGTATTTTTATGTATATGTATATTTTTATTTTTATTTGTAAAAAGCGAAATACATTAATAACTCATGGAATCCATAAAGTATGTTTTTGTATGGATGAATCCTGTCATCCAGGGTAGAATGAATTCATGTAGAGTGGAAGATAATTATGCCAACATTACTTGAGACTGAAACTAGCCAAATACAAGAAGACTGGAATGTAATAGACTATTCAACAAAAACATAAGATATTAATGCACTAATTCTTGATAAAAGCCACTCTCATAATTTGCATCATCGTAGCCTAACCTATATTAGTTTGGAAATGTATTGATTCTTGATAAGAGCCATTTTTTGTATGCTGGGAATCTAATCTTATAGTTTATCAACTTGTGTTGAATCCTTCACAATTGAATCACTTGTTTGGATACGATTTTGTTGCAACATGTGGTTTAACAATATGCCTATTTTTTTTTATTATTATATTATAAGGTAGAATTATGGTTATATGCGATTATCTGACTTGAGTACCTGGTTACCTCTTTATGGTAAGAAGTTCATCTTTGGCAAATCTCCACCAATTATGTAGATATGTCATATTCCCTTTGAATTTGTTCATCTACATATGATGGGACTGCATTCCATATTTATGTGTGCTCAATTAAGCACCTCACCTTCTTGAGCTATTCATTGTCATCTGGTTAAATTCCTTAACTTTTGCCTATAGATGGTTGACTTAAATATTCCCATTATTCTCTTTTTTTTTTCAATATTGCTTATCATGTATCATTTGTCCTCATGATTATTTCTTAGTAGCCAAATAAAGCTGCATGAAATGGAGGGAATGATGTAATTTTACTAATGCAACTGTGCACACATAATCTTCACACCCTCATAAAAATTATGAGCATGTAACACCTATTTATTAATTTTCTCATGACCTCTAAACCTTTAAAGCCTCTTCTCACATTTTAGATAACTTATCGCCTACCAATTTTATGACTAATCACATAGGTAGGACAACATCCATTAGGGTTGTTGCCTTCATGACATATTCTAACACCCCTTTTAGAAAATACATCAAACTAATGATGGTACACAAACTCCTTTTAAAATATATAAATGACTAGGAGTTGAACTCCCTATACTTATTTGATGCTTCAATAAATACCTGTAGTTTCATTGATCCTTTTGCCATCTTAAGCGTAGATGTGATTCACTAAGATTCTCCCTGATACCCACAGTCATCTACAATTGAAAGAACTATGTCCATGATTACCAAGAATATTATTGTGCTTCATAACTGAATTCTTATATCTTTGCATGATGTACAACATTGGGGTGGCCAATTCTAAGGGTGTTGAAAGTCCTTTGTTCATAATGAGATTATCAATCTCACTGCCAAGAATACAAGCACACTTGATCTCAATGTTACATAAACAAACTCCTTATCAAGTTTAAGGTGTTGGGGTACTTCTTTCACTCTCAATTTTATGCAGTATACGATTCCTACAAGTTGAATTGGCAATTTTTTTTAAATAGATTAAATCTTTTACAAAAATCTCAATTATCTTCATATATAATGTTTAATTTTTAGTATTTACTATGCACATAATTTAACACTTGAATAATTCCTATAAAAACTAATTTCTCATGAGTAATAATTTTGTGTGTGACTGATCTCTCTTGGCACTCTTTCATCAAGCAACTGTCACAAGAGTAAAGTAGTGGGATTTAATCTCATGAAATAAACAATAATATATCATCAATTATCATTGTGAGACTTGCACACAATAACTAAGTGTTCCTAGTAGGTCATCATTGCATAAAATAAATCTTTGAACTATCAACAAATTGTGTTTGTGGATGTGACGTCCAACATTTTTTTCCTAATGTCATAGCTTTTTGTGTCACACAATCTTTCTTTAGAAATATAAAACTCTTAACCTTTGTCTTTTTCCATGAGCATATACGAAACCATATGGTCATTTAGTTGTTTTGGAGGACCATTGAAAGGAATAAAATACATGAACAATTATGGAGGCAACTTCTACATCTAGTATGGTCCAATAATACATTGGAAAGATTTTTTTTGTTAGGCTTGTTATGTTTTTTCAACCATAGCAATGAGACTTGGCGAGTATAGGTGAGGAATCATTGATCTGAGTACAAGTTGCTCTTGTTGAGGGTGCATATTAAGTTTTACCGACTTGTCAAGTTCACTTATTTTCTAAAAAAAATTGTTACCAACATGGAGCCCTTCCAATGTAAATAAGAAAATGATTTATCCTCTTAGCATTACAAACTTTGGTATACACAATTTTATTTAGAATGAGCAAAATGTGATTGATAAACATCGACACATTTTATGATTCCTCTAAAATGCTACACGTGGTTAGGAGGGTAGTGACACATGTCCAATTTTTTTTCCAACATGGTAACTCACATGGGTGACCACAAATGACCTATTTGAAAAATAATCTTCAACACGATCACTTGCTCGAGTGATCACAAGGTACATGATCACTTGTCAAAGTGTTCACGAGGACCCAAGTTTCTCTTCAACATAATCCTTTGCTTAAATTTCAACAATCTGGTCTTCCATAAGGTGTCACATATTTGGCACCAAATAATGGTCTGAAAGCATACATGATTAATTTATTTGTTGAAGGATGCTCTTAAGTTAGACAACTTAAAATTCACTAGAAGATCTACACGTTTGTTTGCCTTTCTATAACAATGTCAAAACACAATCAATTGAAATTCAAAAATTCATTATGATCCTCTTAGAATACTTTCTAACTTCTTGCTAGGCATTGTGTCTCATTTTATCACATTAATTATGATACGAGAGTCCCCTTTCATAACAAAGCATCTAATTTCCATAACCTAAGCCATTTTTAGGCCTTCTCCCAAAGTTGTGGCTTTAGTTTCATTCTTTATACATTTAAAAATAAAAGTTTAAAAGGCTCTTAAAAAGATTCCTTTATCATCCTTAATAATGTAACATACTCTTACCTCCCTTGAATTACTCGTCGAAGCTCCATCAAAATTTTACTTGTAATATTTGGTCAAAAGAAAAAACCATCTTTAAAACATTCCTTTTTTAGTTTTTAAATACTTGATTGATGGATTACCCTTAAAATTAGTCACCAAAATTTTTAAGTTTCTTTTTATTTTTTAACATTAGATAAATGTTGGATTACATTGGTATTTATAAATTAAATAGTATTGGCATAATTTTAACTTTTCTTCCTCAATATAAATATATTTATTAGACAACCATCTTAATTATTATATTAATATTTATAAATTAAATGATATTGACACAATTTTAACCTTTTTTCTTCAATATAAATATATTTGTATCATTAGACAACCATCCCATTTTTATAATCTTTAAGGCCCCCCCTCTATATAAACTCTATCTAACTCTAATCCCATCCCATCCCATCCCATCCCATCCCATCCCATAGAGAGGGGAGAGGGGGGCCAACTAGATAGAGTTTTTTGACAACCCCAACCATATAAAATGAAGTGGATTGAATGGCCTAGAATCCCCATCCCTCTTATTCACTTCCAATTATAAAAATATATATAAAACACACACTAAAAAAATGTACCTTAGTTTCACACTTTTTTTTTTTTTTTTTTGGGAGCTAGACAATGTATCTACTCACATTTAATAGGACTATTACAACTAAATATTTTTAATAACAATAATGTTAATTTAATATGAGGTAGGTTGAATACAGGGGAATTAGCTAACTTTTTATAAAACAATAAAAATAAAAAAATTATAGTCTTCTATGAAAATGTCTTTGTGGAAAGGCCCATCTTTACTTTACTAAGTCATCCATGTATTAATTTAATTGATCGAAAATATGTATTCATGTTAATGTATTGTGTGAGAGACAAATATTCCCATTTACATTTTAAAAAAATAAAAATAAAATAAGATGTAATTATTTATATTTTTACTGAAGTATTTTGGTATTTAAGGACATTTTTTTTATTATTTAATATACAAGTTATTTATTTGTATGTAAATATGAATAATATGTTAATTTTAAAGTGTTGAATAATATTTATCATTTTTATTTTTATTGATAAATGATTATAATTTTTTTTTGTTAAAATTGGTTTTATTGTTTCATGATTATTATAAAATATATATAAGAAAAATATCATTTAAGTAATGATTTCTTGTGTAAATTATTTGGGTAATGACTAAGACCTACAAAATATAAAAACTTATAAAAAATTAATAATCTAATGTTGATTTCATTTAATTTATTTGTTTGTAGGTGTGAATAATATGTTAATTCTAAAGTGTTGAATCATATTCACCATTCTTACCCTCACTAACAAATGGTTACGATCTTTTGTGTATTAAAGTTGGTTTTATTGTCTTGTTGTTATTATGAGAAATATATGAGAAAAATATCATTTAAGTAATAATTTTTCATAAAGATTAAAAGGGTAATAACTAAAACCAGAAGAATATAAAATCTTACAAAAAGTTAATAATCTAACATTGATTTGATTCAATTCTCTTATATTATCGCTGGAAAATTCTTCAAAAATTCGGATAAGTCTATGTCAAAAATGTATCCATCTTAATATAGATCTCGTATACATCGAGGAATATCCAAAAGACTCAAGTTGCCAATTCCACCAAAATATAAGTGTTAGAATATATGGATTGACACCTTAAAACTTTTGAATACCTCTCATCACATATCATATCCATTTTAAGATACATTTCTACTAATAGTATAAATTTTGATATTGAGTAAATGTTGGGTTATATTAACTTTTATAAACTATAGGTTGTTTGCATAATTTTAGCCTCTCCTCTTTAACATGGCAACTTCTCTACAACTAGACCACAACCTCATTATTGTGGCTTTTGAAGGTTTCATCCCATCAATTATGATACAAAACTCCCTTATCGTAACAAAATATCTAATTTGCATAACATAAACCATCTTTAAGCATTCTTTCAAAATTGTGGCTTTCGTGTTATTATTTGTACTTTTCATGATAAAAATTGAAGAGGCTTCAACCAAGGTTTTCTTATAATTTTTAATAATGCAAAATGTTTTTACCTCTGTAGGTTATTTGTAGTATCTCTTTTGAAGTTTAGTTTGTACCATTCAGTGAAAAGGTTGGGGGAGATACTAACTCATAGCAACCTTCTAAAAAATATTTCGATTTTCAGGAATCTTTGAACTATTGGAATAATCGATAGTCTTGTAGACCATTCGGTCTCATGAACATAATTAAAACTATTTCATTCATTTAATACTAGACCAAAAGACAATCACTAAAACAAACCATCGAGATTTTTTTTTAAATATTAGATAAATGTTAGGTTGTGGAGCTAAAAGCTTCACTGATGCAAACAGAGGAGGTTGTTGAGTTGCAGAGCAACCGACGTCGGTCAGGCCAACCAACGCCGATCATATTCAATGTGCAGAGCAATCGACATCAGTTATGGGTCGGCCGACATCGGTCAAACAGGAACCGACGTTGGCAACCTGTGTGTGCGTGCGTGCGTTTGCATGCGGTTCCAGAACTGGTCTAATTTTAGACGGATAGTTAGTTTGTATGTAAAAGACTAATTTTAGTCTTGAGTCTGCGTTTCTAATTATTGTAATTAGGAAGTCTAATTATTGTTTGCATGGGATCTATTTAAGAGACCCATGGGGCTATATTGTAAGATTGTAGAATCATAAGGACTTGCAAAGGCAAGGACAAGGGTTCTTCTAGGTGTAAGATCTAGAGGGTCTGCAAGTGTGCAAGGCCAGGTTGATCTGCAGGTTGTGCAAGATCAGGTAGAAGATCTACATGGTAAGTAAGATCAGTGGATTTGCAGGTGTGTGTGTGTGTGTGTGCAAGGTCAAAGGCGATCTGTGGGGTAGCAAGGTCAAAGGAGATCTGCAACACAACAAGGTGCAAGATCAGGGAGATCTACTTGGAGTACGTGGTGGTGGTACTGGCAGTATTGTTACTGACTAGTGGTAACAACTTGGTATTGAGTTGATTGTTGGTTGTAATTGAGAGAGAGAGAACTCTTGAGGGAGAATTACTGGTACGCCCAAGAGGTGTGGGAAGAGTGTGATTTCTTCATTGTATTTCCTTCTGGAAGAGTGTTAATACAAGATTGTATTGTCTCTCATATTCTGTGTTGTTTCTGAATTTTAGTTACATATTACTACTGGTTAAATTCCGTGTTTAGTTGCTTATACAAAGGTAATCAAGTGTACTCTTAAGGAGTAGGGATCCTGACAATAAATGTTGGACTGCATTAGATTTTATGAAATAAATGATGTTGACATAACTTTTTTTGTTTGCTTAGAGGAATCGAGGTTGGCCCAACATCCTATAGATAGTTGCACTAACACAAAACGAACCCCCCTCTAACCTCTATAAAATGCGAAATAAAATCGTCACTATACACTACAAATAAATCGAAAATAAAACCCACAATTAAAACTAACTCTACATATTACCAAAACCCAATAAAGTAACTCTAAAACCCTATTGTTAACATACTTTTAACCTCTCCTCTTCAATATGACAACCTCTCTACCACTATACCACGACATCAACAATGTGATTTATGATTTCTTCTTTTATTTTTAATGACACAAATATATATAAAAATACCCATATAACGTCATAAACACGTGGATCTAGGGTCATACCCTCATGTGCATCATGTAGATGAAATTACAATCATTTCACTTCACCTTACCGTCCATTAAATTAACATTTTGGGGGAGCCCACGCAGGGCCATTAAAAGGGTTGGTACCACCATTAATAAGGGCACTAAAATATCACTTTTAAATGACGAGCCTCCTTTCGGAGGAAACCCTTCCACGCAAGGCACCTGACTTCGAAAGCGAAAATTGACTGCCCGCTTTTCATTGCTCCACGAATAATTCTAATTTATTTCCCGCATCTGGTTCCTATTATGATATCGAAAAGGTAATGAAGAATTTACTTATCTACCGCACTACAAATTAACTTTTTGACTTTGGGAATCTGGCGGAAGATTTTGACAAAAGATTTTTATTTCATTCATTAATTTTAGCATTCTTGGGCGTTGGTTTTAAATGCTGGGAGAAGCCCACTAGATGCACGGTTCGAAACTCCAAGGAAGAAACAAAGCAGGTATCCGATGAAAGCGGCAAGTAGTTAATCGAAGAAGAATACAGATAGCGATGGATTCGTTGCTGAAAGTTGTTCATCTTCCCAGGATGTCTGTAATGGCAGTTTTCCTTGTCCTTCAGGTGCGATGTTCATTTTCTTACGATTTGCTGTAAATTTTTTCCAAAATTTTGGAAGTGTGAAAACCTAGCAATTTCGTCCCTGTTTTGAACCCGGCGCGCGAGCTTATCATTATTACATGTCTCTAATTGTTTTTGCTGGAATCGAGATTTTGTTTCATTGTATTTTTTTATGGGCCCGAATTGGCTAATTTATTATAAAATTAATTAGAAAAAACTCAAAAAACTCGTATTAACAAAATTATAACCTGAGAAAAATGTTTACAGTTTAAAAATAAATAAATGAATTATGTTATGGACTGTGGAAGCCTCACGTTGTCAATAAATACAACCTGCTAATTATCCTTCCGATTCCTTCATTCCTCACCATGTTTGTGTTGACCTACCAATTATCCTTCATTCCTCACCATGTTCGTTCTTATCAAACAGATTCAAAATTTTATTTAATTGGCGACATTTTCAAGAAATATTGGCTAAAGTTTGTATATAGAATATAAATAACGTTATTTTCAAAAACGGCCACAGTTTTTATATAAAATATACATAATGTCAATAAATTTGCGAAACTTTACTTGGTAAATGCAATGCTTTTCCTTAAATATTAGCATACAATTTATTTACTTCTTTTTCTTCAAAAGTGTTAAAGGAGTGCAAGTGACCTTATCATCTTTCCATTTTAAAAATTTTTAAAGCCAGAATTGAGATTTTCTTTGTGTATTTCCTTTTTATAGGACAAATTAGCTAGCTTTCTGTTAAAATATATATATATATTTTTAACACTTATGATTGAATTAATGCTTTTAATAATGTTCACGAGACAAAGGAGTCTATGGGACCAAAGAATAGTGACTAAGTTGTTTTGTGTACAAACAATTCTCTAAGACAGGGCTGGTAGGCTATGTTTGCGCTATATTTATTTCCTTTTGATGTTGGATCTTCTACCTTGTATCTTGATAAAAAACTTTCAAGCTGTTAGTGTATTTGATTCGGATACTCTTGTAAGCCGGGCACCCTATGATGTAGTGCCACTTCGTCTTCTCTAACTCCAAAGTACCAAAAAAACATATTCTCTTTGACTGATCTTCTTTAGGCTTTGTCCACCTGCAAGTCTTGCACCTAAGATAATGCGAGCTAGTCTTTAGTTGAGCGATCAACATTTTTGCTTTCCATTTGATTTTTGCTACTATGTATGCTTTTGGCTCGTGGTTACAAGTGGGATTGAATTCTTTGAAATAGTACTATCTCTTTTGCCTGAGTTGCTTTGTCCATATGATTACCTAGAATTTTTCTATCACATACCTTTTTATTTCCTTATTGGTGTTTGGACACTCTTAAATGTTAATGCCCCATTTACTCATACATTTATTATTCTGTTTCATCCATGTTTTATTTCTTCTTCTTAACTCTTCCCCCACTACCATTTTGGGCCAGTGGTGAGTCTCCATGTTCTCTGTTTTCTTTTGGTAACTTTTTTGATAAAGGTCGATGTCTCCAATGGGAAAGCTCTTTCTTCAACTAAGAAGATCTCATATGGAACCGATGTTTTAGTTTTGAGACTATTTGTGATTAGGTGCCTTTGAATTCTCTCTATTTGTCTCTATGTCCATCCTGACATATTGTTGCGCCAAACTTGCTCGCCCATAGAGCACTACTAGCATTAAAAACAAGCCAAACAAGGTCTGTAATAACCCTTTTTCTAAAAATAAAATATTATTATTATTAAAATAAAAAGTATTTTTAAGTACTTTAAATAAAAGTAATAATATGCCTTAGTTGCCTAAAGTGAATATGTTGGCAACTCTTTTCTATTTTGATTTGTAATAAAGAAGGGGACTTCTCTAATTTGATATAAGTCAATCCTTAATTTAGAAAGTATATTGGAAGGAAAGGATATAAAAAGGGGAAGATGGTTCATTTTGAAGGCTCATGTCATGTTTTTGAATTGAATTTTGAGTTTGAGCATGAAATGCTTGGCTTATCTCCATTGAAGATGACAACCTTCATTGGAAACCTCAAGTTAAGGACGGAAACCCTTAATTTCATTTGGGTGGCTTTATTTCAAAGGTTGCAAAGGACAAATTTGATTAATTTGTGATTTCTAGGGCATCATTTGTGGAGTGCAACAGTTTACAGGCTTTTGTGGGTGAAGCGTAAGTGTTGAAGACCCTTTTAGAGGGTGGCGAATCACCTTGAAGGCCCTTTGTAGGTCAGTGACCCACTTGGAGGGCTTTTCCAAGGGTGGCGACGCATTTTGGGAAGCCAATCTGCATGTTTTTGGGGCAATTTTCTGATATTTTGTTCAACAAACAAACAGCTGGTATTTATTTATGAATTTTTACACCTATTTGTGCGTGCTAAAAATAAGATTTGAATGTGATTGGCTATAATATTTCCTAATTTTGGTAATTTTTGAGGAATTAAATATTTGATTTGTGCCCTAGGTTGACACTTTCCAAATTTTGCAAATTTCAAGGACTTACGGTTTCAAAATAATTTTAAAAAATTATTTAATATTGTTAGGGTTTACTGTTGTACCCTTTTTGGCAATAATTTGCCCTTTAGGGGACATTATAGTGGTATCAGAGCCAAATTATTGGCTAGCTGTGGGGGTTTGAGTTGGCTTTATGTCAAACAGTGACGGGGAAGTGAGGTATTACGAAAAGGAAACTTGGAACAACCAATGCAGAGTAACATGAATGACCTGGATATGGTTAGTTTTGAAAGATTTTCCCAAAATCAAGAATAATTGACGGAAATGATGGCTGAATTCATCCAAACCATGAAGGATATGAATGGACTTAAGCCACACAATGGTGAAGACAACACTTCAAGTTCATACAACAACCCTCCCCTCCACCTAGGGTGATGGTTAGATCTACACGAAGGCCTAATCAGCCCAACTTCCTTCGTAGGAAGTCATTACAAAAAGGGAGGATCAACCTTCTATATGGAATGATATGGTTGCAAATTGTGAGGAATATATGAGGTTTCCACCGGCAATCAGAGAAGAAATGAGCCTTGCAGATTTCATGGTATTGAAGAAAGGCAAGTATGGTTCTAGGGCTAGTCATAAACCAAGGAACAATCTAAGATTTTTAGCATGCCTTGAGAAAGGAAGAGGAAAATAATTTCCAAATTGTAAAAAAGGAGAATGAATAAAAAATTGAGCTGCAAGAAAATTTGAAGGCAAATGATGGAAAGTCAAACCCTCATGAGAATTCCAAGGAGGAAATCAAGGAGCAAGAGAATTCGGATTTGAAAGAAGTTAGTGAGCAGCCCATAAAGGAATCCATCATGCAAGTGGAAAGTGTAGAACATTTAGTAGAAACCTGTATGGTTCTTGATAAACACAAGGATGGTTGTGCCAAGGTAAGTCCCTCAAAAGCTCCTACTTTTAAATCTGAAAAAAGAAGGGTGCCCAAGGTATGAAAAGAAAAGTCATATTTCAAGTTTGTTGTTTTATACTGGGCCATTTCAGATTTATTGTTATCATGGACGGCATAGTGAAAATGATGATAGAGTGATGAACACTTTGAGTGGTAAAGGGCATATAGCTCCTTTCATACAAGTTCCAAATTGCTTGTACATGCATGTTTGGGATCCAGGTGATCTTTGGAGATACAAGAAGGCATTTTCAGTCACTGTGTGGTTGATTCCAACCCTTATATCACTGCCATTTCTGAATTTTGTGAAGAAATTAAAATATGACAGCTGCTGTCCTATTCTTTTTGCTGTTATGTGCAACAGAACCAGCCCCTTAACAATTTTTATAATAGTCACAGGAGTATTTTCAGTCACAAGGTGGAAGGATGTTCTGCCTTCCATCAATGAGGAATTGTTTGCAGTTGTTAGGGAAGAGTTTTCAGCCACCACAATGTTGATTATGAGAGAGAAATTACAACGGTACAGTTACAGCCATGTTTGGGACATCAAGAATGGACCTTTGAAAGTCCATCACATGAATGAAAACTATGAAGAAGATGCAAGCATGGTGTGGAGAGTTCTCAATTTCACTGACATATTTCTTCTATGTGCAGGTTTAGGAACAACCCATATGAGTGTTGACGAAGAGACTCTTATGAATCAAATAGTGCATAGGTTGCATATGTCCAAGAAAAGTACAATGTTCATGACATGTGACAAGCAGGAGTGGGGGCAACAGAGTTTGTTTTCAACCCACCATTTTCAACCCACCGTAACGATATGGGACCCATTGAAGCTCAAGGCTATGTTCATGAAGCAAGTGTTTGGGGTTGCAAGTTCTCAAGATTGAAGTGGGATCCAGGTATTTCAGAGATAATAGAAAATGAGAATGCATTTGCTAGAAGGCAAACAAATTTGGGAAGGTGGAACTATAATGTCTCATTTTGTAAAAATAAAATAATTTTTAAATTACTTCAAATAAACTTAATAATATGCCTTAGTTGCCTTAAGTGAATATGTCGGCAACTCATTTCTATTTTGATTTATAATAAAGAAGGGGACTTTTTTAATTTGACATAAGTAGGTCCGTAATTTAAAAAGTATATTGGAGGGAAAAGATATAAAAAGGGGACAAAGATTCATTTTGAAGGTTCATGTTATGTTTTTGAATTGAATTTTGAGTTTGAGCATGAAACGCTTGGCTTATCTCCGTTGAAGATGACAACTTTCACTGAAAACTTGAAGTTAAGGATGAAAACCCTTAACTTCATTTGGGTAGCTTCGTTTCAAAGGTTGCAAAGGACAAATTTGGTCAGTTTGTGATTGCTAGGGCATCATTTGTGGAGTGCAACAATTAACAGGGTTCTGTGGGTGAAGTGTAGCTGGTGAAGACCCTTTTGGAGCGTGGAAAATCACCTTAAAGGCTCTTTTTAGGTCAACGACCCATTTGGAAGGCTTTTCCAAGGGTGGCAACCCACTTTGGGAAGCTAATCTGCATGTTTTTGGGGCAATTTTCTAATATTTTGATATTTTGTTCATAAAACAAATAGCTGGTATTTATTTTTGAATTTTCAGACCTGTTTGTGCAAGCTACAAATCAGATTTGAATGGATAATGATTGGCTGTAATATTTTCTACTTTTGGTAATTTGAGGAATTAAATATTTGATTTGTGCCTTAGTTGGCAAGTTCCAAATTCTGCAAATTTCAGGGACTTAGAGTTTTAAAAGAAATTCAGAAATTTATTCAATATTGTAAGGGTTTACTGTTGTACCCTTTTTGGCAATAGTCTGCCTTAAAGGGGACATTACAAGGTCCTCATGATTTTCCAATCACATAATTTTGCATTGCATCATCTGTCGTGTAGCAGGTATAAGATCTTCCAAACCCCTTGTCTTCTTTTTGTCCTACAAGTCTTCCAACTAAGCTTGTTGTGGAAATTGAGACCGAGGTACTTATATTCATCCACCAATAGCAAAGGGCTTCCTTCAAATAAGAAGTTTATTTGCTTCTTTTTCTTTGCAAAGAAAAGACCATGACCTTGGTTTTGTTGGTGTTCATTTGCATCCCTATCTCTTGACAAAAAAACTCTAGAGCCCTCAGGGGCTTTCTCAAGCTATGTGTTGTGCCATATAAATCTCATATTAATGTATCAATAACCTGCCAGTGATCTTTGATACTGCACCGAGCTCATTCATTGATGATGCACTTGGAATTTCAGATAAAAACATTCATGCAAATATCTCGAAAATCATCTATGTAATGCTATTTACCAATTAGCAAAATTAGCTAAGCTATTGAACTTAGGCAAAATAATAGTGGCCAAGTTAATTAATTTAACAGATTTATAAGTATTATTAGTAAAGTCTGTGTTTTCTTTCAAATATTAGTATATAATACAACATATTACTTATTTTTTGATACTGAAAAATTTGCTATTGCACTATACTTGTAACAAAGAATTCCATCGCCTAAAGTGCTCCTGGTCTAGTTGTATTACTATTGTAACGAGTTGGCCTTCCAAAGGTAGTTCTGAGCCCATTTAGGAAGAATTGGGTCACTTTATGTGGGGATATAATTTTGGTGGCTAATTTTTGCCATTTGTCTATTTTTGTTGAATTTTCTCTGAAGATAATTGGCATTTGGAAACGAAGATTTGCCACATAATATTTTCCATTTGAAACGAAGATATGCCTCAATTTATATAAAACAATATTTGGCTTTTTTAAAAAATTTGGCAGATCTGTCTATAGAACACAAAATCTTATGGAATTTGGGAAAATATTTTTAAGTTATGTCGAAACATAAGAAATTATGAATTCAAAATTGGAAAAGATTCACAAGGTTTTATAAAATCCTAAATTTATACTTTTCCTTAAATTTTTCTCTAGCCGAATATTTTAAATTTTGGAGAAAACAACATATTCTACCATCCTTAATTAGCTGTGGAAAAATTACTGGGATATTTAATCTGAAACAATGCAAGACCCTTGGCAATATTAGATTTTTGCAAATCCTTTAAATGTTCATAGGTGGGGAACATAGATAACTAACTTTTAATGGATAT
This sequence comes from Torreya grandis, assembly GCA_037957365.1. Taxonomy (NCBI): domain Eukaryota; kingdom Viridiplantae; phylum Streptophyta; class Pinopsida; order Cupressales; family Taxaceae; genus Torreya; species Torreya grandis. Next base: position 609,061 of record JARHVA010001845.1, read on the forward strand.
GTAACCTTTAAGAATAATAGGAGGACATATATATCACATGCATCCAACTTTATAAATCAAAATTTTCCAAGCAGGTGGCACATTGAAGACTAAAAAAACTAGGTAATTGCAAGTCCTTTGTCTCTATGGACTACAACAATTAAGAAGCTAAGAAAAGTCTGCGATCAGCACATAACCATCTTGATATGGATCTTATATTCGCTGAGGGGTATCCACTAAGCTCGACATGCCAATCCTACCATAATGTAAGTGTAAGAACATATGGATTGGTGCCTTGGAAACTTTTGGATACATCTTAGTCTATGTTGTTTGGAAATGGGTACGGGTATGAAAACAGAAACGTTTTCGAAACGTGGATTTACAAATACCCTTGATTTGGAAATGTTCGTACCATATATATATGTATGTATGTATAAACAATGCATAATACTCATTTTTAGTCTATACAAGATAAAACTCTTAAAAATATATACTATTTGTTCATTCATTACTTCAAAGACAAAATGTACATTCAAATCTAGAATAAATCATCTAGATTGTTCTCAAAATCATGAATTCCACTCCCACTATTTTTCAACTTGATCATTTATTGATTATAAATCATCTAGTTTGTAGGGGCTCCTTGGTGCATCGAAGCTCTTGAGTGCATGCCTTAATGGGTGCACTGGAAATGGGGTGGGATCAGCTTGTGGCACTTTGCACGAGATGTTCTCATGCTATTCTATCATATCCACATCCCTTCATGCAACATTTATACCTCCTATGACATCTTGAAATCTTGAAATCCTGAAATATGGCTAAGTCTGAAATCCTGAAATCCTAAAATCTGACCAAGTCTGAAAAATGATAGGATCCTCCAAAACCGAGATTTTGCATTATAGATTGTAGAGGTCCGAAACCACTCTCAAACATCCTGAAAGTATATATATAAAATGTCTCAGTGCATATCATATCCATTACTATATAGATTTGTAACTCATAATGATAATAAAAAAGAGACGTAGAGCACATGCTTTGAACATTATAATTCAAACTTTTTCAAGTAGGCATTGAAGACTCAAAAAATTAGGTAACAGTGAGTCTCTATGGACTATAGCAATGGAGGGCTTTTGAAATGTGTAACCATTCACTTTGGTCATGGCTGACATTAGTGTGTTCGTGTTATATTTTGAAATTGGCCCAAGGCCCCATCTTCACATTTCAAGGTGGTCCATGTATTAATTTAAAGAACAAATAATTTGTCGCATCAAAATTATTGGGATTCATGCCAATGTATTGTGAGAGGTATAAATACTTACGTTCATGCATCATTTGGAAATCAAGCAAGATGCAGTTATTTCTATCTTTAGTGAAGTATTTTGGTGTCCAAGGGTACCTCATTATATCTCTTGTGTTATCTTTGCAATCTTTGAGCTATTTATTTTTTTGCGAGTTTGGGTATTATGTTGATTCCATTCAATTCTCTTCTGTTATGGTTGTGAATTTTGTCAAGTCTATGTCAAGAACAAATCCATCTTAATATAAATCTTGGATGAGTGGAGGGGTACCCAAAAGACTCAAGGTGCCGATCCCACCACAAAATAAGTGTGAGAACATATGGTTTGGCACTTCAAGACATATGGATATTTCTCGAGTCTCAACACATATCAAATCCATTTTAAGATGGATTTGTGCTAGCAATAGTGATCCTAGAGGATCTCCCAACATCGGCTTTGGAAATACCAACAAACATCTTCTCACAATTTGTAGTAACTGTGCTTTCTGCTCAATGGTCTGTGGTAGTCTTGAACCGCATTCAAAGGTTCGTGATACTCCAAGATCATTATCCAGTCGCCAACAGACGCCACACAAACTCCAATAGTGGCGCAATACTTTCTATGTTGATCGGACGTGGTGTCACCCATGTGTGCGCCAAACCTTCGGTGGTACCCACCATTGGCTTCAACAGTGTCTGACACACCTCTATGCCATACCATAGAGACCAATGACAACTTGTTGCCTCCATCTCGAGAGGTGCAGAGCTCGTGTTTTTCAAAGGCTTAGTCCGTGTGGGTTTGAGGGGCAACGTCAACTATCACGGGGCAGCAACCCGAGCCAAAATGTGGAGTGTTACTTCTGATGACAATCAACCCAATTGTTGGAAGGTAAAGAGTCACATAGAAGCTCAACCGTTTCAGCTTCTATAATGGTTCTTTTTACTTTCATGGCTTTGTAATATATGTGTATACATCTGTAGCTTTAGTTAGCAATTAGAGTAGAAGATAGACAGCCATACATATTTCTCAAGAGTATGCCATACACATAACGCACAAATTAAATAAAACTTGCTGTCCTATTTCTATTATCTCTCTCTTGATTCTCTACATATTATCTCATATAGCTTCTGCACATGCATACAACGCATATAGATCCTCATTTAGGTTGTTGTCCACTGGATTCCTCCCATTCCCCGAATAAAGTAGAGGGTTTGAAAACCTGGCCAATACAGATAATTGTGGTCATATAAGAGAGTTGTATGGAAAAATTACTTGAAAACTGACATCAATTGATTGGCCTTTATTTGAACAGAGGCATGGCTATGCTCAGTAGTTACTCTGTTCTCTTTAGAATTTGCTTTAGTTAGCAATCAAAGTCACATAGAAGCTCAACAGTTTCAGCTTCTATAACAGTTTTTTCTGCCTTACCGGCTTTGTAATATATGTATACATATACTGTAGCTTTAGTTAGTAATCAAAGTAGAAGATAGACAGCCACACATATTTCTTAAGAGTATGCCATGTGCATAAATGCACATATTAAATAAAACTTTCTGTCCTAGTTCTATTATCTCTCTCTTGATTCTCTACATATTATCTCATATAGCTTCTGCACATGCATACAACACGTATAGATCCTCATTTAGGGTGTTGTCCATTGGATTCCTCCCGTCCCCGGATAAAGTAGATGTTTTGAAAACCTGGCCAATTCAGATAATTGTGGTCATATAAGAGAGTTGTATGGAAAAATTACTTGAAAACTGATTTCAATTGATTGACCCTTATTTGAACAGAGGCATGGATATGCTCAGTAGCTACCATGTTCTCTTTAGAATTTGCTAGGTTTATGTAGAACCGGGGCAGTAATTAATTTAGTCTTGAATCACTAAAGCTAAACTCTTTAATTTTGTTGAGATACTGATGGGGTCTCGGTTATTATAACTTACCATATGCTCATTCAAGCAATGTTATATGGTATCAGACTGTATGGAGTGGCCCTAAATGGATTCCGGGCATATTAATTTACAGTATAAATAAACTAACTCAAGAAAATTTATGCCACTTGTCTTTATTCCCCAAATAATATAGGATATTCTTATAAACAGTGCTACTCTAGCTGGACATTTTTTACGATAATTACAATTTATTAAATTTTACAGAATGATGTAATTAAACTGGAAATAGATTTATTAAAACAAGCTTCAGAGCACGTTAAGAGATCTAAAATCTCTTTCATGTAGTCAATCTTAGTTGGCTTTAGCCATTACAGAACTGATTCAGAATCTCATTTTATTCCCCTTTTATACAAAATTTTGAATATAGCCAAGCATTTCTTTCTTTCAAGGTTAGGAATTTCTTTTGGCTTGTTGAAGAGATTCTCAAGGGGAAGGGCATCTTTCTCCTTATCTGTTTATGTTTTGTAGCACAGACCCTATCTCTGGATTTAGCTTTAATTTTCCATTGGCGTTTCTTCTTACTATTGTTATTCTGTCTAAAAAAGGTGGTGTTGTATTCAAGCTATTTTAGGTTTTGGCCTCCATCATGTTTCTTCTGAGAGACGGTAAATATTTACTTGTAATATGGCTGAATGAGGTGGACATGAAAATGAAAATAGACACTTGACAGAGATGAATAGTTTACTTTTGCGTTGATAAAATCGATAAAGAGTTTAGGGAGTTGAGTTGATGATTACAAGTCCTTTTATGTGCCTGCAGGGCATCTGTACAATATAATTAAGCTTGAATTTTGAATTTCCTCCATTATAGTTACTGTTAATTTTATTTATTTTCCAACATTTTATTTAAGACCTATTCCTAAATATAACAGTTTAATTAAAACCTCGATACCTTTATTATGAGTTCTGCCCTCTAGGGTTTTAATTTGGATCTATGATTAATGATACCTTATATTCTAAAATTTGTTTAATCAGAGTGATATTTCCTTTTGTTATATTAAGGATTTAACTTATTAAGAATTCCCATCCCAGGGTTCCATGTCACACTTTTTTTTTCCTTTTGAATGAATTCAGGTAAATTGTTGTTCAAAATCTTTGAACCTCCCTTCTCTTAGCTCCTTAAAACCATATTCAACTCTGTTCTCACAATATAATTTCATTTAGTGTCACTGGTCAATCTGTTCTTATATCCTTGACAACATTTGCCTTGATTATCAATTTTCCAATTCCGAAGGATGTTAATCTATTACGAATGTGTTTCTACAAATGATAATATTTGCCAGTATAATTATAGTAAATATTTAGCGACAATGGAGATATGTTATTTCTTGATGGACAATTGGAAATTTGTTATTTCTCTATGGACAATGGGGATTTGATTTGTTATTTCTTGATGTGTAGAAATATAATTACAAATGCAACAATACCTCATTGGCTCTCCATTTTTCAATTTGTTGTAGTATTTCATCCCAAAATGGACTAAATTCTGGAACGCACCACTCTAATTGGTATCTGGGCACTATCTTGTGGTTTCTAACTTTTTGTGTCCAATATTTATCCTCGACAACACAATCTTCCTGTTCATGTTTTGGCACTATATGTGCGCATTACGGTATCTCTCACTGATATTTTTCCTGGGCTTGTGAGCTTCCCTCTATTGTGCACAAATTATCTGGCTTCTCTCTAGGAAAAAACTGCAGCCCCTATCTGCAATTCTTATCTAACTGTTCAATTTGTTCCCTCTGTTCACGCTGTCTAATACCCACAGTATTTTCTACTCGTCTCTTGTTGTCCCTACTGTCCCATTCTGTTTATTTGCAGTTCTGTTGATTTACATTTGAATCGATTTTGCTATCAATTTTGCCACTTATCTACTGTCCTTTCTACCCCCACCCTCCCGCAGTGTCACACGGTCGACAGTTTTTGACAAATGCTATATATCTGAATACAAATTCAATTTTCATAGGCCATGTTAAATAAAACTCCTTGGGGGTTTCTTTCTTGACTTAATAATTCCTTTCTAAAGAGCATAACTTTATTAGGAGGAGGTAGAGACTTGTGCATAGTGTTGTTTATGTTAGTATATTTCTTATTTCGCATTCTATGCTTATGACAATTGTGATTCCATGTCTACGTTGTGCAGGCAATAATTTTGATCTGTAATGTAAATGGAAATTCATTACAGTCACAATTACCGAAAACATCAAATTCTTCAATCTCGTAAGATATCTCTTTCTTTTCCATTTCATTACTAGTTGATTCTTTATATGGGATGATTTGCAACTATATTTTAATCTCTTCTAAAATTACTTACATTTATTGTCATGAGGTCTATGGAAGTTAAATCAGCAGTTAAACATTGTTAAGAAATTATTTGATTATTCATCAGTGGAAAACTACGATATTTAATATTTTTGTGTCATGCACTTGTCAATATATTATGAAGTAATTATTTCTATAACTTAGTTGGATAGCGGCTAACTATCAAATAACATCCTGAGGTCTAAATGTTTTGGTGTTATTATAAGGGTATTACCTTGAGTGCATTTAGTATTGAATTTGTTTTCTGAAAGTCTCTGACGGGAACTGTGGGGCTCATTTTGTCCTTAATTTCCTTTTTTCAATCGTCTATAGGAAGAAAGGATTATTTATTTCAAACAGTAAATAAATTCAGAAATTCTTATTTATATTCTTATTGATCTCAGTTATATCTAGAGGACTAGCTGTTTACAATAATTACATGATAATAGGGCCTGCTCAAATTTCTTCTTACGAAAAATCCAAAAATTGAGTTTCAGGAAAGTTGGGTTTCTATGAAATAGCAGCCAAGTACATCAAATCCTTTAAGAAGCACTTTAAATATCAATTCGATAATCATATCCATGTGGAAACAAAAATACCGACTATAACACCAAGATGACCATTTATCAAGCAGTAACTCCAAAGTGTGAAGTAAATTGGCTTCATTCTAAAGAGCTGACAAAATAAGTCAAGCCATTCAATAATAATGTCATTCATGTTTAAATAAAATCTAATTGTATTTGATAAGTCATGGAATCAATTGGGCCTTTTGATACGCTGAATTATAATCTTGTCTTTAAGAGAGATTATGGCTTTCCCCTATTAGGTCGGTTTTCCGCACCCTTGGGAATATCATCTGCTTGAGAATTGAAGGATCTATCCACAATGAAGGCAAGGTTGGAGAAATTATTTTTTAGGCTTATTGCCTATTACCAATGCAAAAGGGAGAGCCCAATATTATACTTTGTTATTTATTTTTTCTCTTAAGCCAAAGACAAGGTTGACCTTTACTGTTCAATTGGGGTGAAGTTGCCCTACTCCCGAATTGTTTCTTGCTGTCCTGAGGGGGTATTTGTATATATATTTTAAAAGAATCTCTTAGGAAATAATAATTGATGCTATTTTTTATGCTTTATCTCAAAACGTACAAGGTTTTATGGATCAAATACCTTCTGCCATGCCTATAGTACATGGTAAATTCCTTTCTACCAGAGGTAATTTTTAGATACTAAAGATCATTTTCTGTACTGGCTGCCTCATCAGCTTCTGAGATGTGGCAAATATGTGGCAGGGTAGTTTCATGTAGTCTTGCAATTGTCCTGGTGGAACAATTACTACATTTAGTTCATTTATGTTATAAATGCAATATTTTTTACAGTATAATTTCTCTATCATGGTAACCTCCAAAGTAAACATAAAAGTTAAAAATAAAAAGACCCATTTGGGACTAGGAATCAAACTAACCTCTAATAAAAGGCATACATGATGGCACCCAAAAAATATGGGGAGGAAAATTGATCAAGAAAATTTAAAATTAGTAGGAGAGATTTTCGGGGAATTGGGTTTAGTGAAAACAATTGACTCGTTCTCACCAACCTCTAAATGATTATCACATAATGGAATGTAAGAGGACTAGGAGGCAAGCTTCGACAAAATGCCTCTCAAAGATTGATCTTTAAAGAAATGAAATGAAATGGTTTTAATCATGTCCATGAGACTGAAGAGTTTATGGGGCCTCCGATTACATCGATTGCTCCAATGCCTTAGAGATTCCCAAGGCCCATGGTATCTCGTAGAAGGCTGCTCCATCTTTTGCTGATTTGAGTTAGCATATCCCCTAACCTTATTATTACTTTTTCCTCAAATATTTCTACCATGGATCCAACTCTTAAAGTTTCCACATATTTGGCTTGTATGTCCATGTACTGAGGACATTCAAGGATTAAGTGCTCCTTCGTTTTGACTGCCCCTGTGGTGCAAAAAACACCTCTCTTTCCATTGTTCCTTAGGATTTGTCCATCTGCCTGTCTCGCATTTGAGCTTAGGAGAGCCAATCCACAATTGAGAAATGAGGATCTTTACCCTCCATTTGATTTCAGCCCCTATATATGTTTTTTCACTATGCTCATAAGTCTGGTTGAACATTGAAATATAGTGTTGTCTTTTCTTGCTTGTTTCCTTCCTCCACATTACTATTTTAAACTTTTCATTCTTTTGCTCTTTGTTATAGTGTGGGCAATCAGTTAAGTTGATATTCCATTTGTTCATTCACTTGTGGTTCTACTTCATCCAAGTGTTCTTCCTCCTGTGCAACTCTTCATCTCTTGCAGCCCTAGGCCACCTATCGGTCCTCATGTTTGCTATTTTCTTCAAGTAACATAATAGCTTGGGCATAGCGGTTGTCTCAAAAGGGAAAGTACCTATTTTGGCAAAACTGATTTCATAGGGGAATTGAATCTTTAATTCTAAAATTGTTTGTGATTAGATGCTTTTGGATATTTTCTATTTGCCTCCATTTCAATCTCGTTGTTCCACTAGCCCACACCTCGTAGCCATACAACACCATTGTGACAAGTGACCCAATTAAGTCCCTGGTGGTCTTCTAGTCCCATGACTCAGCGACCCTGCATCCATTTTGAAGCGCATAAAGAGCTCTCCAGCCACCTTGTTTTCTTTTCATTCTGCAAGTATTCGAATTGAGTTTGCTATGAAAGTCGAGGCCGAGATACTTATATTCTGACACCACTTCAAGAGACCCTCTAGCAAACTGAAAATCAAGGTGTGTTGTTCCTTCCTTTTCTTTGAGATAATCATTTTGGTTTTATCGATGTTCACTTACATCCTTGCTTTTTACAAAAGAGCTCTAGAGACTAGAGTTGCTCTCTTAAATCTTGGATTCTCTCTACCATTAGAGTTAGGTCATCAACGTAAGGTAGAAGTTTCACCACATAGTTGGCCAAGTGGACCCCCTCCTATCCAAAGTTGTTTATCCAATCTTCTATCTTATCAATGTAGAGACCAAATAAAGTCGGGAATAGAGGGCAGCCTTGTTTGCCCTTGGATTATTTAAAAAACCTGCCTTTTGGGGGATTATCAAGAGTAACCTTGGATTATATTTTTTCTAGAAATAAAATTAAACCTGTAGGAAATGGATTGTGTAATTTAGAAGGTTTAGAGGGGTTGCTAATTTATTGCCTTGGTTGTCCACGGGGTCTTAGGAGGTATTGCCATCTGTTGGAACTCACACAAAATATCAGTCTTAGATATGGTTGGGGGATGTGGATGGATTGCAGTGATAGTCAAATGCCTATTTTTAGGTTTGGGTTTTCTTGCTATCAATATCTATGCCCCAACGAATATCAAAGAGAAAGCTTCCTAGTGGAAATATATTCAAGCAATCAAAGAGTATTTGAACATGTAAGTGATTATGGTGGGATATTTTAATGTTGTCTCTCTCTCAAAGAAGAGTTGGGGAATCAAGAGATTGGATGCTGCGAGTATGTTGCCAGAAGAGTCTATTGTAAGATGGCAAGTTTTTGATGTTACCCTTCTTGAGAATATGGTTATTTGGAACAAGAAGTGGGTGGGAGCTACTGATGTGGTTGAACGACTGGATGGGTTTCTAATAAATGAGCTCTGGTTGCAGGATGGATTTATTGCCTAGGGCTTTGTCCTTGATGGGGTTGGTTGTTGGCCCATTAAGTTGGACCATGTTTCCCAACTCTAAACCTCCTAATGCCCCACTCAACTTTGAATTTATGTTGCTTAGGGATCAATTTTTATTTGATCAGGTGTCCAATTGGTGGAAGGGTGTTATGCACATGGAAATGCTATGTTCATCTTTTGGAGAAAGCTGAAATATTCCAAGACTCAACTCAAAGTTTGAAAGCGTACCCACATTGGAAACTTCTTCCAACAATCATGTGATAGAGAGACAACTCTTGATAAAATCTCAAAGTCTGTCAGGGATCAGGGCCTGAGTAGGGAAAACTTAAATCAAGAAAACTAGAGGTTAGATCTTATGGCATCAAAGTTTACATCAGGTGAAAAGTGGAGACAGAAATACTTCCTTCTTCCATAGGTTTGTTGTGTTGAGGTGAAAGGATGGGGAAGGTAAAGTGAATGAGACCTTGCAGCAAATGCAAAACCATGTTGTTTACTTTCCTAACCTCTTCTTTGCTGAATAGTGGGATTGAAAAGAGGGCAAGTGACAGATCTTGCAGACCATTTGAAGACTTATTTGCCCATGATAGAATCAAAACCTGACTTGCCTAGTGACCATGGAGGAGCTGAAAATGGTCTTCACTATGGAAAAAGCAAACCCGGTACCCCCATATACTTGAGCAAGGAGGGGCATACCGGGGTAAGGAGGGGCATACCTGAGATGAACCCGAGAGAGAACTAGACCAGGATCTGTACTCTATTTGAATAAGGTTCAAGGGAAAAACACGGTATGTTAGGAAAGCCATTCTCCAAGTTATGCCCATAGATTACTTCCATATCCTTACAGCTCCTTAAGCTGTCTTTAAAGAAATGGACACCATGCTTCAATATTGTTTATGGAATGACTTTGCTGAGAAGTAAGTTTGTCTCCCTAGAAAACATGGAGGGTTGGGCACACAAAATTTTCTCTCAAATTGTAAGGCTCTAGCTTCCAAGATTTATTAGTGATGGTGCAATGAGCCCAAGAGGCTTTGGAGTATGATCCTTGTGGCTAAATACATTAGAATATTTAAGGAACAAGAAGTATTCTGACTCCCACGTGAAGGAGGTGGCTCTTAAATCTGCTAGACGATTAAAAATGAGGGAATCTTTGATCACAAACTACCTATTTTGGATTGTTAACAACGGGGAAAAAGCTCTCTTTTGGGAGGATTTGTGCGATCAATCTGCTCTCATTCTGAAATAATTCCTTGAACTTGCCCCTCTTAGTAAGGTGTTGTAAATTTATGATGGATTCATAAGCTAAATTTTTCAACTACCTATTAGTGTAGGCCAAAAACAAACAATGGGATGGAAATATATCTATGATTGGCATGTTCAAGACTTTGAAGACCTAGAAGATCTTCTTTGGAGCATCCTATAGTAACAACATTGTAGGCTCTCTTATTAGAATGATGAACTTGGTTGGGGGATGGATGGAGATGAGTTTTATTATGTTAAGAAAGATTATTGTCTTTTCCAACAACTTGCTCCCATTGAGTTTTGAAATTTTTGGTTTAGGATTTGGAAATGGTGAAGTAGGCGAAAGATTAACACCCTTGCATGGCTCTCATCTCTTAACAGGGTCCTAGCCTACAAGAATGCAAGGAAAAGGGGGTTCATTAGTCCCTCCCAATGTATCTTATTCTAGGAAAGTGAGGAGTTCATTGAACATTTGCTTCTCTCTTGCCCATTGGTGAAAAAATTATGGCAACAATGGTTTGGTATTTTTGAACAGCTTTCACGACTCCTCTTGTCTGTTGTATCTATGGATGGATTGGACACCTATTTTCAAGTTTGTTGGGCCCCAATTTGCTTGGAACATCAGGCTTGGCAATTGTGGTTGGGGAGAAATCATATAAATCTTTGAAGGTAAGAAAATAGATCTTTGTTATATTTGGGGTAGGGTGGTTCAAAATATTGGTGAAACCGTTTCAGCTTGGTTCCCTTCTAATATTGTAGTCTACATTTTGGAGAAATTTATCATGTAAAAGTTGGGTTTGTTTCCCCCACCTTCTCCGGATGAAGGGGCCCTCAAAACTGAAATTTGTAAATGGATATCCCCTAGAGACCCTCAGGGTAAATTTAACATCGATGGTGCTTCAAGTGGCAATTTTGGCCACACTAGGGCTAGTGGTCTGTGGAGGAATTTGAGAGATGAATTTGGTGTTTTTTCCCTCTGTTTGGGCATGGGTTTTGTTGCTAATAACCTAGCAAAAGTGGTTGCTATTTGGAGAGTCTACAGTTGGTGTAGGGACAACAAGCATTGCATGTAATTATGGAGACAGACTCGATGATTCTCAAGAAGATCCTATTGTTTGGTGGCCATCCGAAGAATTGGAGATTGAGTCAAATCATAGGAGATACACAATTTGTTAGAACAATTTGATGACTTTAGCATTAGATGCAACATTGGGAAAGCCAATAAAGTGACAGGTGTTCTTGCCAAAGTGACTGATAGGAATAGAAAGGTCGGGTGACAAATTTCCGTGCTTTGGGCTTAGTGTAGGCCTTCTTAAAGCACTTAATGTTGACACATGATAAGTTTTTAAAGGACCCCCAATCCCCCCTCCCTATGCACCTATCATGTTTTCAATTAATCCCTTTCCCCACGTTAATCTTTTGGCTAAGCATAGATGGGATTTCGACCAATTATTTGATTTCATTTGCCAACTTTATTTCCATGCACCCTAGCCACCCTAATGATGCCATCCTTACTCCTTTTACTTTGACATCATTATGGGAAGGGGACTTGAAGCATTCAAAATTTCACTATCTTGGTGGTTGACTCTCCCCTTTGTGTTTAGGCATCTCTTTTCATTGCATATCTTTCAATTTTCTCTCCCTATTCATGCCTTTCTTTGCTTGCGTTTCTGGTTTCTTTCCCTTGTGCATTGTTGAGCTCTTAATTTTGATTTTCCCTCAAGACTTGGCAATTTGGTTGTTGTGGGATCAAAAAATGTGTGGGATCTTCATAGTTTCGTCGTTAGCAATAAGAGATTGTGAATGATGGCTAGCTTTGATTCTTGTGGATGAATGTTCTACTTCTATGTCCTCATGGTAGTTATTTCTCAGGTTGGTGTGTTTTCCTTCACTCTCCTTTTTACTTCGTTCTACTAGTAATTGTCTTGTTTGCACGGGTCTCAGTTTTTGTCAAAATTCCTCTTCATGTTATTGTTTTTCTATAGCTCAGAAGAATTCTAAGAGGGTGGCCAAGGGCTCTTTTGCTATGAAGGCCAATCACCATTCCTCCTTCTCGGCGCCTGGCAACAATTTTTATAAGAATATGGTTGTGCTTATGTGATAAATCTGAAAATGCTATTGTTGCCAAAATGCCCTTATAAATATTTCTCATTCGCTTGGATCCCAAAGACACTAGGGCTAGGCATTGCATTTTTAACAACCTTGTGGCTATTATCCAATTCATTCAAACTTGGATTATTGGATGCATGCGTGATATCCTAATCAATGATTGTGACTTTATTTGAGATGAGATGAAATTTGTAGTTGACGACCTGATTGTTTTAGAGGATCACATAACTACTTATATGTTTAAAACTCCTGGTTCTTGGCCTCTTCTCCCTACCCTCAATACTCTATGCAACCTACTTTTACCCCTCTTAAGGAGTTTAAGAAACAATGGAAGGATTTTAATGACATTAAGGAGGTTCTTGTCCAACAACATTAGATTAATGCAATGCATTCTCAATTTGCTGGCAATAACAAATACTTGTTGCAGGGGTGTCAACCCTTGAATCTTGCCAGGGGCGTTGAGGATCTAAGGATGGATGTGGCAGTGTTGGCTGGATATGGTTTTCTTTGCATTTTTTTATATTTGTAGTAGAGGTTCTTAGGTGGCAGCCTTTATCCAAAGTGTACCTCCCATGTTATGTACTATTTTCCATATTTTATAAAATATAACAATTAAGCTTTGAAATGAAATGGCTTTAATTACGTCCACGAGACCTAACGGTCTATGGGACCACAATTTGTTACAGTTGTCTTAATTGTTTGATGATGTAGAATTTGAGGTACTGGTTGTTTTTAGAAGAAGGTTGTTTCTTCTCCTATTGAATTGTGTTAATGGTCCTGATGCTTAGATTCTCGTCTCATCAAATAGATCCAACATAGTGCCTCCTCTTAATGTTTTTGTGTACTTGACCTAGATGTCATTGTAGGCTAGGTATACTAGGATGAAGTTCCTATCCTATTTCTATTACTTCTATGGCGCATATCAAACATATCCTTTGCTTCCATTCTACCTTAGGTGTCACCCATACCTGTTTGACATTTGAGCCTATGGGAACTAGTTCTTATTTGAGCTGTGAGAATCTTCTCCCTCCATTTGATTTTATTGCCTATCTATGCTTTTTTGTGATACTCATAGGTTCGATTGAATTTTGTAAGATAGTGTTGTCGTTTTGTGGTCGTTTTTCCCCCTCCACACGACTGTTCTAAAATTTTCAATAACACAACTTTTTATTTAAGGTTGGACATTCATTTATGTCAATATACCTTCTACTCATCCATGTGCTATTTCTCCTATGCAACTCTTCTTCCTTTGCTGCTTTAGGCCACTTATCATTCTCCATGTTTTCTATTTTTTCAAGTAGCTTAATAACTGGATCATAGTTGTTGCCTCTAAAGGGAAAGTGCTAGTTCCTACAAGGAGTATTTCATAAGGAATTGGAGCCTTGATTTTGAAGTTGTTTGTAATTAAGCGCTCTTGGATCCTTTCTATTTATCTCCATTTCAAACCTTAAGTGCAACTGCCCCATATCTCAATCCCATATATAGGACCATTGGGATGACAAGTAACTCAAATAAGACCATGGCTATCTTTTTCCTCTTCACGTTTGTTCAACTATTTTGAATACTTCAATCACAAACTTCGGGTAATGTTATTTTATATTTGTGTCCTTTCTTTATGTAACTCTCTCCAGAATTTTTTTTGGATGGTGCTTGCCTAAGTATATAATCTTTGTCCATCTTGTTCTCATATACTCTTCTTTCTTTATCCTCACCCTTTATTCATAGATTTTTCTATTTCCCTTTGTCACACCCAATGACTCCCTTGGTGTTCTTCTTGCTATCTTGCATTTTTCATTGTGCTATGGAATTGTTGGAAAATTGTTTTTCTTCTTCTTAGGTTTAGATCTTTAACATGTGCTTAGAGCTCCTTGAATTATGTGCATTAGCCTCTTACTTTTATTTGGATCTATACATGTTGTGGATGCCCTTTTGTCTTCTTCCTATTGAAACTTTTCTCAATTCAGCCCTAAAGGTATGTCGATTTTCTTTCGTCAAGAGGAGTTACTCAAAAGTGTTTGTCTTGTTGCTTACTTCCTTGCATTTGAAACTTTATAGAGATTGGATTGTGATCTGACTTAAGCTCTATGAGGCAATCCTCTACTTCCATCTCTACAGTTCTAAATATACAATTTTGCCAACACATAACATAATCAATAACACTCTGTCCGTTGTGAGTTTTGCATGTGTAGATCCCCAATTTATGCCATTTACTCATGCCATTGCAAATGATCAATCTATATACAATGCTAAACAAGCTTAGTTACTCTTCCTCGAAATGTGTGATGATCCCATTTTCATCTTCTGAGAGTCTAGTCAATTGCTGATTTTCCTCTTTTTCTAGGCATAGGGGATCATTATCGTCCTCTCTACTTCTTATAATGCTGGCCTGTTTATTAGCTTTCCTTGCATTGAAATCCCCTACTATTATTATCTCCCCTAGCTTCTCCATTCTTATAATTCTGTCCTAAATTTATTTGACTAAAACCATTGTTCCCCCATGCCCTTCGCTGTTTTCTGCTGCCTTATTCCATATTGCTGCTTTCTAGTATCGCTCAAAATATAGAGTCTTGCAATCCTCATGCTCACATGTTTCTATAAGTATCATTATCTCTCCGTCTCTAGCTATGGGCCCTAACCTAGGTCATCTTCTCCAAGGGTAGCCCTTACAATTCGAACGTAACAATGTAAGATGTGCCTAGGTGGGCCCCACTTCCTTTTTTTTCCGAGTCAACTGGTTAGTGATGTAGGCTTTCCCATTGGTCACCTATGCCCATCTGCCTTCATTCCTTGCTGCCTTCACTTTGGCCCATTTCTTACTTGAGATGGCATTGCTTGTATTCATGGTCTTGATAAAGTACTGGCAGGGAATTAGTAGAATTTGTCTCTCTTTTTGTTTCAATTGGGTTAGGTCTTCATCTATGTAGAATAGTGAGCCTCTCAACAAACATCTAGTTTTTAGTACCTGTGTTCTGTCCTCAAGGTTCATCATTGTGACACGAATATGTCTACCTCTTTGTGCTATTATGTTACATCATGTTATAATCCAAACAACAAATTTCACAAAACAACAATTATAAGATTTAGAAACAAGATTTCATTAATCACTTTAATTGCTTCATACACATGTACAGATCATTGAAATAAACATTTTTGTTTCAACTTTGAGTATTCAAATACATGTATGTGAGTTCTTTGGATTGGCAACCCTCTCACACTATAAGTGGAAGCACAAGCAGAACATGTGGCAACAAGGAGGAACTCAAATCATTAATCACATCTCCCAACCTTGGCTAGGATCATCAGAAGTGTACTATGTACTCTATGTTGGATACAGTCTGTATGCACCGCCCCAATGCCCATAGGCTCCTTGCTCCACTTCACTTTGAGTCTCTCATATTTTTCATGCCATCTTCTTGGAACTCTAACCAACACTTATAAATACTCAAAATCCATTGCAATCAACACAACTATCGTCATCTTGAGGAATATTCTTTTTTCCTCCTACATGACATAAATAATTTGATATATATTTTCTTTTTTGATTTACAAAATATATCAATATGGTTTTATTTTTCATTAATCATAATAATTTCTATTAAATTAAACACAAATCTTGAGTAATAGAACAAGAGTACTAAAACTTATTATTAAATTCCAAAAAGAACCAACAATTTGAGGATTAGAGAAATAATCTTTTCATGATAGAGGATATTTTTTCTTGATTGTGAGTTTATTTTGTTGTTGGTAATCGATACACAATCACATAGCACCATCGTTTTTTCTTAACAAACAATATAGGAGCACACCACGGTGACACATTAGGTTGAACTTACCCTGCTTGAGTGATTCCGTTAATTGAATTTTAAGTTCAGTTAATTCAAGGATTGATTGATGATAAGAGTCTTTGTAAATAGGTTCAACCCTTGAAACTAAGTTGATATCATGATCTATCACTCTTGTAGGTGGTAAACCATCCAAATTATCAATAAAAACATCCATAAATTCTTGTACTACAGGTTGAATATTTATGTTCCACTTAAACTTATCTCCTTCCTGAACTATCATTGCACAAAAAAGTTTACATTTTTTCTTAGATCTACACCTAATTTGGACAACAAAGATAATTCTAATATTTACTGGTCATCTCACCCCTATAAAACTCTAAATGTCCCCATTTGATTGCCCATAAGCACCTTCTTGTTTTTCACGTCCAATGCATGCATTATTCTTTTCTAAGCAACTCATCTCTATTATAACATCATTAATACAACTATATTCTCCTACCCAAACATAGTTAAGTCCCACATGAATCATATTTTGAGCAATTATATTTCACATAAGCAATATAAAAGTACATAAATAGAAGCAATATACCATACAAGTTCAAATATGGCAAAAGGACCATTTTCTTATATACTTGGATTAACCTAGTAGTGGTGAAATGGTACAAATGCATTCACATAAAACACGTAGGTTGCATGATGACAAAGTTTAAAATCTTGGTACAAACGACTACTACCTTGGTTCGATGTTTTACATATATTATGTGGACAATTGTATTACAATACATCCTAGGCATATCAAGAAGATGAGCAAGTTTAGAACTGTTTCCTTTGTAGTTTATGATTATTTTTAAAGACATTCCACATCATCATTTGTACATGGGAAAGGCTATAAAAACAATTAACAGTTTCATTAAATTTGTGGCTTAAAAATTAGTCACTAATATTGCCTTTGCATTAATGTTTTCACCCACGGATGGAACCAGCCTTGCCATAAAGCCTTTTATGTGTAGACATCCAATTCCTAACACCATTTGTGTTGAAATTGTCAATCTTGAATTGCACCCAAATGCACATTTTAGGTCAAAATCCATAAAACGTGCTAAATGGTTCGAACTTGTCATTTACAAGTGCCAATTTAGGTCAAAGTATCCTTAAATGGGCCAATGCAATTTATGGGCCAGCTAACTTTGATCAATTCATTTAGAGTCAATAATAATTTCACCTTTTTGTGCTCTGGATCACTCTTTTCTTCTAATTCATTAGTACATGTCATGTACCTTTGTTATTTTATGTTGGCAACATCCTAAATGGTAATATGGTACCAACGCATCTAACATCACTTTACAATTCTTCTCCAGTCAAATTACGACCCAGTGATATGACATTCTGACTAATTAATTGAGAGCCAATTTCCAAATAATTACACAAATGTTGATTAACCTTGTTTAAGGCTAATTAATTCAAATCAAGAGCTTAAATGGATTTTCCATGAGAGTTGTTGAATATTTTTTTTTGGAAATTGATTTTTATGAACTGCATCAGCAGGGGACATCAATTCTTGGGAATACATCCCTATGCCATAAATGCCACAAATATCAGGATTATGGGTCACCCATGCCTAATTAATGCCTCCCATGCCTCTTCAATGTCCCTTCTTCCAAGGTCATGATGAAGATAATTATGGATTTAATTTCAAATATTGAATTAATTTTCAACCACACATTTTCATCTCAAGATGGACGGTTCAAGTTGATTCTGGTCATTCTTGAAAATCTATAAATAGAGAGGCCATGGACATCATTTTTAAGCTTGAATATTGCAAAGTTATAATGTTAAATTGTTTCCACAATCCTTTGCATTTGATCATTGATTTTGTTTGCAAGCTTCATTGATAGGCTAGTTTAGTGATTCCAAATCATGAGCCTAGGTTTTGTGGAGTATTCTTGAGACATTGGAAGAGTTTGCCACCATTGTTGATAAAGACAAGGATGCTTGATGAAGGGAGAACATGCTTTTGAGCCGCTTTTGGAGAATGGATTCACTTGGGAAGGTATAGATTTCTTACTTTTTTTCATTTGTCTTTCATTTTCTTAGTAATACCCATATGAATAGATAGGCTTAATTCGGTTTGTTCTTGTGCATTCTTCCTTTGGTTTATTGGACTAATGTTTGACTAATCGTGTTATGTAATCCTCTCTACACTATGTGCCCACTTATGAAAGGTTACACACCATACTTATTAGCTTTCTCCATGACACTTGTATTCGCCAAGAGATGAGATTTGAATGTGTTTTGAGAATGATAGTATCCCCTTTCAAAGCTATGTTGATAATATATCATTACTTTGGTGTGTGTGCTATTCTTATATATATATATATATATATATATATATATATATATATAAAACAGGGAATACTAAAATCAATCGTACGACATGCCCTAATCAGAGGATAGTAGAAGTGGATGTTGTTTGAAAGGTAGGAACAAGCACAAAATTGAGAGAATCATGTTGTTTGCTTGCTGGGAGCCTTGAACCCTTGATGTTCGGAGATGAACTTGCTGATGAAGCAGAACAATATACTTATGAGCAATTGAATAATGGTGTAATGTCCCTTTCTATACAAATATTAACAATCTTGGATTTTTCGTAAAACCCTTATTGAATTAGGATGAAAGCATACAAGCTAAAACAAACCATACAACTAATATATGCAAAACTGAAAATACCGAGTTGATATTTAATGTTAAAAATTGAATACCCAACTGAACTTTGATTGAAATCACTTGAAATTACACATCCAACTGTAAATTAATTCAAATATGCTGAATATATTATTACAACAAACCCTATTCTGAAACTGCATAGAAAGTATGAAAACTGATTTTTTACTGAAACCCCAATTGAAAGAGGAAGTTTGGAAGTACGGTACCTTGTTGGAAGGTACGATATATTCGTGGAAACAATAATAAACCCTTGTGAGTGTGATGTCAGCAATTTAAAAAAAAAAAATAAGGACGCCAAGGTTGGAAGTGTACTGCAGGTGGTACGACATACTGTCATTGAAGGTACATTAGTGAATAGTGTTTGAATGAATGGATCCCCATTTCTTTCCATCCAACCCCTTTTAATAATTGCCTTTTCCATCAAAACCCTAAAAAACATGCTTTATCTTCTATTTTGACGTTGACATGCTTTTATTTTAATAAATCCATCTTTATCATTGCTTTTGGCCTAATTAATAATCATTACTTGATGGTCAACTTTAATAATAATGCTTAAGTGTCCTTTTTCCATGTTATTAATTAAATTGAATTTAGGACCATTTAAAACATTAATATTTAATTATTTTTCAAGGTTGGAACTACCTGAAAGTGTGACGCCCTTGTCCTAGGGCTGCAATCTAACTTTAAAAGCTAAATTTTACTGGCCACATGTCCTCACAAAGCTCTGATTCCCGATTATCTGTAAATACCCTATTGATTTGCTCAATTGTAATACTTGTATGGAATTATCTCTGTGGATTGGAGGGGTTTCGTCCTCTGATACAATTGCAACGAAAGTTTTCATCCTCAAGCAAAAATGAAAGAATTCTAGATTTCTATCGAGTATTGGTAAAAGCAAATAATTAATCATCTTGAAAATCACTGCCTCTCTTGTCCTTTTATGAAATTCACTTTTGCCAATCCGCCCTAACCCTAAAGTAATTATAATCACTTTTTAATTTCATATTCACCTTTTTCTTCAATAATAATTATTTTTTAATTTATATGGCTTTTTAATTAATCTGCTTTTTGGCCCCACTCAATTAATAATAATGACTCAAGTGTCCTTTTTAAGTTATTGTCATAAAGAGTTGTTGGGGAACAACTTAAAACATTATTATTAAATTTTTCTTTTCTTTATTTGAAAAAGGGGACATGACAGTCCACCCTTTCCAAAGATTGCTTGCCCTCAAGCAATTCTTGAACCATCCTGCAAATATTTGGATCCCATACTTTTATGCATGGACCATTTTGAAATAAGACAAAAGGATCCCTGTATCTTTTACTACAAGTTGTGTCTTGCACCTTCTCTCCATTCTTAGAGTGCTTTCCATGATGACAACAAATCTGAAATGGCATGGTATGAAACGATAAATCTGAAATATGAATTTCCTTTTCATATCTTGGGCTGTAATCAAATTAATTACCTCCTTTTTCTGATTTAAAAGTAGGAGCTATTGAGAGATTTGCTGTGACACAACCATCTTTGTAATTTAGAATTTCAGAATTAGTGGCATCAACTGAAACATTCTCCTTATTTGCATGCTCATCACTATAGTTACTTTGAAAAGCAAATCTCATACGGTAATGACTCAAACCTTGCAATGCTTGGAAGATTGATAGGTGCTTCTATGGCTGAAACATCCTCAATTTTGGATACTCGACATTCAACATGTAATGTTTCTTGGGCTGGAACAACTTCAATCTTGGACACTCGGGATTCCACATGTAATGCATGTTCTTCCTTTACATTGTTAATAGAAATATTTTGTTCATCAGAAGTCATACCTCTTTCTATTGAAGATCTTTCACTTTCCATTTGCATGGTGGATTCCTTTATGGTTTGCTCACTAACTTCTTTCGGATTTGACTTTTTTTGCTTCGTAATTTCTTCCTTAAAATCTTGGCTCTTTGTTTGTACTTCTTGTCTTGCTTTTTTGTTGATTTCTTCAAGATGATCCCTAACTTTTTGCTGCTCTTTTTGTATTCGCATCAACATCTCTTGGATGGATCTGTCTTCTTCCTTTGGTAAGAACTTAGGTTGCCAATCCATGTTATCTCTTCGTAGTTCCATTTCACTCATGTGTCCGTTGTGGATTTACACTTGAATATTAGCTTTCGACCCTGCAAACTGAGAAGCTCAATGCTCTGATGCCACTGAAGTATCCCTTGAAAAATAAATTCTGGAAACAACCTGGTTTTTGATATTTTTTTTATACTTCTAATCAAAAGCTGGAAATTCATGAAACATAGCTGAAATTGAAAATCAGAAATTAAGTTTGAGCTTTTATTCAACTCCAGCAAAGTACGGCAGCATGAAAGGAAAAAATACCAATTATTATTCCTAACTTCTCCCACAAACCCTAACCAGAAAAGTCTGCAGTTTATTTGCTCCACTGGTACAGGCGAGTGGCAGGACTGTACGGCAGGTCTAGCACTTAGGCAATTGACAACTGCTGATTGGGAGGTGATGTCAGCCTGGGTTTGACACAGCAGGCCCCTAAATTTGCAGTGATCAGGTTTGTTAGTGGCAGTGACTGCTGGAAAAAGTGTTGGGAATGGATTTATATGCTGCGCTGTCCCTCTAATTGCGACAATCGGCCACTAGAAGGGTTCGTTGCTACTTGGAACTAATTGGAAGTGTGACGCCTTTGTCCTAGGGCTGCAATCTGACTTTCAAAACTGAATTTAATTGGCCACATGTCCTCACAAAGCTCTGGTTCCCGATTATCTGTAAATACCCTGTTGATTTGTTCAATTGTAATCTCTATATGGAATTATCCCTGTGGATTGGAGGGGTTTTGTCCTTTGATCCAGCTGCAATGAAAGTTTTCGTCCTCAAGCAGAAGTGAAAGAATTCTGGAATTCTATCGGGTATTGGTAAAAGTGAACCTATTACAATCAATTGACTATCATTCACCCCTTTTACAATTTACTCATTTACTTCACCCCTTTTACAATTTACTCATTTACTCATTATATTTTTTCATTTACAATTTTTTTTGATTAATTGACTATCATTCATCCCTTTTACAATTTCACGTATGTCAGTGACTTTATTATTATTCCTTTTAACATTGTTAAAAGGGTAAAAAGCCATATAACACCTCTTATCATACCCGCTGATGGTGATGGTTCGATTGCAGCAGTTAGATATTTGTATACATTGTATTTAGTAGCAAGGCAATATCATTGATATGGAAGAAAGTGGTGGAAGATGATGTAAAGACAGGAATTGATAGACGACTATAATGAAGTGGCCCAAGAAAAAGAACTGCAGAGTCAACAATAGGCTCAATTAATGATGGAAAAGGAGCTGCAAAATATAGTAGAGCAGCAGGATGCACTGCTGAGAAAAGCTGCAGACTCACATAATGCCTATGTATAGATAACAGGCTTAACAGCAGACCTGCGATTGGGTGCTGCAAAGTTAAAGAAATTCTTGGTCTTGGCAGAGAAAGAGAACCCACAGCTTCAGGAAGAGTTGACAAATTGAAAAACTCATAATTGTGTGGATATACATTTTCTATGTCAATTGCAATAGACATAACCTGGATGCCCCACTTAGAAGGAATTAGAGTAGATTGAGGGTGTGTGACTCAGACACAATCACAGGCAATGGCAGGGTCACAAGGCAAACTTCAGTGAAGGGACCAGAGATGCTGCACATTCACAGGGGGGGTCACAATAACAGCGACTTTTGCCGCGCGAAGACTCACCGCAGGACCATTACAACATGAATCGAGTTTGGCTGTAGAAGTCGCTGCAGCTGTTAATGATGTGGAGATTCAGTGACACAAACTCACCTTTGAGGAACAAGCTTAGCCAGTCAAGGGACTGGCCTTATCTATTAGGGACGGAGTAGTGCAGGTAGCATAATGGGTACTCGGTGCATTTTGCATAAGTACTAGCATCAAGTAACATAGGTTATTATGCTGCTGGTCAATTATATTTAATTAAGTATTATTTTGAAAGGGTATAAGGCATAGTCTTCAGTGATAACTCTTTGATCATATTTTATTTTGACAAGTCTGAAGGAATGAAATATTAATCCTTGGCAATCAATTGCAGCCATTTGCTTTCATATTGCTATCTATTTATTCTTTTCCAATATGATCCTACCACAGTCTCAAAGGTGGGGAAAATATTATTTGACTTGCAAATGTTATTTTCAAATTTATCATTCTATCCCAACATTGGACTTGGAGGCAAAGGCACCTACCCCACTAACAACATACGGCCTCATCTACTCATAATAAATCTATTCCTCACCACAAGTAAACCCTTATTGCATCCATCTCACAAACAAACAAGGACTAATTGCAAATTAAATATTGCCTTTTTCCTACCAATGCAAATGCCATACGATCCTCACAACATGGCTCCCATATATTTTCTTCTCTATATGTGCACAATCACCTCTTCCCACCAAATCTTAAGGGGTTTGGCTTTTATAAACTTGCCATTTTATCAATTTCAGCCCCCAGTATTTCCATTCATCCAGCATTTAGATATTGTTTTTGCTGCATCACCTGAAATTTTCACAAAGCATAAAAGAAATGGAGAAAAAAAATGCCCATACGACTCCTCCCTTACCCATGACATAATTTCTTCTAAATTGAATGCTTAAAGTCATGTGCAAAAGAAGAATCCCATAAATTTTTTATACGTCAGATGGTGTTCGCAAGCATGCTCCTTATTTTCATGTCATGCTTTTATTCCCATGGCTGCAAATGACCATTGTAGGGAAAAAATGAAAGAATACCATAAAATTTTTATCCTTCAGATGATGTGCACAAGCATACTTCTTATTTTTTGTGTCATGCTTTTATCCTCATGGCTGCAAATGACCAGCATCGGGAAAAAAAGAACTTGCACATCATATAGAACATGCGTTATGAATTTGATAATTTTGCACACCACCTCTAACAAATATTTTTTCGTGTCTATCCTCCATGAAGGTCTCCATTTGACACATGCGTAATGAATGATAACACTACTCTGTTTACTGGAGATTCCATCCTGCCCTATGTGCTGCCAATGCATGATGATAATAGCATGCACAAAAAGGAATCCTGTAATTTTGTGCCCAATTCGTCTCAACAATTGCACACAATTTTGTATGGGATTTGTCATTTGAACTTGCATGCATATAAAATATTTGGAAAATCTTTATACTATTCTTGTGCTCCCCACTTTACTGTGAAGCAAATTAATCCTGGTGCCATGCTGTCATAAGATTGTATTCATGTGGATAACACTGTCCACACCCAAATAAAATGTAGGTCGGAAATTGCTGTTTGAAAAGTATATGATCTAAATAGACTCGAATAAATCCTATACTTGCTTATAGTCTCTGAATCTCTGGGCAGCCCCTCTCAAGCTTCTTTGACTTTTATCTGCAATTGACAAGGGCATTTTTTTCATTTTTTGGTTTGCAGCAGAGTTGTGGTCTTCAGAATGCAATTTTCCCTGATACCAAAATGTCATGTACTATTTTCCAGATTTTATAGAATATAACAATTAAGCTTTGTCCTATTATTTTACATCATTCAATAATTCAAACAACAGATTTTACAGAGCAACAATTCTAAGATCCAGAAAAAAGATCTCATTAATTACTTTAATTGCTTCATACATGTGCAGTTCATTGAAATCATCATTTTTGTATTAATTCCAAGGTTTCAAATACATATCTGTAAGGACTCGTTTGGTACGGCAATCCTCTCGTGGTGGAAGTGGAAGCACAGGCAGTACATGTGGCAGCAAGGAGGAATTTAAATCGCTAATCACATCTCACAGTCCTGGCCAGGATTATCAGCAGTGTACTCTGGAGTCTGTACCCCCTGTTGGACACATGCTGGAGTTTGTATGCCCCATCTCAATGCCCCCCGTCTTCTTTCTCTAGTTCACTTTGAGTCTCTCATATTCTTCATGCCCTCTTCCAGGAACTCCAGTGAACCTATATAAATACCCAAAAGCTGTTGCAACCAACACATCTTTTCATTTACTCATTATATTTTTTCATTTACAAAATTTCTTTATTAATTGACTATCATTCACCCCTTTTACAATTTCACGTATGCCAGTGACTGTATTATTATTCCTTTTAACATTGTTACAAGGGTAAAAAGCCATATAACACATCTTATCAATACCCGCTGATGGTGATGATGGTTTGATTGCAGCATTTAGAGAATTGCATACATTGTATTTAGTATCAAGGCAATATCATTGATATGAAAGAAACTGGTGGAAGAGGATGTAAAGACAAAGAAATTGATAGAGGATTATAATGAAGTGGCCAAGAAAAAGAACTGCAGAGTCAACAATAGGCTCAATGAATGACGGAAAAGGAGCTGCAATATATAGTCGAGCGGCAGGATGCATTGCTGAGTAAAGCTGCAGACTCACATAATGCCTATGTATAGATAACAGCAGACCTGCGATTGGGTGCTGCAAAGTTAAAGAAATCCTTGGTCTTGGCAGAGAACCCACAGCTTCAGGAAGAGTTGACAAGTTGAAAAACCCATAATTGTGTGGATATACATTTTCTATGTCAACTGCGATAGACATAATCTGGATGCCCCACTTAGAAGGAATTGGAAGGAGATTGAGGGTGTGTGACTTGGACACAGTCACGGGCAATGGCAGGGTCAGAAGGCAAACAAATTTCAGTGAAGGGACCAGTGATGCTGCACATTCACAGGGGGAGTCACAATAACAGTGACTTCGCCACGTGAAGACTCACCGCAGGACCATTACAATATGAATTAAGTTTGGCTGTAGAAGTTGCTGCAGCTGTTAATGATGTGGAGACTCTGTGACACGAACTCACCTTGAGGAACAAGCTTAGCCAGTTAAGGGACTGGCCATATCTATTAGGGGCAGGGTAGTGCAGGCAGCTTAATGGGTACTTGGTGCATTTTGCATAAGTATTAGCATCAAGTAACATAGGTTATTATGCTGGTCAATTATATTTCATTAAGTATTATTTTGAAAGGCTATAAGGCATAGTCTTTAGTGATAACTCTTTGATCGCATTTTATATCGACAAAGTCTGAAGGAATGAAATATCAATCCTTGGCAATCAATTGCAGCTATTTGCTTTCATATTGCTATTTGCTTTCTGCGTGGTGGCTGTAATGTGGTCCATTTCAAGCCCCTGTTTCTGTAAAGAGATATTACATTTGTATTTATTTGCACGTATTTCCCATACATATATTTCTTTGCACAAGGTAATACAAATTTCGTTACAGACTTGTTTCGTTTGGCATTATGAGGGCATGTCATGCATAGGATTTAGTGTCTAGCTCTATATGGAATGTCACCTTCCCATGTGGCTGGCTTGGCCTTAATCTTTTCTTGTTGGTAAAAGATTGGCAAGGACATGCTTGTTACACTGGGGGGTTGTCTCTGGAATCAAGAGTTTTACGATGGCATGCACACATGGCAAGACTTAAATTGCTCAAAATCTTAGCAGTGCAGTCATACCAGCCTTCCAGTAGTTTTGTAAAATGATTCCTTGAAGCTTTTTTTACAAGATTCAACTTCAAGGATCAAGTCCTTACTAGAAAGGGTGGAAGTCGAGTAACAGAGTCTTTTCATATCCATGATATATGATAGAGTGAGGCATACTTCTTCTCCTTCTCCATGGTCGAACAAGCGATGGGTGGTGCATGAAATCAAGTACTTATTTTAAACCATCTTGGGAGGATTAGTGCTTTACCAAGGCTTGGTGGTCAAATTAAGACTCAAGTCATATTCTTTACCATGTGGGAGAGAAATTAGTGGGACATGTTTTCTGAAATTTTTTGTCTGCCATAGCTTTTTCAGCATGGTTACAGGTCAACTTTAACTGTTTATTTATTGCACCTTTTCATTGGTGAGGTCCTCTTTTTCTGGTTTACCTGGATGATCAGAGATAGCTACAAAAAGCTTAAGCATGCAATATGGTTGACTATCATTTCTAAATTCTTTCCATTGGAAGGAAAGATGCTAGGCAGCCTTCACGAGGACAGTTCCCTGCTTAGGTTTAGGAGTGTTGAATATTTTTAAGGAGGATTTAGCTATGCATGTCCAGGCAAAAGTTGTTGTTTTTGTAGCGATGTAGATTTTCTCTCTTGTGGCAAAGGTGCAGATGTTTTGCCTTTCTATTACAGGGCAAGTATTGCATTTAGTACAACAAGGCTCATGACCCTCTGTAACTTGCTTGCGCTGTTCTCGACTAGTTTGTTTGTGGAGTGTATCGGGGGTCTCCTAGTCAACGAAGGATATTGATGAGGGTTATGAAATGACAATGTACCTATGACCTCAAGCTTTTTTGGATAGCTAATAAGCCCTTTAGGTTGGGATTTCTCACTGCCAAGAAACAGAGGAAAATAATTTAATACAATTCTTTCACTCTTATTATAAACTTACTTTGTCAAATGTCTCTTGTTGAGCATCGATTACAGGCAGACGTTGATGAACCCAAATCAAGTGTAAAATTCACTGGAAAAGCTGAATTATCTGTTCAATCATGATATGTGCACTAGCAAATTGATAAAGTTGATTTGAAGACATAAGAATTTAAGAATGTAGAAGAAAGTTTGATGAAAGGCATGCACCAGGAAATAAGCATGCATAATGGTCAGCCAGCCTTTACCCATGCATCTTTTCCGCACTCGTCAACTCTTAATGTCATGCATCAAGAGATGCCTTTGCAGCACTAACATAGATAGCCAAGCTGGTTTGGATGAATTGTTGAAGCTATATAAGATTGCCAAGGTGTCACATGTTAATACAGGGCACTGACTTTGTAGAAAATTGTTAAGCTGGTTCCACCTGGTTTAAGCAACAATACGCAATGTTATCTGTGTGCATGTTAAATCAATGGATGCGATTATCATTTGCAGTTGACACTTCTCTCACAAACTTATGCCCCAATCCTTATGTTCAGTAAGTTAACTCAGGCGGACAAAACAAATGAGGCAAGACATCAACTCGAGTGTATGAAACCAAACTTTGGGCCACTCAAGTGTTTAGTTTGCTGAAGCTCCAGACAGAAAAAAATTAGGGCGCATAAAAAAATAGGCATCTGTAAATTTTAGCATGTCTATTTGCCATTCTGTCTTGCTTAAAATAAACAAACTGTGCTTCGACAGTCGGCAATTTAAAAATTTGAGATACAGGCACCACAGACTAAACTTGCTTGACTTTAAATGTATAAGTCGAGAAACATAGGAAACTAAACACATATCTGGATAATGATTGGGTTTGCAGAAGGACAACACAAAAAAATGCTTATCATTGACCGGATATTGACTAATTGAGAGGTAAATGGGCTTTATGCTTGAGGATTTGCAACACGGTAGAGATATCCTGTCAAAACATGTGTGATCTTGGCTATCACTTCTGTTTAGCTGTTTTGAATCATCTGGGTACAGATGTTTTTTATTTTAATATAAACTTGTACTGTTATATGTATAGTGAGCAGTTTACTAATTTATACAATTTCAGTGTATATTTATCAGAAGGTCAGCCAGAGTTTGATACATTTTCTTGTTGCCGAGTCACAGATTAAACCCTAACATTTAGCTTTGTATTGAATACGTATTTATATTTTATTTTGAACACGTAAATTATTTTTTACAAGTATTTCTTAAATTACCAGCTTTATTCTGGGTTGTCAAAGCATGATTTAAAGTAATTATTGTAAGCATATTTTAAACTACTTGCTTAATTATGGTGTGTCAAACTTACCAGGGAAAATCACAACAAAGATTATTGTGCCATGTATGACATTTGTGGAAAACGTGCGGATGGAAAAGTTCTAAATTGCCCATATTCTGTACCCGCTGTGAAGGTTCTTATCTTTCTTTATTCTTGGATGATTGTATATCATGATATGGTTATAATTTTGTGCATAGAAATCATCAAGAGATAAGATCTAAAAATGGTATAAAATTTAGAATAGTATGGGACTTCCAGAATGGACAGGTGCACAAATTATGATGTATAAAAACAGGAGTCGAAACCTCTTAATATAACAAAATTTTAGCAATTAGAATGTCAGAAGTGATTGATAGTTTGGTTTTCCGTAGCTTTTTTTATTTTTCTGTAAACTTTAGTCTTCTATTGGTTTATATCAATGTTTCATGAAGTTTGGAGATGTGAAAATGAGGGTCCATGTTTCTGAGATGCCTGGAGAGGCTTACACCCTCTTTCTAAATTTCCGGTGCTGGTGCAGGTGATGCATGCCTCAAAATACATAAAACCAATAATTTTTGACAGATCTATTTTAAATATGATAAATCATGGAGTCAAAATATATTAAGCAGATACCATGCAACGTGTTGTAGTCTACTGTTTGAGGGAAACTATTATTTAATAGAATAGAAATTTTAAAGCTGGTCAAATTGGGTATCCAATTCGACATCCTATACACGAAGCAAGATTTGAAGAGTGAGTGTATCAAGTTCATTGAAATAGTTTTTCGACTTTTAATTATCAAATATATGCAGAGGCTAGAAAATACATTATATTCTTCCAAAAGTATTCATTTTCCATTCTGTATGCAGTTTATAAGTCCGATAATGTAACGAGTACAAATAAATTCACCACATAATCTAAGCAAAATATGCTGAAAGAATGCATCCTCAACAACAGCATGCAACATTCTAGCATATTATTGAATATAAGAGTAAATTGCATGCCATACAGAAAATCGAGAACCTCACAATGAAATATCCCCTTCTAAAAATAAATACTGAATTCTGATTTTTTTTCTTTTTATTGATTTTGGAATTCTTTTCAATCACAGAAGGTTCATACAACACTTGAATAAACAACGTAAAATAATATAGAAGTTCACTTTAAAAGAGAAACCTGATTGATTGTTGAAGGTACAAATTGAATGATGAAATCCAGGTGCCACTGATTTTTCCCTGAAACTTCACAAATCTACCCTGAGCCAGACCTAGTCTGGTCCACGATTTGCTTGTTTTCCTAGTATAGCAGGTTGCTGGTAATGGTGCTGGTTATATTGTGCAGTATGGCACGGTTTGAAGCGGGCGATGGCAGTGTGGAAGGCTACAGCTGGCTGAAGATGTGATGCCAGCCTTGGAGCTGCTGGAACTGCTGTAATAAATTCCCAAAGTGCTGTGATCTCCCTTTATTGCCATGGACTGCCCCAAAAATGGTACAAACTGCTCTAGAAATGGCACGATCTGCTATATTTTGCTGTATGACAGTGGAATAGGGTGCCTGAAGTGTGACGCTGGCCAAGGGAGGAGTGACACCAGCCAATAAAAGGCAAACCCTATCAGTTCGGCACCTAATTATGCTGCCAGCAGTGTGGCGCTATGGTACGACAGCCCTGGGACTGATATAATCTTAAGATTTATTGCTCAGCCCTTGATCACAAAACCCTGATTTCTGATTATAGCTTCAACCCAATCCAATTTGAGAATATCTTGTTTTTTCGTGCAATTGCAACTCTTGTATGGAGTCACCTCTGTAGATTGGAGTGTTTTTGTCTTCAAACGGGCACACAATGGTGGGTTTCTATCATCAACGCAAAAGTTGAAAGAATTTTGGATTCAATCGTGAATAGTAAAAGTGAATAATGAATAGTCAATAATGATCCCTTTTTGCCCCACTTGTCTTTTTATTAATTTCATTTTTTCAATTTCACCTGAACTCTAAAAGCTTTTAAGCACTTTTAGGCAATTATTACGCTTTTGGCCATTTAATAAATATTTACTTTTTGACCATGTAATTAATAGAGCTTTTTGGCCCCTGTTAATAATAATACACCTAAGTGTCAATTTTTTTTCATGTTATAACATAAAGGAACTTTGGACAACTTAAATGAATTATTATTAAATTATTTTTCTCATTAATTCCCCTTAGCTACGGGAAATAAAAATAGGCTTCGGGTTTTCCATTTTAATTAAATAAAAAAATGGAACATTACAGTCTATAATGTCCCCAAATGGGACGATTTCATGCAAAAGGGGTTTTCCTCTAAATCCCAAAATTTTGAAAATGAAATCAACAAACCCTAGTTTGCAAAATAAGCTCAAAAACCTTTGTCAAGCCCTAGAAACCTAGTTGCCACAATAGTAGGGTTTTGTAGATAATTTTTAGCAAATAAATTGTCTCAAAATTAACTGAATATTTGTAGAAACAATCAGAAAATTAAATGCATGAAACAAGTACATTTTTACCAAATTATTGAAGTTCAAATGCCCCTTTATGATGGCTGAAAAATCTGATTAAATTCCAAAAATACATTTGCTGTTTTGAATATTTTTCCGCTTCAAACTCTTATAAAAAATCTGCGTTCAACAAATATTATTTCTTATGAACCGTTGAAAGCTTAAAAAATTCATAACTCCCTCAATATTTGGAATTATCATGCAAACAAGAGCTCAAATTGATCATAAAAATAATGACTATCAATTAAAAATAACTTCAGAATTTTCCTTCCATGGGAAGCTAACCAAAAGTTGCTTTGAAGTTCTGAAAACCCTAGTTTCTTATAAAAACAATTAAATAATAATTTGAAAATGATTATTTAATTTCTTATCAATTTAGGGCTTCAAACCTTCCACGTAACTCCTCCAAAACTTCATGCCAACATGCAAAAAATTAGCAAATAAAACTAGAATATTTAATTTGCATATTTTAGACCAAATGAGGCCTCCAAACGCTAGATTCAAGCTCTCCAGGTGGTTCGCTCCATTTGCAAAAATAGGATAATTAATTAGCAAGCTTAATATGTAAGAAAAGAACCACAAAACCCTCACAAAAATCCACACGAAATCTCCAAAGCAAATCACTCACTTCTAGGGCAAGAACGAGATCTGCTTAGCAAAATGTGGTATCAAAAGACACCTTTTTAGATTGATTAACACAAAAGGTAACGAACTTTCATTGGGCATGCAATTCGATAGTTTCCTTCAAACATGAACAATTTATCAAAATTCAGCATATCTTCCATTGTAGCTTTCGCCATGTATTTATAACTTTCAAATAGGGTGAACCACTTTGGGAAGATAAAACACTTTTATTATTCTTTGCTTTAGCTTCCATGTCGACATCTCGTTTTAAAATAATATATTAATTAATTGCCTTAATTAAAATTACTTTTAAGGCAAGTAAATTAAGAATTAATTCATTTAAGCACTTTAGTGGTAAAAAACACTTTTTAAATATTTTATTAATTAATTAATGATTGCTTTATGATAAAAATCACTATTTTGACAATTAATAAATAATTAATAAAATAATATTTCCTAAAAAGGGCTCCTTTAGTCTATGGGGATTAGACTAAAGGTCTTCAAGAATGAATTATTATTAAATTATTTCTCTCATTAATTCCCCTTAGTCTACGAGAAAGAAAAATAGGCTTCGGGTCCCCCATTTTAATTAATTCCTTTCCAGAATTGCTTGCCCTCAAGCAATTGCAGACTAAGATGTCCAAGTATCTCTTTACCTTCCCATGTAGCATCTTCTATTGGTAGATCCTTCCAACGTACCAAATAGTATGTGATGATCTTGTTCCTCAATTTTTTATCTGTGAAATCTATGATAGTTTTAGGAACCAGGATTAGGTTGCCTTCATCATCTAAAGGAGGTAACTCAACTAAAGGAATGATATGGTGTCCCAATGCCTTTTTGAGGTATGAAACGTGAAATACAGTGTGTATCTTGTTGTGGTCTGGTAGCTTAAGCTTATAAGCAACCTCTCCAATCCTTTGCTTAATCATATATGGGCCATAAAAGTGAAGCGTGAACTTTATAGCTCCACTCATATTGAGAGAAGACTATCTATATGGTTGCAATCTCAAGAAAACCATGTCTCCAATCTCCAAAAGATCTCTCAGTACGGTGCTGGTCCGCATAGAATTCTATTGATGATGTACACATTGGATTTTTTCTGAGCATTCCCAATATCTCTTGGCTATGTGCAACCAAGTCTCTTGTGCTAGGCACTTTGCTATCTGTAATAACCAAATCCATAAAAGAAAGATCATCATAACCGTACAA
Source organism: Torreya grandis (assembly GCA_037957365.1). Lineage (NCBI taxonomy): Eukaryota > Viridiplantae > Streptophyta > Pinopsida > Cupressales > Taxaceae > Torreya > Torreya grandis. Next base: position 642,171 of record JARHVA010001845.1, read on the forward strand.
AGCTCTCAAAGGAGTCATACCGATGGACATATGGTGCATGGTTTTGCAACAATGCTCTCCCATGTAGAGCCACTTGACCCAAATTGATTGCTGCCCTGCAACACAATTCCTCAAGTAACCCTCAATTTGCTTATTCACAATCTCTGTTTGCCCATTTTGTTTGAGGGTGGTAACTAGTGCTTGGAGTCAATTCAATTCTCGCTAAATGAAAGAGCTCCTACCAAAACAAACTAAGAAACCTGCTATCCTTGTCACTTACAATTATTTAGGCAATCCATGTAGCCTGGAAACCTCTCAAAAAAACAGATCAACAACTTGTGGTGTGTTAAACTCAATTGGAATAGCAAAGAAGTGAGCATATTTGGTAAGTCTATCAACAACCACATAAATACAATGCTTACCTTGTACTTTTGGAAGCCCTATGATAAAATCCATTTTAATACTCTCCTATTTTTGATTCGGAATTGGTAAGGGCTGCAACAAAACTGCTGGAAATACATGCTCTGCTTTGTTCTTTTCGCAGGTAAGACAATCCTTGATGTATTAGAGGACCTCTCCCTTGAGTTCTCTCCAAAATAATCTATATGTTATCTGTTTGTAAGTTTTGAAACACCCTAGGTGACTAGCTAGAGGTTTATCATGAACAACCCTCAAAGCTTTGCTCTTTACTTTTGATTCAGGGACTAGATAAATTCTATCCTTATTGAGGACGAGATCATCAATCACTTTTTACCTATCATCTTGTACTTTGCCTTCAATGATATCATTGGTGAATACATTCTTTGCATACTTCACTATTATAATAGCCGTCCAATGAGTAGAGATTTCAGACAGAGTATAAAAATGGCTTTCTCCATAGGGCTTCGACTACACCATTGTTCTTTCTCTTAACATTCTCTATGGCAAAATTATAAGCTTGAAGCTTACTCACCCACTTTTGTTGCTTACCATTCAAGTCCTAGTCGAGAAAAAAATTCAAACTGTTGTGATCTATCTTGACCACAAAACTACCAAAAACCACTGCTTGAATTTTGCTAAAACATGCTTGATGGCCAACATTTCTTTTTCATATATAGAGAATCTACGTTCTGCATCCTTGAGTTCTGACTCTTAAAGGCAATAGGATGCCCCTTTTGCATCAAAACTACTCCAATTCCTTTACTTGATGCATCACACTCTAATACAAAAGGAATAAAAAAATCTGGAACAAGTATTGGGCATGAACTTGTTACCTTTTTAAGTTTGTCAAACGCTATTTGGGCTGATTCAAATTAGCTGAATGCTCCCTTTTTGGTCAAACCAGTCCACAAGACAACAAACTGTGAAAATCCTCTTAACAAATCCCCTGTAGCAGCTACAAAGACCCAAAAATCCCCTCAACTGTGACATAGTGGTAGGAGGCCAATCCAATATGGCTTGGAACTTCTCTTGATCAACTTGTACTCCTTGTGCATTAATAACATGACCCAAATATAATATTTCTTTCATGTCAAACTCACACTTAAACTCCTTAACAAAGAAAGTTTGCTGTTCCAAAATTTTCAACTTTGTATCCAAGTGTTTCAGGTGCTCTTCCCAAGTCTCGCTGTACACCAAAATGTCATGAAAGAATACTAAAACAAACTTCCTCAAGTGCTCACTAAAAATATGATTCATGCATGATTGGAAATTAGCAAGAGTATTGGTCAAACCAAAAGGCATAACTAGAAATTCAAAATGTCCAAAATGACATCAGAAAGTTGTTTTGTGTACATCATCTCTTATCTTGATTTGGTGATAACTGGATCTCAATTCAATTTTGGAAAAATATACACCGACATGCAATTTTTCAATTAACTCATCGATCATGGGTATTGGGTACTTGTTTTTGATAGTCTTCTTGTTCAAGGCATGGTAATCAATACATATCCTCATAGTACCATCCTTCACCAAAACAATAGAAGAAACAGAAGGACTAGAACTAGTCCAATTATGTCCCATCTCCAATAATTTCTTGATTGCCTTCTCAATTTCTTCCTTGAATGCTCTCGGATGGCGATAAGGAGTAATCATAACAGGGTTAGGACCTAATTCCAGCTCTATGACATGCTGAAATCCTCTATTAGGTGGCAATCTTGGAGGTAAATTATTGAATATTGTGCCATGCTTGTCCAAAATACACGGGATATCCACATGGTAAGGACTCTTATTAGTGAATGAAGCTGTAATATTCAACAATTAATGGGCTGCCCAAGCTACTTGCCTCTTACGAAATGATCTCTCCATCCTCTTAGCTGTGACCACTCTAAGAACTCCATTGGCCATACCACAAAGCACAACTTCCTTTCCTTCAGATTTGAATTTCAGCTCTATGTTTTGGTAATTCTGTGTGAATTTCCCAAGGGAATGTAGGCACTGCACCCCTAAAACCAAATTTGTTTCTCCTATGCCTACCACATAGAAGTCATCACTCACCTTATAATTGCCAAGACTGATATCCAATCCCTTAACCCTCTTGGTGCATGGGATAGTGAACCTATCAGCTACAATGATTTCAGCCCATTTTGGGCTACCAACCCTTCATCAATGAAATTGTGGGTTGTCGCATTATCAATTAGAATTGTTACCTTATGCCCATTCAACACTCCATGAACTTTGAAATGATGATATATGGGGGCTCCTGAGAATGTAGTAAGTGTACCACCTGAAGTCTTTTATTCTTTTTTAATTTCAGCTTTTGGTTCTTTCTCTTCAACTCCCACTTCAGGGACCTCTACTTCTGATTTTGTATCGGATATTACCTCTTTGTAATAAACTTGCCCTTTTTCAAGGCATCTCTGTCAAGACTCCCATAGATCCTTGCAAGTGAAGCTTAGTTTTTTCCTTTTAAGCTCCTTGGTTTCTGCTTCTTTGCTTGCTTTTTGCAGTTCCTTTTGTTGAAACCGTCCTTACTGAAATGGATTCTTTTGCTGCCCATAAGGTACTGATTTTGGCTGCCCATAAGGGGTTGTTCTTGGCTGTCCTAGAGGTTGAAATCTGTCCTTAGGAGTTGATAATTCCAGGTTCAAAGCTCTTTTAGTTGCTTCCTGGATATGCAAAGGGTCAAAAGCTTTTACTAAACCTTTGAGAGTTCAGCCAAGCCTTAAACAAATAAAACCACCGATCTTCTTTCAGTTACATCTGGTACTATCACAAACAGCGTCTGAAAATCAGTAATGTATTAGTCCACTGTTTCTTCTTGTTTGAGTTGGGCTAACTCTTTGAAATGGATTTCTAGATCTTTCCTACCAAACATCTTTGTTAACCTTTGGCTGAATTCTACCAATGTAGAAATAGATTTGTGACCTTGGGTGACCATGCCATGGTACCACCACTCATGTGCCACTCCTTACAAGTGGAGGGTAGCAAATTTGATTGCTTCTAACTCATACATCGGATTCAGTGAGAACTGCCCAATTTTTGCATCCAAGACCTAGCTAAACATTTGTTTGAACGAAGGGTAATTTTACCCAACCGCTGTTGTCTATCTTTCCATGGCTGATCTGGGTGATTTCTCCTACCTCTTTTGTTGCTTTTTTTATTTTCAGATCACAAAACTCTTTGAAAGTGACAACATGTTGCACTGCAAGGCCAAGTTCTTCATATTCAACATGATATATTGCAAACTCATTTCCTGTATGAAGTTATTGAAGCTCTACCTCTTCAAGGTGATCTTCTTCTTGTAGGAATTTAGCACGGAAAGTTCTAGAAGGTGGGGTGATTGATACCCGCTTATTGGTAGATGAGCTTCCTTCTCCCTAGTTTGAGTTTCCCAAATTCACATTCTGCAAGGCCTGCCCTATACCTGCCATGGATTCTTTAAATGTCATTTAAATTGCCCTCGCCAAATCTTTTTGATTATGGCTGATTATTTCCCGCAGGTAGCTCATTTCATCTATAGTAGGTCTCTAATCTCTTTCCCCCATGTCCTCTGTTTCTTTTTCTGGTGTCTGAGCCCATCTCTTTTCTCTTTGATCCTCTTGCATGTGAAATCAAAAAATATTTTTTTCCATGTAGGCTAGCAAGATCTTGGCTCTGATACCACTGAAATATCCTCTTCTACAAATAAATACTGAATTCTGATTTTTTATTGATTTTGAAATATTTTGCAATCACAAAAGGTTCATACAACAACTGAATAAACAATGGAAAATAATATAAAAATTCACTTCAAAAGAGAAACCTGATTGATTATTGAAGGTACAAATTGAATGATGAAATCTAGTTACCACTGATTTTTCCCTGAAACTTCACAAATCTGTCCTCAGCCAGACCTGATCTGGTCCACGATATGCTTGTTTTCTTAGTACGGTAGTTTGCTGGTAATGGTGTTGGTTATATTGTGCAGTACTGCAGGGTTTGAAGTGGGCAATGGCAATGTAGAAGGCTACAACTGGCTGAAGGTATGACGCCAGCCTTTGGAGCTGCTGGAACTGCTGTAATAAATTCCCAAAGTGCTGCGATCTCCGTTTAGTGCCACGGACTGCCCCAAAAATGGTACAAACTGCTCTAGAAATGGCACAAACTGCTATATTTTGTTGTATGTCAGTGGAATAGGTCCCCTGAAGTGTGATATTGGCCAAGGGAAGAGTGATGCCAGCCAATAAATGGCAAACCCTAGCAGTTTGGTACCTAATCATGCTGCCAATAGTGTGGCGCTATGGTACGACAGCCCTGGGACTGATATAATCTGAGTTTTATTGCTCAGCCCTTGATCACAAAACCTTGATTTTTGATTATAGTTTCCGGCCAATCCAATTATGAGATATACTGTTTTTGGGTGCAATTGCAACCCCTATACGGAGTCACCTCTGAAGATTGGAGGGTTTTTGGCCTTAAACCTACATGCAATGGAGGGTTTCCGTCCTCAGTGCAGAAGTTGAAAGAATTTTGAATTCAATGGTGAATGGTAAAAGTGAATAATGATCCCTTTTAGCCTCACTTGTCCTCTTATTAATTTCATTTTTCCAATTTCACCCAAATCTTAAAAGCTTTTAGACACTTTTAGGCAATTATTACATTTTTGACCATTCAATAAATATTTACTTTTTGGCCATGTATTTAATATGTTTTTTTTGGCCCCTTTTAATAATAATACACCTACACATCATTTTTTTCCATGTGATAACATAAAGTAACTTTGGACAACTTAAATTATTTCCCTCATTAATTCCCCTTAGCTTACGGAAAATAAAAATAGGCTTTGAATCTTCCAATTTAATTAATTCAGACAAGTGGACATTATACAGAAGGAAAAATGTAATACCGAAAAATATGAAAAAAGTAAAAACTGGGTTATTATTATTTTTTGGTTTGATGTTTGGGAAAAGTCTCTTAGACTTCCCCTGGATGTCCCCATGCAAGTGATTGTGTCCCCGCATTGTCCTTCCTGGGCTTCCTTTGTCATGGGGATGGCTTGGGATGTTTCTGTTTCGTCCCCGTATTTTGAGAGGCAGGAGTGGAGGGGATGTGCTCCCTTTGTAACATAGACTTTGCAATTAGCCCATTAGGTATTACCAAACATGTTTCTTCAAGCAGCTGAGCCCCTCTTGGGTGGTGGTTGGGAACTCTTCAAACACTGATAATGTGCTCTTACCTTCTGAGCACAAAACAGCCATAGGAATCCTGGATTACATGACAGTCTGTATAGTCTGCGACCATGAGGGGACCATCCCCACTGATTTCCTCTCACTCACGAGTGTGCATCTTCTCAATCACGAGTGTGCACGTTGACTGCTTTTTTCGTGGTGGTCCAGCAGCATTTTTGAACTTCTACACCATGGTCATCTTGTGGTTTGTCTGTACAGCTCAGTCTGATTATGTTTGTATTTTTTCCCATTGGTAAGATTTTGAGGGCAGGGAATCGAGAGACATGTTCTCGTTAAATTTAAGTTTTTAGATTTTAGTTGTTTACTGGTTGAGACACTCTCAATCAATCTTTGTTTCATTTCTGTCAGCAATACTTTTCATGATGAATATCCTCTTAAAAACCCTACTGTTATGCTAAGCCACAAGGTTCGAGTTTGATGAGGATAAAGTTCGGTTCAAGTTCCCGAATGAATAAAGTTCGAAAAAAATGCCGTTTAAAATAAAATAAAAATAAATAACATAAATTTATAGATTAAATATAATTTAAAAATTCTAAAAATTAAACTTAAAAAAAAAAAAAAAAGAAGTATTTAAAATACATGATGGACAAAAATAAAAATAAACAAAAAACATAAAAAAATAAAAAATACAAAACCAAAAATAGAAAGAAGAAATTATATTTATGCCCACAAATGATCAAAAGTAGGTCAATGGGCTTGAAGGATACAACCATTAGCAATATAAAGTTCTAGGAAGCGAAAATCCTAGAGGCCCTACCTCAACCTCAACCTGTTCGCTGCTGCTTCCACTGTCCACAATCATCGGATCCCCCTCAGAACATCCCTGGCTCAGTATTCTGCTTGGCTGCAACAGTCAGAACCCACGACCAGCTCCACCTGGCTCTGTTCACGCCTGCCTCTTTATTTATCCTTGATGATCAGGCCTCCACGCATGGTAATCTTGTGGCTTAAGCCTCCATGGTGAGGTTATTTTCGCCGCTCGGGGCTCCACTCAGAACTTAATCTTGCTTTTTGCCTTTGTCCAGAGCATGTGAGCTTTTTTTCCCATATTTTATTGCTGTGTTTTTCTGGCTGAACATTCCGAACATGTCCAAACTTTTCTGCCAGGTTAGAAATTTGGCGAATTTTGGTTTTTATGCCAAAAAATTGGCGAACCTTGTGACTTACCTCGTATGTATTTAAATTTTGTAATTAGTATAATGCTGTGCCTTATTAAAACACGTTTTCTCTCTTAGGGCTATTTCCGACTGGCTTACAAACTATGTTGTTTGGGTACGGGTATGGGTACGGGTACGGGGATGTCTCGGGTATGCGGGTACGTCATTTTTCAAAAACCTTGATTCGGATACGTCGTGGGTACGTCTGTGTATATATATATTGTATATTACTCATTTTTTTTAGTAAAACACTTGAAACTACATAGTGTGAAAATATTTGTCTATAAATGATAAAACACTTAAAAATATATAATATGCATTCATTCATTACTTCAAAGACAAGATGTACATTCAAATCTAGAATAAATCATCTTGATTGTCCACAAAATCATGAATGCCACTCCCATTATTTTTCAACTTTATCATTTACTGACACTTTCTCTCACAAGGGCTCATTGGTGCATTGAATCTCACGAGTGCATGCCTTAAGGCGTGCACAGGGAATGGGATGGGATCGGCTTGTGGCACTTTGTGAGAGATATTCTCATACTATTCTATCACGCATACATCCCTTCATGCAGCCTTCATACCTCCTATGATGTCTCCTTGAAATCTTGAAACCCAAAAATATGGCTAAGTTTGAAACCCTGAAACCCTGGAATCTGACTAACTCTGAAATATGATAGGATTCTCCAAAACCTAGAATTAGCATTATAGCTCCTAGCAGTCCGAAACCCCTCTCAAACATCCTGAAAGTATATAAATAAAATATAACTTAAAGTAAATGTTTATTTTATTTTATATACTGTTGGGTTCGGACTGGATTTACATTTAGGGTTGCTTAGTTTTTAGGGTTTTTTTTAAAAGGATTTTCTGAGGTTTTTTTTAAATTTTTTTTCACCATTTTTCTGCCGGAATCCCTCAGGCACTCCCGGGGACGTCCCGGGTACTCCCGGAGGCGTCCGTGGCCGTGCCGGACGTTTCCGGTATGTCCACGGACGCCTCCGGGAGTACTCGGGACATCCCCGTGCCGGAGGCGTTTCCGAACAGGGGGCGCCGGGGGGGGAGGGCGTACCCCTGCAACGTAGCTTACAAATGATGGTAAATTCAATCTTACAAATACTGATAAATTCAATTAAGATAATAATTGCTGCAGATGTCAGATTAAACGATGATATGTTTTTCTGTCATTCACAAAATATTTCTTGTAACAATTCTATCTAGAGAACTGCAAATGTAAAAAGATTCAATTAGCAGTTGAGGGGCTCACTGTTCATACAGGTCTTAGCTGATGTCTGTTTGTGAATACTTTTGCATCCATGTTGGTAATTCAAGTTGAAATATGCTGTTACTAATAACGTGCAAGGTACTTCTTGATCTGGGAACCTGTAACAGTTTGTCAGTTCACGTTTTGTGGTCAGTACAGGAAAACAATATTGAAGGATTCTGTTTATTTTTTACCACTTGAACAAAACGGGTTTGTTTGTCACATTTCTTGCTACTGCTTCTGTTAACAGATTGCAAATGATGGCTTTTCAATTGATGATGTGTTGATATTGAATTTGGAATTAAATCATTTCAACTCTACAAATCAATGATAAAGCATGGAAAGCATTTTAAAACTCTTCAGGAATGGTATCTTCGCCTATCACAATTTGACATTTCTAGTCCAGGAATTGGAGCTATGGCATAAATGATTGAACCAGCTGATCACAAAAAGGTTCAGAACCCCAACTGATCACTCCCCTACTTGTGTAATAACATTCATGTTTCAATTCATTGAATTGCATTATTGAAGACACACCTGAAGCTACCTGAAGGATGCAATTCTTTTCCATATCTATTGTAATTGGATGTATCTTGCTTTGAGATACTATGGATTATGTAGTCTTCCCAAATTGGCTTTCTATTCCTGAATGCCGACAACTTAATCATTTTACCACACGGAATTGGACCATGACAAGGATCATTCTTACAAGGGCATCTTGCGAAACCTTAGATGTCAGAATCTCAATTGTCATATCTTTCTTATCCTTCTGGGAAAGTAACAGGACAGGAGTTGAAAAAAAAGAACCCCTAAGATTCTTCAATATTGAGCCGTGATTAAGTAGTGGGGATAACCTGAGCTCTCGTTTCTAGAGACTGGTAAAAGCAACAACTTTAAGTGGTTTATGAATTGAAGAATAAGCTTCAAGAATGATAAGGTAGAAAAAGTTTGTAAATGGTAAGTGGAAAATAAAAGCTCTCTAGAGCCTTTGATGGATTGCAGTTGTTTTAATTAGTTAATGTATTAGTACTAATGGTTTTACATATGCATGACCCTTGACATGATACAGATTCAAATAAAATTCTGGCACACTTCATGAATAATGGTGCACTGCATTGCCTTTTAATTCTGTGCGAGTCTTTTGGATTCTGTGCAATCACAAAACCGGGGTATCAGAATGGCTTAATTCCGATGGTCGGATAAATCAGGGTTGGCATTTGGGCCGCTGTCCTAAAATTAACCACCACAAGGCCAACCTCAGAAATTAAACAGCATAGCTGCATTAGTGTGAGTTCATAAAAAACAAAAGACCATCTGCCTGGGAATGATTCACCATGACACGGGTTACCATCAAAAACATAGTCTTAAGATTATCAAATTAAAACAGTACAGACTGCTGGCCTCAGGCCCAACAATTTACGATAAAATAATAACTAAAATACTATGGCCTTGGCCCCATAACGAACCTAAATAACTATTATCAGAAACGTAGTGAATCTATTCAAAGCCAGTAGCATGAGATTTGACAACAGCAAGTGCCATAGGTCCACATCTATGCCCTTCTGCCACCGGGCACTTATCTGTCTTCCTTAGCTCTTCCAGCTCCTGCTCTGAGAGGGGATTCAGCAACTCTTCCAATGTGGCTGTTGCTTGTGCCTTTCTCTGCCTTCATGGGGCAACTGCATTTGCACTTGATGGGCCCTGTGTTGGGTTCTGAAAGAACCAATGGCAATGAGGGATGATTTAATGCATTCAGTAGGTAGGAGAGGCATCCATCGATAAAACTCTCTGGAACAATGTGGAGCTTCATCGCATAATCACAAATGCGTGCTATCAGCTATGGTTTCCTTCCACTTGAAATCCTTCTTGATGCCTGCAAGTTCATAGTTACTGGGTAATTATTATGTTAATACATTTCTACTGTTTAAATAAAAAATTTCAATTACGGTCAATTTCCTGTTTTTAAGGACATCTATATTGCAAGAAGCTATATCTTTCCATATTGTCTGGAGTTAGACTCAATGTTACTTATAACTGGTGAATTGGTCTCCTGAAGGATCTTATTGAGATTATTTCATTTATGGCATAAATCTATATTAAACTGATATTGACCCCTCTGAATGTTTTATTTTCTCGTTCCTTTGGTGTTATTTAATGTTTTTTAAATGTTGGAAATGATGTTAGTTTTTCTTCAGGATCTACTTTTCCCTTTTAAGAGTGAATTTTAATGTGCTCGATGAAATAAAATGTCACAATCCCTTGTAATGATTTTTATTTGATGCAAATTGAAACAAGATGACAGAAGCTATATGTAAATGATAAACTTGCACGTTTATATTCTTTGATGCAAGTTGAAACAAGATGACAGAAGCTATATGTAAGGGACTCATTAGTTTCGACATCATTAATATCATCAGTAATCTCTGGACCTGACACACTTTGTAGATAGTTTGTCTGCCTTTGATTAATACAAAGTTGGAAATAGTGTTGGAATGGAGTCTATGATTTTGGAAGTAAGGAATATTCTCTGACTATAATAATTGAATGTATATTTACCATGCATACCTATCTTATAGGGGTTGTCTATTAAGTCGATAAGATCTTGTAGCCATTTCGATTAATTAAAGAAGAGTGCCTGGTCTTTCATGTGTCTCAAGTTTATCATTGAAGCGTGCTACATATTACTTTAAAGTATCAAGGAATGAAATATATTATGAAATCCATGCCACTAATGGACATATCTGTGCTTTCTTCAGCCCAGTAAGTTACTGTCTTCGAAGATTCAGAGTCTCTGCCCATCTATTACAGGAAACATATGTTGCACAGCTGATCAATTTGACGTTTTACGTGGACAAGTCCAGCAGGTGTGCCTATCCTCCTTTGAGATCAATTGATGTTCCTTTTAATATTGATGCTCTTTTTGCTATCAGGTTTGTCTGATATATGATAATTCTCATAATCAAATTGTTATAAAAATATGATGACAGCATGGAAGTTGGATTTGATTGTCTATGGTGGAAGGTTCTTAACTTCCCAGTGTTTGTATCCATTTATTTTCTGCATCGATACAGACTCTACAAATAAAGAAAAGGGAGTTAGGGATTGTGTGTTTTTGAAGCTAGATAATCTCTTTGGTTCCCTCTCGTGTTTGATGCTTAGTAGACCTACGTAGTGATGATGCTCATACCTTTGTCAAATGCAAACTGATTCTTCACTAATGCCTTTTATCTCCTGAAAGATATACTTAGCTCCTGAAAGAGATGGATTACTTATTTAGCACAAATCAGAATGAATTAGCTCATGATGTCCCTTAGCATGCCATGCCTTACCCTTCTCGAACTATTCCTGGCAATCCTTCTCAAGAACACATCCTTCACACACACCCTTGGAGGGATAAATGGAAAGAAAACAATGGACCATATTTGGTTGGACCATCAATTGCATTCCTTTGAAATTCAGGTGCTCCAGTCACTCGTGTCAAAGACGAATCTCATCATCCACCTTGGCCACTATAGCATACAACCCTTGACCCCTATGAACACTGGCAAACCCCCTCACACTTACCCTTGGAGGGATAAATGGAAAGAAAATAATGTGACCATATTTAGTTGGACCATCAGATGCATGCTTCTGAAATTGAGGTGCCCCAATCACTTATGTCAAAGATGACTCTCATCAACCTACTTGGCCACTATAGCATACAGCCCTTGAACCCTATGAACATTGTCAAATCTTCCAAAGCATGATTCACTTACTCGCCACACAAACTGATATCAAACACTTTACAGGATGCCCAAACTGATTCTTGACCTATGCCTTATACTCAATGAATTTTCCAACATGAGACCTAGTCTTCACAAAGTGTACCCAAACTGCCCTAGAAAAATCATCAATAAAGGTCAAGATATGCTTAGCTCTTGAAAGAGATGGATGATTCATGTAGCACAGATTGGAATGAATCAACTCCAGATGTCCCTTACCATGCCATGCCTTTCGCTCTTGAACTAGTTTCTGTGATCCTTCCTGAGAACACACCCCTCACACACCCCCTTGGAGAAAGGAGCAGAAAGAAGACCATGGACGATATTCAGTTGGACCATCACCTGCATACTTCCGAAATTTAAGTGCCCCAATCACTGATGCAAAAGATGACCCATCATCCGCCTTGGCCACAATAGCATATGGCCCTTTAACACTTAGTAACATTGCCAGATCCGGAAAACTTTTAAGTCTTGGCCCTCTTATAAAGTCTACTGCATGCCGTTAACTGAAATTTATAGATAATATGATTCACAACAGATCTGTAAGGCCAAAATTCAACTTTTTCCCCTTGTTGAGTGATTTGGAAAATAGAAAAGATTAGTCCTCAAATTAGGTAGACATCATGAATAATGCCATTCTCAAGCACACCATTACCTACAACAAAAATCATTTTTACCAAGCAAAGTAAACAAAGTATTATCCTTGGCCATATGATGAGTACATCCAAAATTCACAATGTACTCACATTTGGAAGTGTATGGATGAAAAGTTCTAGAGGCGTGGGCTACAAGGGCACAAACCCCACCATAAGCTTGCTTTGTTGCCTTGGCGTTCCTTGAGTTCCTTCTTCTCCTTGAAAAGATCTCTCATCTTCTTCATACAATTGTCCTTATGTATTTCTTTCCCATAATAGAAAAAACCCTTCTTTCCATCTTTGTCTCTCTTAGCATTGCCACTATGTCCACTTTTAACAGAACCCTTATTCCCATCATCACTGGCTCCTCGGTCTTCCCTTGAACACCCATTCTTGCTGAGATTATCCTTCAAATTTTGCTTGCCTTTCCCCTTAGTCATATGAGTCTGCTGCTTCCAATGAAGCTTATCCAACTTCATGAGCTTCTCTTTTTTGCCATTGTTAGTAAACAAACCCAGCTAAAAGTAAAAAATCATCATATGGCAGCTTCAAGCGGTCAAATACAATCTTTTCCATTTGACTGTCTTGAACTCTTCTCTGCAATGCCTGCTGCTTCCAATGAAGCTGACCCAACTTCATGAGCTTCTCTTTTTTGCCATTGTTAGTAATAAACAAACCCAGCTAAATGTAAAAAATCATCATATGGCGGTTTCAAGCGGTCAAATACAATCTTTTCCATTTGACTGTCCTTGAACTCTTCTCTGCAATCCAAATGATGCAGAATATTCTTCACTCAAGCTAGAAATCCCCCAATCCCATCAAAATCCAATGGGCAAAGTAAACATAACTCCTAGTCCAACTTAATAATCTGTGATTCATCTACCTTGTTGAACAACTCCTATGGACAATTCCATATCTCCTTGAGGCTCTTTTTCCCATTGATATGGAAATAGTGCAAGATGCACCATTATAGTTGCCTTCACCTGATTCTTCTTGTTGTGTACATCACTCTTCTATGTTAGTTAGAACTGCTTAGGTTCCTTATACAATCCGCGGTTCCTTGTACAATCCGCCCTAACTCTTAACCCATCAAAGCCATATCCAGAGCTGACTCCCAATTTTTTTTAATTGTGCCCTGATGTCATGGACCCTTGGAATTGGCTTTATACTGAAGCTTGATCAAGGGCAGACCAGGTGTCTCTGAATGCAACAAAATTCAACACCATTGCATTGAACCCAAAAATACCTTTCTAACACTTCAAACAAGAGTTCAAATGATGTCCATATGACAAAGTTATGGCCCCGTTATGTTCAAGTCTCAAACCTGCCCTGTGACATTCAAACGGACGTCAAATTCAAGTTGGACATTTCCTTTCTTAAATGGCGAAATGTAGAAAAACACAAAACAATGACCCCTGATTTTTTTCTAGGCAATCTGAATATGTGATCAGATTTGGAAAATTCCACTGTATGATGGGTTGCACCGTTGCAGTATTCATCTACAAAATCCTATATAGACAAAATCTTGCTCCATAGGGACCAAAACGAAGCCACCGCTCTCCAAACAAGCACTCCCCATGTCATAAATTTTGCTAGAATTCCAAATCCACCACCCAAAATTCTCATTTGATCCATTAATTTGCCGAATCTCTTCTCTTCAGATAAGTGACCACTATGGAATGCCACAATGCAACCAAACATGCTCTTGTGCTATCAACATGCCTCCGCTCACCAAGTGGTTGCAAAGGACCAAAACTTGGGGGTTTAAAGCCCTAGGCTCTAGTGCCAAGTGAAAATTAAGTGTAAAGTCCCATGATGGACATGAAAGAAAACTCCACACAAGAATACCACCATATGGAGATTTCCTTTTAGGGTACCCATACACAATAATGTTGAATGATAGAGAAAAATAATGAACGTGATGTACACTGATCAGATGGATACAGATGGAGGCATAGTTCCTTATCGATACACCTATTCTTAAGATGCATCACATAGTCTTTGGCTTACATCACCGAGAAGTATCCCAAAGGTGTGCCACAAGGTTGGTCAGCCTATGGGGCCAATAAGACGGGTTTTATTTTTACTCAAACACACAATGCTAATAACATGTTGTGTCTAGGTACACAACAATTAATTAAGAAAGCAAGTTGCTAATAATATGTTGTGTCTGGGTACACAACCACCAATTAAGAAAGCAAGTTACTTTTACTTAACGAAATAACAATAAAAAGTAAGTGAAGAATGTTATAATCATGGCATGTTGCGAAAATTATATGAAAAACCATTCACAAAGAGGGAGTTGTATAAAATTATTTTATTTGGTGCTGCGAAAAACCACAATCTCACTACCAACTTTAACTGCAGAGATTAAGATGCAAATTACTTAATTATCTATTGTCTGGTGGCTGAATTTGTTTGGGAACAAATTTGTGCTTGGATCGATATTGACCTTCCTGTAGTCGAGTCATGACTCATAGCTCATCTGTATGTAATCACCTTTCGTCCCTTTATAAATCTAAAATATTGAATTCTCTGTGGAATACGATTTCTATTTTTTAATCCTATAACTTGTGGATTGAATGGAGTTCATGGAGTTTGAGGGAAGTGGCTATCTTGCAATATTTTAGCCAATGGATACTTTTTGAATATGACTAGAATTTAAAAGATTAGTTAATATGTGATATTCTTTCTAGGGATGCTTTGTTCTGATATTTACAGATATTCAATATCTTTATCATTGTTAAGGTCAGTCATTGTTTGTTATAGAAAATCAAAGTCTTTATTGAAGGGATTTACACTCATCATCATACCACAGGTTCATGGGGTAGGTTTCGTGGCAGGTAGGGGATTTGGAGTAATTATTAGGTGTGGGAACAAGAGTCAAGGGGCAACGTCCCAGAGGGTTTGACATAAGAACCCATACATGGAATTGGTGGTGGGAAGAGGGACGGAGTAAAATCCAAACATAAGAAGGTAGAGATGGGCAACATAGTCAATAGTTTAGTCATCATCAAAGTGGATTGTGGTATGTTTAGTACTGGGGGGTGTAGTGGAAGGGTGGGGGCAGAGGGGGGTGAGAGCTAGTATAGATTGTGAATGTCAAGACGACACGGTTTAACAAGGTGGAGGTTAGGAGAAATATGGAAGCCATAGATGTGGGGGATGAGGTATCTGTTGGTAAGAACATAGTCCATGATGCACACACCACCACCATGGGGAAAACAAGTGAATCTACTAGAGTCGGGGAAGTGAGGAAGCCCATTAAGATTGTGCAGGCTTTGAGATTCACTTAGTCGGAGAAGGTGTCTCCCATAGGCTGTAATTGTAGAATTCTTGTCAACATAGTCTCTCTGTAGACCAATCTCCTCTCGATCCAACTCATGAAGACATTACTCATCTTGAGCAAGATCATGAATAGGCATCTGGAGGCTCCTTGTACGGGTATTAAAATCGCCTAAAAGAATGGTATCACCAATAGTGGAGTACAATGAGATCTCTAGATAGAGGTCAAGGTACGGGTCTCCATCAACGTGAATGGCGAATGGGGATTTAGCAGGTGGGAAGTAGCATACAACTATGATGACATCCTGAAAAGCAAGGGTACTCCTCTGAATCTATATCCACAAGTATTTGGAGTGGGCATCGGAAGCCAAAAGTGAAACTTTGGACAAGAGGCTATCTAAAATGAGGCAAACCACACCACCTGAGCCACAAACGCCACTTGATTTCTGGGTCTCACAACGAGAAGCTGAAACCCACTAGTACCTTGTGACTATAGGGAGGGCTTGTTTGGGGCTCTCATGTGTCTTAGTAAGGAAGATGAGAATCTGGAAAGCAATAACATTTTGGAAGGTACTTGGAGAAGACCATAAAGCGCCATTACAGTTCCAAGATGTAATAGAGGTGCCATCACCACCCATCGAGAGTAGAGGTGGTTGTCATGCCGATGGTCTAGGGTGTGACCACACAGGAGGGGGAGAATCACGAATGACAGCTGTACAGTTTATGATAACAACCCACATGTTCTCCTTCATGGCAGCTACAACCTGAAGATGAGCTTTTCAAAGCTCCTCCACCCGGAGTTGTGTGAGATTTGCATCCACATATATTTTCTGCTAGAGGAAAAGAGTTTCTGTTTTGCTTTAAGAGCTTGCAAATGCTTTTCTGTAGTTTGGAATTGGATAACGAGGGTGTTGTCTAACAAAGTCCAAGCTTTGTTAAGGGAGATGTTTTTCAAGTCCAAAGATTCACGCAAGAATGCGTGCCCTATCTGTAAGGGATCAAATGGTTTAGGGAGATTACGAACACGAAGGTTGAGTGCCTTGGTTTGATGTGCCTTTTCTTCTTCCAACTTAGCTTGGATAGCTATTTCCACAATTGGAGGTGTTTTCTTCCCCTTAACTACTTGTTCCCACGAATTATATTTCTTGACCTGTTTTTGGATAGATTATTGTTGGGTTGTGGTTTCTTTTTTAAGGTGCTTGTGTTGAATGATTATTTCTAATTGTTTGTTCTAAATTTTTGAAACCACATCTTTAAACTGTAGTAGGCATGGAGAATCAACGGGGGTGGCTTGGATTTGTTCGAGCTTAGGTATTCTTGCTTGCAAATCAGCAATAATACCATCTTTTTCCTGTAATTGTGTCTGGAACAGCAATAAAAGGTCTTGAAGTTTAGAACGTAGAGCGTCAATTTCAGATAGCCGGCTGCAAAGCTAGTGTATTTAAATTTGGAGGTCAACACCTTGTGATAGTGAGTAGTTTTAAACTCCTGTGCTAGAGGGAGATCCATTCTATGCGCTGTACAAGCATGCGGGTAATCTGAAAGCACACTACTGGACTGCATTTTCGTGTTCAGGAATTTGCTAACAAATCTACACATACTGGTCTCTGGTCTAGGAATCCTGTGAAAGTTTATTAAATTCTGCAGATTCGTGATTGTTCTGGAAGTCAGTGTTCACTGCCGTAGCACTCGTTTTGAAAACCAATCTTAACTGCCCTAGTAGGAATCCTTAAACATGAGCCATCTGTAGACAAATGTGAGCCATCCACAGGCAAATGTGAGCCCTCCGCAGAACCTCAGATGTGAACAGAAGATAGTGGAAGCCAGGAGAGATGCAAACAGAAGATCAGCATGTCAAAGTCAAACCCAAATGTAGACAAACGTGAGCCATCCGCAGACAAATCGCGAGCAGATTTAGATTTCAAATGCGAGCAGATGTTAAACACGAGCTAACCCTAGGTAAAAAAGCTAGCCATCCGTAGACAAATGCAAGCAAGTTTCAAAACGTTAACAGATTTCAGAGATATTTTGGAGGAATGTTGTGAGAAAATTCGATTCAAACATGAATACCTTTAAGACTTGAACAGAGAGGATAAAATACATGATTGAGCTGGAGAGAATTGATTGATGTTCCAATAGACAATATAAGTAAGCGAGGAGAAATTATTAGTAGAACGAGGGATTGGATTTTCAAATTCAA
Organism: Torreya grandis; assembly: GCA_037957365.1. NCBI lineage: Eukaryota > Viridiplantae > Streptophyta > Pinopsida > Cupressales > Taxaceae > Torreya > Torreya grandis. The sequence goes on from JARHVA010001845.1 coordinate 660,103, forward strand.
AAAATTATTAGTACTCTCAAAGTGAACTTAAAAATATTAAAAACAAAAAATAGAAATAAAATAAACGGTCAAATTTCAAATAAAATAAACAAGTCAAGATGCCAACGAAAATTCAGGTCAAATTTCTTTTGTTTGAACCCCAAAATGCACATAAACAGGCTGCCGTGTTTTGGCTATAAGCCTATAACTTAGTCATATGCTGTTAGAATGAGCTGAAACTAGTCATGGAGAAACTAGACATTCTGTCCACTGGTTTTATGTAAAAAATTAGATTTTTTGATCCCTAAAATTTGTCTGCAATTCAATTGATGAGTTCTGTCCAGCAACCATTGGGTTTTAACATGAAACTAGCAGTTGCTTACTGCCGACTAGTGTGTTTGTGTGGTACTCTTTTCAATGGAGTAGAACAATTATTCACTGGCCAATTCATTCCAAAATCCATAAATTAATTTTCCTTAATGTTTGGGCGTTCTTTTTTTTATGAACTTTCAGGAGTCAGGAGGTGCAGTGTTGTGCAAAATCCAATTTTTAGAGAGATCTTCATTGAAAACCTAAAGCCATAGTTACCATGTTCATACAAACATGCTGCAAATTTGGTTCAGACTGTACTTTGCGGGCTGATCCAATAAGTTCAGTCAAATTCGAATTGAAAAACATCAAGCTAAAACAAAAACAAAAAAAACCCTATTATAAAACTGAAACACGTAAAGCAGCAATCCTAAAAAGCGTTAACCAGCTTTTGGCTGTTTAGACGTCAGGGCCTTCCAAATATTTGCCTGCGCTTGGAAAAATTGCCATTCAAGAATCCTTTTGTCCATTTGACCTGCCGTTTTGCCATTTCACCTGCGTTCTGGCTGTTCTGGTCTGACCTGTGTTTTGGTGTTGGCATTGGCGTCTGCGTTTTGATGTTTTCTGGACTGTTGGCGTTGGCACTGGCATCTGTGTTGGGTCTTCTAAGTACTGAACTTCTGCAGTCACAAGCTAGTAAGATTTATTTAGGCTGCATTTGAATTTTAGGTGAAGATTTTTTTAATATATGGTCACCAACTTAGTTTGTATTTACTATTTAGTGTTAAATATGTAGTAATCCTTAGTTTAATATTTTAGGGTGGAAACTCGATAGTCTTACGAATACATTAATTTTATTTCTTATAAGTCATAAATTATAGTCATCTTCAATCTATATCATAAATTTATCACTATGTTACTGGATACTAAAACAGTACTGCATGGAAATGGATTCTGATACAATCCTGCCAGGATATGTCCAGGAAATGCCGGGAGCACTGCAGATACTCCCGGATACGTCCCAAGATGTATCCATGAGTATCTGCAGGGCTCCCAGCATTTCCTGGCCGTATCCAGCAGGGTCTTTTTTTTTTTTTTTGGTTTTCACTTGACACTTATAAAACAAATAAAACTAAAGTATATGGGAAACCGTAAAAGCAACTTTCACACTCATTTTATCAAAAGAAAACATGCCCACCAATACATTTACCTTTCATTGCATTTTTACCTCTCATTGCACATTTACTCACTCCCCTTCATTTTTTTTAGTTGCTTAGGACTGAAGCTCCTTGCTTTCGCTAATTCTATGCCATTGCACATTTTCTCTCTCACCACATAATGATGCTTTTGATGAAGACATTGAAGACCAATATAAACGTAATGAATATACTGATTTGTCTTGAATTTTGTCCATACATTGTAACATTTGTACTATGTACTTGTTCTAGACTAATCTAAGTTTGACCACTGAATATCTTGACATTTGGCATTGAATTATCATATGTTTTGTGGTTATTTAACTTATTTGTTTTTTCTATGCATATTATGTGCTTAATTATTCTTATTTGGATATATTTTTTATATTTTATAATTTATTATTTATATATATTTTTGTACAGCCGTATCCAAAAACATATCTAGGCCCAAAAAAAATTGCCGTATCCAAGTATCTGAATTCATAAAGTAGATTACTTTCATAAATGATAGTTTTTTTATTGAAAATGTAAATGATAGTTTAATTTTTAGTATATAAAAAATATGAAAATAGTAAAATTTGCAGGTTCAGAGGCTCCCCTTAGTATATAAAAAGTATTAATTATTCTTATTTAGAACCGAACCAAACCTTTTGCAAAATTCCAAACTTCTGAACCTTTTTCCCTTTGAAAGGACCCAAACTTTTCGACCATGGTAACTCTGGCCAAAACACATGATGTATGCCTTTGTGTTCTCATTAGAGGCTAATAAAGCATAGTTTTTTTCTCGGAGATATTTTCACATTAGGATTCTTTAGGGTGAATCATGGTTCCAATATGTGAATGTCTGATTCCTTTTGTATTTTCCTTAAAAGGCTTTCATTGTGAGTATTGAAAATGATTCACGAACAATAACTAGCTGAGCACTTGTATATGCATGGTTTAGTTTGTATATATATTTTATTATATTTTCATATGCAATTTTCAGTTTTTCATGCCTTTTTCCAAATAAATTTATTGTATTGAGTGTTCTACTAAGGGTAAGATTTGGCCAGAAAAATAAATTTGACAGTCACTGGAATTCTGAAATAGTTGCTATAAACCCAAATATGAAACTTAGAGGTGAAATGCAAACCAAAATCAGATATTTCTGAATCCTCTGTAAAGTCTAAAATCTGATAAACTATTACCATTATCCAATTGGAATTATAAAATGGTGAAAAATATAAATTCGGGACTGCCGAAAGAAAATTTTAACACTGGTCTTCTTTTTATGTTTTATCTTTTAAAACCTGGAAAAAGAAAATAACTATAGCACTGCTTGAATATGGATTTCATTATACTATGGATTTCATTATACTTAACAAATGATAGAGCTTTCCTAAGAAGGTATGGACACTAACTCAGGGCCAAGGGCAACTATCCAAGGCAGTATGGACGCTGCCACTGGCCCCAACATAGCACAACATCCATCCCAAACATAATCCTATTTCTAAGGTCTAACGACGTACTCAATTCGCTCTCTGAATGATTTGTTCACTTTATGCACGTGGGACTATTACTTTTAGACTTAAGCATATACATACCTACTAATTCCTACCAAGCAGCCTAAATAATTTGAATACAAACAACATTAATCCAAAAGAAGTGGGTTGGTAGATCGACTACCTAAACATGGTGGGTTGGTCCATTAAACAAAGAAGTGGTGCGTTTGTTTACCACACACTCAGTCAGATATATTGGTCTATCACATGGTCTAAGGTCCTTTATAACAACTAGATATCTGTTCTCAGAAGCTCTAGACAGATAGATAATCATCTCCCTGCCAAACAACATATGTTTGACATAGCAGACCATTTATCTTTTGGCTCCCGGTCTGTTTTGAGATCCAGCTTTGGTACATTATAAGCAAAGATGCATTGTTTTCTTCATCAAAGTGTTGACTGAAGGCAGGAGGGTCCTCCTCAATGAAGGATCCACATATAAATCTTGTGATTGTTACACAGTAGTATTCTTTGATCATCAAGAGCCACAAGTGTTGTCACGATCAAACTGTTGCATCCAGTCAAATCTGATGGTAGAATATGCAGGGACAATGTTATAAGTTTATAAAATGTCAACACCTGCCATTAATAGATTCTTTTCTTCTTTGGCTTGGATGATAGGTTTGAGTGCTATTCACTGTTCACACTCTTCTCTACCTCAATGTGATGATCTTCTATATAGGGTACTAGAGATCTTCTATAGTTACTTATTTGTTGCATTTCCTTGTGCCTGTTGTATCAAATACTTGATAAGTGTTCCTATGCTATTGCTAGCGATGTAACAGATCTATAATCCAATATATGATTTATTAGTTAATATTGGACATGCTAAGAATTTCATTCATCTCCACTAGTTACTCTGAGAAATGAATGGTTATTCTTTATGTTCTAGATGCTTGCTAATCTTGGGATTCATGTAATTTTATCAGCAACAGTTGCTAGTTATGCAATTTCTCCAATTTGATGATTTTTATAATCCAATTTCGTTATAACTTTTTTTGTTTTATGCTTTTTCTCAATCTTAAAAGTGATGCTTATGCACCAGTTGTCCTCTTTTTGGGTAGAATCTCAAATTTATACCTTTTATGTTGATTTCTGTATTAGAGAAATGGCTGTATATATGAACTTAGGGTATGCCAGCTTTGTGTGATGCATACTTAATAATTATAGAAATATTTCCAGTTGGTTTTATAATTAGTTATGCAAATGGTTATATATGTTTGAATTTGTTAGTCTTAGAGTTTAAATGGATTTTTAATGTAATGTTTGCAGGCTGTTCCCTTTCTCGTTGGTTGTCCTGCATGCCTACGTAATTTTTTAAACATTTTTTGTGAGCTTTCATGTTCACCAAATCAAAGTCTTTTTATCAACGTGACATCCACTTCTCAGGTATGCAATTCTAAGATTGTATCTATATTGCTTATAATTATGTTAAACATTGTCGTTTATTGAGAAATTCAAAGGTTCCAATGAGTTTTTTTGATTAAATTTGTTTTTTTTGCCTTTATTAGTAGAGTTGATGGATTTTCCTTGATTATTACCTTTTAAGTACCCCCATTGTGAGAGAAAATGGTTATTGTGTTTTTTGTATATTAAGATAGATGTGAATCCTTCTGAAATAATAAATTGCAACAACCATAGGTTGAACAATTTTGGTCTTTTTGAGGTGTTTGTATTTTTCCTGTTCTGCATATGGATGGATGAAATTTATTAATATAATGTGAGGCTGTTTAGCTTATAATTATGTTAAACATTGTCTTTTATTGAGAAATTCAAAGGTTCCAATGATTTTTTTTGCTTAAATTTGTTTTTTTTTGCCTTTATTAGTAGAGTTGATGGCTTTTCCTTGATTATTACCTTTTAAGTACCCCCATTGTGAGAGAAAATGGTTATTTTGTTTTTTGTATATTAAGATAGATGTGAATCCTTCTGAAATAATAAATTGCAACAACCATAGGTTGAACAATTTTGGTCTTTTTGAGGTGTTTGTATTTTTCCTGTTCTGCATATGGATGGATGAAATTTATTAATATAATGTGAGGCTGTTTAGCATGATCATGTGCTTGTAACTATATGATATTTGTTTCCTATGGCTGTCATTATCATCTCTAAATTTTTGATATATTTGGTTTCATGGTTTGAGCATAGGATTTTCTCTCCCTAGCATGGAGTTGAAGGTGAACGTGACATTCCTTAAGATTAATGGATATACAAACCTTATTTTTCAGGTGTCCTGTTTCCTTTGATGTCAAATAGAGGTATTTATGTCTTTTTCTAGATGCAGGAGGTCATGTTTGTGAGAGCTTTTTCACAGACATTGCTTGCTAATGAACACCTCAAGGAATTATATTTTCATACCTTTACCCTTTTGTATATGGCCTGGAAACTAGAAGGGCTTTTGAGGACAGTGCGTGGAATGTGGTGCAGACCACTTGTTCATACAGTGCAGGACCAAGTTGGACTACCAGATTAAGGGCTTGGATATGCCCTTATTGCAAGATGCAAAAAATACGATAGGTTGGATGTGTAGTTGGCATTCAGGTTGGATTGGGTAAAGTAGGAAATCAATGTGTGTGATAAATTTCTCAGAATAGAGGGGGAATCCTTGATAGAACATTATAAAGAAATTGAGAAGCTGAAAGCAATAGCCACTCGTGCTGCCACTCATCCCACCTGTGCAGACCAACCACTACAAGTGACTCAACCTGGTAGTATTACTTAATGACCACTTGACCATCTTTAGGATGCCAGATACACCAATTGATTGATTTTCCTTAGCAAATTGCATTGTGTTTAATGTGTGTGGTTCTCCTTATTGGAAGGAGTTATTGTATAATTTGGCCAATTATGCAAACAAAGGATACACACCACATGGTTTTGAGAAAATGAGGACACCGTTTTGGCAGAAGAAAAGGATTGTGATGCTTTATGACATTAGAGAGAGTTGTAGGGATTTTGGGGCGTCCATTTTTTACATGATTGGGCGTATATCAGTTGCAGATCGCTTATTATACTGTTTCCTATCCCACGATAGGTCATTCTTTTTAAATGCCATGACACTATAAGGACAACGAAGGATGGCTCATATTTGATGGGCCTTCAATGATGCTATTCAAAGATGCTGTTCAAGAAAATTTGGTTGAAATTGCAAAAGTTGACCAGTGACATACTCGTAGTGGGTTTGATTGACGACAAGTATCCAAGGGTCAAATGTATTTTGAATTCCTTGTAAAAGATATCAATAACATTGCATGGGTAGGGAGAACAATAAATGAATGAAAGGTGCTTTATAGCTAAATTATTAACAAATATATTTTGGACTCCTAAAAGATATCAATAACATTGCATGGGTAGGGAGAACAATAAATGAATTAAAGGTGCTTTATAGCTAAATTATTAACCATGCAACATTTATGTCAATTCACAAGAAATTTGTCACCTTGCAACATCTTTAATACGTAGATTCGAGGTTTACTTCCTCTTTTTCTTATGTTGCATTGTCACTTAAAAGTGTGTTAAGTCACTTAGAATGATGATATATTTCCTCTAGTGGAAAAGTGGAAGGTGTCATGTTCTGGTGATGGTAAATAGGTTGAGGACCTTATCATTGGTCACTTAATATTGATCATGACTTCTACTACTATTGATACCCTTTGGACGATTTACCATGATAAATGCATTAGGGGATATTTGAGAGTAATGATTAAATGAGGTAGAAGTTTATCAACTTATGTTTAACGAACATTCAGTGTTGGCAGTGCAACCAGGAATGTGGCATAGGATCACAGTCTCACAAGATAAAATGCTTCAGAATCCTGTCGACTCTCTTATTCTTCTGGGGCAATAAAAAGTTCTTTCATAGAAATGAAAAATAAGATGAAAACTTCTTGGAAAATTAGACTACCACCATCAATAGTTGATGTGATTGTGACGGTCGTGCTTCTTTATAGGTTGAGATAGGAAAATCTTTTAGATCAGAACAGTCTTGAATATTTTGGCTGTAACCTGTTAATACGATGTTTAAATAAACCCGAATTTTGAACTCTTAAGAAACTAGACACCTCAATCTACCTACCTGCCAAAGCTCGACCTAAAGTTCTTCCATTTAATTCCCTGAAACATAAAATAACAGTTGCAGACCTGAAGGTGTATTTTTTACTCGTCTTCTGTAGCATGTGTCCAAGGCTGTGAGGTGTCAAAACAGGCCTTAGAACCAAAGGATCTTAAGGGGAGACTAAACATTGGAAGTTGGAACATTATGAGTCCAGAAATCACCCCCAAAGTGATTAAATATATCCACACCCTGAACATAAGGGGTGGAGGTGAGAGCATTGTAGCATTTGGAAAGGAGTCATACTACCATGCGAGAGATAAGAGTCTTATTCCATTCCATAGTGGAGAGGACGAGCAAATCATGATCCATGGACAGAGATTCAATGTGAATTCCTTTGTTTTGTTGTTCTTTACGTTATTGTACAATTTACATTGAGCCATTTTGAAGCGTATGAGTGATTAGGCATTTTAATAATGCAATCAAGGCAGACAGACAATTTGAGATATCATTGCCTTGCATTATCAGGAATATATGACAGAAGGTTGGGAATATTGGGCATCAAGATTAAGGTTATATATATTTCCATAACACTGCCCAAGGCAGTGTATTTCAAATGGCAAATTCCTTGGACTCTACAAATTGTTTCTACAGAAAAACATCAGAACTTATCAACTTAATGTTATATTATATTATTAGTTGAGGATGACACAAGAACTATAATTAGAATAAATATAGTTATTAAACTATAATACTATGGTAATCATAGTGAGGGCTGCCAGATTTAATCAAAGAGATTTGAGGATAATATATGCTTCTCAAACCATTTTGTTGTGATCTATACATCAGAATTTAAATACATATTTTTTTGGGGGTGGGTGAGAGGGGGAGAGAGGCGTGACTGTGAGTTAGTTTTTTAGGTTGCCACCAGCAAGACACCAGTTAGGTGTATGAGAGGCCCCTTGTGGAAGCTCACAAGTGCAATGTTTTTCCATTTACCTTATATATGGAAAGCTATGACTTGGAGTTCTCATTTTATGTCATAGTTGTACAGCCATCCTTGTAAGTGGCATTCCTCACGTTCCTTTCTGGATCATTACAATTGTGGTCAATTATTGGAAAAAGTGAAAGGCTGGCCCTTTGTTTTAGTAATGGGCTATTAAAGAGGTTTCGAAGCTGCCTGTCTTTTTTTTTTTTTTATGTGTATTTTAAATGCATCAAGCCCCGTGCGGTATTTCTTAAACAAACAAACATGACTATATGTAGTTTGTGCTCTGATGCAAGTACGTAATTATTAAACTTGTGATGCCTAGAAGACATGGTTTCTATGTTTTTGGGGAACATTTACTTGTCCATTGAGATATGTTATCTTTGGCTACCTTGGTTGTATTTTGTCAGTTGCATTTTCATGCTACTTTTGGCAACTTTATTGCATGCACCTAATAAGACATTTATTTGATTTCTAGAGTTACCCTGAAAGATGTAAAAGAATTGGATGCAAGGGTGTTGAACGTTATGTTATTGCAGTTAATGGATAGTAGGATTTGATGTTGATACCTTGATATAGCCAGATATAACTATTAAGAATATTCTTTTGATTTTGCATGTTTACTAGAAGACATCCATTTGTTTATGAAATATATGGCTTTTCTGATATTGTTGCTTTTCACACGTATTATAATCTAGTCTTAAAATTTAAGCTTCCATAGCCTCTGTAAGGAGTGTTTGTAGATTAGAATCGCAGGCGATCCCAAGATTAAGGCAAGTCTCTTGTGTTTCCTCTTCTTTTGGTAATTTTGGGGTTTGCTTGTGCTGTTATATCCTGCCTATTGCATAAATATTGTAAATCTTCTAAGGTATTTCAAATTTGGTGGTTTACGTATGTTAACCTGTAATAGGTTTCTCCTATGAAGTAATTTATTCTATTTTCTGCAGGAAGGTGATAATTCAACTGTTGCTGGCATTACTTTTTATGTAACGGATACTTTTGGCAAGGAACTATATAACTCCTGCAAGGATGTCAAGTTTGGTGCAATGAATACTAGAGCAATTGACTTTGTAGGAGGTGGTGCAAGGGACTATAAAGGTAAATGCTTGCGTTTGTTGTGGCAAGCAAAGCCTTGTTAACATTTAGCGTTTCCAAGCTTTATTTTTACCATTTTGTTTTTTCAATCAAAGTATGAACAATTTTTTTTTCCGGTGAAGTTAATATTCTAGCTCTGTATCTTGATGGGATATTTGTAAGATTCAAGTCAATATTTAGTGAATTTGAATATGGGAAAGCTAGCAACTAAGTTATTGATACTTCATATTACATATCTTAACCTGCAAAGCATATGCGTACGCTTACACTTAGGTCCTAATAGAGTGGAACCATTCACAAGCACTTTGAAGAAGTTCTTATCAGGGGGACTAAGAGATTCGCATATCATTGCAAAATTTGAGAATTAGAGTTAAAGAAGTGGGATAAAAGGAGAAAAAAATATTTCTTTAGGAATGTTTTTCTTATGGTTTGCTATCATAGGGTTGAACTGGGTTCTCCCATAGCTTATAACTGGTAGAGCTATGGAACCAAATTTGCTTTGTAGCTTCTCTAGGCTAGTTTTAAACGATGCAATTGTTGTTCAAATCTTCATTTTTTAGGCATTAGTGATTGGTTCTTATGGGTTGATTACTATATAGGATTGCTATACTATGAACAATATAATAATGAGGGATTCTGAAGAGGGGAGTTCAAACTATTTAGTAAGTTTTAATGGTTTTATATCCTCAAGATGCACTGATATGTGCTTGTTTTACATCTCTTTTTTTAGATGTTCCTCTGTTGATTTTCGCACGCTTTATTTTGTTTACTGGTCATGATGATCATCCCACCATACAGTTAGAATATTTAAATTTGAAAAGCTGAGACATGCCAAGTAAATGCATCTTAAGAGTTATCTGCAGTGCTGAACAGCTGATATAATATGTCAGTCATTATTTTGGTCTTTGGAGATCTAAGCACATTTTCCTTGCCATTGCGTTTCCGAATTTTTAAATTTTATCATTCCCAGTTCTTTCTTAGAAGAATGAGTCAGTTAGTAACATCCTTGGGCTTGGCGCAGAATGGTTTGAATTCATTGGCAGGAAAGCAGGAATTAATGAACCAGGGTCTCCATATTCAATTGATTTCAGAACAACAGTTCCAGGATCTTCTCCCATGGAGCCAATGAATATAAGTGTTTTTTCGTGTGGAGATACATCATTGGGATGTTCTTGTGGGGATTGCCCCTCCTCAAGCATGTGTTCTGATCCATTGCCTCCTATGCCACATGGCAGTGGTTCCTGCTCTATTCATTTAGGTTCTGTTAAGGTGATTCCTTTAAATGGCACGTTTTTAATCTTAATGAAAGAATTTGCATTCTAGCATGTTAATATTTTATTTATACCAATCTTAGGTAACACAGATAAAATTTTAGTCTCATTCTTTGTTTTAGCAAATTATGAAATTCTACAAATATGATGTTTAAGTTTTGAAATTGGTATGATCGCTTGTTTGAATAATTGCTCCTTCTGGATAATTAAGCAGGATAAATAAAAGTATCATTTATGAATCTAAACTGCAGAGTTTCTGAGTTTTGATGGATTTTGCAATGCAGAACATCTGGTGCTTAACTTCAGAAGACTTTCTTAATTCTTAATGGGATTTTCTTATTTTCTGTCTGTGCAGGTGAAATGTGTAGATTTTACAGTGGCCATTGTGTACATTGTACTTGTTTCTGTAATTTTTGGCTGGGGTTTCTTAAGCAAAATTCCAACATCCAATAGGCCAACGTTGAAGCCCCTTTTGCACACTGAGGAAGAAAGTGAACTTCATTCTGTAAATAAAAATGAACATGTGACACTTGCTGTACAAGTATGTGTCTAGTTTAAGCTTGAAAGTGCCTTCTGTTTCTTAAATGAGAGAAGCAACATGCCAACTTAACAGTGTAACCTTTAAGCATGCATTTATATTTTGCACAGAAACTATGTTTTGGATCTGGTTGAATTGTTCAAATGTTTATTGGAAGTTAGCGTATGTCTTGATTGAGAAAATGTGACAATCTTTTTGGTTTTGTGAACTTTATTTCTTTGCGAAAATTTTGCTGATAATGTAATATTGACAACAGTGTGTGATTGCTTTTACACAGGGACATGGAGGGGTTTCCATTTCAAAAAGGGGATTCCGCTTGCCATTTTTCCAAGCATATATATCAAAATTCTATAGGTGCTGCTCTTAACTTATGCAATTATACTTTTGTACCTCTTAAAACTCAGTGATCACTAAATAATGCATCTCATTGTGTCTTGTATGCAGGAGGCATGGAATTTGGGTTGTTAGACATCCAAGCCTTGTGTTGGTGGTGTCAATTGGAATTGTTCTCCTGTTGTGCATTGGGCTTGTTCGCTTGGAAGTGGAGACAAGGCCTGAAAAGGTTTAATTTAAATATAAGAAACCTTACTGTTATGGACAATAAGTGGTTGGTCTAGTGGAAGGAGTGGAAACACATACAGGGCGGGTGCATACATGTCCCATTTTAATGAGTAGACTTGAGGTCTCCTTTTGGTCTCTCAGACAAAATGGCATCAAGTCTACTGCGTAATACCTGGAAGTTGCTAACTTGTGGCAATGAGTTTAAGTTTCAAGTTTTACATTGCTTGTGCATACCTCAGTGCCATGAGTAAAGCCAGATACTCTAGGGCTCAATTGCCTTTTGAAGCCCAAGCTGACTGTGATGTTTCTTATATGGCTTCCTGATCCTAATGGAATTCAATAGTTTGAAGACAGAATGGGAACATTTATTATATAGAATAAATGAAAGAAAAGAGAGTTCTTTGCTTTTTAAACTTGAATGCTTTAATATGGAATTTGTTTATGCACATCATTACGTTTACTTGGTTTCACAGCTTTGGGTTGGCCCAGGAAGCAAGGCAGCACAAGAGAAGAAGTTCTTTGACACTCACCTAGCTCCTTTCTACCGAATAGAACAGGTAATTAAATACACAAATGTTAAATGATTCATTTAGAAGCTGTACAACACATCAAAAATAGCTTTTCATTAATTATAACGCAAGTTCTTCATACTGTTAATTGCCATTGGTATTTTAAAAAAAAAGCATGGTAATTTTCTCTACTCGTGGGCATTGTTAGAAATGTAGCTTTCAGACAACTCAGAGGGGTAATCTTAGAGCAGGGGGCTGGCTGGTTTCAGGAGGGAATGCTAGACAATTGACCAAAATTTTACATTCCAGGCTCTCATTGAGGAGGCTTGTCATCGGTCTTCTAAAATCTTTTATTGTTTTGTAGACTTCTAGAAAGCCTTTGACTTAGTTTTGTGACATATGCTTTTCTAGAAGCTACGCGATGTTGGCATTCCAGATTCTCTCATTATCATCACTTGGAGGATCTATGAGATAGTTGTTAGATAGTTTCATACTTCTTGTGGTCTTTCTAGCTCTGTGAAGAGTACCATTGGGATCAAATAGGGATGCCCTCTCTCCCCAAGCCTCTTCAGCATTTACATGAATGAGCTAGAGGATTTTTTTTCGACAACATACCCATGTAAATGATGGTTACATTTTACATGTGGTGATAACCATACTCGTTTTTGCTGTTGACGTTGTTCTCCTCTCTCACTATGATGGTTTACAAAGACAACTTGATGTCCTTGCTCATTTTTGCGAGCGTCGTCAACTAGTGGTCAACCTTAGCAAAACCAAGGCCATGATATTCAACACCTCCAAATGCTCTCTTGCTCGGTTCCAGTTCCTTTACAAAGGGGAATCTTTGGAGATCACATTGGTTTACACTTGAGGGTTCAATTTTCCAAACCATATTTTAGTATGAAGCCTACCTTTTGGTTACGCCTTTGCAAGGGTTATGCCTCCCTTTGTGTCTTGGAGTGCCAATGCTTCTATATCCATTTCTAGGATAGCCCTTCGAAGATATGCGTATTTGATACCATCATCAAATATATAGTTATATACAGGGCTATGTTTTTGGGGCCTAGTTTATATTCCGTTGATTGAGCTCACATTGAGAGGGTCTAGACTCTTATGATTCAACGTATATATGTTTCAAATGAACTGTTCCTCTGTGCATTGTCCAAGTTGAGTTTGCCACCCAACCTTTAGGCCTTGAATCTATCTTTAGGCTTAGTTTCTACCTTCATAGACTCAAAACCATGGGGCATTCAACTTTGAACCGTTCAAGGTATCCGTACTTAGCCCCTTGTCCTTCAGAGAGGATCGCATCTTTGGGCACTAATAGACATCAACATTGTTGGTATTCTGAGACTAGTTTGCTAGTCTGTCAACATCTCAATTGATAGGTTACCTCCTTTTAGTTACTCTTTAGATGCCCCTCCATTGATTCTTCCCTTAAAGGAGGTCATCATTTGAGCTATCAGAGAAGATATCTATGTCGGTGCATCTAGGTCACTTGGACCTCTTGACGAGTAGAATAAAATCATCAATTAAACTTGAGGCAACAAAGCTTGCCTACCACTTGATAGAGTCACCCAAGGGGCAGCCATTTTATTTATTGATACTGTTACTTTCATTAATTGTCAACCCATGTGTGTATTTGGCAAGGTGTTGGTACTATATATGCGACACTGGACTCTTTCAAAGGTTGAGGTGCTTAATGGCTGTGTATAGGGAAACACACTTGCAAAATGTAAATTGCATGAAAGTACTTTGAAGAAAAAGGAAAGTAAGTACTGGAATTGAAATGCTAATCTATGTTGGAAGCTTCCCACACGAAAATAAAATATATTAACATAATTGAAATACATAAAAATAAGTGAAAGGGCTCACTTATAGGAATGAAATGAAATGGAAATGCGCACACAACAAAAAGAAACTATTTAACGGATGGGAAACCAGACTACTGGATTCGTGCAAGTGGGCCATGCCTCGGTTGGATTGGAGCTTGACTATCCTCCTTGTTAAAGACATGATTTAAATAAAATCAACTCTTATTGATCCAATAGTAGCATGAAAGCAATTGATACATGCCCATTACAATCTGATTTGAACTTGATCTCAACACAAGAAATTACAATACTCTATTCTACTCTTAATTCTGAATTATTTATTACCTTACTTGCACCTTGTAGCTTCTTTCTTAAATAGAGAAGGCAATTCTTTATTTAGATCTACAGAATCTAGAGGTCACAACCATAAATCTATGGTTATTCCCATAATACAACAATCTAAACAACAATACTAAGATAGTAGAAATAATAAGATGTTGCAACTAACAATCATAAAACAACTAAAACAGGACACAAGAGGAAAACAATTTGTTCCATTGTTGCAACAGTCTTGGAGGCATGGTCCAATGGAGAAAGAATGATGATAAGGTCTTCTTAACATTGACTTGTCCTTTTCCTTGATTATAGGATCCACCATATTGCTCAGAGTGTGGAGAATATCCACTTCAAACTGTCAACTAGCTGTCACAATCACCACATGATGTCAACAATAGGTGCTATGGGTTAGCTTCCGGTTGTTACGGTTTAGCTACCTAGTCGCTATGGTTTAGCTACCCAATTTCTACAAGCTGCACAACAACTGCTATGGGCTGCAGACAGATGCTACGAGTTGTGCCCAGTTGCTATGGGTTGTGCCAATAGTTGCTACATGTTGTTAACAATTTGATAGATTCCTTTCCTCTTATGGTTGATAGTGTGAACATCTTGCAATAACCATTTTCTGCATTCTTTATTAGTGATATCATAAATATTCAAGCTATTAAATCATATTAGTTTATACCAAAACAATGTTTATATACGTTATTCACATAATATGTGTTGTATGACAAAGTAGTGTGGATAGCAACATAGGGAGGTATGTTAGGAAAGACTAAGAAGCAAGATGAGGAACAATTTTGGACCTCATCGCCTCTCCTTCTCAGTGGTTCATCCCCAAACTTGCCTTCTTTGTTGAGCATTTATTGTAGGTGGTGGATGGTGTCATTCGTCGCCCTGACTATCTCCACTGTCATTGGTCTCATGGCTTGAGGTTTTCTCTCAGCCAATTGAGGGTATGCTCACACTAGCTATGGGTTGAGATCGATCATCATATTCCATGTGGGGACCGGATTTGTCATCTTTGCACCCTCCAGGAGGTGGATACTGATGAGCCCTTCATTTTCAGATGCCATATTTATTATGAGACCCAAGGGAGATACCAGTGTCATTACAGAGACTTGGGAAACTCTCAATCCTTTCTTTCGATACCCGAATGAATGGTGCATGGCCCTTTTTCTTGGGTGGGTTGTCAATCGTTGACATAGGACCTTGTAGGGAGCCATTAGAGCCCCCAAGCCGATCACTTCATTCTTTCAGCACCTCACAAAGGTTGGTGGCATTAAGCGCCCTTTTGACATTGTTGCTTCACACATTGAGGGGGGTAGGTCAATAAGGCGACACTCATCTCTGTACAACACTACTCCTAAGGTACCCCAACACACAGCTCTTGGCGATAGGGGATCCACTCTTACTCAACATCATGGATCTGCTCCTCGGCATCGTGGATATGTTCTTTGGCATCATGGATTTGCTTCTTCATGACTGCCTCCTGGTCTATGGAGGCAAGTACACATGAGTTTATTTGCTGCCACACGAGTTTCTTCGACCTTGGATGTTAGGAGGGATTCTAGGAGGAGTGATTTGCTTCCTCCTAGGATTACCCAACCTATGGCCCTCTTAGCCCCTGACATTTCTTGAGGAGCATTATCAAATCTTGCATTGGCCTTTCACAATGATAGACGATGACTCCCCCACATGGCTATTTGTATGGCTACCCTACTCACATGGGTTGGGGTATTTTCCTGCGTTGGGTTTACTTCACGTTTACTTTTAGTGCTTTTGTTATTTTATTATTTAGTTAGTCATTGTTCGTGGGGGCCTTTTACCCTAGCTCTTTCTATTGTAATTAGGTGTATTCTCGAGTCCCATTGATCTACTTTTGGTCATTCATGGACATTAGTATATCTTTCTTTCTTTCTTTCTAATTAAGCAAGATTCTGAAAAGGCAGGTCAAGCTTTAGCACCTGATTATATGTTTTGGAGGTCATCTTGGGATAATCCACCGTCTTATGATTTCTTTAACTGTTTGGGGCTCCTTTGAGGTGAATCCTTAACAATCATTGCTAGAACCTTGGAAGAAATTCTCAAAAAAAATGACAAAAAATAGATGCATTGTTTAACTTTATGATACAACATACACCTGACAAGTCTTGTTGACTGTAACCAAACTTATAATGTTAGATTGGTGATCTCTCTTTCCCTCTCCATTGGAAGGCCATGAAAAGAATGTAAGAAAGGATAAATTCTAAGTCTATAGCTGGGACTGTCATAAACTGTGTAGTATTAAATGCCGAATTCTAAGTCTATAGCTGGGACTGTCTTAAACTGTGTAGTATTAAATGCCGCATTGCAAGACTTATAAGTAATAACTCTTATGAACTAGTCACAAGGAAATCTTTGAAGGTCTATGCCAAGAGGGTTTTCTTCTATTTGATTGAATTTGGGATATGGAATATAGCAATGGCAGAGAAAGTTTTGTTGCAAGCAAACAAGATAAAGTACGACAAGTTTATAAATATCATGCTTGTGCATAACATCTTATTCTTCCGTGTATTTTTTCCCATTAGAAGTGCTAGAATAGGAATCTTTCTTTAATTTCCCAAGTTCTTTGTACCAGTTTTTTTGATGTTGATATTGCATTCTATTTTACTTTCTACTATTTTTGTCAGACATAGATACAAATGTAGACATTCAAATACAGTAGCAGGGCTTAGGTTGCAAAAAAATGGTTATTTAGTTTGGGAGATGAGAAACAAGAGAGAGTATGTGACAGAATTTTTTATGGTACTTTCTTTCTCACTCTTACATGCCCAGAAATAGAGACACATATTAACAAACAGTCCTGGACATTAATTGCAAAATCGGGGCTTGAAGTTTAACAGAAATGACAATGTGTGCATGTGCATCTATCACTCACTGTAATCTTATTCAATGGATTGCAGCCAATCCACAGCCTCCATGTGATTGAACTAGGTCTTATGTGTCTGTTATTAACCAATTCTTGAATCTAATGCTTGATTTTTTTTTCTCTAAAAATGAATACTTGTAAAAGGAAGCATTAGGTGACAACAATAATAGTATCAAATCAATAGTATGCACTACTGAACAATGAATTGGAACTCCAGTTGGGGACAAGAAAGGATCCTTGTAATCTTTCAATACTTGGTTCATTTGTCTCTGCTTTGTTGAGAAAGCAAGGGTGCATTTTACTATGAGTTTGTTTCTCTTTCTCCACTTTCTTTAGATATCCAAATCACCGGTGCCTAGCTCTTTATCTTTGCGAGGTTGTCACCCTCTGATGCAAATCCCTACAGAAGGAGCCTAGAGACTCTAGAGCTCCCATGTTGATCACCTCTTTCTTCCAGCCCATCCAGGCGATTGGCAGCACTAAGCGCCCTTTGGACTCCGATGCATCACACATTAGAGTTGAGAGATCAATTACGCGACGCTTTTCCCAACATATCAGTACTAGTTAGAGTACCTAGATCCCCCATCTTGCTCTCCCTCAGCATTGTGGCTTTGCCCCTTCTTGCGGACATGGGCCTACTACTTACCGGTCAACCCCCAGATCATAGGGACAAACTCACATTACGAGTTTATTTTGTACTATGGGAAGTACATTGGCCTTGGATGCTATGGGAGATTCTAGAGGAAGTGCTTTGCTTCTCCCCAAGATCTCCCAAATGGGCCCCTCCAACATTGGGTACTCTTCGACGAACACTATCAGATCCTTCCACAGTGATTGATGATGGGTCAGACAACCCCTCCACTTCAGGCACAAACAGAGATTTTCGATGAAATCTTCCAGTCTTCATCGGCACATGCTTTTGGAGGCTCTTATTCGCCCTTGATTGCTTTTTGTATTGGTTCCATTACCACCTTTGTTTGTGGCACAATGCTTTACTTTGTCTTGCATACTTTAGCTTCTTGGATTCTCTTTCCTTGAGCTTTATATTGTTAACAGTGGTATCCTCGAGTCCCATTGACCTACTTTTGGTCCTCCGTGGACATTAATATAATCTTTCTTTCTCTTTCAGGTCTAACCATCAAAAGTGTATATATATATATTTGTGGCTAATCAACTGTTTACATTGCTTAGTGCTCATGAGCAAAAACTTGGGAACTTCTTTTGGTGTTCTAAACCTTTGTCGTCCAACGTCTATGATAACACTTATGGGGTGGGATTGATTGTATGATGTTGGTAAAAATAACAAGGCCTTATGTGTCATTTATTAATGAATTCTTGAATAGAATGCTGGATTTCTTTATTCTATAAAAATGAACATCTGTAAAAGAAAGTATTAGGTAACAACAATCATGGTATCAATTTGATAGTATGTACTACTGGACAATGAACTGGACCTACAGTTGGCAAGTTGAAAGGTTTCTCATATTATTCCAATACTTTGTTCATCTGTCTCTGCTTTGTTGAGAATGCAATTGTGCACTTTTGGGCTGCGATTGTGTTCTTCTCTCTTTTAGGTCTAATCATCAAAAGTAAAATTATTTTTTTGAGGCTAACAAACTTTTACATTGCTAAGCGCTGATGAGTGAAAACTTGGGACCAGCATCTATGCTAACAATTATGGGGGTAGATTGATAGATTCTATGATGTTGGTAAAAGTAAGGCTGCCCAAGTGCGTTCTTCTCTCTTGTAGGTCTAACCATCAAAATTAAAATTAGTTTTTTGTGGCTAACCAACTTTTACATTGCTTAGTGACGATGAGTGAAAACTTGGGAACTACACTTGGCAATCTATATCATTGTTATCTGATATCCATAGTCACAAGGTTCGGATTCGAGTTCGAGTTCGAGTTCGACAAGGATAAAATTCGATTCAAGTTCGCCAATAGATAAAGTTCGAAAAAAAATTCGCCATTAAGTTCGACTTATATAAAAACATAAAAAATATTTAAAAAAAAGTCAAAAAGAAATCCAATAAAAATTAAAAATAATTGTAAATAAATAAATAAAATAAAAAATAAAATTAATTTAATAAATAAAATAAAAATAAACATAAAACGAAATTAAAAAAATGGAAAATAAAAATAATTGTAAATAAATTTTAAAAATAAAAGGAAATAAAAATAAAAATAAAAATAATAAAAAATTAGTTTAATAAAAAAATAAGAACAAAAACTGTTAAAACCCAAAAAAAAGGAAAAAATAAATAATAAATAAAAAAATAAACGAAACAAATTCCCCCTCTCCTTCTCGGCCCTTAAAACAAAAGGAAACAAAATCCCCCTCTCCTTCTCGGCCCTTAAAACAAAAGGAAACAAAAAGTTTAAATGTCAAATCATTAAGATAAAAATGAAAATAAAAACCCTAAAATCATTACACGATAAAGTTTTATGTTTTAAAAAAAAATCATAACAAATAACAAACCTACCTCATGTCGTTGGGTCACCGATCGCCACTCTCCGAACAACTCTCCTCCCTCGATAGATGGCGATAGCTTGTCGCTGGGTGTTGAGACCACTCGCGGGCACAATCTCATTTACTGACACTTTCTCTCACAAGGGCTCATCGGTGCATTGAATCTCACAGAGTGCATGCCTTAAGGGGTGCACTGGGAATGGGGTGGGATCGGCTTGTGGCACTTTGCGAGATATATTCTCATACTATTCTATCACGCATACATCCCTTCATGCAACCTTCATACCTCCTATGATGTCTCCTTGAAATCTTGAAACCTTGAAATATGGCTAAGTTTGAAACCCTGAAACCCTGGAATCTGACTAACTCTGGAATATGATAGGATCCTCCAAAACCTAGAATTTGCATTATAGCTCCTAGCGGTTCGAAACCCCTCTCAAACACCCTGAAAGTATATAAATAAAATATAACTTAAAGTATAAGAAACTAGATGTAAACTTATACTTAAATGTTTATTTTATTTATATACTGTTGGGTTCGGACTAGATTTACATTTTTAATCCGGAAGCCCGCAAAAAATCAGAAAGTTCCGGATTTCGGCCAGATGCGGCCGAATCTGGTAACTATGGTTTTAGGGTTCGCCATCCGAACATGAAATTCGCCGAACAGGGCGAACTTGAGCGAATTTTTAGTGAAGGGCATTAAGTTCGCCGAATTTCGAATTTTTAGTTAAAAATTTGGCGAACCTTGTGACTATGCCGATATCTATGATAACACTTATGGGGTTGGACCGTGGACCAGTAGATTCTATGACATTGGTAAAAATTAGGTTTCCCAAGTAGGAAATTACATACCTCCAATAGGGCTACATCATATAAGACTCAGAAACTTTTCAAATTCCTTGTAGCTTCCATTGGGGGGCGGGTACAGGGGGCGCGGAAGTGTATTGTTTTCTTTAAGTTCATTGATATTTCAGGGAAAATGATGATTGTTAGTTATTATGTGATGTATTTGAGGAGGTTGTGATGGAGGTGGGCATCAAAATGTCTAAATGCCTCTAGGCTTCAATCATCTAGTTGAGGGATAAATCCTCGTAGAGAGGCATCCGATTTATTTTTTAACTCCTTGTGCAGCCCATTACCATGATCTGGGTTAAAATTAAAACATGTTGTGAAAAAAAGAAACTTTTGCAAAAACTGTGGCTGATCCATGTTAGGGAAACGGGTCACACTTATGATGGGCTCAATAAAACTCAACAAATAATCTGCACTGATCCACCTATCATCATCAAAGATCATAGTTTTTACTCTTTGGGCTTGGTCTTTGCTTGAATACCTCCATACACTCCACATGTGTCTGATGAACATGCTATTAAGTGCTTCTTACACCTTGACAAGTCATCTCAAGACGATTGTGTGAGAGGTGAGTCTAGTCTCAACAACCTATTAGAAAATTAAAATAAAAAATTTAAAATTTTTATGAAAATCTACAAGTACCAGATTAAAAAAGCTAAATTTTAATAACAAAAATAAAACAACAAAAATAAAGAAAATTAAAATATACAAATAATTTCAGTAGCTCCAAAGCTAAGAAGAATTTGAAGATGGCTTGAAAGAGGTGATGGTTTGTGACAAACATATGAATCTCCTCAGCCTTGGCATTCACTTGCTTGATTTATTTAATTGTTTTGCTATTTTTTTGCAATATGAGGTTGAGCGAGTGGAAAATGCAAGGTGTCTAGAAAATGTGCGCATACCATGCCTCCAACAACTTCCTTGCGGCCTTGCAATCTTTTGTGTTATTTGTTATGACTTGCATAATATGGTGCCTTGAACACATTAAAGGATAATTAATTCATATACACACATTGTGCAATATGTCCATTGGTGACATCCCTAGCCTCATTTTGAAAGGATCTTTCCAATGATCCTTTTGTTTTCTTGTTTAAAAGAGGAGAATCCTCTGTGCGTGGAGGGTGTTACCAAATATGATGTGTCGTCACAATTGGGGAACCGGTATGAGGAGTTAGGGCAACTGGTGGGTTTCTTGATGCTTTGGTTTTCTTTGACAAAGGGTGAGCTGATTTCATGGCTTGGGCTACATTGGTGTCTTTTTGCTCTTTGATGTCTTCAAAACTTTTTGATTTTGTCATCGATTATCATCCTTCCCCATGCAATCTTTGACACCCACGTTAGGTATGTGACATAAGTGGGCTTTCACCTGATTGTATGAGCTAACATATTGAATATTGCAAGTATTGTATTTCCAAATATGCCTCTCACCACTTGGAACTTGGTTTATCATTGTCACATACTTCCAACGCGGCAATTGTGCATTGATTTTAAATCGGGGTTGGCCTACATAGGTATAAGTTGTTGACATTATCGTATATCCAGCTGGAATTTAAAAAAACACACAATGTTAACAAAAAATGACAAACAAACCCTAGGGCATAGCCTACATTTACTTGTCAACTTGTAAAAAAAAAGGCAAAAAAACAAAAACAAAACAATACAAGTTAAAAGTTTAAAACCTTACCTTGGCAGCAAATGAGATCCTCAATCAGTGTAGGAAAATAATTAAAATGTTGCTTGATGAAGCTTCAACCCTAGATCAACAATGGAAGGTAAGTATGTTATGAGAAAATGAGATGTAAGTGCTTTTGTTTTCATGTTTTGTGTTCTTTTATCTTATGTTTTTGTGCTTTACTTAACTTTCAGGGTTTGCAATGTTTTCTTTTTTTTTATAAATTTTTTATTGTTGCTTTATGTCTAATTTGGAGGAAAATTAAGAAAATAAAAAAAATGTTGTAGACCTCGGGATTTGCTTGGATTTGTCTTGGGTGACTCTGGTTCAAACCTAGACGAACCCGAATCATATTTAGTGCAGTTATGGATCGATACCCATACTTGGGACGGACCGGGGTAGGCTTCTTCTGCAGACTGGGGCAAATCAGTATCTTAGCCCTTGTTTTGATAAAGATCCGTAGATGTTTGGAAGTGATGCTGCGATTATTTATTTCTTTCATGTTTGTATGTATTGGAATCGGTCTCAACATGGACGAGGGTCCGTGCTTGTATATGCAGATATTACTTCTAATTGTACTGGTGCTATTAAGGGAGTAGCAATAGTTTTGAGTGGTTCAACAATGGAATGTAATGAATATTCTTTTTCTTTTGAAGATTCCTGTTCCCTTTTGGTATTACAGGAGGGACTGTGAGAGATGTAATTCTCGTCTTTTTTATTAATATACATACTTGAATTTTATCATAAGAAAATAAATTAGAAAAAGTTAGGAAACTAACTTAAACATTGATATATGTTGTTTCTGAATGGTAGACTCTTCTAACATATTTTTGGATCTAGTGCAAAAGATCCTTGAACTGATTGATTGTTTCTGTTACAGCTGATCTTGGCAACCATTCCTGTTTCAGAACATGAGCCAGCTCCAAGTATTGTGACAGATAAGAATATCCAATTATTGTTTGAAATGCAGAAAAAGGTTAGCGTTTTACATAATAAAGTTTGTTAAAGCTTCTTGTATCTATTATTTTGTTTTGTATGGGTAGACAGCATTGAAATTCTTTCTCAGGAGCATACTAATAGATATATACAGGATATATAAGTCTAATGGAAGTCTGGAAGGCTATTTGGTTATTTCTGATTAAAGCATTATCAATGACTCAATTATTGACAATAATTTACCAGATTACGAGTTGGAAACATTGTTGTACTTATATGGCTAGAAAGCAATCCTTTTCTCAATTTAGTTTCTGGCTGATTTCTTGGTGGTTTTTTGGAGCTCCAGGTTGACAGAATTCGTGGAAACTATTCTGGATCTTTAGTCTCTCTAAAGGATATTTGCTTGAAGCCTGTGGGTTCTGACTGTGCCAGTGAGACTATTTTACAAGTATACTTCTTTTCCCTAGAAATTCTTTGGAGAGAATTGAAAGCATTATTGAAAAGAAGAGGCTGCTTTTATTGCATTTTTAAATCTCGTGCTGTTGTTTTTGGAAATCTTAGATCCGCAATTAAACATCGAAGCATGTTGCAAACTAGCTACTTTCTTTTTAGTGCTTTCAAGTTTGGTGGACTTAAGTGTGCACGTGTGTGCATGTGTCTGTGTGGGTGCATGCATCTGTGGGTGGAGCGTGTGTCTATTATCGTGACTTATGAGACAATCCATGCTTAATAGTTCAAACTGTTTTAAGCTTCTACTCATACGGAAATCGTCATCAGCATGCATTTTCATAAGGATGTGAACATGTTCATGCACATGCATGTGTCCTTTTTTAATAGTTAAAACTCTTTGAAGCTTATACTCCCACAACAATCATCGTCAACATGTATTTCCCTAAAGTTGTTAGAGGCCTCTGGGAAGGTGTGAAGGATTTGAGAAATTATATGCTTATGGTTTACTTTCTGAGAACAATACTGAATTGTAGCAAATCTGTAGATTGTCCAAGGCTGAAAACGGGGCCAGGAACCAAGGCGGACATAATCCAGAAAATTTGGAAGAAACTGTTAACTTTGAAAATCTGACTAGGAGTGGATTGCTGTTCTCCTAACATGACCAGGTGCAGACTGGTATATTCCTTGTAATCCCTTCCCCAGAATAAGATCGACAACTCTAATCTTCTGATACCGGGCTCCAAAAATCCTGCTCAGTTTGTTAGAATTCACTGTGCATCACCTGAATATTTTCCCCCTTCCTTAAAACCCTAACCAGCTTGCAAAACCTAAAAAAGATGTAATCAATTGGGGGGCCTGCCTCAGCCGAATCCCCATCCTTGGAAAATTTCGAAACAAGCACTATTTGCAGTTTAGGAAGCAGCAATGTGGTGCAAGCCTTAACCCTTGTATGAATTTTCGCTACATGATTGATTGGCAATGATGCAATATGAAGACTCCGAAGGAAATACTGTTTTTTGAAATCAAATGCTAGACTTTTGCTTATCACTCTTGATCTTTTCTTGAAACTCTTGCTTTCAAAGATACTGATTCACTTGTATCTTGCTTCTCCTATATGCACTTATGCACCTGTGTACATATAGACATCAAATTCAAATCAAAATGGTTTTCACATGAAGCCAATACACAAAGGGTGGGAAAGCTGACAAATTAATGCAAAATCATGGGGAAAACAGGGGGGAGGGGTCAAAGGACCCACAAAAAGAAGGGACAAGCCCATGAAACACGGGAAGCAGAGGAAAACAGAGAGGAGAGATAAAACAAACAGCATTGAATTGTAAAAGGGGCACAAAACACAAAAACCATGCCAATAAGAGTTTAATATGAACTGATAATCAATATGCACACAAGTACCTTAAAGGAATGTGAACTGACATTTAAAACTACGCCCTGTACCAAAATTAGGTGTCTACAGGGAGGCTAATGGCATAATGGTATTAATATTTGCCATAGCTAAAAGTAACAACTGAAAACCAAGACAAAATATGACTTACGGATTAGACATCTAGCCTGAATCCAATTGACAGGATTTCATCTAGGAGTTGAAACAACCATAAAAATTCCCGTGACCTGAGCCTCAGTATTACAGAAACTACAATCTAAATTATGAATTTATTCTGCAAAATTAAACTTACCATTTGTTTTAGAAATTTTAATCATGTCCCATACAGCTTAAAACTGCCATGGGATTTGTGCTGAAGTCCTGAGAGTCAAAAAACTGTGAAAAATCATGAAAAGGCAATTTTTTGCTTTTTTTCCTGATTTTGTCTGTACAGCTGGCACATTTCTGTAAAATTCACACAATTTGCATAGAAATTTAGAAAACATCCTTGATTTCCAAGTCTGCAAAATTTTAATTTTAATTTTTCTGATTTTGTCTGTACAGTTGGCACATTTCTGTAAAATTCAGACATGTACACATAGAATGTGTTGTCGATTTACAAGTCTGTACAGTCGGCACGAAAATGCTCTTGTATGGGGGAATGCATTTGGTCTTCAATGTCATGCTTTGGACACCCTACACACTGCCTTTACTTTAACCTCCAACAGTTAGGTATCTATTATATATGTGGATCCAGAACACCTTAGGTCATTGCAGAAGGATGGAATCATTGATAGAGTGACAAAGCACAGCCTCTAGGGTACTTGCCAACACTTTCAAGTTGTTAAGGTTTGACAGTATGGAGATCAATCCAAGTGGTACACCTTGGCGTAGTTCCAACTTCCACGTACAATTTCCATAATGAGTTGGGTGCGATGGTGACCAGTAGTTTTGAACAAGGGGTGATTTATTAAACCGCAAACAAGGATATTAGAAAGTGTGTGTGCATCACTTGGCAGCACACCTGTAACTGAATCTTGATGCCCATGTATAAATATGTATTGTAGCATCATTCTTGTCTCTCTTAGAACTCTTGTAGTTTCTTAGAAATTTGAGTATACAAGGTATACCTGACAGTCGTCTTTAGGACAAAAGCACACAGGATTTCAATCTCACTTGAGCATTTTTGTGTCATTGATATACTTATCCTGTTAATGATCAATTGAACAACATTCATGCTATATTTTCGTTTAATTTGGGTATGTATGAATTTTTCTTGCATTGGGTAGTGGTGTGTATATTTCATTTTCGCATTATAATTCCAGACTCCCCTGGTTCTGGAGTTATCTTCTGTGCCAACACACTGTTGGGTGCTGTGGTATGATTCACCAGGATGTGTTCTGTCACATACCTATTGTTGTTAAAGAAAGAAGTTATTGCAGTATTTTGAATCCATGGTTAACTAAACCCTAACTGTGACATGCATGCTTATGTGAACGCGCAATCATGAGCAGTTAGGTGAGTCCGTACAAGGATTCATACCCTTCAATTTAATTCTGTAGTGGATTCAGGAACAATATTGGATAGGGAAAGAAACAAACAAATGTGCCCTGTCACATACAGATTGTTGTTGAAGGAAGAAACTATTGTGTCATTTTAATTCCATAGTTGGAAAAACCTTGACTGTGACAGGCATGTTTATCTGAAGATGCAATCACGAGCAGTGAGGTGTTTCCAGAAAACGATTCAGGCCCTTGGCTTTAATACTGTAATTGAGCCATGGACAATATTGAACAAGGAAACAAACAAGATACAGGCTGAACACAATATCTACATTGGAAAGTAGTAATGAAGCAAACAACTATAAGAAAATGACACACGTAGATGCCAGTATATGAAGAGGTCAAAGAGAATGATCACACCCAAGCTGTTATTCCACGATACATCACAATGAGGGGCTTAGGTCTCTATATATAGCCGTTTAATTACCATTTGATATCCTTGAGTACTTTGTTATTTAGTTCTCTCAGCTTCGGTCATAGCATCTCCTTTTGCAGCTACATTGTTCATTGTTGCATTCAATTTGACAATTACAGATTTCAGCTCTTTTTATTCTTGCAAACATAGTTTGATCGCCCTTTCGTAATTCAGTCTTTAACACACAAATTGAAAATCCTTCTGCCTAAACTAAAAATACTTGCAATCTGATGGCCAACAACCATTTGCCTAAAATAGGGCAAAATACTTGCAGAAAATAGCCAAGATGGAAAGAGACCCCTTTTGGATGCTGTATCCCAATGTTATGGCTGTTAGAAAGTAAAAGTCCAGTAACCATTCTTTTAGCCTCGTAAGTGCCCTTTTCCTTGGTCAAGATCCAAAATTGATTGCATTTGGACAGCATATACCAAAGTTGTGGCTCTTTGATAAAAATTCCAACTACTTCTGTTTCAGGCCCTCAAGTCCCTTGTCCTTTAACCATTGGTTGCCAATATGACTAGAATAAGCTGAAAATCAGAAAAGAAGAACAATGTTCCACTTAATGTAGATTTGGACAGAAAACCTCCTCCGTGCAAACCTAATGATTTAACCTGTGAAGTTATCAATATTTTTGAAATTGAGTATCGCTAAACAATTACATGTTCTTTTCAACTGCAATAGGAAAAAATAAAAGAGCTTGTGATCCGTTAGCGATAAGGGCAGAATTTTTTGATTTCAATCTAATTTAATTTAATTCTATTTTCAGTGCTTTTGTTCTTCTTCTTGTATTTAGTTAGTCATTGTTCCTAGGATCTGTTTACCCTAGCTCTTTCTATTGTAGTTAGATGTATTCTTGAGTCCCATTGAACTTCATTTGGTTATTTGTGGACATTAATATAATTTCTTTCTTTCTCTTTGAATGGTCCACAAAAGGAATTTTCACTCAAAATTTAGTAATTGTTAACCAAATAAAATTTCAAACTGTTATAACTTATCTCATAATGATGGGCACAAAAAACATTCTGCAATGGAGCACCTAAAATAAAATTCAGGATGCCATTTTATGGACCGAACTTTATCATATGATCCATCACATAATCAAAGGGCCTCCCTTAAAAAATAAAATTTGCAGCAGGATCATTACACACACCCTAGGATTATAGTACTCAAATAACTACATTGGGTATCATATTCCCATCTCCTATACCTGGATAAATTATGCAAAGGAGTGCAAAACATAAGTATTTAGAAAATATTGATGATGATAACATAATTAATGTTGACGTAATGTGCAACAATGTTTTCTGAAACTCGACATATGCATAATTTTTGACAATATTTAACCAGATATTCAACATGCTCTTTAGCTGTGGGCATACCAGTTGACAATGTGTGGTATGAGCAGTATTTATGAATCTATCTTAGATAATATTTTCTTGACTCGGGAGAATCAACTACATATATACTTTCTTGCGAAAGATGGTTCTAGCCTTGTGTATTTTTTGACACCTGAACAACCATCATCCCTCAGGCTATTGGACCTCCTATCTCTGATTTTGGCAAGCTAAAAAAGGGGTTTATATCTTAACGATCACTAGTTGTGTAGCAATATAATGGCTTCCCATTTTCCCATATCCAATCTCTTGTAGTGGGCACTTTGAACTCCATTTGAAATCTTAGATGCCAATTCTAGGGATTACACTCACAAAGTTGTGGTTAAATGGATTTAACTATTTCTGTTAACATTTGGCTATGATTCTCTGTCCTCTAACTTTTCCAACTATTTTGTTCTTAACCTGTTCCATAAGTCCTATCACTGTTAAAGCCATACTAAGGGGGGAGTTGATTCAACTCTCCTCTAATTAAGGGAAAAGTCCAAACGTCTTTCTTCCAAGTCCGAAGCATCATGCAGACCTCTGAACTGCCAAAGCAATTGACTATGAACAAGCTGTGATGCTTTCCAAATTTGCTCAAGAAGCATGTAGATATAGGTTATAAATATTCTTCCTTAACTGAGAACATAAAAAAACATGAAAGGGCCTTGGATGCTTGCTATATTTGAGGCTATCAAAATCCCTTGCCAAAAAAGGATCTGTGATACACATCTTCAAAATATCGATTTTTCATGTATTTGACCCATTATCATTTTGGTCTTTTTCACTAACTGAACCACATTCTTGTTGGAATTTTGGGCAATATTAAATTGCATACATGTCTACCTTATGATGTCCTATATTTGATTAGGAGATGAGATGATTAGTTGGCTGGTAGTTATATCCAACATTTGAGATTAGGTCTCCTAGTATGACAGTAAAGAGGCCTCCTTTATGATATACACTTGTAAATACAAACTGGCTCTTATACCTAACCTTGCACGACCAGTCTTTAGGCTTTCCGTGGGCTTGTTTTGGTTTTATTTATAAGAATTGCATTAGTGGTCTCCAATGCTATTATGTTTTTATTTTAGGATGTTGATTGCTTGTAATTGTGTCCACACACCCTTTGTCTTGTATGATTCTGAACTTGTAATGCCAATGCTTTAAAGCTAATAATTTTGGGTTAGTTAAATATCTTAACACATACAATTTTGAAATGCTGTTTCTGTTTTTGTCTGGTTCTCAATCTTTTGGTAATGTTTTGTAAGGATGTAAATGTAAGGAAAATACTTTTTAACAGAATTTATTACCTCTAGTACCTGTCCTATTGTACTTATGTGTGATGAGTCTGTTTGGATTCCCAATTTTATATTGGTTGCGTATGATGTATCATAATTGTTCTCTTATTTGCAAAAGTAAATGCTTGTGCTATTGTACACATTTTTTCAATGGATAAACATCTAGGTGCCATTCTTGACTGCTTCTATATAACTTCTCTCTTGTTATATTGAAGTTCTAGGCTCAACATGAAATTAGAAGATGGTGTGTTTCTTATAATAGAGATGCTTTAATAAAAATATGATACATCAACATGTCTGGTTGTGCAGTACTATAAAATGAAGACAGATCTGTTTGATCAGTATGGGGGGTCTTCACATGCAAAGTTTTGCTTTGAGGTATGTGTCATATGGGAATCCTAGTATCGACTGAATCGTAAGAATTTCCCTTATTGTTAAATGCTTTAATTGTGCATCTCACAAGGAAATCAATAATTTCATCTGAAAATTAACTTGTTATTTGCTAAACTGTTTCTCGTAATAACTATGACTTTTCTATATGATGGTCTATTTTACATTGTTATTATCTGAAGTGACTGTTTTGTCTTGATGTTGAGTGTTGGTCAAAACAAAATATGTCTATATAAAACAAAAGATCATAGGGAAAGTTTGAAATATTAATTTTGTACATGCTTCTTCACTCTGCAAGCAATTAAGTATTCAAAATATATTCATTTATTTGTGCTTTTTCCCTTACTCAGCATTACACATCTTCAGAGCCATGCTTGAGTGCATTCCAGGCTCCAGTCAATCCAAGCACGATATTAGGGGGTTATGCAGGAAACAACTATTCAGAGGTCTGTTAGTAGTAGCTGCATTTCAGAAGGATGTTAAATTGTTACCTTAGTTGTATAGTTTAACAGCTTTGTTAACATATATTTTAATGTCTAAGTGCAAATATCTCGGCTCAGCAATTTTTTTTGGACAGGCAACTGTGTTTGTGATCACCTATCCTGTGAGTAATGCTGTTGAAGAGATGGGACATGAAAATGGAAAAGCTGTAGCCTGGGAGAAGTCATTCATTCATCTAGCTAAGGTGTGTTTACATTCAGTTTGCAATAATATCTTGGTTCTAAGAGATTTCATGGAGCTTTCATTTTGTGAGATGTTTCTATTTGGGAGACAACCTAAAAATGCATGGGATACAAGCTGTCATTATGATACAAGTAGGATGATATAACAAGAAACATGAGATACTTTCAATAATATTCCTTGAAATGCATGGGAGACGACCTAAATGTCAGATGAAGGCAAACTCAAAATATTTGTGTGTGTATATATATAAAAAAACATGGCACTCTACAAACAAGCTCTCTGATTAAACTCGTGGAAAATAATATAACTGTCAATCACTGTTACCAATAAATCCCACCTTTTTTCTCTACATGTCATAGGTTTCATAGTGGGCTATCACCCACTTTATTGGTTGTTTGGTACAAATACGGATATGGGATTAGGGTTTGCTGATACGGTGATTTTTTTTTGGGCCTAGATATGTTTTTGGATATGACCGTACAAAAATATATATAAATTATATCAAAATAAGCAAAATTAACCACATAATATGCATATAGTAAACAAAATAAGTTAAATAACCACATAACATACGAATAATTCTAAGATATTCATGATATTTAGTGGTTGAACTTAGATTAGTCCTACAACAAGTACATATTGCAAATGTTCCAATGCATGGACAAAAATCAAGACAAATCAGTATATTAAAGTAGGTTCATTGTAAAGGGCATACAAATAACAATATGGCTAATGTCAGCATTTTGCTAAACAAATCACAATAATAGAAAAGAAGCTATCTATAATTTTAGATACCCTACACCATATAACTTGCCCCCAACATCCTAACCAAGTTTGTATGATGGCAGGGAAAGGATAACTCAACTTTGATACTATTGTTACAAACACCTTTTCTTGTACATTCGTACATACGTAGAGAGAAAATGCATGAAGTGCAACCCTTCCATGCACTGCAGGAAATGTTAAATACATATAACTGATGACCACCATGGCAAAGACTAGAGTATGGCCATACAAGAAAAAAGAGATGGAAACCTTTGAATAGGCACCATTTGACAATAAGATGGCCAGACTTCCTCCAAAGAGAGATTATGAGCCCACTGTATTTTCATACAAAAGATCAAATAGGTCCACAACCTTTAACAACTAGTAGCAAACACTCCCAACTTTGAAATAAATAAGCTCTCAATGTTTATTTTTAATTGTTTTTTGAAGTCCATATTTGAATTTTTGTCAAGTGAAAACAAAAATAAAAATTTAGAAAAAAAGGTTTCTGGCCGTGGATCTTGCTTGGATACGTTCAAGAAACACTGGGAGCCTTGCTGATACTACTGGATATGTCCCAGGATGTATCTGAGAGTGCCTGTAGGGCTCCTGGCGTTTCCTGGACATATCCAGGAAGTTTATTGTAGTAGGAGCTTTTTCTGAGCAGTATTGTATCAGTATCTGGGACCCTATACAATAGTATCCTGTAATGTAGGTTAGGATTGCTCTCCACAAGCAATTCTTTGATTGAACTAATCATATTTCCTTATTTTCTTTGATTTTTCAAGTTCATTTTTTTTATTATTCGTGGCATGTAATAATTTTTGCACTACATGGAGATCATTTTTTTGAAAGAGGATTGCTTCAGTAACAAGGTAGTATTTAGTTAGTTGTTGATCCTAGGGTCCTTTTACCCTTTCACTTTCTTTTGTAAATGGATTATTACTCGAGTCCCATTGACCTACTTTTGGTCATTCGCAAGCGAAAACATGATATCTTTCTTTCTCACAAGATATGTTAATTGGTTATTTCATAGCTATATTCGATATTTTCCTTGGCTTTTCCATTATGAACTTCTCTTACAAGATATTTTGATTTTATCATGCTCTGTTAAATCTTATCTAAACCTTCTGCTGAACATAAGCCTACTGGCTGACCTGAACTGTGTCCGATTGGGGTGGTATGACTAATGGTTTGGAAGAAAAAATTGAGCAATAATAGGTTTAAATACCATCAACTTGGGCACATTTTTCCACATAACTGGATTATCTTTGGGTACAGATATTGTGACCTATGCACATATGAGGAAACTATGCCAAATGGTGGGAATTCTAATTCTAGAGGATTCTTTCTATCCAATAGGTATTCTACTGAATCAATCTTATGAGAAATTCACGGAGAACATCAAGTAGGGGGTGGGGTGTTATCTCAAAATTGAGTTTCTCTTCTCTGCCTTGAAATTAAGCACTTGTGCTATGGAAAAGAACCTTCACTTTTGCTTATAAGACCAAATTTTGTCAAATACATTCTAAATGACATGCATACAAGTTTGTAAGTCCTAGACGTTGCTTTAGTGCTTTATGGAACATTGGCTCTTCCTATCACTTTGACAAGGCTGGGAGAATACGAGTTCCAATAGCTATTGGAGTTTGGACCACGAGTTTGAATAGTTTTTGTGAGGCCAAGATTGCATAAATTCCAATATTCAATGGTGAGCTTTGGACTGTACGAGTTCCAATTATTGTGGGAATATGGGTATGTATGAGTTCCAATGTGTAATGGTGATCTTGGCACTGTATGAGTTCTTGACACTATCTCCATGTATTATTGTTGCTGGGCAAGGAATAAAATAGTAGAGTTTTTGGAGCCATAAATTAGTTAACTTAATGCCTAGCTGAAGGCGATGATGAATATCAAATATAACATATTGATGATTGTCCCAATAGGTTTGAGGATAGTTGTACTTAAATCCTCACTACAAGGGTTTAGTTGGAAAGCATATTTTCTTATATCCGTTGCATACTAACTTTACCTTTATTATTTTATGTATCTTTGTTATTACTCTTTCCTTGCATGTATGGTACTAACCTATATGTCTTAGATAATTCTATGTAAATAATGCCAAGAGATATCATTCTGGAGGTACCTATTCCATTTATGTCACAAATCGAAATTATATAAGCTCCTTGAGAATGATATCTCTTGGTGTCTTTTAGATAGATTTTTCTAAGATATGTATGCTAGTAGACTCTTACAGTTTTATGGGATGAGATTGTTGAGAGGTCAGTCACTTATAAACATTGGCTTGGGAAGATCATTTAACCTTTGTAATGTCCCTTTCCAAATGCTTAGAGACCTAGCTAGCCTATTCCGCCCTTTTTCCTTATTTATTCCCTTGGGAACTGGGGTGTGGGAGAAATAAAGGGAATATTTGTACCTTTATGTGCGTTAAATGTTATATTTTTACATTGAAATGCCATTTAATGCACTTTATGTTATATTTTCACACTGAGGTGCTTTAAGTGATAACATAGACATAGGAGCCCACAACAGGAGGTACTATTACTACATTGTTTGGTACTACCAGGTACAAACGAAGTACAATGCATTTAGGGTTCATGGTGTGCTTCAGGGGTAGCGAGTGTCAGTACTGATTGATAGTGGGGAAACCCACAACTTGATTGACGAGGCATTAGTCATGTAGTGAGGGCTACATGTTGAAGACTTTGAGGGCTTCAACATGGTTGTAGTAGACGACTTTACTATGACATGCACCATGCGTGCCCCATAGATTAGTATTGCATTGGGCAATCATACGGTGGTTGATGATTTCTATGTGGTTGGTATTGGAACCGTTGAAGTATTTAGATGAACAATTATGGAACCGCCAGGTAGTTACCCAACCGTCACTTGCAAATGCAAGCGGGGACGACTTCGTCACTTCTAATAGGGCGGTTACGCAACCGCCCCTGCAGATTGTGGCAGTTTTGACACCGCCACCCTACAAATTGGGGTGGTTTCATCCTCTGAAGAAAACCAAGAGGTTAGAGAGCCAAGCAACCCGTGTTTGATGAATGTGAGGGTGTCTAGATCATCCCCACACTATTTTTTGTACTTGAACTGAAGTCTTGAGTATGAAGTGTCTTACATAAGTGCTTACAAACATGTTTATATACAATTGGGCACAGTGAAAAAGTTAGTACCAATGACTTAGTACAACAAGATCCATTTTTGGATCAACTTATGAGACAACTTTTGAAAAGCTCCTCATTTAGGCCCTTTGTTCAATTGGCTATTTTTTCAAATTGGATTTGGTAATCACAAACCAAGTGAGTTTTTTGTATTTTACTCAATCCTCTAGTGAAGTACTAACATGCACTAGAGACAAATCAAGTAAATACGTGTTTACCAAACTCATTCCATGTGAGAGTTACATGTGTCTTTTCTAACCATGGGTACCATTGAATAGCTTCATGTTCCAAGTTGAACGAAGCTATCAAAAGGTCTTTATCTATGGTAGTTTGATGTAAAGAAAAATACTGATGTGCCTTTATTCAACTAGCTGGGATAGTCATCTTCGGCAAATTTTGGAAAATACATCCGTGGTATACAGTGATGGAACCCAAAATTTGATTGGTTATTGCAATAGCACTGCCTATTTTTAGAACACCTAGTGTTAGAATTGTTTGCAATGTTTTGGCTTATGGTATTATGCTTGGCATTCAGTCTAGTCAATTTGTTGTGCAAATCATCAATGAGATGTAGCTTATCTAGTTTGGGCAATTGTTGGAGTATAGTGGGCTTTGTTGCCTACATAGTCTTGAGGTCCTTATCTAACTTCTCCAAGGAAAGACCCTGAGATTGTGACCCATCATTGTGGCTGCTCAGGTCTTTATTTTTTATTGTTCTTATCTTGACTCGAGGGAATTGTACCAAAATGATTATCACAAAGAGAAAATCAGTTTGGGCTTCAAAGCAACTTTGCTTTCTGGACACACACATTGTTTTGGCCCTTCTATTGACTAGCTATTGAACTATTTCTAGATAAATGTTACCAAAGATTCTAAATCTCATAGATTCTATAGCCACTATGTTTTTGTAGGATGTCATAATATTATGTCCCTTTTTTGACTTCTATTGGTATCATTCTTTCAAAAAAAAGTCAGCTTTGTATTTGTGACTCCAAGAATGCTAGGGGTATCACAACGAAGGTAACTATAGGGTGTGTATGGTTTGTGAGCTTGCAAGTGTACTAATTTTGTTTGTAACTAGTGTTGGTCCAATATTGCAGAACTCCAACTACGGAGGATTGAACCATCCCATAGCCCACTATCAAGTCTTCAATGTACGAAGTACCTTTCTATGGCTAGTTGCTTATCGGTGCAACATAGATTACAAACAGTCGAAGGCTTCCTATGGTGAAATAAAAAACCTAGGTGCTTCTTATACACCGCTAAGTACGTGGAAGCTAGAATCCATATACAACATTGTTTGAGGCCTGGGTATTGGGGGAGATCTCTCACTTTACCGATAACAATGAGTCGACTTAGCAAAAAATGACAGCTTTATGTGAGTTTTAAATCTATCGGAGCACAATTTCTAACTTAAAAAGAAAAAATCTCTTTGCAGGAAAGAAAAAGAAAATGGGTAGATTTGGCGCAAAATTCTTAGTGCCACCATTTATGTTACCACATTCTGATCAACAAGATCTTGATTGGGTGAGGTGAGAGTGTATGGGGGACAGTTGTAGAAAGCCCCAAACTGTCGTCATTGCTTCAAAACATGGCCCTGGAAAGAGCTCTTATGCCACTTATTATGAACCTTCTTAGCGAAATAAAACAAATAGAATAACAATATGCGAAAATGGATTGCATTGATTTAGGGACTAAAAAATTTTTGCAAATATTACTTATATTTAGATATTGTGAGCCTATTTGAGGAGGCAAGCTCCTTGAGAGCAGAGCTCAAATTACACAATATAAATGATGCTTTTTCTTACAATATTAGTAAATAGGCATTTCAACACTAACCCTAATAGCCTTGCAATCCTAACCTTAATACTCATGGGTCGGCCTTACATAGGCACTTGATTTAATTACTAACTATTCTTATTACTCAAGGGTCGGCCTTACATAGGAATAAGTGCTCAAGCTAATTAATTGAGACCATGACAATGCAAAAAAAATAATAGATGGCTAGGACCTCAGGGTCTTAACATTGTTTGTGAAAATTTGGATCTGGGCCCTTCTACCACTAAACATGCGATGAATTTGTGTGTCCAACTTATTCCTAGAATGCCCTACATATAGAGCCATTGCAAATCTCTTTACATCATGACGATATGCCACAATCTATACTCTTCTTTCTTGATCTCACTGGGTAGCATTACATACTGAAGCTATCACTCAACCATATCTATAAGGCTTATCAGCTCGCTGCCAAGATTAAACTCTCATTGCTCATACTTTCAGAAATATTATCTTTGACATCTAGGCGCTGCATCTTGCTGTTGTATCTGGCCTATGAGGCACTTTTCCTCGCAGCCCTAGATCTGTTCACTTGGCTATGCCATTTAGGGTTTGGTCAAGAAGCTGCTAGACACCCTTACAGAAAGTCATTGACACCTTCCAAGCTTACACCATTGCATAGCCATCCGACTATAGGATTCAGGTTAGTGGTATTGATTATTGGATTGGGACTTATGGATGGTTCTTTATACTAAACATACTGCATATCTTCCTCTACTATTATATTGTTGTGTCATTGGGGGTCTGATTATTGATTGTCTCATTTTAGATTGCATCTAGGATTTCTTTTGGATTCTGAGTTTGCATTCATCATGCGATCATTTGGGGATCAGAAAATCTAAAAAGTTGCATTCTCTAACCTGTTATTTCACTTTTGTTGAAAAAGGAAATATTAGCTAGGTTATTGTCTCCAGATCAGGTTAGGGTTTTTACTTATTCAGAAAACTGCCTTCCACAACCAAGCATCTTGCTGCCCCTGGTACTTCTGTTTTTCTAAACATCACAATTTTCCCTTCTAAATTAATGTTTATCTTCTTGGATTGAGGATTTAGTGAGTATTGTCACATGAACAGTAACCATTGAACTTCTATGACCAGGGTAGTATTCATAACATATATCTTATCTGCAATAATGATATTGACTTATCACCAATTTTACCCATCATGTGTCTCAAAATATAATTCAGATCCCATATCCGAATGCATAAGCTACCTTGAGCAAAAGGATCTATGTGCCTTTTCACATTTTCTCCCTTATTAGAATGATTCCCATGATGACAAGAGTTTTGGCACTTATGTTCATAGGCATGTGCAGTATCATATGTTAATTTACATCAAGAAGTATTTAGTGAATTACCTTTTTGACTATTTACCACAAATGGTGTTTCATAAGGATTAGCAATACCTTCTTCTTCCTTAGCATGGTTACTTAAAATCTTCCTTAATGTGCCATTACTTCTACATAAATGTAGTCTATTACACATGGTA
This sequence comes from Torreya grandis, assembly GCA_037957365.1. Classification (NCBI taxonomy): domain Eukaryota; kingdom Viridiplantae; phylum Streptophyta; class Pinopsida; order Cupressales; family Taxaceae; genus Torreya; species Torreya grandis. The sequence goes on from JARHVA010001845.1 coordinate 697,970, forward strand.
AATGTTATGCCAATGTTGAGTGGTAAATTAACAATCTTAGCAACCAAATTAAAACCATTGTGAGAAAAGTAAACTATTGCTGCCCCATCAAGCATGCCATTGCCTCTGTATGGAGAATAGTCATTTGCCCACCTACAACCAACCATAATGACAAATATTATGACACGCATTTGCAAATATGACCATGGTTCAGGAAATTGCACTCTATATCCAAACATCAAATTTGAATCCAATAAAGATGGCATATGTATGAATCTGCTTACCTTTTAAGGTACGACAACACTTGAACATCAATAAACCTTGATATATGTCGCTGATAATCCCTTAGAAAATTTGGCAACTAATAACAAACTCTAGCCAACTGAAAGACACCCTTAGAAATTATTGGAAAATCTTTTACAATTTTGCATTTAATAAATAATGTTTGTTCCTCCTTGACTTCATTAAGACAAACTTTTTGTTGGTATTCAATCTTAGAAGTCAATGAAATATCTTTTTTTGATAAAAGATCCTTACCTTCAACTTGCATGGCAGATTCCTCTGTAGCTTGTTGGACCTCTGTTTCTTTTTTGTGGACACCCTTAGAAATTATTGGAAAATCTTTTACAATTTTGCATTTAATAAGTAATGTTTGTTCCTCCTTGACTTCATTAAGACAAACTTTTTGTTGGTATTCAATCTTAGAAGTCAATGAAATGTCTTTTTTTGATAAAAGATCCTTACCTTCAACTTGCATGGCAGATTCCTCTGTAGCTTGTTGGACCTCTGTTTCTGTTCTCTCTTCTTTTTCCAGGAACATTCTTTGGCTTTTGCTCCTTAACTTCTTTTGGTTTTGACTTTTTCTCATTCTTTCTCAACCTTCTTATATATTCATATAGACCTCTTTTATTTGGATAGCTCACTTCAAGTAACTCCGAGTAATCATCAAAAGAAACTTGAGGTTTAAAACTATCAGGCATCCCTTGATACTGGGCAAGGATTCTGGTGGCCTCAAGTTTGTACTTTTCCTTGTTCTTTTGTATTTCAATCTACACCTCTTGAATAGGATCTATGTTTTCTTCCCTTTGTAAGAACTTTGATTGAAGAAACATGGGTCGATTAATTGTTGAAGGACTCCTTTGGGTAGCCTTGTTATGATTTATATTTTGCAAGGCTTGTATCATTTCTATCATGAATTATTTCACTGTCCTCTGGATGGTCCTTGTCAAATCTTTGACAAGATCATAACTCCGATACCATTGAAATATCCCTTTTAAGTAATTTTCTGAATCCTGTTTTTTTGTATTTTTCCAAAAAGTGAAGCATCAATTAAATATCGAAACAACATTACTCAACAATGATATTGACGATTATACTGTAATTCTTATTGCAATTCCCTGAATACACATAATACTGATGAAACTATTTATTGAATAATAAAAGTATCACAACCAAACCTAATGATATTGAATCAATAATTAATGATAATAGAAAACCTGTACAGCTGGATTACAACAACAAAATTGTTTTATAGTAGTAGTGGAGTGTAACAAGGAAATTGTTGTAGATGAATGGTGGCCAACAAGGTATTGCGTCACTCTTTGAGGTGTGCAATTTATCTAAAACCCCTTGAAACCGTCACCAATCCTTGCACAACTATCCTAATGACAATGATTTGTGACCCTCAATTGTACGAAATCCTCTTTAAGGTACGACAATACTTGAACATCAATAAACCTTGATATATGTTGTTGATAATCCCTTAGAAAATTTGGGAACTGATAACAAACACTAGCCACCTAAAAGATGAAATTAAACTGGATTTATCAGAACAATTATGATCCTATGATGGAATAACCTTAATGGGTAAAAGGGTTTTCGTTCTCTAAACCTGTACACTGGGTTTTCGTCCTCAAATGAAAAAATTGAACACAAAAGCTCCAACCTGGAATACGGTTTTGATTTCAAAGATGAATAATGAATATTGAATCCTTTTGAGCCCAACTCTTTTTTTATAATTTCCTTTTTTTCAGTTGTCCTAACCCTAAAATCATTCAAAACACTTTTAGATAAATACTACTTTTTGGCCCACTAAATGAATATTATTTTCTGGCCCTCTTTATAATAATAATACATGTGTCCTTTTTCCATGTTATATAATAATTTGACTTGAGGACGACTTAAATTATTATTATTAAATTATTTCCTTAATTAAAAATATCTAGAAAAGGGAAGACGACAATGCTAGATTGCATCTAGGGTTTCTTTTGGATTTTGAATTTGTATTCATGATTTGATAATTTGGGAATCGGAAAATCTAAAAAGTTGCATTCTCTAACCTATTCACCCACTTCTGTTGAAACAAGAAATATTAGCTACGTTATAGTCTTCTAATGAGGTTAGGGTTTGTTTCTCTATTGTGTATCACATGTTTCTTTCATTATCATAGATGGAAATGGTAACATATACATGCTTGTTTGGGACCATACACACAGCGAAACCTTAGAAACCCTGATCTATATCCTAGTTGATGTTTTTTAGTTTTTACCCTAGGTTGACTTGTTATCCTTGGGGCTTGTTCATCACACGGTATTCCTTAACCACATTGGTGAGAATGTTGGTGTAATCCTTTGCTTGCTTATTCTATCCCATCTTCTTAGCATTGTGTCATACCCATAATTTTGAGTTTACATTGACTATTTTGATAATTTAGTTGTTGGCCTATTTCACTATTATAATAAAATCAAAATTGAACCTAATAAGGTTCTTTATTTGTCAATAAAAGCACAATACTATTTTCCATAGTCACCCCTTAACGTTTTTATAGATGAGAGGGCGTTTATGCTTTTAAAGGCTCTTTTTCTCCACAAATCTATCTTCATGCATAAATAGATATAGAACATATTTTCATTTCGAGTCTGGAAATTTTGTCTGCTATAATGCATCCTAGAAATACTTGCATGCTTCTCACAAAAAAATTATAAGAGATTCAGGAATCTGGAAAGCACTCAGGTGGTTCCTGACTACGGGAAATTCTTCAGGTTTATCATGGTAGCCATCTATAATTTGTAAATACTCATGTAGGTTCCTGATTTTGAGCAATAATTCAGGTTTATCACAGTGGCCGTATATAATTTGTAAATGCTAAAGATCATTTCATAGATATAACAACTATTAATTTTAACTATGCAGTAATCTTGGGTTTAGGCTTAGGGAAATAATGGTCCTCCTTTCTGACCTAAAATCAACCACTCCATCTTAATCATCTTTCTTATATCAATATAAAATCTCGGCAGATTCTAAATTTCAGAACAGCCATATGAAATAAGAACATGAAGATAGTTTCATGGTGGTCATTTTATACAACCTTTGTAGAGCTATCCTGTCTAGATTTGTTTTTAGTTATTGTCACACACAAGTACACAATTTTCTATCATCGAACATCCATACTTTATTCCAAAATTTACAAACGCTCTTCATTATATGAATTGATAAGGTTTAAATCCAAGAATGACAAATACATTCGAAAGTGAAGCCAGACATCAGTCTGTGCATGGAAAGCAGCAGTAACGGTCAGCTTTATATCCATCATGGTCCAGAGGCTGTGCCAAAATGTATATCCATCAGCTTAAAGCTTTGGCACATGTAAATATTTCTGTAAAACTGCCGAAGTCTTGCTCAAGCTTCCCAAATCAATCTTTGGTGCTTTTTATCTGCTGCATGGAAAAATTGATACACTTCTACAAAGTCAGTATTTGCTCCGTACAACCATTTTAAGTCTATCAATTGACGGGGTTTTTCTGCCATGCGTCCATTTAGAGAACACTCCCTGAGCAAGGTTGTTTAGTATTAGCTTCTCAAACTTCTTGTGCTCCATGTACATGAACGTGTATTTTACCTAAACACTCTCTGAGAAACATCATAGATTTTTTTCATAGGCCACCACAAACCTTTACGAGTATTTTATCTACTAAATAAGCTCAGACTTCTTAAATATGTTTTATTTTATTTATAATCGTAATTAAATTGCGTGGTATGAGAATGGTGTTGGAAGCATAATAATGCATCGTACAACCTTGTGGTGTATAGGGAAATCAAAGTTACCTACATCTTCGGGATGGCAAATTATTTGGGGATGGTGGGGGGATCGTTATTAAAATAATATATAAATATTAAAAATATACTAATAAACTAAAAGAAATAAGTTAAAGAAACATAAATAAGCGTCAATTCAAATAATAAATTTAAAACAATAAATTACAAAATAAACCATTATTATTAATTATTAATCTGAAATCATAATGGAGGCACATCAACAATAAGATGCTAGCTTAGTGCTGAGATTTGAGACAATAAGATGAGTCGAAGCCTCAAGAGTAGATGATATATTATGATTAATGTATCAATGTGCTAATGCCCAAAATAAAAAAACACTAAGTCAACAGGGTTTGCCGAACTTTTGGGTAAAAATTCGAAGTTTGGCGAATTTAATGCTCTTGACCAAAAGTTCGGTCAAATTCGCCCTATTCAGCGAATTTAATGCGTAGACAGTGAGAGAGGCTAAAAATAGCATGAGCACGATAAAATATTGAATTCACGAGTTTTCCTTTGAATCCACCAAACAAATTTGGGATTCGATTGGTTTGCAAGCAACTGTGTTTGTTCGAAGGGTTTTTGCAGCGTGTGTGGAGGTCGTGCCGTGGAGGACTGTGCCATGATTGCTGCCGTGGAGTGCTCATATTGCAGGTTTCGCTAAGTCACAAGGTGCTCGGACTGCTGTGTGGAGATGTACCAAGCGGCAATGAAGATTTACTGGGCCGCGACGGAGCCCCGTTGAGCAACGACAGTGACCAAGACCGAGATGTAGATTTTTAAATTTTTTGTCTTTGGCTTTAATAAACATTAAAGAAAGTTAGATTTTAGGGTTTTTTTTTCAATTTGTTTTTGTTGACTTTATATAATTTCTTTTGTTTTTTTATTATTTTGTTTTTAATTTGTTTTTATTTTATATGTTTTTTATTTAAATTTTATGAAATTAGTTTTAATTATTTTACTTTTAATTTGGTTTTTGTTTATTTGATTTATTTACGATTGTTTTTTATTGTATTTTTTTAATTATATATAATTTATAAATATATATATATATATATATATTTTATTTTATAATCTTTTAAATTTTTAAATTTCTTTTTATTATTATTTATTTTCAATTTATTTTTTTAATCTTTAAAAAAATAGTTTTTATTAATTATTTAATTTTTTTTACAATTATTTTCTATTGTTATATTTATTTTTTACTTTTTGATGTATAGTTCGAATGAAGTTTAAGAATTTAATATTACATGTTTTAAATTTTGAGACACTTAGTTTTTCAAAAGTATCTTTAATACTCTAATTTGACTTATTTTTAAATTTTATATATTTCTTATGTTTTTCTATGGTTTGAATTTAATGGCGAATTTTTTTCGAACTTTATCCATGGGCGAATTTGAATCAAATTTTATACTCAAACTCGAACCTTGTGACTTAGAAAAAACATAGTTTGAAACTCATTTATTAGAGTTATCATCTAAAGGAATACTCGCGAAAGGATCCTCATTGGAATTGTCGTCCTAATCTTCATCCTAGGAGGGGATTCCAACCAATCCATGCTACACATCTTGGTCATCATCAACTTGCCCCGACTCGTTAGGTTCTACATCCCACAGTAATGTTGGGCTTTGCTTGTACTCAGGGGTCTTGTGATCCTTGAAATGAAATGCAATGTGTACTACAACAAGCTTCTCTGTTTTCTTAAAGGTAAGTTCGTTCCTTTTAAGAGAGTGGATTTAACCATATGTTGACCAATTCCTCTCAGCAGCAGAGAAACAAGAAGCTTAGGAAATAGGCGAATGACAAGAGTTCGCAACAATCTTGAAGGCGCATACAATCGCCACCAATTCATTGGCTTGTCTAGTGCCAATGTGAGGCTGTCTATCTTAGTTGAAGATTTGTATTCATTAAGTTCAATAAAATTAGGCCACTCAAATATGACATGTGAAGCGTCCTTTGCCATATACATTTTTCTTAGGGCCTTCAAGAAGCCCTTCTTCGCCTCGTCATCATCCAAGGGACAACTCTATAAAGCTTTGTCACATAACATTTCAGATTAAGTGCATATGCGGTCATATGTAATGGGTTTTTAGCTTTGCACATCTTTGTTAAATGATGGGCTGAATACACTAATGGTGGAAACCTAGGGTGGCTTCCCTCATCCGAATAGTGCCCTTCATCTGGCCAAGCATGATGTCATTGCATTCATATATCTCACCAAGGTTTGGGGCTCTTTCAAAATCCCCATATTTGATGATGCTGAAAATTGGAGATATAATCAATGTGATGTACTTCACATCTGCCCAACACGTTCTCTAATTAACATTTTCTTCACTCTTCTTCCTTGCTATGTCTTGAACTCTACCCACCGAGTCCACTTCTGTGTCATGATTATTAGTCTCAAGGGCTCCTGCAACTCAAATCCAATCCAACAAAATAAAGTAGGATGCAAAGTGGGTGTCCATTGAATTGAGGAATTCCTTCCTCAAAAAGGTGTGGATTGGTGCCAATGATGTGTGGTGGTTGCATATGAACAATTGCACCTCCCTAGAGTTGACCACTACCCTTTTGACCTAGTTAAAATTTTTGATGTCTTCAATGCATTGTTCATGGCACACACACAATGCGAGGTCCAAAAGATAAGCTTGTAGGTAGCCTCCATTGACTGATTTGCTACTCTGCACACGTAAGTTGTATTTGTAACTAACTGTATGACATTTGAAGGGCCAAACTCCTCAATGACATCTATAAAAATATGAAAATGAAACTATTTATCCTTGCGCTTGGAACAATAGTCAATTTCCCTCAAGAAGTAAGGTCCATCCTTACAAGAGACTATGATATTTATGAGTGGGTGGTGTCTCATAACCGTCCACCCATCCATGAGAGACCCATTTAGACTTCATCTCCTCCATCAATAAATTAACCTTGAAATTGTTCCTATCCAAAATTGTAGTCCTCAATTTCGTGTCTCCCAGGGGGACATAACTTGCACTTGCTTTGGCAATCTTTGCCATAGCCTCCGTATAATGAGGAGAATGAATAACATGAGATGGAATGCCATTGGAAAACATAAATCTTCTGATGGCATCATTGGCTTCCTCTCTAGCCTTTGTACCATACATGTCTACAATTGGATTGGGGGCCACGACCTTCCTCTTCCCCCTAGCCTCCACTCTAGACACTCCAAAACTTGAAATTGCTATAGCATTAGTGAAAAAACTCCTAGAAGTCCTATGAGAACTAGAAGAACTGCTATTGCCACAAGCTGGTTGAATGTTTTCTTTGATATCTCCATTCAACACCTCAACAAACTCTGCCCTCTCATCAAGTGATATTTTTGAACAAAGCCTACCCCCTTTATCTGATATGTGTAGGAAGTGTGCATTCACCCTAGTGATGTTGCCCAACTAATTCGATAAATAAATATTACACTTCCATACTTTAGTTTCCCCTCAACTTTTGGGGTTCTCAACTATATGAACAAATTGCTTCAAATGTCTCTTCTTGTCAAATGGTCCTCTAACAAATTGGGCCAACATCTGAGAGGGGCAATTAAACTTTTCGCACTTGCAACTTAACCTCTAGTTTGTGTTGCCTCTTCCCTTTCTCCTTGCCCCCATTCCCCACCCCCTACTATGTCCACCACCCATCACATCGATTTGCTTATCAGCTTCATAATGATTATCAAAAGTAAAACTCATTTTGGGATGCAAAAGAAATAAAAAAATAAAAATATAGCAACATATAATTCAAATTTTTAATGTTCATGCCTCATGATTGTTGACATGTTGTAAATATTTAATAAATACAAACAACAAATAAAATAACAAAAGATATTTTGTTTTTAAAATTATTAAGTAGTTAGGGAAATAAATAAAAAATAAGAGCCCTTTTGCTTTTTGAAAAAAAAAAAAAAAACAAAAAAAAATAGCAGATGCCATAACCCATTTTGCATTTCGAAAACAAAATGGAAAAACAGCCAAAATTCAAAGGCCAAATTGATTTGCAAGTTTATAATGGAAAAAAATGCAACCTTGATTCTTCAATGAATTTGATAATTTGTAAAATAAAAATGGCATCATGCAAGTTTAAAAAAAGATATTTGAAATAGCACTGTCAAATGGCAGTCAATGTAAATAAATACTTGCGACAAGTGTATAATGAGTGAAGAAGTAGGACCCTCTTGCTCTTGCTCGTGCTCATGCTCATGCTCTTGTTGAAAACTGAAAGCCCCTTTGCTTGGTCCTATCCACTTCTCCTCTTTTCCTATCCTTGTTTTGGCTCAAATGTGATTGACAATGGTAGTTTAGGGCCTTGTTATAAGTTTTCAGCTCACTTTTAGGGTTAGTGTTTGTGTTTATGTTTTATTGTTTTTACGGTATTTTCTTCTTTGTCTGAAAATATATTATTTTTATTTGCTGATGTTTTATTGCAGCAGGTGCCAAGGATGTAGGGATGTCCCTTGAGTGTCCTTGGGAGGTCACGATGTCCTTGGTGCCTTTTATTTTGAATGTTTTGGGGATGTCTGGGAAACTTCGCCAAAGTTGAGGGATGTCCCCCTGTTTTTTCATGCAGTTTGGGCCCCATCCACTCCCACTCCCTCGTCCCGATGTCCTCGTGTCCTCTCGGATGGCTCCGGGAGGCGGAGGGGGGGGTGAGGCACCCCCAACGTATCTATGAGGAAAACTGACTCTTGAAAAGAAATCCGATCAGTAATGTCGTGCAGGATGTATTTGTACAAGTCATTTGATTGTAAATTCTAGGTTAGTATTGGACTGAGGAACAGTGCGGTTACATTCAATTATGTTAAATGAGTTTGAGATTAGATCAGGACTTAAGATATTGGTAATTTAATATTATTTCATAAATTCTATGTAAATGGGCTAGGTGAATATAATTGGGTTCTAGGAATGCAAGTTTACAGCCACTTTAACAGATTATGCTATTGCATCAACGGCTTGAGCTCAGGGAAAGAATAATTCTGTAGAGTGTTGATTGGTATGTTTCCAATTTATCAATGAGGAATCTCAAGGAATCTCTGCCTGGAAGTTATAGAACCTGTTTATTTTAATTGTATTTTTCATTTGGGGTATGTGTGTAGTCTATATACACACAAAATGGACAACTATTTTCATGTAACTGTGTTTAATTTAAGTATAAAATGCACATTGAAATTTGTATGCCCCTACATTCTGTATCGTATCAAATGTATGACATAGCTCAGTTATAATGTATGTTCCAGAAAAATAACTTTGTCAAAATGAATTTGGAATGACCTACGACCTGTTTAAGTTCAGTGTCAATTCTTTTTCAAATGCCATGTGAGTAAGAAAAATAACTTTATTATTTGACCTTGTAAGTCAATGACTGATTTTCCACTATGGCTTCTTGTTTGTGCTTAGTTGTTAAATAGGTGAGATGTAGGATTGTGTCATAACTTTTTTTATAATCTTTTTCGTTGCGTATTTTGCAGGAAGAGCTCAAAACGATGGCAGAATCACATAATCTTACTCTTGCATTCTCAGCAGAAAGTTCTGTGCAAGAAGAACTTAAGAGAGAGAGTACTGCTGATCTTGTAACTATATTGGTTAGTAGTTCGTAAATACTTGATATGTAATTTATTATTATTATCAGAAGTAATAGGTTTGAGAGAAATTGATTTTATTTCTTCATTCTAATTACTTTTAATGGAACTTTATTATATCTTGGCATTGATACAGATCAGCTACATTGTCATGTTTGCATATGTTTCTGTGACACTTGGTGATATCAAACCACATATATCACCTTTCTATGTTTCCTCTAAGGTAAGTTATGAAAATAAGGATGCATTGTTTTGTTATAACAAATATATTGCAATTGCCTTTTCCTTCTCCGAGCTTACCTATATATCTTTCTTTGGAGCTTCATGCCACTCATTAATCCTAGATTGGTTAAGCACTTTTCATGGACGGGTTCATGCTAAGGAATGATTGTTTGGAAAGTTTTGTAATTGCAATGAATGGTGTTTGTTATACTCACCAGCGGTTCTTCAAATATTTGATCAGTAGCTTTCTTTGGGAAGGAATTTTAATATACTTTTTTGTTAGTTTAAGATTATACTATTTACAACTTCTAAAGAAAAAGATTATCCAAGTCTGGCATCAGTTTCCTAATGATTTATTTTTACTAGTTGCAATATCCATGGTCATTATGTGGAGAAAATGCTCTTCCAATGGAATATTGAATCCAAGCCATGGTGATTATACTATTTTCTTATGGAACAAATGCAATCTTTTAGGTTTACAACCCCAAAGATTAATTTTTGTAAAACCATATTGGTACGAGTCATGTGCTTTCCAGAGTTTTTCTATTGCATGTCTCCGAAATTCATAGGTCACTTTGTTTTTATGTGTAGCAGTTGTATTCTCTGTATTCCATGTAGTGTATTATGGCACTGGTTTTGTCTATTTCTCATAGTTATTGTGGAAGAATTTATGGTGCACTGGTCAATAGTTTTTAAACTCACATTGTTGCTTGTTTGATTTGTAGGTACTACTTGGTTTGTCAGGGGTGCTTGTCGTCGTCCTTTCAGTTCTTGGATCCATCGGGCTATTTAGTGCAGTTGGTGTGAAGTCAACTCTAATTATTGCTGAAGTCATCCCATTTCTAGTGTTGGCGGTGTGTTTATTTTTCGCAAACATCATTTCAAATTTTATTGTGTATTGCATATTTTAAAATATTATATGTTTTGGATGTGCAACTTACAATTTGGTGCTAGGATCTCTATCTCCTTGTTCAAAGTTATTCAGTAAGTAAACTAAGTTTTTATTCTCGTTGTGTTCTATGTTTGAAATCTTGAGCAGTTTGCTTGGTCATTCTAGGAATGTCTCTTGATCCAAGGTTAGTTGTAGAGAATAGACAACCCACGGTTTTCTTGATGTCTTTTTAAAATACTTAGCATATTTGTTTAAAAGAGATGTCAGCTTTGAATGAGAAATATTTTATTCACTAACACTTCTATAATTTTTCAGCTTAATAAGTTTGAACTAAATATTTTTAAGGGAAGAGAGTGCATAAACACAAGAAAATCAAAGAAAGATGACAACTTCGATTAAGTAAAAAGAATATTGCTATTGTGGCAATTAGTACTAGTCCATTATCACTGGCTTTTCCCTTAGTTAATGATCTCAGATGTTCAGGATTCTTATCCTGAGAATGACCTTTTCCTTTCCTTCACTTGCTAGTGGTCACTGCAGTATCATCTCTCCATGCATTTACCAGTATATGAAATTTTGTGGTCTTTGGAGTTCTTTTTTCTTCCAGTCCCTCTACCCATATTGGTCTTTCCAACACCCCTCAATCAGTTCTTGTTCCTGTTCGTGCCATGTTGCAATCAATACCTGAAGCCATCCTACCAAAATTTGTTTTTCATCATCCGCCTTAGGGTCAGCTGAAAATGAAACAGATTTTTTTGACAGTTAATTTGATCTATTACATTGCTTTCATGATGGCCCCATCATGGACAAACATGCATGAAAGATGCCATATCTGAAACAAAATAACATCAAGCAGGCTTGGGACCAATGGAAATTTGTGCGTGCTTGTTTTGGAATGAATATAAGACCATTACAAGTTTGAAACACACACTTATGATGGTAAATGCTGTCAAATAATATTATATCCAGCCATTATGCATCTTGAAACCAGGCTAAAATAACCGTGTCATGATTGATTTGAGTTTGGCTTAAGTGTGTGGGCTTGCAGTGATAAGTCGAGAGGGATTGCAGTTTAAAATATATGGTGATTTTCTTTTTAAATATTATTCAACATTCTGGGCTGACTTGTTTTTAATTCGTTTTGGATTGTAATTTTCAACTAACTATTTGTTATGGGTTGTCTTTTTCTGCTCTTGTGCATATGGAGAAATGCAACATGTAGAGAGCATCTTGAATTAAATAAATTAAAAATCTTAAACAGTTTTTTAGTCTAGTCATTCACATGATTATCCTTTACGAGGACTTCTATTAAACCCTCAGTGTATGTTAGAAGATATGTCCATCATTAAAAGTAAAACTATCATATATCATTTCTTACCTCTCATAATTCATTGGATTTTTAGCTCCCTAGTTCATGGCTCCCACAAATTCTATAATATTTAACCATTTTTGAATTAAAAAACTTCAATTCCATGATTTCCATCCTAGAGGCACATATGCTGGACTAGGGACTTCACTTAGCACAAAGGATGCTGTCTTGTTTACTAGTGTATAAGATTCACCTTGATATTGACTCCATTTAAATAATTCGATACGGTCCTTACCAAGAGATATATTTACCCACCCAGTATCGATTTGTTTCAACATATATGACCCAATTCTCATTGGGTGGTTGTATACACTTAAATTTGCTCGTCTCATCCCTCACTACTATATTATTAGCCGACACTAATTTCATCTAATAATCAGCTATTATCACTAATTTAATCTAAACTCATCTAATTTGTCCTTCTAGTCATTATTCTAACATCCCCTTTTATTCCATATCATCCGTCAACCTTATAACTTCCCCATGTCAATTAATTATATTATCATCCTCTAATCACATATCATTCACCTACTAATTTATCATTTACATTATATTGGAATTTAAAATTTCAATCCTCATCTACTCCCACTATCTACCTACTACTAGGCTTTCCTACAAGCCTAGAAACTAATACTCACCTAATCCCCTTCTAATCCTCATTTAGTCCTAACATGAACGTAGAGGCTTCTACTATCTAGAAGTTTCTCTCATCCTCCACATTCTCGAGAGTTCTCCATTTCTAGCGAGTTCTAAGGAATTTTAAATTCCTTAGAAATCCCTCGTCCTCTCGCATCAATATCCATGTATCTTCCATGAAAAGGCATTGAGGATTATAATGCTAAATATATGCCATCAAATTAATCTATTGTCAAGATATCACAGCCAACAGTATGCTGTTCACATTCTGAGTCTACAAGGAGCAATCCATTGAGCTTCATCATTTTCTTAATTTGGGGTATTGTCTTAGTCAAAGGGAGGTGATGCTTGCATGAATCAGTTATAATTTTTCTAATTCAAGTTTTCATTGCTTGCATTTCTATCGTATTGCTCCAAATTTTGATGATTATGCTAGAATTCTAGTAGATTGTGACATATGCTTACATGTTCAATTTGATTGCTCAAATTTGAGGTAATTACAGTGGTAACGTTCACCTTAGTATGGACCCCCCTTAGCATGCATGATAGTGTTCCCCTCACTTGATTCTAGTATAAGCCCCATTAAATATTAGATGACACAATCCTAACTGATTTCTAAAATGAAAGCCTGCTTTGTATTTATAATACATTTCTTCTTGCAAGGGGATATAATGCTCCTCTTTTTTTTTCCATAAATGTTTATGGGCACTAACAGTTGTTCGCTCAAATAAGAAGTCTTGCAGTAAATGTATGATACTGTTCTCATCACTTGATTCTAGTATAAACCCAGTTAAATATTAGACGACACAGTCCTAACTAATTTCTAAAGTGTATGGGCATAATGTGTTCCTCCTCACAAGTGGATATAATGCTTTTTCTTTTTTGTAAATGTTTTTGGGCTATAACAGTTGTTTGCTCAAATAAGAACTCTTGCTTTAAAAAAAAAAAAAAAAGAAAGTTCAAGTATGGACAGGTTTTGTGTAGGTAGGTCACGAGTATTTTGGATCTCAAAATACAAGGATTTAGGATTATAGATCCCATAGAGAACTACACATAGCTGTAAGGGAGGAGAAAGAAAGAGAAAAATTATATTAATGTCCACAAATGAGCAAAAGTAGGTCAATGGGATTCAAGGATACAATCGTTAACAATAGAAAGTTCAAGGAAAGAGAATTCAAGAAGCCAAAGTAAAAAACTCAAACTAAAGCAGTGTGCCACTAACAAAGGTGGTAATGGAATCGATATATATATAAATATGGGGGGCGAATAGGAGCCCCAAAAAGTAAGTGCTGATGAAGGTTGGAAGACCTCATTGAAAACCTCTATTTGTGCCTGAGTGGAGGGGTCATCTGACCCATCGTAAATCACTATGAAAAGATATGATAGTGTTCGTTTGGGAGTACCCAATGTCAAAGGGGCCTAATTGGGAGTTCCTAGGGGGAAGCAAAGCATTTCCTCTAGAAATCTCCCCTAACATCCAAGGCTGAGGTACTTCCCATGATACAAAAGATATTCGTAATGTGAGTTTGCCTTTGCGGTCTGGGGGTGGTCTATGGGGCAGCCAATAAGTAGTAGATCCATGTCGACAGAAAGGGGTAGAGCCACGTCGACAGAAAGGGGTAGAGCCACATCGACAGGAAGAATCAGAGCCATGGTGTCAAGGGAGAGCAGGTCGGGGGATCTGAGTAGTAATGATGTGCTAAGAGAAGCACCGCCTAACTGATCTATCAGCTTTGATGTGTGATGTAATGGTGTCCAAAGGGCGATTAGTGTTCCCAATCACCTGGATGGGCTAGAAGAAAGAGGCAATCAACATGGGGGCTCTAGAGTCTCTAGGCTTTTCCTATAGAGATCTGTGTCAGAGGGTGATGGCCTTGCGAAGATAAAGAGCTAGGCACCATTGGTCTAGATATCTAAAGAAAGTAGATGGAGTGTTGGTTGAGTCCTTGAAGAGGTAGTGATGTCTTCCCCGGATCTCATAGTAAATGGGGAATCTGAAAATGAAGTGTTCCTTGGTCTCCAACTCCTGGAGGGAGCAAAGACGGTAGACCTAATCCGGACGATGAATGTGGTGATCCATTTCAACTTGTAGTTGATGAGAACACACTCTAATCTGGTGAAGGGGAAATCTCAAGTGGTTTGACCAATGGTGCTTGAGATAGTGAGTGCGACAAATGATACCATCCATTACTTGTAAGAAATGCTCAGTGTAGAAAGCAAGCTTGGGGTTACATGGCTTAAGGAGGAGATCTAGGTGGCTTGGATATACTATTTGTAGATGTCCTCTCTGGTAACTCTAGTGATGACATCCTTTGTGGGAAGGAGCCTAGGGGGTGTCTAGGGAATACATGAAAGGGGGTAGCCTATCCATAGAGATGCCAATAGAAAGGAGTAACCTAGTTTCAAAATACCAACAATGTCGATGTCGGGTGGGGGGGGTGGACCAGTGAAGCAATCCTTTTTGAGGAGCAAAGTGCTAAGTATGGATATCTCTCACAATCATAAGCCGAGTCCCCCAAGGACTTGAGTTTGTAGATGTAGAAAGTTAGCTTGAAGATAGTCTCAAGGCGTAGCGGCGGGGCAACATATCTAGCTTGGACGATGCGTTGAGAAACTGTTTGCTTGTAGTGGATTATGCGCTGTAACATGAGAGTTTGGATCCTTTCAATACAAGCCCAAACAATGGCCCCCAAGCTAGATCCCCACACCTCTAAACCTTATAAGATTGTAGGTTTGATGATTGTATCAAAAAGGTGTAACTTGGATGGAAACACAGATGTTCTAAGATAGAAAGAGAGGCATACCCCTTGCAAAGGCATGTGTGAGAGGCAAACTTCATGTTAAAGCATGGACTAGAAACTTGGACCCCCAAATAAGTGTAGGCCGATGTGATCTCTAGTTCCCTTTTGTATAAATATTGGAATCTAGAGAGAGAGTGCTTGAATATATTGAAGATCATGACCCTAGTTTTACTAAGTTTGACCACAAGCTGTTGGAATTAACAAAATTGAGCAATGGCATCAAGTTGCCATTGTAAGCCCTTGACAGAGTGTGAGAGGACAACATCGTCAACAAAAAGGATAGCTATAAGCACCTCATGCAAATACAACCATCATCCATATGGGTATGTTGCTGGAGAAACTCTTCCCACACATCAATGTAGATGTTGAATAGGGTGGGTGAGAGAGGACATCCTTGCTTGTCTCCAGTTGTACACCCTTGCTTGACCCTAGTCGTACACTTCACAAAGTCAAAAAAACTGTGTGAAGTATGAAACTGTCCTAGCACTGTCTCATAAAGCCTCCAAGCAGTGGTAATCAAAGAGTTTGGATAGTGATATCTCTTAATTTCTTGAAAAGGTGTCTTGGAACCGAGTCAAAAGGCTTACTTAAAATCAACAAAACAAGAAGACTCTAGAAGACTTGTGACGGGCTTCTTCAATAATAACCTAAATTGTGAAGATGTGGTCAATAGTCTGATAGTCCCTTCTAAAGCTACCTTGCCTTCTAGCTCTGAGATTTTTCCTTTCTAGGTATTTTGATAATTGTATGTCTAACATTGTGGTGTAAAGTTTGGCAAATGTATGCCCTATCATAATGGTCTTGTAGTTAGATGGAGGGATCTCCGGACTTATGAATAGGGTGAATAATGTGATGGGATTGTGACTGAGAGAAAATTGAATACACCACCTTATTGAAGAGCGTGCCAAGGGGGAAAGGCAAGGGAATCCACACCATATTTGATGAACTCAACTTGGAGACCTTCACAATCCACTACTTTGTTGGTGTGCAATTTCAAAATAGCTCTCTTGATGGAAGTAGAGAAAATATAGGAGGATGGTGGAGGAATGGGTGCAATGGCAACATGGTGGACAAGAACATCATAGAGGGAACTAGCATACAAGATCCATGCTCTAGGGTGATGTTTTTCTTAGGAGAAGAGTATGCCAAAATGTCTTCGGTGAGTGGTGGAGATCATTAAGGAGTGTAAGCTAACTATACACAAGAAACTCCCAATTTTTACGTCGAAGAAGACGACACTCCTTTAGGAGAGTGCGTAGGGAGGGAGGGTCATGGGTTAGAGAAAATAGAAGTCTCTGATGAAGGGATTTGCAGTCGGCATCATACCCCCAATTTATGGGGTAGGTTCTGTGGTAGGCAGGTGATATGGAATAATGAATAGTTCGGGGACAAGAGTCAAGGGCAGCCTTCCAGGGGTTTGACGTAAGAATTTATACATGGAATCAGTGGTGGCAAGAGGGAGGGAGTATAACCTAGACATACAAAGGGAGAGATGGATGACATAGTCAATAGTGTAGTAATCATCGAAGTGGATGGTTGTATGTCTAGTACCGTGGGGGTGTGGTGGAAAGGGAAGGGTGTGGGTGGGGAGGGTGATAAACAATATGGAGGATGAATGTCAAAACAACATGGTCAACAAAGGGGAGCTGGGGAGAAACAAAAAATCCATAGGTGTACGGGATAAGGTATTTATTGGTGAGAACATAATCCGTGACGCTCACACCATCACCATTGTGAAAACAAGTGAATTTACCAGAGTTGGGGACATGAGAAAGTCCATTGAGAATGTGGAGGCATTGAGTTTCACCTAACTCGAGAAGGTGTCACCCATAGGTCGCAACCTTAGAATTCCTATAAACAAAATCTCTCTGTAGATCAAACTCCTCTAGATCCAACTCATGTAGACATAACTCACCCTGAGCAAGGTCACGATTAGGTGTTTGGAGGCTCCCTGTACAGGCATTAAATCGCCCAAAAGAATGATATCACCAATAGTGGAGTACTAATAGATCTTTGGATAGAGGTCAAGGTACGGGTATCCATCAATGTTAATGGCGGATGGTGATATGGTGTGGGGGAAGTAGTCAATAACTATGAAGACATCTCAAAAAGTAGGTGGACATCTCTGAATCTGTTTAACCCATTTATTCTCCTTCCTTGCAACTACATGCTGAATACGAGCTTTCCAAAGCTCCTCTACCTAGTGTTGTGTGAGATTTGCATTGACATTGATTTTTTGCAGGAGGGAAAAGTGTTTCTTTTTTGCATTAAATGCTTGCAGGTTATCTTTTGCAGTTCAAAAATGGATAACAAGGGTACTGTCTGACAAAGTCCAAGCTTTGTTAAGGGAGATGTCTTTCTAGTCCAAAGATTCATGCAAGAATGTGTGACCTCCCTGTAAGGGATCACCCGGTTTAAGGAGACCACAACACGAAGGTTGAGTGCCTTGTTTTGATGTGCCTTTTGTCATTTAAACTTTGCTTGGACAGCCATTTCCACAATTGGAGGTGTTTTCTTCCCTTTAACCACCAGTACCCATGAAATATGTTCCTCAACTAGTTTCTAGACAAATTGTTGTTGGACTGTGGGTTCTTTTTTGAGGTGCTCGTGTTGATGATTATCGCTGATTGCTTGTTCTGAAATTCTTAAACCACTTCATTCATAAAGTGACTTTCCGATTGCTCATGGAGATAAGATAAGATAAATATATTAATGCCTAACAAATGACCACAAAAGTAGGTCAAAGGGATCGCAGAGTACAAAAGGTGTCAGAGCAAAGTGGGAAAACCAAACGGTTTCCCACGGACAACATAAAGCGAAAAAAGAAACAATACAACAAAGAGCAAGTGCCATCAAAAAGGAAAGAGGCGAAGAACAACCTGCAGTGTACGACCCCAACGAAATAGAGAGGTGGGAAAGTAAAATATGAGAGAACCAAGAGAAGCAATGAGAAAGGTCCCTCTGGGAGTGGACCCAACTCTCCTAACATTCGAGGTCGTCGAAAATAAACTCAAAATCGATGGATAACTAGTGGAGGAGGAGGTGGAGTGTTTGGTCTGTCATGTGTGCTGCTGTCTGGAGGGAGTAGCTCGTCGCGACGATCTGGTGGATCTAATCTGACTCCTGGGGCTAGGGCTGGAATGGTTATGCCGATGAGATCATGGGGAGTTGTGAATGGTCCCACAGATCCGCACTGATCTGGAGTGTGAAGTTGTGTTGATGCTGGTTTGGCGGTTAGTGCCTCTTCTCGAAGGTAGTATTGTAAAGAAGGAAGGGCTCGGAATCATGAGGTCACGAAGTATGAGAGCCTCTTGCATGTATAGAGCCAAACATCTCTGGTCTTCATATCTGAAGAAGACGGAGAGAGTCTGGGTCTCCCTGAAAAGGTAGTTGAAGCTCCCTTTGATCTCGTAGTAGATGGGGCAACGAAAGTTGAAGTGTTCTTCCGTCTTGACCTCCTGAAGGTTGCATAACTGACAGACCCTGTTTGTTTGATCCATGTGATCTGTCTCAATCCGAAGCCTATGGGAACGCACTCTGAATAGTCCAAGGGGAATATGGAGAGCATGCATCCAATGGCGGAAAGTGTATTGAGGATGGACAATAAGCCCATCCCTTTGTTCCAGGAAGTGCTCTGCACAAAAAGCCATCTTTGGGCATAACCCCTCCACAGGGGTTAACCCAAGGGGTATGAATAAACTATCTGTAAATATCCTCCCTGATAATCCTGTTCATCTCCTATCTGGTAGGTAGAATGTGTCTCGGAGCATCCAAAGAGTACTGAAATGGAGGGAGACGGTCCATCCTAATCCCCATAGAACCTAAGAGACCCAAGACCGCAATGTATTACCAACGAGTCCGACTAGGAGGGCCAGAATGAACAATAGCCTATGAAGAACAATAAGCTAAGTACAAGTATTTGTCATGTCCCTTCGCTGAGTCGATGAAGCTCCGGTTGCGGTGCAAGAAAGAGATCAGATCAAAGATAGTCTCTATTTTGAAGGGACGGGCCCCAAACTTTGCAAGGATGATGTGCTGGAGAACAATTTGTTTGCAGCTGATAATGTGGTAAAGAAGATGTGTTTGGACTCTCTTATCCGAGGCCCAATCAAACTGAAGAAAAGAGGGTCCCCAAACCATGGATCCATAGAGAATAGTGGGCTTGTTAAGGGTGTCCATGAGGGACATCATGGAAGAGATGCCCTGAAAATGGTGTCGAAAACACTGTGTCTTGAGGGCTAGAGAACCACACCCCTTGTTGATTTGTGGATGGAGGGCTTGTCTTAGGCTAAAGTGGGCTCTTGAGAAATGCACCCCCCAGTAAATATAGGTGCTATTAATCTCAATCTCCTCCCCCTTGAAGAAGAAATGGAGGTGTGAGGTCTTTGACCCATTGAAGACCATAACCTTGGTTTTGCCCAGGTTGACTGTTAGATGTCGAAGATCACATAAAAGAGCTAGGGCATCCAACTATGGTTGCAACCCCTCAGGGGAGGAGGCCATGAGTACCACGTCGTCCGCAAACAATAGGATAGATGTCAAAACCTGGTGGAGAAGGTAACCATGACCGTCCTGGATATGCTCATGAAGGAAGGTCTCAAACTCATCAATGTATATTCCAAAGAGAGTGGGGGATAGGGGGCAGCCCTGTTTCACCCTGATGATACTCTTGATAAAGTCTAATAACCCATGGTTAATACAGAGGCGACTGAGGATCGTCTCGTAGAGGCGCATAATGGCTGTCAGAAGGGTCTCAAAAATACCAATGTCTCTGAGCCTCTGGAATAGAGCCTCCCACAAAATAGAGTTTAAAGCTTTCTAAAAGTCTACATAGCAGTAGTAGACTTTTGATGAAAGATGACATGCTTCCTCGATGATGGCTAGGAGAGTAAATATGTGGTCTATGTTTTGACTAGTTGGACGGAATCTTGCCTATCCCTTAGCTCTGAAGTGTCTTTGCTCCAACTCTCTCGAAAGCCGCATGTGGATAACTGTAGCATATAGTTTTGAGAATATGTGGCCCACCATGATCGTCTTGTAGTTGTTGGGATCTGAGCTTTGGCCCGATTTGTGTATCGGATGAATGATATGATGTGACCAAGATGGTGGAAAACCTGAATGGACCACATGGTTGAAGAGATCAACCAAGTATCTACCCAAAACCTCAAATCCGTGTTTGAAGAATTCTACTTGAAAACCCTCCTCATTAGCTGCCCTAGTATTGTTCATCACTCTGACAACTTCTATGATGTTCCCGCATGTGAATACGTGGCAAGTAGAGGGTGGGGAGGAAGCATGAACTAGAGGTTGCCCCGAAATATCATAGAGAGTGGATTTGTGGGAGATCATCGATCCAGGGTTAAGGTCACGAGGGAGGGGAGAGTGGTAGGGGAGGATGGTGTGTCGGCACTGTTTGGGAGTGTGGATGAAGGAAGCCTGTAAGGTCCGTCTCCTTTGATAAATAAAGGGACGTTTCTTGCGGTGGAGGAGACAACGATATGAGGAATTTAGTGTGGGGTAGGAACAGTGGTCATGGATGAAAGCGTGACGAAGCTGGCGGTGGAGAGTTTTCTAGTCATCATTGTACCACTTGTTCATGGGACAAGTATTATGTGAGCTGAAATTATTAAGCTGATGTGAAGGGGATGTGGGCCTAGTGGAGCTAGTAAAGCACTTAAGGGTAGCTTCCCGAATGATGGACGAAAGACATTTATATTTGGTGGCAACATGCTCAAGCGGGAAGAACTGGGACTCAGGTGGGAGAAGCTGATGGATGTGGGAAGAGAAAATGTCAGAGTCCCCATCATCGAAGCGGAAGGTGGTACAAGATAGGCTAGAGAAGGGGACCGTATTAGGAGTGGGAGTGGGGGGGTGCCAATTTGAATAGAGAAGGAAAGAAGAGTGTGGTCCGCAAGTGGGATGGGGTAAATAGAAAAGTGACTGATGGAAGGCAGTAGGTTTTGGCTAGATAGGACATAATCCACCACACTCGCACCCCCACCATGAGGTTTGCATGTGAAAACACGATAATCTGGAAAGCATGCGAGCCGTTTTAAGATCAACAAGTCATGAGGCTCTCCCAGCTATAGGTGGTGTCTATCGTAGGTTGTGAAAGGTCTTGAAACATCATCTGACATCCTGTGAAGCCTAATTGACTTTGGGTCAATCTCCTTGGTGCAGAATGCATCCACAGAATGATTGTGAAGGGGGTCTGAGAAGCTCTGGTACGGGCATTGAAGTCACCTAGAAGGATAACTTTGCCAACTGTAGAATAATGAGTGATATCGGTATACAAATCTATAAAAGGGTCCACTTCAGGGCCATTGTGGATGGCATACGAGGACGAAGTCGGAGGGAAGTATCAAACTTCAATGTAGATGTCCTTGGGAAAGGGGACAACCCCCTAATCCAGACCCACATGAATCTGGCAAACTCGCTAGAGGCAACTATCGAGAACTTGTACCGGAGAGTCTAGTCAAACAAGCCACTCCACTTGAACCTTTGACACCACCAGAGCACCTAGTCTCTTGTTTGCAAGCTGACAACCAATGATAACTTGTGACACCAGGGAGAGGCCGTATGGGGCTCTCGTGAGTCTTGGTAATGAAGAGGAGGTTTGATGACCTGAGAACATCATATAATAAACCTGGTGATGACCAAAAAGAGCCATTACCATTCCAGCAGCTGATAGATATATTTGTACCCTATCTCCTCCCCCATCGGGCTTGTCCTTTAGCAATCTCGAATCTGGGTTCCCATCTTGGGGGAAAGGAGTCCCTAATTACTGCTTTGAGGTACTTGATGACTGACCATTTCCCTGCCTAATGTGCTGTCATAACCAACTCTCTAGAGTGTTTGAGCTCTGTGACTTGTGATTTGGTGAGATCTTTGTCAAGGAAGATCTTGCTAGGAAGAGAAAACAACAATTGTCTAGCTTTAAGAGCTCTAAGTTGGTCAACATTAGCCTTGAACCTTTTAAAAAGTGTGGAGTTATACCCAACGAAGCTTTGTCAAGAGTTATATAGGGAATATTCAGATTGTCTCTAAGGATTGTAGTCCCTAGAATAATGGGGTCGGAAGAGGAAAGAGGTAAGGGAAGCCCCCTCACCTTGAGGTTCAAGTCTCTAACACGCATGGTACACTCTTCAATGAGCTTTGCCTGGGCAATCTCCTTGACTATTGCCAAAGGGGGGAGCTCTATTTGTGCCACTAACTACTTGTGCCCATGACTGAATGTGTGTTTTAGTTCCTTGTTTAAAGGAAGTCTGTTGGGATTTGATCTCTTGCTTATTTTTGAGATCGAGGATTTTTGCTTGTAAACTATCACTAGGAGGATGGACTCTTGTTGGGCTTGATCATTTCTTTCAACGAATTATTCTCTGATTCAATTGCAGCTACCATGGTTGTGAGGTCGCAATTTTTTTGTCCTGAGAGCTTGATTATTATTTTCAACTTGTATCCTGTTGATAAGATCCAAGATGGTGTTATTCCTGCTTGCTTCAGACTTGCATCAATAAGTTTGAGTTAGGGGAGGATGTAAATCATCCCTCATCGCCATTGTAGACTAAGATTCACGAATAAACAAGAGTACAAATTAATAGGGTAGACGTTTTTTGTATTCCTTGTCACCATTTTCCTTGTCATGAATTCCTGTCACGATTTTCCTATCGCGATTTTCCAATTGCGAATCCTTTGCTATGCGCCCTCTGGGTCTGTCTCATGCCCTAAAAGCGAACTGAAACAAATTGCTTACTTCGTGTTTTTATCAATGTCTTTACTATTTGCGTTTTGCGTGTTGTTTGCCCTCTACTATTTTGTGATTTATCTCCACTTTGTGTTGTGTTGCTATTTTCTTCTGATCGTTGTTCTTGAAATTCTAGTTGGCTTTCCTTAAAGTCTTCCTTAGACTCGCGTCGACCTTCCTCAAAATCGCGTCGACCTTCGTCCAACTCGCGTCGATTTTCCTCAATATTAAATCAAAATATTGAGAGCTAAAAAATGCCATTGCAAGAAGGTACAGATCCCTATTCTGTGAAAGCTAAAGGAAATGCCCTAAACATTTCTTAAGCATTGTTTTAGAAGTACTTTCTACTCATATTATGTATATTTCTTCCTACTCATTTATGTATATTGCTTCCTACTCATGATAGGTTTAGGAAGCAACCTACTCCAAAGAGCATATGTGGCTGAGAACTTAACCACATGAAGATGAGTTAAAAAAATATTAATTAGTTGCAGTGGTTGTGCACCAAGGTCTGCATGGATGGTCAATTTGAGGGACAATGTGCTTGTACCTGATTGTATATTGAAGCATAACAATTTGCCCTCTAAATCCTATCCCAGTCAACTATTCCACGACTAGTCCCCTAGAGCTCAGGTTCATATACTATTGTGGGTTTGATAGTAGTATTAGAAAGGCACATTTTGGATGTGATATCCTAAATGGAGCTGAAAGAAATAGTGCTTGATTATCTCGTATAAAGCATACCCCATACATCGTTGAGATCAGTAGGTATGCTTTAAATTGAATGAAGAACCAATATTTTGTATACAAATATCAACCACTTCCCACCGATTAGTTAAATGGAGCTTGAATTGAACAACCTTAGAGATACTAAAGACCCCAAGATCAACAAACCTAAGCAAAGAACCATATTTTGTTAGAAAGTCATTGGTGAAGAGGTTAAAAGGACAAAATCGTTGGAAAATAAGAAGTATATAATTCACAACATGATGCCAAAGACAACTAGGACATATCGATGTTGTTTCCTTTAAGAATTACTCTAGCTCATCTCTATAGACCCCAAATAAGATCAGGGAGTGTGATACCCCTGCTTAACCCCAATAGGGATCGTGATAAATTAAAAAGATCCACATGCTGTTTGGTAGTGGCCTACCATGCTCTTGTAGATTCTTATAATAATAGTGATTAGTCCATTTGGAACCCCAATATCACGTGCCATATCAAAGAACGTATCTTTGTGATCCGAGTCAAAGGCTTTTTTGAAATTCACATAAAAAATTCACCTATGATGTTCTTGTCTTAGCTTCTACTCTTGACCTCAAAGGGCAAGAGAGAGTAGACCTCAAAGGGCAAGAGCTTTTTGATGCCGTAGTTAAAATCTACTTGAAGGAAAGTGCCAAACTTCTTTCGACACCTCAGGAACTACATTTTTTTTTTGTTTCCATCTTATTATTTTTGTATGGAGTCTAGTTTAATGTTACTTTAATTCATATTTGATGTCTTCATTATGGCAAGCAATTGGTCAATTTCTTGCTCTTAGAACACTGCACTATCTTGTTTTTACAAATGCCTTTGTATTGAAACTTTAATGGACTTGGGTTTCCTCTTCGAAGGCAGCCCACTGGAAGTAGTAGAAGAATATAAATATCTCGGGCTTGACTTAGTTGGGAGACTTGTAGGGCAAAAAGAATTCAAGGGGGGTGGAAGGCTTTATACTCACTGCAAAGCAGATGCAAGAATGTAGAATTATGGGATTGGAAAATAAAGGGAACTTTGTTCGGCCTACTTGTCACACCAGTGGTCCTATATGAATGCGAAGTTTGGGGCAGCAATGTGTCTGGCCTAAATTGGAGACAAATAGAGAGAATAAAAAAAAATTTAATCACAAGTAGCCTGAAAGTCAAAGCCGTAGTTTCATATGAGATTCTATTAGCCAAAACATATACTTTTCCATTAGAAGCATCAGTAATGACTCATAAATTAAGTTATTCAAAAAAGATGCAAAGTATGGAGAATCATTGATGGCCCAAAATGGTAATAAAAGAAGAGCTAAGCAGAAGAGAAAACTCGTGGATGAAACAAAACAATGTAACAATATTATATATATTTATTATCAATCTTATGATTTTTGACAATTAGTTTTGCATCTTCAACTGCATTCTTGAGCAACTTCCCACTCAAGTTTTTTGAAGAGGGTGCCTTGTACCCTTTTCTTGCAACTATCAATGTTGTATCCAAATATTTCTAGTACATGCTCTTTGTTACGTTGAAGGGAAGGTTGTTGAAGTACTAAAAATTTGCGCATGCTTTATCTGCGTCTGCATGCGCTTGTTTGTTCCATCCTGTAGATTGGAGTGAAGGTTGTGCCCCAGGTGTATTTCTAGGCACAAAAATAAGTGTAACTGAGTCAAAGCGGATGAAGATGTGCCATGGCACTTGCATGGACCACGAGTAGAGCCCACAATTTCTATCATCATTGCTGCTTCTTCCTTCGTTGATGTGAGAGAAATGGCCGTTGTTATGGCTGCTTGCATCCTTTTCTTCTCTAGTTTCTTTTTGTCTAGTGATGCAAGCTTTGCCATCATCTCTCATTTTGCCTTTTCGGTGACACTGGGACAAGGTGCGACATCACAACAAAGAATGCATGAAAGGTGGTGCTTCATGCGATTGATGCCTCTTGACAACCTCTTCGAGCAAAAGTTGCAAATTGAAATCGTCTAGGACGTTTCAAGCCACGTGGCATACTTCCAAGCACTGGTGCGAACATTAGGGGAAGCCGATTCGCTGCCAGTGACTGAATCTGACCCCGATGCACTAGTGGACGTCATTGTTTGTTAACAGATAATCTGCAAATCGCAAACATTTTGAAAACAACATTAAAAAATAAAATATTTAATACAAATTAAAATACAATAAATAAATTATAATGATAAATTATTAAACAAAAACTAAAATACATTTTGATTTAATGAACAAATTGAAAACTATAGTCTATAATGGTTAAAAACAACAAGTAAATTATAATTACGAATGATAAACAGAAACTAAGTCTAACTATAAGTCTATAATGCCAATGATTAAAAAAAACATTTTTAATTTAAAATAAAAAAAATAGGCATAAATTGTAAATTAATAGATACTAAACACTAAGATTTAACGGAATGCAATAAATTGAATGGAATGCATCAAATTTGAATAATAAAATTTAATTTTTTTTATTAAACATGTTTATAATTAAATTAGAATTTATTTACATGCTCGGAAATAAATTAAAAAAAAAAGTATTAATCTGGAAATTGCTTTGCTGAATTCTCCTTCAAATCCACTCTTGAATGCTCAAAATCTTGTGTGAATGAAATGAGAGGAGTGCAATAATTTATAAGATAAAAATCTGCGTATTTGCAGTGTTTTGCATGAAAACCGTGTACATGAAGCGTTTTGGACTGTTTTCGCATCAAAGCCGCATATAGGCAACGTGGGAGATAACCGGTGGTTACTTACCGTTTTTAAAAAATTTGCAATATATATATATATATTTTTCTGACGGTTTTGAGTGGCGGTTATTCGCCATGGCAAATAACCAGCAAGTAACCGACCAACCGGCGGTTACTTGCCAGTTATGCCATCCATGCCCAAATGTTTGAAGCAACCTTGAGGCCAAATAATCTAATTTTGTCCGACCAATATCTTGTACAAGGAAATGTGTTAAAATTTGGGGGCGGGGGGGTTGGGAATTTATATTTAAAATTGTAACATTTTACTTGTCTAGTTTTTTAATGCCGCCCAAAGCCACTAGCTATATAGGGAACTATAAGCAATTATGTGGATGCTTCTTGTGTTATGATTTTGAATTGGATCCAACAAATAAGATGGAGGGAAAAAAATATTAAAGTCTTTATGATTCACTGAGTGAGCCGGAAATGTTTTCAACCTCAATTGTTCATAGAGTGCCTTTATTTATTCACTCTCACAATACCTAAGGCCTTTATATGGTTTCCATGGAGCTTCACTCCTCCATAGCCATAGTCACCGGGAAACAGGGACGGGGACAGGTCTTGGAGATGGGGAAGCTAGTTTTAAGACAAAAGAAATAAAATAATATCTATATATTTAAATTTCTGAAAACGAAAAATTAAATTATATCAGATTCTGATTTCATAAATTGTGAACGCTATTGTGTTTTTATTTTTAACTGTTAAATTTTACTTTTTATTAAATTTTCAACATTTATTATTCAACTTTACCATTAAGTTTTTAATATTTATTATTCAACTTTACCTCAAAGTTTCTAATATTTATTATTCAACTTTACCCTTATTTAAGCTTTTAATATTTATTATTCAACTTTATACTTAAGTTTTTTTATATTTATTATTCAACTTTAACCTTAAGTTTTACAGTTCTAACTTTTAATATGAAAAGAAAATTAAGGCAGGAGACGGTGCTTTTTTAAGGAGACGCCTGTGACTTCATTTGAAGTCTCCAAGACTCGGTAGGTGCTTTCAATCCTTCTCAAAGCATTAAAAAATTACCGTATGAAGGAAAACAATAGGATCTAAGTTTTTAGTACATAGCCTCAAAATGGGAATGCAGCAGGCAAAATGGGCACATGCGAGAAGTAGCCAGGGGGTCCAGGGGTTCTGAAATATGTATAATATACATATTACATGCATATGTATGTATAGATATATATAGAATCGTTCTTTCTCACATCCCCGTGCAGGTATTCTCACTTTGTGGAAAGCCATACAAGGTGTCCCATCTTGCATACTTCCACACTAACCATTGGATGCAACTTTGTATAAATTTGCATAGCATTTACATAGTCACATTCAAGATTTACGGATCAAATACATCAAATAAACAATGGAATCATAAATTATTAAAGGCTGCTGGGCTTAATATAAAATTTGAACTCATATGCATAAAAAATTACAATATGACATTTAGAGGACTTGTAAGCTCTACATGTGCATACAACCAGTCTTCATTAAGTTTAAAGTCTTTTGAAGTAACATCCAGCTATACCTGAGACTTCTGGGGTATGCCTTATCTCTGTTTGGGTGTACCTGAGATGGGGGCATCCTTGATTCCCATTTTTAAACAACTTATCATTCCAAATAGGATTCACATGAGAAACAAAAATGAAAATCTGATTTGTGTTCTGAAGTCAATTTAGTAAAGTACCTTGGTATATGAAAATAGCCTCCATTTCAGGTAAGTCACTTTTAGCCTTAGGTTTGTTAAAATGTCCCCAAGATATATTGTGTTTAGTATATCAAAGAGCTAGTATGGCTTCAATTTTTACTGAGGTTTTTCATTTTATGGTGTCTGATGCTCTATTAGTGAAGGTGGATATTTGATATTTCTGCAATCAGCAACCCTTCCCTTCTAACTTATGTCTGGCAATAAACACCGACACTAGAATGCCAGAATGGATACAAATGATGTTTGGTATCAGTGTCCGATTATTGGGATAATACGAATAATTATGATTAACATGAATATAACTGATGATGGATCACAGTGTGATACAAAATATTAATTAAAGTTTTCTACACAGTTTATTCCAATAGCTGGTCTCATATCTTCATGGACCATGAAAATATTATGTCTTTAATCATTATAAATAGTCATTCATATCTAAAAAATTGTTTCTTTATATTTATCTGATGGTTATCCTGGGTGTCCCTGGAGTCGGATAAAAAATGTCAGTTATTTCATGGTAATGCACTAAGAATAATTATCAACATTTGGCTTGAATGATTCATTTTTCTCATTAGATTGTGATACGTTGTGTACTGAGCTTAAATCCATTGCAAATTTTGTTCACAATGTAAATTCTCTGGCATATTGCATTATTAATTTTGCAGGTGGGAGTTGACAATATGTGCATATTAGTTCATGCATTAAAACGACAGTCTCTGGACTTGCCCTTAGAGGAACGGGTGGGCAATGCACTTTCTGAAGTGGGCCCTTCCATAACACAAGCAAGCCTTTCAGAGGTTTTGGCATTTGCAGTTGGAATCTTCATCCCTATGCCTGCATGTAGAGTATTCTCAATGTTTGCAGGTAAGGAGTTTTTTTCTTGTGTTTTATTTCAGTGTTTTTGCATCTTAAATATGTTTAATGTTTTCTAATGATATTCTTCACCTGTTCTTTGTCTCTGCAGCTCTTGCTGTGTTACTAGATTTCTTACTGCAAGTGACCGCTTTTGTTGCTCTTATGACATTTGATTTCATAAGAACTGAAGAAAACAGAGTTGATTGCTTTCCCTGCATTAAAGTGCGCTCATCAGCAACCGGGCTTGAACATGGTATGCACAACAGGGTGTTCAGTGTATTGATGACTGAACAGATATAGTTTATGTGAATCATCGATACTTATTGGGTTTGTAAATAGCACACAATACTTTATGTTCTGAGGTTTTGAGATCCTTAGTGCTTTAAGAAAATTTCTAGTGATGTAAGTTGCAGAACTGGGTACATATAATCCCTCCAGTACGAGGGAGTCAATATGAATTCGAACGTTTCTTTCTTGTAGGTAATCTGGCCAGGAGGCGCCAAGAACCTGGTTTTTTGGTACGCTATATGAAGGTACTTTTTTTCTCAGCCAGTATTTCTTATCTCTCTCTGTAGCCATGTATGGTGGTTTTTTATATGTAACCTATATCTTAAATTATATAGCGTAGTGCCTAATCTTAAAAGTTAGATTGTGCAAAAAAGAGTAAATAGAACAAATGTAATTTAGAACTAATATCATATTAGTAGACTCCTAAGGCCAACTTTGAATGCCAAATACAAAGCAAGTCCATTTATTTATAATAGAGAGCAGGGCCCTGCGAGGAATCTTTGCCTTGGCGGTGTCTACTGTTCATCTACTTTACAACTCACAATATTGTACTTTATGTACACATCAATTATTAAAGTGATATACTGGTGAATCCTCCAGACGATCCATGTGATGATGAACACGTTAGTCGCTGTGGGTCCAACAATGCTTCCGCTTCAGATAAAAGACCATCCTCACTTATTGAACGGAACAGTCATCTTATCTAGAAAACATGCCTTGTGTTCCAGTATCTTCATGATTATCTTTATGATATGGAACAATATAAAAGTAAGATTCCCACTCAAGCTTTCGACGTATGATGGTATGGATGACAGTATCTTGGCTGTGCTGTTCCTATTCATGAATTAGGTGAGGTCCAAAATGTGCTATCCACCTATAAAGATAGTCATGATGAACTATCTGAATTTTTATCCGCCATGCCCAGTTTGGTCTCCTGATGAGATCATAGAACTGTCTCATGAGTAATTCACTATTTAGGTGGTGAATAGTGATTATTCTTTCTTGTCGATGTTGATCAACTGCTACATGGGCTGCCCCTGACAGTTGTAAATCTGAAGGAGCATAGGAAAATCTCAAATCCCTAGGATGAAGGCTTTCTCTGAGAATTTGTTCTTGGAACAACATACTTAAATTAGAAAACTTTTTGTTATAAATCTTTGTCAAATTGAAATCATGATATGGTTGGTGCATCAGTGTGGTTGCAGGATGGCGAGTTAACTAGTCTACTACAAATTTTTTCTTTCCTTCAATATGTTTTGCAGTGTAATTAAACTAGTTAAAATAAGTTTGCCACTTGATATACTTTCCTCGTCCATCCTTCCATGATTTTTATCTTTTAAAGTTAAAAATCTAGTACAATTAGTTTTAATGATAAAATGACAGATGCATACGTTTAAGGGCAAATTTTTCAAGACATTTCTTAATAGCATAAACCTCTGTTAGATGAAATTTATTTTTTTACATTGTCTGTGAAGACTCCATTGGCATATTCACAAACACATTCTTTCCCATTTTTTATACAACGGAGTATTCCTCTCCATGTTGTGTCTGATGCATCTGTATATAAAACAAACTGATGTGATTGAGGAACATTAAGGATAGGAAGTTTTGATACCTAATCTTTAATGATTTGGACAACCTTTGTATGTTCTTTAGTCCATACATATTTCTTGTTCTTTTTAAGCAATTCTTGAAGAACTTCTTTGTTATTACCAGTGTCAGGATAAAAGCTATTAACATAATTGGGCATTCCAAGAAAGGCTTGGAGTTGCTTTTTATGAAGAGTATTAGGAAACTGAAGGACCTTTTTCGTAATATGAGGTTGTACTTGTAATTCACCACTTTTTACAACAAGGCCTAACAAATTGCAGTTGTTTTGGCATCATTGAATTTTAGTATTGGAAAGTACTATTCCTACTTTTTTACCAATTTGGTAAAAATGAGTTAGATGCTCTAGATTCTTCTCAAGAGTTTTGTTGAAAACTAGAATATCATTGATATATACACACAAAAAATTAGATGCTCCTTGTATATTTACATGCTCATGATGTTTATAATGAGTACTAGTAAAAGAGTTTCCTTGGACATCTAAGGATTTGTAGACTTGATTGGGTGCAAGTTGTTCCCAGTTTCTGATGATTGGAGATTTGGCTAAATAATGCGGTGCTCCAGTATCTGCTTGAGCATCATATCTTCTCCCATTGATTTTTATAGATATAAACTGAGCAAATCTTTCATTTATCAATTGGGTAATATAAATTGGTTTCTCTTCATCTCCCTGAGGAACAAAAGTACATACCAATCTACAATGGAGAGGATTCTCTTCTGGAGTTTCAACCTGTTTCTTCTCAACTTCTTCCTCTTCTTCCAATGGTTCTCCCCATAATTTTGTGTTAAGGGTTCCAAGCATCTTGTACCATGCCATTAATCTGTCCTTTGCACTTGGCTGACAATCTTTAAAATATTCATCTTCATAATCATCAGTATCAAAAAAGAAATCATTCTTATTTAGTTCAGATTGGAAATAAAGAGCAACTAGTTCTAGAGTAGCCATTTTAGAAGCTGTAATATCCCCAATCTCAACGTCAATTAAATCGCTGAAGGGTATTCAACCATTGACCATCCGATCATTAAACACCAGCAACAACTCAACTATCAGCAAATTACTACCCATCAAGCAAACAATGCCAATAGCAAATCGCGAATATGTAGTAAAGGCATTAAATTGCAGTCAGTAAGGGAAATCGTAGCATTTGGAAATGGAGTGCTACAATTAACAAAAAAACCACATTTTTGTAATCTACAATTTACAAGGAAAAATAGCCACAACCAAGGAAGTTGCAGGTCTATAATGAGCGCTAAATACAACAATAATTAATTAAGTGGATAACCAGCCTTACTCTTTAATTAATAAATTGTTAAACAACGTTCATTAAGACAAAGGATGCCACCCTTGGGAATATACCTTTTGGGACAAGACATTTGGAAAAGTCATGTCTCTTTGATGGAAGGATTTGAAGATATAAATAACCAGCCATTGGGATGGGAGACATTCATCCAACTATGAATACAAATATTTAATCATGTATAAGCAACCTCTTTACAATGGGTTTTAAGGACGTAACCTCTTAATTACAAAACCCAGATACAAGGACGAAAACCCTTATTATCGAACCCAAGGACAAAACCCCTTGTGGTGCTACTTGTAATATTTGAAATCCGTATGAGATAAACAATTAATCCAGTTTGACTTTATTATTATTTAAATTATTATTCTATAAAATATTTTTAAAAAATGAATTTCGAGAAATCCAAATTAATGTAAAATGTTTCGATTTGGAATGTTACAGACTAGCTTGTTGCTCATTTGGATATAAACTACTGAACTTATTTTTGATCCAATTTTCAGAAGGCATGAAAGTATAATCAAACTGTAATGGCTTTGGATTTGGTTTATGCATAGTAGGAGGAACATAATCAAATGAGGTTGTTTTCCTCTACCTGGATACTTGCTTTTTCTTCCCTGTGTGTGTGGTCCTCCCTTGGCAGGTTTAGAACTACTTTCTCCTTGGTCTTTCCATGGTCGATGCGTCATAGTAGATGGCTCTTCTTCTTCAAGTTCATTGATAAGTTGGTAAAGCTCATCTTCAAGATATTCATGAGGATTTTCTTTGTCTTGTTCATAAGCTTCTTCAAGCACTGGTTCAAATACATCTTGTTGATATAAATCTTTATTTTCTTCAAGTACATCCCACCACGCTGCTGCGTTAGTAGAGTAGACAGCCTTAATTGCTTTATTTTTACAAGAACACTAAGGGGCAATATGACTATGCTGATGACAAATATAGCAACATACATATTTAGAAGGGAGGCATGGAAATCTATGACAACAAAGATATTTATGGCTTGGAGCTGGAGTACGACGTTATGGGAAAGAACAACGTTTAAGGGAAAGGTGTTGGCATTTTTGTTTACAAACAAATGGTTTACAACCAAATGATATGTCTTGGGGAATTTTTTGATAGCATTAGAGGCTTGGTGCTTGTTGAGTTTTTGGGTAGCACGAGCTTGAGTAATGAACTGCATGATTAGTTGGCGAGAAAAGTCAATAAGATTAGTGATTGTCATTGTAGACAAGTTGAGGTCTTTAAGATCAATATAAGCAGTGACATGCTCTGCTAGATTGTAGGGGAGAGAATTTAGGAATTGTATTTTTGTAAGATCAACATTTTGAGCTTTTGCCTCATATGCAAGTTTTCTGTACTGAACAACATATTATTCAAACTGGAACAAATCACAAAGGTTCATTTTGGCTAACCATTTGTGACTTTTAATTTCTTTATTCCCTTGAGGAGGAACACATTCATTAATAAAAGCTTGAAACAAAGATTGCATAGGAAGTGTCTGTAATATAATCTTTCTCTTGCAGAGTTTGCCCTAAGTCATTCCACCATTTCAAAACAATGCCCTAAAAACATTTTGTAGCAAATATTGCATTACTACGGGCATCTAGATTAGCAGCAGTACCTAAGGTTTGCATGGTATTACACCATGTGGTATTTTCAGTCAAAAGATTTAATAAATCATCTATATTGAGATATCATGGATTAATAGGAATGTGGGCTCTAATCATCATGGTTAATGACAACACATCCTTTGATTTTGATTTAAACTTTTCTTCTTTCTCAAATGTATCTCGAATGAAACTTGGACCAAATTGTAATGATAAAATAGATTGGCGAGTGTTAGTACTAGTGGAAGCTTCAAATTTTTTTAATTCTCTTTTAACTTCCTTTTTCTTTTCAATATCTTCATGCCAATCAAGACTGTTTTTTAATTCTTGTAGCTTATCGTCCATTGTAGCCAATTGATCTCCAGTACTATGCAGATTATTAAGTGATTGTTGAGAAATAGTATTTGTATTGTCATTGACCTTTCTGATATGCTGCACAGTTTCATTTACTGAATAAAGACAACCTGAGGATTTCTTAATCTCATGAACATAGTTTCCTAGAATAGTGACTTGATCTAGAGATTGTCTGATAACCTTGACATCTCAGCATAGATCATCAAAGTTTTCTTGGTAATGAGCATTGTATCTAGCTAGATAATTTCTTTGTTTGAAATCAAAAGAGGGTTCTTTTTCATACGCAGGTTCATAATTAGTAGAAAAACAAGCTATTTCACTTTTTGCTTGTTTATAATGACCTTTGTGAGGTGGCCATCTTCCACCCTTATATAGTGTTACAATATTCCCCTTATAAAATTTTAAGGTTCCTTCTCGAGGCAGAGCAGACATGGTAAAAGGAGGACATGGGTCTAGAACATCATTCACTTGTTCTAATTCAACAACTAAATTCTCTCTCCTATGGTTTCTACTAGATCTTTCAGAATGGCTTGAAGTACTGACTATAGGAGAAATAGGAGGATATCTTGCAGAGAACGATCTTGTAAGTATTTTGATTTGATTTCCTTCTATCTGTTGAATCTCTTGATCCCTTTTATGCATTTTTGGGGCTACATGTTTTAAGCAATATAACTTTTGTGAGTTCGGAATTTGTATATAATCTATATGACCCTTTTGGAGTTGGACAGTACCATAAAGTCTCCTAGCATAAGGAAGATCTTCTAGTATTTTAGGATTATTGATATTGGTCATAGAATACAACACAACTATTTTGACAGAGGCATACTAGAAGGGACCAAACATCTTAAGTTCATAAATAGACGAAAACAAACCCCGACAATCTAAAGATCCAAATTTGACTTTTGTACATCCCTTGTCACGAGCACTCATAGACAAGTTAGGATATAGTTCATAACAAGCAATACCTTCATTAAGCCTAGCAATTGCAGACAATTGACAAGCATGTTTAAATTTAGATTGTTTTCTGTCACACAAAGCCACATATGACATAGGTTTGATATTGGTAGGGACCAGTGGTTTTATTTTAACTTTAATTAACCCAAAATATACAAACTTTACATTTGGATGACTGTGAATATAATCAATCTTAGATTGTGGAATTAGATAGATAAGATAAGATAAATATATTAATGTCCAACTAATGACCACAAAAAGTAGGTCGAAGGGACTGCAGATCACAAAAATGTGTCAGGAAAAAGAGGGAAACCAAAAAGGTCTCTGAAAACAAGAAAAACAATGCTAAAAGTAGTATAAAACATGGCAAAGAGTGACCATGCTCAAAGCCAAACCACCAAAGGACCTAACCACGCTCAGGTCTAAATAAGGGAGCAAAATAAATGAGCAATCTCCAAGAATCTGTAAACACTAGGAGCACGAGAATGATCCGTAAGGTAGAAGAACCAAGAGGGAACCCATCAAGAGTTTGATCCAACTCTCCTAGCATCCAAGGCCGACGAGAAGAAGCTTCGAATAGAAGTCCGACCTAAAGAAGGGGAGTTATGATGCCTGGTCTGCCCTCCAATTCTCTACCTAGAAGGAAAAGTCCTCTGTGAAGGTCTGGTGGGTCTAGTCTGCCTCTTGATGTCGGATTTGAATTGAATATGCTGATGAAAACTTGGGGAATTGTGAATAGTGTCTTTGGGCCTCACTGATCTGGAATGTGGGTTGTGCTGATGTCAATCTGTCGCTTAGTGCCTCTCCTCGAAGGTAGCACCGTGAAAATGCAAGTAATCCGTTGAGTGGAGACTGGTCTAGAGGGTCTCTGAATAAAATGATCACGAAGCTTAAGAGTTTCCTATAGATATAAAGCCAAACATTTCTGGTCTTCATATTTGAAGAAGTCAGAAAGAGTCTGTGTCCTCCTATATAGGTAGTAAAACGTCTCTCTGATCTCATAGTAAATGGGACAACAAAAGATGAAGTGCTCCTTGGACTCCATCTCCTGGATGCTGTATAACTGACAAATCCTATCTGCTCGATCTATCTCAATCCTAAGCCTGTGAGACCCCACTTGAAACTGTCCTAATGGGATGCAAAGAGAGTGCATCCAGTGGTAGAATGTATATTATGGATGAATGATAAGCTCGTCACTCAGCTCCAAGAAGTGCTCTGCATAAAATGCCATCTTAGGGCGTAACCCCCCAGGAGGGTTTACCCAAGTGCTATGGATTACTATCTGTAAATATCATCCCTAATAATCTAGTTCAACACCTGTCTAGTAGGTAGAAGATGAGTTGGTGCATCCAAGGAATACATAAATGGAGGAATTCGGCCCATCCTGATTCCCACAAACTCCGATAGATTAGAAACTCCTATATACTAACAACGTCCACGGGTCAAAAGCGCTGAGAGCGCAAGATTCTTAGAAGAACAGTATGCTAAGTATGGGTATCTGTCACGTCCACTCATAGAATCAACAAACCTTCATATGCGATGTATGAAAGTGATAAGATCAAATATAGTTTCCAGTCGGAAGGGTCGAGCTCCAAATTCTGCAACAATAATGTGTTGGGGAACAATCTACTTACTTCTGATCATGTGGCGAAGGAGAAGTGTTTGGATCCTCTTAACAACAACCCAATCACCCTCATGTAGAGAGGGCCCCCAAACTATAGATCCATAGAGAACTATGGGTCTAATAAGTGTATCCATGAGTGACATCTTGGAAGAGATACCCTGAAAGTGATGCCAAAACATTGTCATTCAAGGAGAGATAAAGAACCATAATTCTTGTTTATTCTAGGTTGGAGTGCTTGCCTCAAGCTGAAACGTGGACCAAAAAATTGCACTCCCAGATAAGTATAGGAAGTGGTAATCTCAACCTCCTTTCCTTTGAAAGAGAAATGGAGGTGGGAGGTCTTCAAGCCATTAAATACCATGACCTTAGTTTTCCCCAAATTAACGGTCAGCTACCGGAGATCGCAAAAGAGAGCCAAAGCATCCAACTGCCGCTAGCCCTCAGGAGAAGAGGCTAGGAGAACCACATCATCTGCAAACAAGAGGATAGAAATCAGAACCTGGTGAAGAAGACACCCATCACTAGCCTGAATATGTTCATGAAGAAAGGTCTCTAACTCATCAATGTATATCCCAAATAAGGTTGGGGACAAAGGGCATCCCTGCTTGACCCCAATGGTACTCCTAATAAAGTCTGAAATCCCATGAACCGTGCGGAGACGACCAAGAACATTCTTGTATAATTTCATAATGGCTGCCAAGAGGGTCTCAAAAATGCCAATATTCCAAAGTCTTTGGAAAAGTGCCTTTCTCGGAACAGAATCAAACACTTTCCTAAAGTCTACAAAAGAACAATAGACTTTGGATGAGCGATGACGTGCCTCAATAATGGCCCGGAGTGTGAAAATATGATCAATGGTTTGATGGGCTAGTCTAAACCCTGCCTGTCCCCTAGCTCTGAGATGTCTCTGGTCTAGCTCTCTCAAAAGTTGCAAGTGTAATACAGTAGCATACAATTTCGAGAATGTGTGTCCAACCATGATCATCCTATAATTATTAGGATCTAATTCGACAGCGTTAATTCTTGGCTTGATGAAAGTCTTAAATGTAGACTTGTATTTAAGCTTGCAAAAAACAAAAATCTCCTTTTAGAGTAGACTGTTTATAAACTTGAGTAGGCTTAATAGAAGGGGGTTTATAATTCGTAACTGTACCTTGAAAGTGCTTCATCTATGACTTCAATTTCAATCATGCGGATTTCTGCCTCAAATATTCCTTCTTCAATTTCTGTAGGAGGCAACTCATAATATCCCTTGGCTTCTGCTTCATTCAAGGTTTAATATCTGGGGTTGGAACCACCTGGTTTCTGGAATTCTGTCATAGAATAACTAGATCTGTGAGAAATACTGAGATGACCCTGATAAGAGCAAGAATTATTTTGACAAAAGATAATATAGAGACTGTTCAGATTCTTTGGTATTTTCTGCCTCTGGGAAGTGTTTGATGGAAATTTTCTTACAGGCTCTCTTGTTGCTTGTCCTCCTTGGCTATGGACCCTCCTGTACAAATAATTACTTGCCTAATATATGGTAATGTAAACTCTTAAGGTGGATTTCAGATCTTGAGAGGTTAGATGTTGAGCTTCATGATCAATTGTTCCAGCTTCCAAGCCAAACATAGGAAAAGGAAAATATAATGGCAGAAGTAAAACATATCAAATTCAGTTATAGAAGGCATGGTTTGCATAAGTTGAGCAGCCTCAAGACCTCAACACGTGGAATTCAATAATTTAAAGATGTAGTGTTAAATATGAAGAACAAGCAAAGTGGATATCGCAGATTTGAGTGACGTTTATGTTGTTGGAAAATACAGATTGAACCAGTTCTTTTGAGTGGTTATAGTGCATATTTTCAAAATGTATCCGAGGAGTTTTATTCACATGCTGGGGTTATGTAGTGTGAAATGAAACTGTCATGTGTAAATGATGGTCATATTCACATACTTTCTTATTTAATAGGAATAGCAACTCTTAATGATTAATTGGTTTTACATTCCTTTGATTGGTTATTTATAATC
The DNA here is from genome assembly GCA_037957365.1 of Torreya grandis. Lineage (NCBI taxonomy): Eukaryota > Viridiplantae > Streptophyta > Pinopsida > Cupressales > Taxaceae > Torreya > Torreya grandis. The sequence continues at coordinate 737,103 of JARHVA010001845.1, forward strand.
CTGTAAAGAAGTGTTAGTTTTTCTGTTATTGATTGTGAGGCCTTTTGCTATTATTGCTAAGTGACCTCTCTTTTGATATTGTTGTCAGGACATCCATTCACCTTTTTTGAGCAAACCTGCAGTGAAAGTCACAGTCCTTGTGGTATTCAGTGGAATGGTTTTTGCAAGCATTGTAAGTAGTTTTGTGTTCTGATTGAATGTTGTTACAAATGTGTTCTTAAGTTCCAGTGAACTTTTAAATTTCAGTAGTACTTGTAAGTTACCTTTAATTTTAACTAGGAAATTAAATAATATTCAGTGACATTAAATTGCACTGCACATTTGCAGCATTGTTTTTAACAATTTCTGTTTATCACTGTAAAGTTTTGATAACAAATTTGATCCCTTTTCAAAATTTAAAGCAGATTTATGAAATTGGAGTCTATTTTTATGTAGAATACCTAATTCCAATTTTTGGAGATTTTGGTTGTAGAGAATTTTAACATGTATAGTAGATTTTCCTATTTTTTTTAAGAATCTAAATCAGTTTTCAGCCGAAAAAGGAATTTTGGTGTATTCGATGGTCACTATTGTAAAATTTCAATAGTTAGCTCTTCAATGCCTGCATCTTGAAGAGGATAGTACTTGGATAGGAGATGTCTTTAACAAGCTAGTACTTACATTGGAGACATGTTTATTAGCTGGTCAAGACCTTTTATTTGTTGTGATGAATTATATAATATTCTGATTGATGATATACAAAATATAAAGAATTTATATGATGAGATCTTCAATCGTAGGAAGTGGGTAGCGATTTTTCATATTAATCTTGTTTAGTGCTTGATACTCATTTCCTAATCTACATTTATTTGTCTATTTCTTGGGCACAATCAAGATATGAGTACCACAGGAAGAAAGGATATGACGGATCTTACCATCAAGGAGTTTGTGCAGCTGCTTCTCTATTTCTGCAGTCTCAACAGGTGCTGTACAATATGCAAAAAAGGTTTGGCAGCGAAGAACTTGGAACCAAATCAATGAGGTGAATTGTTTGGAAAGAAGGTAGTTCTCGAGGCTTTTTGAAATCATTAGAATATGCATCAAGAAGGGCCTTAATATTTGAGGGAGGAAGCATTCCTGCGTTATCTGCTTTAGCTTGCCTGTTAGCACACATGGTTAAGAACTTCTGCTTTCCAGAAAGTAAAGAGGACTGGTCAAAGAAGTGGAGGTGATTTTGTATGCATTGCCTTTCGTTTGAATCTTATATGTATTGTGCCGCCCATCATGAATGGCATGCCCATCAAATTGGTAAGGACACCCAAGAAGTATTTTAGAACAGTCAAGTGGAGTGGCATTGCATTGATTTTTATCTTTATAGGGCCTAATGGCAATGGTGACAGCACATTTCCGTTTCACCAATGGCAGATTCGCAGTATTGTTTACCCAACGCAAATGATAGGGCATAGGGTGGGTTGTAGTTGAAATATGTAGATCTGCAACCAACTTTTGAGACACTTGATTTTTCTGACCGCCCTTATCAATAATAGGTGAAACCAAATAATCTTTTACCTGGCAAGTTTGGGTCAAGAGTGTTTCATGTGAGCTTAATGAATAGTCTCTTATCATGAAGGTAAGCTGCGGATATGGAGCGAATGGATTCTGGACTGCAATCTCTTCATGTTCTTGCTTGATGCGGATAGCCTTGGAATACTTGGCCTGAATAGCTATACATTCTTGAGTAGAATGTCCATACTTCTTGTTGTATTTGTGAGTTGCAATACTTATCAATACGAGTAGAATAAGTCTGACTTCAGCACTTAAACTGTCAAATGGGATAATCTTTAGAGGTGGAAGAAAAAGTTGGACTGCTGGAACTTTTATTTGAAAACTTAGATCTTAGTTTAGCTTAAACAAAAATAGATTTTAAAATGTCCTTTCCATGAAATATAATCAAAATTGGATATTTCTTATCTAATACAATTAAGCAAACCAAAACTAAATTTGATCGTAGGCTCCTCTTTTGGATCAAGGATATCTAGCTTGACTTGAACCTTGGTGAAAAGCTCAATGTATTGTTTCACCGACTGACTTGGACTTTGCCTGAGTTGAAGCCATTGTGTCCATATGATCCTTTAATACCGACTAGGGTAGAACCTATTTTCATGTCTTAATTGGTCCCATTGGGTGATTTGATGATTAAGGCCATCTTTGTTGGCAACTGCGGCTAGCATGTTCTGATAATTTTTCCACCCGGATGGGGCTTTTTCTTCCTTATGAACATTAAAAGTTTGGATCTTGTTAGCATTAGTGATCCTAGGATGAGTTTTGAAACATTCCAAAAGGTTGAGGAGCTAGGAGTCGAGCTTCTCACCGTTGAAGCTACAATTAAAACTAAGGATCTTGATCTTAGGGAGAGTTGGACACTGTTTTGTGGTGTTCGCGGCTTGTGTTGTAGCTTGATTTTGCCAAAGATTTGTTTCCATATTTCTCCTCATCTCTTGCATTAGCTGAGCTTGGTCCTCAATCTGGCTAGATAGGATTTTCTTTTGAACAGTGGCTTGACTAGCAAGGATCTTCTCAACGCTGGTATTTGCATATTCTTGTGATGATTCCTTGGGAGTCTTATTTTTAAGAGGCATATTGAACTGGATCTGAGATGTGTGAACATGATCAAGGTTTGATTTGTGGAGATTTGAGGCTAAATGCAATGATTTATAGGATCTGCGCCTCCATGCACAATCTGCTAGTCTGGGCATAGCATCACAGACTAACAGATTTCACATTTGGATGCAAATCTTTTAGATAAATGGATAGCTCCATTGTAACTATGCTGTAACACATGGAGATAAGTGTTCCACTACTTATTTTTGTGGTGTTGAATGCATCGAGGATGAACTAAGGAGCGGTTAACTACTTCAGTTTGACCATTCATTTGAGGATGAAAGGATGTAGAAAATATCAATTGACATTTTAAAAGCTTCCTCAAAATTTTCCCGAAGTGATGAAGAAATTTGGAGTCAAAATCATAAATAATAATGAGTGGTAAGCCAAAGTGACACCATATATGCTGAAAAACAACTCAGCAGCTTTGGAAGCATCTATAGTTTTGTTGTTTGGAATTTAAAAAACCACCCTAGAAAATCAACATATAACAAACATATAATCATACTTCTTAAAAGTAGTGGGCATTATAAAGTCCACCGAGATGGATTCTCCACATTTTCAGGTTGCTGATTAAGTTTGGCTATGCTTGATCAAATAATGATCTACATCTCAACAACATCATAAGCTCAAACCTATTCGGTATGAGCCTTATACTATTTTGCAGCAGATTGGGGAAAATGCTTTCAGATTGGATCTTCATTCTCAGCTTCACATGCATAATATTGTGAATGTGTGCCAAATTAGGATTTTTGAGGCACTGCATTTGGAGGAAGAGGCTGTTATATCTCATGCTAAGGATAAAGACACTTCTTGATGCTCACACATGCACTGATCGACCCCACTCCACCTTGATTTTGTTGGCTGTAAAGGATCCTTGCCAACTCAAGCTATGTGGATATTCCAATCATCATTTGAGCATCACTTTTGACATCTACCACAAATACTGGGGACAATTCCTTCATTGAGAAGGAAATGATGAGACATTGTAACATGGGCTATTTTAACTGTATATTCTTGTTATTTGTATATATTTCTATGTATCTACCTTCCTAGAGAAGCTTATTGTACGTGTCTTCTCCTAGAAACTTCCCTTCCTCTAGAAGCTTCCTTTTTTTATTTTTTTATTAGAAGATTCCTTTTGAAAAACTTATTTGTATATCATTGTACTCTGTATATAAAAATACCTATTAAAATAGTGTGTACGTTATGTTCAATTGTGGTTAATTCCCATGTTCTTTTGTTTCTTGCAATTGTGCTCATATCATTGTTGTTGTCTAAGACATTGATTGTCATAATGGTTGTTAGAGACAATAACAATTATGACATTGATAGACTAAGCTTTGACAAGTGCTTGTTTCCTCCACTTTTTGCTTGGTAAATCTTGGGTGAGGTTGTGGCTCACCTTTAACATAGTGGGGGTCATCTAGATTGCACTCTTATGTGGGGTAAAGCTTGGGTCACATTCTTTAGATTTAAAAACCTGGGTCACATTCCAATATATTCCATAAAATCTAGGTCATGCTTAAATGTGTTTGATATATTTCCACATGTCCGCTAGGGGCCACATTATTGTAGTGAGAGGGATTTGAACTTGGGTCACACTATCACGAGTGTCACCTATTACCATTGCACTGCAACGTCTTGGACTTGGCAAGTGCTTGTTCAAATCAATGGTGAGAGCATAATATAAGCAGTGTAGGTGGGGATTACTTGTTTTAATTTCCTTGATAGATGAGAAGTTCTACACTGGTGCCATTTGAAAACACCATAGGAGTACATGTATTGCTGACATGGAAAACCATAGTTACAAAGCACTAATAGATGGTGTCATCCATCTTTGGATCTAGGAGTGAAAAGGGATATTGGGACCAATTTAGCATTAGATATCTTGTCAGTAGTGTTCGAAATATCTAGCCATATTGAATAATAATTATGTATCCTCAATCTTACACAATCATTATACATACAAGACCTTGCATTAAAAGGATAAAAATGACCATATGAATTGTGTACTCATTTTTTTGTTAGGTTCGTTACAACATAGGAAATTCAAATCACTTTCATGGAACATGTATTTAAGATCGAATGAAATAAATTATGTTAATGTCCACGAATGACCAAAAGTAGGTCAGTAGGACTCCATAATACATCCAATTACAATAGAAAGTGCTAGTGTAAAAGGACCCTAGGATAATAAAATGAACTTAATGTAAAGAACTGAAGTAATGCAAACAAATGAGTAGTATAACCCTAAACCATGTGGTTAAGGTACCAATATCACTCAAAGAGCATGGGCTGATGAAAGTCGGAAAGACTAGAGGCTAGTCCCATCATTCATCTCTATCAAGGCTTGGGCTAGAGAAATCATCTGTGTCATTGTCTGTCACTGTGAAAGGGCCATTGTAGGTCCTGATAATGCTCATTGCGGAGTGTCCAGGGTAGAAGGGGCCAGGTTGGGCAATCTTAGGAGGATGCATTTTCTTCTGGCATCCAAGGCCAAAGAAAATTCATTGGCAGCAAAGAAACTCGTAATATGTGCCTGCTCGTGGGGGATTATACCTTGCATAGTCACACTCCTTTTTAGTGTATGAATACTTCTGAGTTTGATTCTACTTTCCAAGAACATATGCATAATCAGCTCTTTTCTGAGTTTCCCCCCTAGATTCAGCTCTTTTTCGAGTTTTTTTTTTCCAAATACCAAGTCTTTAACTATTCAGATTGTTAGGTTCTTCCCAGGTCTGAGTTGCATGACTATGCTTAGTCATGCTTGAAAAACTTCAAAATAAACACAATAACATGCATTAAATAGGAAAATGCATTTGTATTGATCATGCATTTTATATCATAACGATGTTATCCTATTTAATATATGCTGGTAAGTTTATTTTGATGTCCACTGGGTAGATTTGTCATGGAATGTGAAATACCTTTGTTTTGTGAAAATTTGTATATCCTTTAATTTCTTTCTGTTCAGGGTTCTTTTGGAGGATTTCTTAAATTGCACTAAGTTGTTGAGTTTGAGTCATGTGACTTTGGTATTGTGTGTAATGTTGAAATTAATTTATATGTAAAAATCGCTTTTTCATATATTACTCTATGTAAGAATACCAAATTTTGGACATATAATTAGGTTTAAGAACAGATTTCCATGGCGTAGGAATTGGTTTTGCCATTTTGGTATTTTTTTGCTACAAAATCATGAGCGCATCACTTAAACGAGATAAATTGTATCCTTAGTTCACCGTAATTCTTCGTTGTTATAATTGGATGCAATTTTCAAATGTTATTGACATTAATTTGATCTCCCGCTCCCTCTCCCTCCCTCTCCGCTCCCCCCCCCCCCCCCCCCCCCCCCCCCTCCGCCCCCGCGCCTCTCTCTCTCTCGATAGCGAGATAAATTGTATCCTCAGTTCACCGTAATACTTCGTTCCTATAACTGGATGCAATTTTCAAATGTTATTGACATTAATTTGATCTCTCTCTCCCTCTCCCTCTCTCTCTCTCTGTGCCTACCTCTCCCTCCCCCCTCTCTCTCCGTCCCTCCCCCTCTCTCTCTGATCTCTCTCTCGCTCTCCCTCTCTCCCTCCCCCTCTCTCACCCCCTCCCCCTCCCTCCCCCTCTCTCTCTCTCTCTCTCTCATCTTTATCGGTGGCAGGTCTAGTGTCCTTCCCAGTCACAATGTTCGTAAAATTATGATTGTCAAGAATATTGTTTATCTTAACTCTCTCTCTCTCTCATTTTCTTCATGCTCATCTTTATCGGTGGCAGGTCTAGTTTCCTTCTTACTCACAATGTTTGTAAATTATGATTGTCAAGAACATTGTTTACCTTAACTCTCTCTCTCTCTCTCTCTCTCTCTCTGTCATTTTCTTCATACTCATCTTTATTGGTGGCCAAAACACAAATTGTATGTCTGATTAAACCACCGAGCTGCTTGAATCTTGTTAATATCTGAAAACGATGTCTGCTGTTTCTCTCTGGCCCTTGCACACCAGAAACACTCATCTCTTTTATGAAATAAATTTATTCATCTAGTGAGTGTTTGCCTGCCAGCTTACCTCTCTGTATAGTAATGATGGATACACACTTTGGCCCACGTCCAAACTTCAGCTTCAAATAATGCCACCTTAGTTGCAATGTTTAGGCTTCACAGTGGCATGTGCAATGCTCCAACTCCATGGAATTAGATAATCCTAACTTGTGCATTCCTTACACGTGCATTTTCCTGCTACCTCTGACTGCTTCCACTTTCCAGTACAAAAGCCCACCTTTAATATGCACAAAAAACTTCAATGGTTCAGATACAGTCATAGATTTCTCTCTCTTATTCCAATGGAAAAATTAGCTTACAATATAGATCACAGCGGCACAAATTGCAGTAAAGATGAACTCTTAATCAAGACAAAATCCAATGGATCCATCCAATACAATAACTTGTGTAAGACCACAATGTTTTCTAGAAGTATGTTGGCCGGTTTCAGTCCTGATATACTCTGAAAACAACATTTTAATTACTGATTTAACGCTGGCATGTTTCTGTAAATAATTAGTCCACTTGCCAGGTTCTTGATCGATTCCACCAATGGTTATGGTGTGCATCTCTGTGACTTCAAATATCACCATGCTTTTCTTGTCTTCCATCTGTGGACATCACCTAGAGCTCTTTCAACAAGCCTCTTTGTTACATTTTATAGAACTGACTCTGCACACGAGAAGTCTTCATCTATGTTAATTTGTTAATTCTACTTGCATCTTGAGTTGCTGCCATGAGTGGTACTTCTCTCACCTCTGCCCTCATCTTCCTATATAGTTAATATTGGCTAAGGCAACAGCTACAATAAAATGCTAGTAATTCATGCATGGCAAGAATAAAACACATGAAATAGATGAAATGCTACATCGTTTCTATTATTATCTGAATATACTACACAATTTCTGGCTGAGTGCCACGAGCACTACGAAGATGGATATTTTAAAGTTAAACTTAATCCTTTATTCCCATTCATTTACATTATTTTATAGACTTCCAAAGGCATCCAAACCAACAATGCTTATAATTCTTCCTTCCTCAGTAACTCTTCTTTATTAGTATTATGTACTAATTGACTACTCTTATTACAATTTTTAATATATTTATTTATTTCTTTTAAAGACTCTAGTTTATAAATATGCTGCTAATGCTCGTGTGCATACAGTGTAGACAGAATGGAATGAATTCTACCTAACTAACGTTCTTCATTATTTGAGGCCCACGTATATATTTTTAAGCTTCTGAGCAATGTCAAGCGTGGGTCAAGTTGTTATTTTGGTTGTCATTAAAAATGTTACATCACAAATTTGATTTGGAGAGTGGGAACATAATATTTCATCCTCAGTAATTGCTAGCCCATAAGAAAGATTATTTGTAAGATCAGCATGGAATGAGTTTCTGACCATGTTATTAGGTCTATTGGGTCTTTGCCACAATTTATAATATGTATTTCATGCATGGTAACAAAACTCTAACCTTGTTCTTAGGTGTATTGGGCTTCTGCTAAACCTTGTTTTGTTGAAAATGTCATTTTCGTTGAGAGTTTCTAGATTGTCAAAATCAATGGATCCATTAGTGTTTGTGAGCACAACATCTGAATGTTAATAATTTGAAATCTTTCCAAAAAATTGATGATAATATTTTTTATTGGTTTTTAAAGGCACTAAGTACAAGACTTCAACCAGGCTTGGAGCAACAGGTGGTCCTTCCCCGAAACTCTTATCTTCAGGTAGGGTGTAATACGTCTTGTTTCGCTGTCTTATATGTAATGTTTGGATTCTTTGTATATTTAGCTGGCTCAATTCTTTGTTTGTTAAGGTGCCATGATTGAGATTATGATTGTGAATGATCTCACTGCCTTATTTAATATTATAGTGCAACAGCACACAGTTCTAACTCAAATCATGCTTTTGCAGGGCTATTTTAGTAACATATCTGAGTACCTTCGAGTTGGGCCGCCTCTTTACTTTGTTGTAAAAAACTACAATTACAGGTGCCCTTTTAGCCATGATGTCGTTGTCTGTGAAAATGTGGCATGTTGACCACTATATGTTTCAATGGCTTGCATGTTTTGTTGTTCATGCATATGTTTTCTTATTTTCTTTTTGATTTTATACTAGAGGCCCATTATTGGACCTTGATTTTTCTTACAAGTAGTGAATACTGAATTCAAATTGGAACACCTGGAGTAACAAACTAAAGTAAAGAATGCATCATGGTTTAATACTGAAGCTACTCAAGTAAAGAAACAAACTGTATGATGAGCTTTGCTAGAAAATTCCAAGGAGAGAGTAATAGATTTAACCTTAAATAAGACAAAGCTATGTTTAATAAATTGCATTATAGAGAGTAGGCATTTTAATTTGATCGATCAAAGTTTAATGGCTTTAACAATTATATAAAGGAAATATATTTGTGAAGTTTTGACTAGTGAGTGGTACTAACTGCCTGTGAAATAAATTGACAAAGTTGCTTCATTAAAAGAATGCTTGCATTAAGGACTCAACTAATGCAACCGTCAGCGAAAATTCCATTTACAATTAAGTAAAGGCAATTGTGAATCAGTGACTAAGTAGATAATTTACAAACTTTAGAGACAATTGAGTATGCAAGCTCCTCTAAATAAGCAACACTTATCCTTGGTATTTGTAATGAGTTGCTTTAACTATGAAATTTAAATTTTGTACCACATCAAAAAGAGTTCACAGAGAATGTCCAACCCAAGAACATCAAAACCAGAGAGTCTCAACATACTCATATGGCTAGGCATAAAATCAAAAACCTTAACAGAGAATGATTCTACACTACCAACGTACTGACATATCACTCTCTTTCTGAAACCCAAACTATACTAAAACATGATTTGTTGCCAATGGAGGACTGATCGATGAATATGTATGGTGTTGGAGTCCTTTTTGCTGATCCATGTGGCTCTGGACATGAGCTGTCCAGTAAGACCCTTCTCATTGTTGAAAAGGGAGGAAAGCAAGGTCTTCATTGATGAAGGATTTTAGTTGGGGAATCTGGTCTTCAGTGTGTTGCAGATGTGAGAAGATATTGCCATAAGATGAACTATTCTGTTCCATCATTTTGTGTGTGAGAAGCTGTAATTTACAGTTGAAACTATAAATGGCAAATTCCTGTTACATGGAACACAGATACCACCATTCCTGAACCTTGGATTTGAAGAAGGGATGTTGTAGCCAAAAGATTTGAAATTTGAATGATGGGCGTCTGTTTTGTTGATCATAAATTTATAAGAGAGGTGGAGTATGATTGGGCAATTGTCAGAGAGAGTAGGGTCTAAAACCATCATAGATATTTCCATACTTGAGGTTACGAAACATTCAGAAATGAAGAACAGATCAATATTACCAGCTATATGTTTAGCTCCCTTGAGTCTGTTACATAATTTAAACTTAATAGTTGTCAAAATTGATGCCAACTGATGGATTTAGATCTATGAAGATTTGAAATGTTCCAGCTTGACTCGGATTAAAGGCAAGACCACCCTTCTCTTCCTTGGCTGAGAAAATCTGATTATAATCTCCTCCAAGAATAGTGTGCAAATTCACGCGTGTTCTCAGTCAATTTGAAAGGTTCTGGTGGAAATGGATTTTGAGGGTTTCGGGGGGAAATGTAAACAAAGATGGAAAGAAGAGATGTTGAATTCAAAAGAGAGAAATTCTGTTGGCTTTGAAATCTATTGGTTTTGTAATCTTTGAAGGCAGAGATGGAGAGGGTTCCCACACATAGCTACTGCATAAGCTCTGTTTGTAGATTTCATACTTCGATAATATTGTGGTCCCGACAGAGGGATACCTGATTATGAAAACATGCTAACTTTCTTGTGTGAATATTAAATTGGCACTAGAGAGTTCTATTGATGATTTGAAAAAAAAAATGCACTTATTCCTTAAGCCAAGACCATGTACGCTCTATATCTACATTACTTGGAATCGGAAATGGATGTGAAATGCAAAAACACTGATTTAACAAGAACCCTTGGAAACAAAATGGCAAAGAAACATCAATGCGATAAGTTATTACAAAATAGAAGTACATGTTAAAAAATGCATAATACTCTTGTTTAGTCCATAAAAGATAAAACACTTAAAAATATGGTATCCATGAAAATTCCAAACATCCAACATACTTAAAATTTTAAATATTCATGTCATGTTTTATAAGTAACTGGGTTCAAAATTTAATTGGAAATCTTGAATTAGTTCACAATGTGGAGATTATAACCTGAAGAAATCATCAAGATCATTTGGATTTTCCTCAAAATCATTAGAATGAAATTCAACAATAGGAATGCCACTCCTACTAGTTCTGCCCTCTGCCCCCTGTGTAGAACTGATTTGATTGCCATCATCAACGTCAAGTAATGAAAGTTGAGTGATAGTAGCTGCAGAATCATCCAAGTTAGTAACCTTTGGCTGAGAATCCTACACTTTGTTAGGTCCTCTAGTATAGTCATCGGTCATGTGTGACAGTAGGCACAATTTGGAATGCACATTATATCGGAACTTGGTATGCAACTTAGGCAAAACATTGATTGCATTGTAGGCACAACTTGGAATGCATATAATATCGAAAACCTCATTATAAACTCTCATATTTGCAATGTCACAGTCTGTAATATGCAATCTGATAAAATTTGATGTGTCAACTATTGACCTGAATACCACTTACTCAAAAAAAACTGGATACAAAAATCTTGGGACTTATTGCATTCCCTATTCTCAATGTTATAAATATCAGGACCAAACCCTGTCCTAAGCTATAATACACTATAATGAAATATGATCAACCTCAGTGGCCAAAGTGAGTAGTCTCAATGCAACACATCTGGGAAAACTTCTCGCAAAACTGTAAAAACTTCTCGCAAAACTGTAATCACTCTAACTCAATAGGTAATGTGCCAAGATATAACTAGGTACCTTATCTGGAATATCAACAACCACATAAATAATTAAACTATGATATATATCTACAAATATTTGCAAGTAGTGTGCAAGAGAATCCACAAAGTCTGACGTACAAGTATCCAGTCATCAATCATCTAATCGTACTGAGAATCATCAAATCTCGAGCAAAGAGATACACATACAAGTGCTATAATCCACCACAAATAAGTACTGTGTCAATAGCAAATCACATGTAAAACAAACCATCAGGTGCACATTTCCAATGAAAATCTTTGTCGACTCTATCAACTATCAACAATCCATCATCATTTGCCCATCAAATCAGGGACTCAACAATCATCAAAACTCAAAATCTGCATCCTCAAATCAACCAAACTCAAAATCTCAAAATTTGACACATGATTCTGCCCCTCTCATAGAAGAGTGTAGAACCGCTATATAGAACCCCCTAAAAGGGAAGTAGTCTGAATAAAAAAATCAAAATATCCTGGAATCTATATAGAAACAATGCAAAACTCAATGAGTCTCTTTTTGTTCTTCATCATGAGTCTCCATTAAACTGCCCTTTTGGGTTTTCAAACTAATGAGAAGAGTGTGTAGGCTGTCGTTTCAAGTTTTTAACTTACAACTCAAGTGCACAAATGTGGGCCTAACTGCCATACCAATTCAACACGGAGGCAAAACTCCAATTTCAAAGGCAAAATCTTCAATAATCCTCATGTGCTGCATATCCAATTTCCTCAATAGAAAAACAATCATATTGCTCAACAAGCATATGCCAACTTCAATAAGATCATCATCATTAGTGTCCCAATCGGAATGGGAAATCATAGGTATTGAATCACTATTAAAAGGAAGCCTGAATGATCACAAAACATATTACTGACCTGGTCAACACCATCTAGACAAGAACTGGGTGTACAAAAACTATCAATGCTAAGCAAATCCAACTATGCAATCCTCTCATTAACTGGGTGCTCATCAAATATACCAAGTACCACATCAATAACATGCGCATCAACATCAAACATAGAATCTCATCTAGTATGAGCATGATCAACAAGATCTAGAAGGCTAAGCTCATCATCATCAAAGGAATCAAGTCTGACATCAACATGATCAACATCATCATCATGACTAAATAAGTCATCATTCATAGTGGACTAAACTCTCTTATAAGATTTGAACAATAGAGAAACGTTAAATCGCAATATAAAATGATCAATATAGCGAAAATAAACATGACTCATAGACTCTTTAGGTGGATCTCGCATATAATAATGCTCAATAAAATTAGTATGTTGGCATGATCTACAAGGATGTAGGGGAAAACAATCACTAGAGGAATGACCTTGATGTCGATGATGACAAGAAGTTGATTTTGGGTGAATTGGCAACTTGGAGATTTTGACTTCATTGGAATGACTAATTGGTGAAGACTCAACTTGGCATTTATTCATAAGACCTCTGGATAGTGATGGAGTTGGAGTACCTTGGCATATGAAAATACAAAAATCCCTGCAACCTTGAACTGACATGATACTTATTGGGTTTTTTTGTCTCCCAAATGCGCACAAGTGAATATTCCACAATAGGAATATGTACAAGTGTATGATTCAGAATGGGTTTCGACTAGTTTGGAACAACCTTAGACTTTGAAACAACAGATTCAACAACATAGTTCACATTAGGGTTTTGATCATTAGTTGATGGTACATGTTTGGTTTGTTGTTCAAGTAGCATGACAAAAGGTGCCTTGAACTGACAAGATGGACAATAAGGTGTGTTTTGTAAGCGTTGATTTGTTTTTGCAAATGACCTGTCATATCAATAAAGTATACTAATTACATAATTGCATAAATGTAGGTTGAAACTACCTCCGACATTCTGCAATCAATTCTACCTCCTAATTTGTGCTTACTCAAAGTTGTAGGGATAATATTCCATCTGATTATACTTTGCTCATGGTATACGTAGTGGGAAAATATCAACAAAAGCAAGCAAGACAATGCACAATGATAACTTGTAATCTGATTTGAGAACCACCGAAAATGCTCGGAATACAAAATACTTTGTTTGATATGTCTTTGCACTTGGACCACGTTCAATTTAGTCAATGTATAAGTGTTACATCTTTCTTTCTTCAGAAGGATATAGTACAATTGTTAGGATTTATGATCCGAATGCTTGTTATAAATAAATGTTAGTTGGTAGCGGTCAGAGAATGCTTCTCATTTATGAGACACCCATTTCGTTGATTAGTATGTTAGTTAACATTAAAAAATGTTAAGGTTGATTTTGTTATTTTGCTTGAATAATCTGTTTTAAAGGAAATTTGTTGCATATTTCGATGAGAATTTTTTTTAGAGCAAATGTTTGAAGAACAAATTTGCAGAGCAAATTTTTAGAGTAATGTTTTAAGAACATCTGCGAACTTTTAGGGTAAATGTTTTAAGAACATCTGCAAACTTTTAGGGTAAATGTTTTAAGAACAAATCGTAAGAGCAAATTTTGAACAAATTTGCAAAGTAAATAAGTGAAGAGTATGCTGAAATGTTTTGTCAAAGGTGTGAGAGGCAGATATTGGCTACAAAAGCATAGAAAAGTTATAAACAGCTGTACGAAGGTGTGGGAATCTGCACAAAGGCCTTAGCTGCTGTGTCTTACGTTGGATTCTTGAAATGCATTCAAATCTCCCCTGCAACATTGGAACTAAGAGAGCAAAAGCATTGGAAAAATGCTGATCTGCATTGCTCACCTCTGACAAAAGCATATAAAGCTGAGGGCTAAGCACAGGGCATTTAAAAGAGCTGAAAGGAGGCTGCAAAAAGGTGGTTTAGTCTTTGCTGGGTGTAATCCACTATCTGACCAGACTTGAAAACTGTTTTTTTTTTTTTTTTTGAAAATAATATGATTATACATCTCAATGGGATGCATAGGTGAGTTGGTGGTTATATAAAATCAAAGCTTTGATAGAGTAGAGGTCACAAGATCAAGTCTCACTTCTACCTTGTTTTACTTAGAGTGCCAATTTCAAGTGTCATGCATACAAATGTGAGTCATTTTCAAGTTTGAAACATTACTTCTCAAGTGGTTGTTAAGAGGAGTTGGTCAAAAGAGATGGTTTCTAGGAATTTTGAGTTTGTAAGAGGTCAAGAGTTCCATCCTTACAAGATGCAAAGACAATTATTAAAAATTGTCATTTTTAGTGTTATAGCCTATGATCAAGCAATTTTCAATTTTTTTAATTTCTTGAATGAAGGTAGGCATATAACTAGTTGATGCGGAGTTTAAAAAAAATATATTTACAACACAAAAATAAGTTGTTTTTTAAATGTAAAACGGGTGCATTTTTGATTATATTCAACATCTTGTTATTATGTTGAATTAAAAAATGGGCATTTTTTGTATGATCAAAATGGATGGAATTGCATACCTTTCTATTGTCAGTACCATCGAAGTTCGCAACATAGATAGAGGTCTACAGGTCCATTAGGATCAATTAGGTAGATAGAGCCAAAGACCTACCCATCTTGAGTTTATTGTTAACACTAAGATAGGGAAAATGATGTAGTGACAATTTTGGTTTTGCCAATTTTGTTTGAGTTTTCAGCTTGTTAGTAGTTTTCTCAATTGTATTTTGAGCTTTTGAGATGAGGAGCAGACCAATTAATTGATAGTTTTTTGCTGCATAGACTTCTCACCTCTTGTTTCATGGGGGGAAGATATTGTTTGGGTTTTAAATTAGTTTTTAGGTGATTGTACATGTTGATATGGGTTGTAAGCATAATTAGTGTTTGCAAAGTGGTCAGAATTGTTAGGCATTTAGGTGAGATGTGCCATACATGAGATACAAATTATCATTGAGAAAAGGGTCGATGGGGTTAAGTATTCCCATTATTATGCTCATATTGCAGTACATGTACAGATGATTAGAGGGATGTGTATTGCCGTGATGATTCTCATGTTTGTGTTAGGTAGTGTCACTGGGCACTAGGCATAGGGCACAGGGCACAGGGCACAGGCTGTGGTTGCAAAAGACATGTCGACACAAGTTGATCAATGTGAGATGCTTATAGGACCAGTTGGCAGGTTGCGGGAGGTGTTGTTGGATAGTTTCACAACTAAAGTGCTCCTAGTCATATTTTGGTCCCCAATGGATAAAGGGGTGCTTTGTTAGGAGTTACGATCCAAATGTTTGTTTTAAATAAATGTTAATTGTTAGTGTTTGGGGCATCCTTCTCATTTATGAGACACCTCCCTCGTTGTAGTAAAAATTGAAATAATGTTGATAGGTTGATGGTAGTTAAACATGTAGTTCGACCAATAAGATGATTGTGTTCGGTGTAAAAAAGATTATTTAAAGCCCGTGTACAAAGTTAACAAAATATCTATGTATATGCTATTACGATTGTCACATGTTTTTTTGGAATTATCTACTATTCAAATTCTGAACAACAATCTTCTCTCTATGTCATTCAATCAAAATTTCAACATACATTTAAAAGGATGTGTAAAAGCTAAAAAACTTTAAGAACCAAAACTAAAAATGTGATCATGCAAATACATTTAGAAAATTTGTTCCATGAAAAACTTGTGGTCATAAGCCAAATTTTACCATATATGAGAAAGTTATAATGTTTTGAAATTTGAGACTTCTTTTTAGGGAAAATGAGCCCTTCACCAATACAAAATCACAAATTATCATGATTTTTGAGGATTAAAACAAACTTGTTGGACGACTTGAACTCCCTGATATTAGTACTCGTTGGAATCCCTGATGGAGTCTACTTTCTAGAAAGATCAGTTTTAGAGAAAAAATCAACCATATGGCATATTTATGTTGAAAGAAGAAATAAATAAATAAATAAATAATTTTAATTTTCACGAATGACCCAAAGTAGGTCAACAAGACTCACAAATACACCCAATTAAAATAGAAAGTGCTAGTGTAAAAGGGCCTTGGGAATGATGACGAACTTAAAAAAAGAACAAAATCACTAAAAGTTAATGTGGGTAAACCCAATGTAGTAAATACACCAACCTAGGGCTACAAAAGCCTCTTCAACTAGAGTGATTAAGAGATAGTGAAGAGTAAGAGCCTTTGAAGAGCATAGGTTGTTGAAAGTCTAAAGTCGAAGGTCGAAAATAATGAATTGTAGTCTTATCAAACATCTTTGATTGTGTTTGGGATAGAGGAATCATCTATTTGAGAGGGAGACCAACTGATGGATGATGCATCACACGAATACTGTCACCATGATTAGATAGGGGGTTGGCCCATAGCCGCCCCCAGATAATATAAAGGGCTATCGGTTGAGTGATATATAGATATAGTAGGCCGTCGGACCCCCCATATATAGATAGGGCCCATAGACATTGTTAGAGAAGGGGGAGGGGGCACCATCACCCTATATAGATAGGGGGCCCCAGATGACTGCTAGAGAGATGGATGGATAATGGATGATGGGTGGATGGATGCATCCATCTCTCTGTTATTTACGTGATACAACCAGTCATCAACCCCCACCCCATAGATAGATTGATATATGGTCACGAACATAATAGAGACCGTATCCCTGATATAGATATAGAATCTAGAGATCTCCCGTTATATACTATGAAAGGGCCTATAACGATGAAAGGGCCAATATAGGATCTAATGATGATCCTTAGGGAATGACTAGGGCTGAGGGGGTCGGGCCAAATAATTTTATGGGGAAGCAAAACATTTCCCCTAGAATCTCTCCTAACATTCAAGGCCAAAGAATCTACCATGACAACAAAGAAACTTGTAATGTGTGCTTCCCTTCATAGCCCCAAAGGTGGTTGCACAAAATCATATACACAATGTTGAGTAGCAGAACCATGACATTGGTAGGAGCAGATCCCTGTTGTCGAGAGCTAGTGTGCTAGGGTACCATAGGAATAGTATTGGGCAAAGATGAATGCCGCTTCACTGATCTACCTTCTCAGTGTGTGAAGCAATAGTATTCAAAGGGAGCTTAATGCCACCAACCTCTTTGAGGGATTGAAAGAATGAATTGATCAGTCTGGGGGCTCTAGGGGCTCTTTGCATGGGCTTGTGTCAAAGGGTGACAACCTTCTGCAAAAAAAGGGCCAGGCATCGTTCACCTGGGTACCGAAAGAAAGTGGATAGAGTTGCGTGAGTCTTTGTAAAGATAGTGGTATCTCCCTTGGATCTTGTAATAAATAGAGCATTTGAAAATGTAGTGCTCCTCAGTCTCCACCTACTGGAGAGGAGAAAAATGAAAGATTTGGTCCCCACATGGAAGATGATGATCAGTCTCAACCTACAATTGGTGTGAGCATACCCTGTACTGGCCATGGGGAAACCTCAAGCTGTGAGACTAATGACGTTGGAGATAGTTAGGCTTACAAATGACACCATCCACCACCGACAAGAAATGCTTAGTGTAAAAGGCAAGCTTGGGCCTGAGTGGTAGAGGTTCAAGTGACAGGGATGTACTCCCTGTAGGTAGCCTATGTGATAACTCTATTGATGACCTCCTTTGAAGGAAGTACTAGAGGAGGGACATGCAAAGAGCACTTGAAAGGAAGTAATCTATCAAAAAAGATTTTGACAGATTGGAGGAGCAAACTAGTCTCAGAATACCAATAGTATTGACGTCTATATGTGCCCAAAGATACAATCCTCTCTAAAGAACATAGGGCTGAATATAGATGCCTTGCACAACCTGAGGCTAAATCCCCAATGGTTTTGAGTATGTGAATTTAGAAAGTAAGCCTAAAGATATTCTCAAGGCACAGATATTGGGACATGCAAAGAGCACTTGAAAGGAAGTAATCTATCAAAAGAGATTTTGATAGATTGGAGGAGCAAACTAGTCTTAGAATACCAATAGTATTGACGTCTATATGTGCCCAAAGATACAATCCTCTCTAAAGAACATAGGGCTGAATATAGATGCCTTGCACAACTTGAGGCTAAATCCCCCATGGTTTTGAGTATGTGAATTTAGAAAGTAAGCCTAAAGATATTCTCAAGGCACAGATGTTGGGTGACAAACTCAACGAGGATGATACATTGAGGAACAATCAGTTTGCAACAGATCATACGCTGAATAATGACAGTTTGGATCTTAATACAGGGTAAACCAACAGAACCTAGACTAGGTCTTTTATCCTAGGACCCATATAAAACTATAGGTTTGATGATTGTATCGATGAGGCACATATTCAAACGTATATCCTGGAATTGGATCTGAAAGAAGTTGGGCTACAAGAGAGAAAGGAAGGCATATTAGTGGCAAAGGTGTGACTGAGAGACATGGTTCATACTAAAATATGGTCTTGAGAACTAGACCCCAAGTATAGGCCGACGTGATAGTTAAAGGTTCCCTGCTTATAAAGGAACTGGAATTGAGAAAGAGAATGTTTCAAAGTGTTGAATATTTTGACTAGTTTCGAACTATAGTTTTGTTAAAGTTGAACACTAATGGGGGAAGCTCGTAGAAACTAGCAAGGTCATCATATTGTCTCTGTAAACTATCAACAAAGTGAGAGAGAACTGGTCAATAATTTGGGGATTATTGCACTCTAAACTCATCAACACGAATCCTTTTACTTAACAAGGGGTTGTCCCCAAGTTATTTTGCATAGAACAACCACTAAAATGCTATAACAAGATGTATTCTAGCCTTTTGATTGCCATCTTGATGATACAATTCTTTATGCAACCCTTCACATGCAATTCCCACTTGCTACATACATTGCATTCTACCCTTCACTACCTAGACATGCTACTACTCATGTGATTGCAATTCAATGTGTTTGTACTAACGTGCAAAATGAATGTGAAAGTTCGTTAACCTTTAATAACAAGAACTATGCTTGTGATAGATAATTCTCGAGCACTCTTGGGTGTTTGATGTGCTAGAATAGTGCACGGTATTGAAACATGCAAGGAAATCAAACACAACATGAAAGAGAAATACAGAAGACATACTCTAGAGAAACTCAATGTGAGCAAAATCTAGAAGAGTGAAGCCATGCTTCCTCATCTCCATAATGTCATGCAATTCACATCTTTTTGCCTTCTTGGGCTTACTAGGACATCAATCTCAAACGTATCCTACTCTTGTAATGATCTTTTCACTCTTTAATGGATGACTTGCCTCTTCAACAAGAATGGCTATTGATCTCAACCATCTTAGTTGTGTAGTCTTCAACTCAAAGGTGGTGTGGTCTTGACTGCCTTCTCTGCACTTCATGGAGCTCCTATTCACTCATTGTGCTTTTGCTGCCATCAATTGCATATCTCTAAACAATTCTACAGTGAATCCACTATTAATGACGTGAATCTACTTAGACTCTTAATCAATGAATGAATTTCCTTTCTTTGAACCCCCATGGGATCATAAATGCACAAGATGCCTTCCTTAAGCTTGAATAAGAAGCCCAAGAGTTGGAATACCGAAGCGCAAACATTGTCTGTCCATTATACTTTATGTGCATTACCCGCAAGCAAAACTATCACTTTATGTAGGGAAAAACCACAAGGGCGGTTGTGAAACTGCTCTATGACATTGCAAAACTGACACTTGCTCAAACCGATGGTTTAGTAACCATTAAAAGTCCTCTAGCTTTCAGAGGCCATAACTTTTGCATACAAACTTGAAATCACATGTCTTTTTTTGAACTTGCATAACTTTTCAAGAGAAACTCAATTATGTACTCTCGAGGTACGATGCAAACCATACGCTTTTTATGTCGCTTCAAGAAAGACAAGCTATTTTCTAGGACTTGGCATATTGCAAATATTTATTAACCCTTGTTTGTTAGTTGATAGTCATATCAATTGAATTGGATGATCTTCTTGATCCAAATATATGATCAACAACGTCATCGACAGAGGAAAATGAATATCACGAAATCATGTAAAATGCAACTATCATCTGCATGGGTTTCCTATAAAAGAAAATCGTCTACCTCATAGATGTAATCATTGAAGAGGGTCAGAGAGGGCATCGCTGCTTGGCCCCAATGGTACTCTTCACAAAGATAGAAAGACCGTGAGAAGTATGAAATTGCCCAAAAATTGTCTCATAGAGCCTCCAAGCGGCGGTAATGAGAGAATGTAGAATGCTGACATCACTCGGATTCGGGGAGAGCCGATTTTCGTGGAACTGACTCAAAGACTTTCTAGAAGACTACAAAAGAACAAAAGACTTTGGAAGATTGAGGACGAGCCTCCTCAACGATATCCTAGTGTTGAAAGATATGGTCAATTTTTTGTTATTCTTCGTGAAACTGGCTTGCTCACTGCTCTAAGATTACCTCTCCCAAAGTGCTCTTAAAGCTCCATGTTTGACACCATGGCAAAAATTCTGGAAAAGGCATGCCTAATCATAATGGTCATGTAGTTATTATTGATGGAGCTATCTCTAGACTTATGAATTTTTTGGATTATGTGCTAGGACTAAGAACAAGGAAAACCTAAGCAAAAAACCTCATTAAAAAGCTTTGTGAATGGGATGGCAAGGGAATCCACACCATATTTGAGGAACATAGCTTGAAGGACCTTACCGTCCAATACTTTGTTGGGACATAACTTTTGAATTGCTCTCCTAACTGTATTGGTAGAGAAAATCGTAGATGATGATGGTGGGGTGGAGACAATGACAATAGGATTCTCCAGGATGTTGTAGAGAGAGCTAGCATAAGAATCCCATATCTGGGGATCTATGTTAGAAGCAAGGTCTTCATTGAGAGGAGGATCTAATAGAATCAGGTAAATGAGGAAGCACGTTGAGAATGTGGAGACTCTGTGATTCCTCCATATAGATAAGGTGCCTGCCATAGGCTATGATTGGTGTATTCGCATTTGCTGATTCTCTCTCTAAAAGAAACACCCCAAGACCCAGTTCCTGAAGGCATAACTCGTCCTGTGAAAGCTCATGATTAAGTGTCTAGTGGGTCCCTGTATGGGTATTAAAGTCACTTTGAAGAACATTGCCCTCTCGAGATAAAGGTCAAGGTATGGGTCCCTATCAACATGCACAACGAAGGTAGATGAAGTAGGGGGGGAAGTATCGTACTGCAATGAGGATATCACGGATAGGAGGTGGGCCCTTTTGAACATGCAATCACATGTATTTGTAATGGGAAACAAAAGCAACCAATGACACACTGGACTTGAGGCTGTCACGAATGAGGAAAGTCACTCCACCTGAACCACGGACACCACCCGATCTATAGGGGGAAGTATCGTACTGCAATGAAGACATCACAGATAGGAGGTGGGCCCCTTTGAACATGCAATCACATGTATCTGTAATGGGCAACAAAAGCAACCAATGACACACTGGACTTGAGGTTGTCACGAATGAGGAAAGTCACTCCACCTGAACCACAGACACCACCCAATCCACGTGTCTCACTTAGACAAGTCGAGACCCAAAAGTAATCTGTAATTGGAGGGATCCCCACTTTAGGCTTTGACGAATCTCAATAAGGAAGATGAGATATTGCAGTGCAGTCACAGTCTAGAAGGTACCTAGAGAAGACCACACAATACCATTACAGTTCCAACAAGCAATGGAGATGCTACTATCATTGTTCGAGACCCCAACTTGTTGAGAAACATAACTGTAGGGTGCTGATTTGTCTTTTTTTTATATAAACTAAAATTGACAAGTTTGTAAAATAGTGCACTTTTGCACGTTTGAGACACAAACTCAAGACCTAGGGGCTGAGAATGTATGTTTTACCAAAATAACATCTACCAAGCCATCTACAAATCTTTACAAAAATATAAACATGCATTTAGTGGGATTTGAATGCGTTATGTTCGTGCAATCCAAATGCTCTAACTCAAAATGCCAGTGCCATTGTGCAATCCTTTGAAATATATATTGCAGAAATGATATATCAACCTATTTCAAAACTGCCTGTAAATGTGTGTGTGTATATCTATATTTATATTTATAGATATAAATATTAAAGGTTTTAATGTCTTACTTGACAACAAATATGCTGAATTTTTCGGCAATTAAAATCTTTAGGTCTATGCCACATGTAGGCTCCACCACTGAGGAAAATTTTCAAACAACACATTTCAAATTGCAAACTTTATAGGGAAACAAACATTCAAAATCCCATTCTTTAACACATTGCCTCCAACATTTAAACACCTTTGTTTCTACAAATCACGCTTCTTGTACAACATGTCGGTAAACACGCCCAACAATAATTATTCAATGCAGATTTGCAAGGAAAAACAGTCATTCTTCTTCAACAAAAATCATGCCACATCAGCAAGTTTTCAATGCTTAACAGACATAACAAAGAATTCGACTGCAGTTTTAACTCCCTTCTCTGCATTCAATGCTTGTCTCTCCTCTTTCCATGCTATGTTTGACAGATGAGCAAATGGGAACTCTTTTGCAGTGGATTGGAATGTGTTCTCAATGCATAGATAATCCCAAAACATCGAAAAATGAAATTTAACATCTCTGTTCAATGCCAAACTACAAAATGCCAATGTAACAGTCCTCAATGCTTTGAAAACAACCACACAAGTCATCAATTGTTAATTTTTGTCCTCTGTCATGTCTGTACCACTGTACAGTCTAAATATAGTTTTTTTATGTCTTCAACAGAAAATAACCTTTTACAACGCAATACATCTTTTGTATGCAATGATTTATTCATACAAGTTTCCCTTCATCTTCTTCCTCCATCTTCTTCACAGGTCAAATCTTCAATAACCGCACAAAACTAATTTCACAGGCATCGTACGAGAACGTGGCTCTGATACCACATATTAGCAAAGGACATGTTAGACAAGATATGATATGCGACAATATACTTGGTAATATCTATTATATAATAATTGTTTAAATATGATATAATATTGTACAATACTCGTAAAGGGAATAATTACCATCCAACATACCACCCAATATTAATAGGAAATAGGCAGTAAGTAAATTAGACTTCGGATTATACATATATTCCTAATATTGATGTGTGCCATATCTGCAAACTGGTCAGGATCCTTCTCAAACTTTTTTCGTTTTGTTCTCCAGCATTAGATTGAGGATTAGAAACATCATAGGGTTCCTTTTTATTGCTTGGGAGTTGGGGAACAAGTGGGATGTACATTGGTCGCGGAGCAGGTGGTGTAGGGATAATTGGAAGACTCGCTTGATAAGATTGTAGGAGTCGGATTAGGTAGAATAGAACTGGGACATCTTTTAGTAAACATAGAAGTTAAATAGGATGAATTGGGCATGAAGGGTGGGGTAGCATCCATAATCGTCAAGGGAGGGTTTTTCATTGCTATCCTCTGTATTTAGAGCATGAAAGGGATTTGTGGTATAGATACCTACTTGACTGCCCTATGAAGATATGCTTTCCATGCATTTTCCAGTGTTATCTTTGGAAGTGGAGGAAGAATGATGTTTTCCTTGTGCATTAAACTGAACTGTGTTCTTTGTGTTGCTCTTACCAGACCTCTGGTGGGTTTTGCTTTTGTGGTTTTGTTGTTTGGTAGGGGCCGGCTGCCTTAGAGTTGGGATCTTTGGCTTGGAGTGTGGGGTAGCATCCATAATCATTTTAGGGGTTCATTATTGACCTCTGTATCTAGAATTTGAAAGTGGTTACTGGTAGAGATATCTTCTTGAATGTCGTTTGTGGCTCTGTTTATTTGGTAGAGTGCAGCCGCCTTGGAGATGGGATCTTTGGTGTCCCTGTTTGCTAGACTTACTTGTGGATCCTGAATGGGAGAGAGCCTAGTAGGATGACAATGCATATGACATAATGAACGTTTGCGTGGGATATGTTAATAGTCGACTAATTATTCACATTTGATGCCTATGAGCTAAAGCTAGATTCTATCTAGTAAAGTTTTCTGTCAGTCAAAGTTGGAAAATACTCTCACATGGTTAAGTATGGCAGGTCCAAGTGCAAGCTGAGCAAGAACGAGAAGTTATACAGTAACAATTAGTGTGCATCTTTGAATTGGCTCACCCTAGATTCCGCTTGGAAGAAATGGGAGACAAAACCCGTAATGGAGCTTGGATAAGGTAGATCATTAGTAGAGAATCATGGTGTCATGAAAAACCCAACTTTGTTTAGGAACCATGGACCTCCTTTGAAGAGTGCTTCTTTTCATCTTTAGGTGAAAAAATTGGCATGAAGTATCCCTTGGACATCATGAGGATGTCCATTGAACCAACAAGGTTGCATTGAACTAGTGGGCTTCCATTGATCATATACCCATATGCCATATGCCTTGAGTTTTTTTTTTTTCGGTCCCAATATGCTCTCACAAATTTTCAAACATGAGCTTTCTCCTTGAGCAGCTAGAGTTGGCTTTCAACTTCTTCTTGGGGAAACTATCATAGAGCTTCAGAGACACACATGCTTCATTCTAAAATAATCATTCCTTTGCTAAACACCTTCATACAAAAGACAAATATCATGTGTTCGTATTATAATATTCTTAATAGTTATTAGGGCTAAATGTCACTAGATCTCATGCCTTTGGCATCTCCTAAGGATGTTTTTTTTTGATAATGAGCAATTATATTAATATAGGACAAAATATGATTACAAAAAGTATTTAGCAACATCCAAAGTGAGCAGCTAAATATAAGACAAAAGGATATTCAATGTTGTATTTTAGAAAGTTAGAATTCGACAAAATTACCTGTTGACCATTTTGGTCCTACAGGCGCAAAATGGACCATTTCAGGTGCCCTCGTGGAGGGCAGTTTGGGACTCCAGCGCTTGCGGAGGGCAGGGAACACTTTCAAAGGGCCATAGGGAAAAGCCGAAAAGGTAAGCTTTCTTTCGAAAATTTGTTTAAGGCAAAGGAAGTACCCTTCGCAAGGGTCGTTTCCAATTTTCCCGAAGGGCACTTTTCAAAGGCAATCGAAGAAGCAAAGGAAGAAATCCTTCGAACTTTTTGTTTGAAGGAATTCCTTCGGACAAAAAGTCCGAAGAAATTCGGAAAAGAAAAAGTCTGCGGGAAAATTGTCCTTGGGAAAATGTCCGCGAAAAAATGCCAAAGAGAAAAGGTCGTTGAAGGACCCCAAAGTGCAGGTGCCCTTGCGGGGAACTCTTGGCCAAAATGAAGGGCATTTCTCCAAAAGCCGAAGGGTCACCTTCCCTTCGGGAGGGAAGCAACAAGAAGCCCGAAAGAAAGAGAAAGGCCGAAGAAATTCCAATGGGTGACGGGCCCGAAGATGTCAAAATCAAGCACGGCGAACTAGCCGTTGGTTTTCAAACAGTGACGGGCCTGTGAACGTCAATTTTACACCAGGAAAAGCAAGAGAGTGGAAGCTGCCAAGTGGCAACTGGAGAAGGCTTTGACATGTTTTTTCTAAGAGCAGTGGAACGTGCCACGTGTCCCTTGCAAAGCTCGGCGGAAGCCGACAAGTGTCAACATCCGCGGTCTCTCCCGTTTGTCCCGCGAGAATTGTGGTGGGTCCCAGACGAATTGCTAAAGCGAGCGGAAGACGCCACGTGTCCTCTTCCGCAGGGCCTTCAAAGGGTGCCTAAAGCTTCTGTGAGTCAAACAGATGCTGCCACGTGTCCACAGGGATTTCTACGGACTCCACAGGGAAGCTGACAAGTGTCAACATCCTCGGTCTCTCCTTTTTGGTTCTGTAAAGACTATGGTGGGTCTCGGATGAACTGCTAAAAGAGAGCGGAAGCCGCCACGTGTCCTCTTCCGAAGGACTCCCAAAAGGTGTTTAAAGTTTCTATAAACTCAGCGGATGTTGCCACGTGTCTTGCCCGTTTCACAGGGGAACGCACCACGTGTCGCTTATTGAAATCGGCGAAAAGTGGCCAAGGCAAGCGGGAAAGCGCGAGGAATCAACAGAAGATAGCCTCGAGGGCCGAAGAGGCCAAAAGTAAGACAAAGCCAGGAAGGGGCAAAAGAACCAAGTGCAGAAACGGACAAAACAGTCCAAGTGACAGAGGAAAGTGTCGACTCAAGGAGTTACTCCAGCGGTTGACACAGTGTCTGCAATTGATCATCAAGAGACGCGAATATTGAACAGTGCGACCCGTTTTTCTTCACTTTGCATTGATGAGCAGACAAGCTGCGTAGGTGCTTTCAAAGCAACAGTCTTGTTTGTGGGGAAACGGCGTGGCCCATGCTTTTGAACCCCTGAAGTCAGATTCGGAGCCGACACAACATTTATATTTCAAGCGGCTTCCTCTTCCCAATGATCGGAACACAGATGGGTCACTTGTAAAAAGGGCGCCGAAAGGCCTCTTTTCTTCCTCTATATATTGAAGACTTCTGATTTTGAAAAGGATTGATCTCTCACATTGTAAGGCGAAGCCTTGCTATTTTTTCACCTGGAATAAAAAAGAAACGCAATTTTACCTCTATTATGGTTAGATATCTCTGAGTGCATCTGAGTGTTAGTCTTATGTTCAGTCATTGCTTCCTAATGCTTTCACAGGGTTAACACCAACGCATCTGGTATCTACAAGGCACTATTCCTACAGGTGACAAGAAGAGCTGTACCTCGAGCGCAGAGGCAGAAGGAGGTTATTAGACAGTGTGCTTTTCTTACAGCGCCTATGGTAAGTCCTTTTTTTTGTGTGTTCCATTAAAGCCTCCTTGTCAAGCTTCCTGCAGTATTGGTCCTTTTGCCGGTTAAAGTGTATGTATGTGTTCTTCTGGTTCAGAGTGTGGGTGCGAGTAGATCAAACTTATTTGGTGCATCACCCTTTTAGACTAGGCTTTGTTTTCTTGTAATCCTTTTCCCTTTCACCCGCGCCCCCGGTCCCCTCCCCCCCCTCCTGCCCCCCCCATTATATTTATATATATGTATTAGCACTTACTGGAATAACTTAGATGCATCAAAGGGAGCTAGCCCTTATCTAGAGCACTCTCCCGCCAATTTTGCCTTGCCCACAAGAAAGAGGGGAGTTTCCATTTTGACGTGTGGAAGGCAGGAGCTCGGCCTCCTGCGCAGGGTGCAATCCACTGCGTCAACATTACCCTTGAAAGAAAACCAAAGACTAGATTAATTACCTATTATCTGATTATTATTAACTAATCTAACATCCCATAGACAATGGCTAGCATCATAATAGTTTGTAGACAAAAACCAGGCTGAAAATAGCTGGAAGTAAATGCACTAGTTTGTAGGTGTTAAAACTATGAAGAAAGGTAACAAACCTGTACCCACGTGCATTCTCCACCATCATCTTGCTTGATGGTGACGATCATGAACATCCTGAGGGCCTTCCTTAGATTCTTCTACCTGATTGTTTGTACAAAAATCGCCTTGTTGAGGTGTGGGCATATAAAGTGACCATTGTAAGCTCTTCCTTTGTCTCATGGGTTGGTCTATAGTGCTTACTTGAGTTGATGGGTGCTTGAAGGCGGATTGGTTGATACTAGTTCTTAAGAAGAACCTTAGGTTAAATGTGCAGGCAAAGGAGATACCAGATTGATAAGCATATAGATTGGCAGAGGATCAAGCAAAGGTATATGGATAAAGGATTCTGGGCACAACCTGGCAAGGAATGCACTTGCATTACAGGTGGAACGATGGAGTGAAAAGACTATGCTCTCATGGGATTATGAGGAGTCTAATTGGTAACCACTATCGAAGTCCTTGGAATACTTAGTCAATGATGGGTTCCTTGGAGCACTTTGGGCCTCATCACCCCCATGGGATCTTAGATTAAAATTGATAAGGAGTTGTATGTCTTTAACTATGATTAACTAGTGGGGTTTGAGATGGTTTTTGTATGTCACCCCTCACTTAGACTGGAACTAGGAGGCCTGACCCTCCAATGTGTATGCACATCCAATTGATCATATCTTTGTTGATTGCAGCTTTTTCCAGAAGTGCAGCAATAGTGTTATAGATGTGTGTCTTGTGCTAGCTCAATAGTCGGAAAAGAAGCCAAAATTCCATTGATCTTAGTGAGAATGTGTTTTATCTGCCAATTGTTTGTGGATTTTGGGGAAGCAGCTTCATTAATAGCTTTGTTCATTAATTTGGCCTTGTTATTCAGGTTGATAATTATCAAGTCTTCCTCTACTTGGAAACAAGTGAGGCTATAGTCAACCGCCAACTGAAGGCCTTTTTACACTGCCAAGAGGCCAATTTTTTTTCTATCATCTCCCCAATATGTTGTTAGTAGCTGATGATTGTCTCACCTTGAGAATTTATTATAATACCTCTGATTCTTGCTGAACTTGGGTTCTTCCAAGTTGCTTCGTTGAAGGTATGTTTGTGAAACCCAGGTGGTAGTGGGGTCCATTCTCTTTTCCCTTGGCCACAGATATGTATAAACATATAATGGAATGAGAGATCACATTGTTGGCCCCGTTGAAGATCCCTCATTTCTGGCAATTGAATTCTAACCTTGGAATTTGTTGGCAGAACTAGTGCTGTGGATCGCAGTTGTTGCATGATATTAGTGCATAGCTGAGCCAGAGGTTCTGTTGTTTGCTCAATCCACAACTGGTGCATCACATAAGATGGTGTTATTCTGTGCATACACTTAAATATTACCATCTCTGAGCTTATTTTGGATCATTTTTGAAGAGTGGTATGAACCACAGAGCTTTCAAATATTCCAGCCATAACCCTCAAGGCTTTCTTGGCATAGGAGCATTCGAGGAGCAGGTGATGAAGTGTTTGAATGTTGCGTAAGGTTTGGGCATCTACGAGGACCAACCCATCTTTTCTTTCTAGATTTTTAGCTTTTTGAATCTTTGTATGTAAGACCTGCTAAGAGAATGTTTTTATTTTCGGCCATATCGGGAGGATTCATAAATAGTTTCTTTTTTTAATTCGGCCATGGCCTGTACAAGCAAGGATTGTGTATGCTAATGCCATTGTGCACTCTCCATTTTTGATGTTAGTCAAAATTCTTGGATCAGGTAGAGGTGAGTGTACCAAATGAGTATTAGCCAGCTCTCAAATCAAGACTTGTACTTGGGATGGAATGGTGGCCATCAGTCCTTGAATGTCAGCAGAATTCGATGGGAGAATAGTTCAATTCTGTGGGTGGGTCTCATACCTTAGAGTCTTGTACCCAGCTGTTTGCCATATGAGTTAAAGTTTAGGAATATTGAAATTGCACATTGGTCTGCGATCATTCCAACTATCTCCCTAAAACCTCATATTGCTGCCATAGTCTTGCTGTCATGTAGTGTGTTGGTGGAGGATGGTCGTAGCTTCTCTGAGTTTCCTGGCTACTGAGGATGTTAAAAATCACCAATCATTGCATCTAAAATGTGAGAACCAAGGTATTTGTAGTGGAAGGTGCAAGCCCATGGAGAGGATGAGTTGGTCCATAATCTCCAGCTCATTCTTGCTGTGAGAGCTTGGTGACAGAGCACAATATTTGTCAGGTTTATCCTCACATGCATTTAGGCTTTGTGACTTGATCCCAAGCAATTAATGGGCCTTTGAATTTTTCCTAATTACCTTGCCATAAAACATTTCCCTGGGTTACCTTGATTAGGTGTGCCACATCTTGTGGAATAGAGAGTAGTGGGAGGAGATAGACATATTGAGGAAAAGGGCATTGGATTTGCTCCTATTGACCTGCTGTCCTGATAACATTTCATATATTTGTAACAGCTTGCTGTTACATTGGATTTCTCTGAGGACTATAGAGCATAAAATTAGGGCATCATCCACTAGGTGAAAATTAGAGTAGTGTTGCCCAGGATGTGCCATTGGGCTGTCATGCAAAATGTCTCTAGCTTGTTCCATCATGATGGCCTGTCTTAGAGTTTCTCCCAAAATAATAAATGAGTATGGGCAGAGTGGGTCTCCGTGTCTTATCTCGTGGGAAGTGGAGAACTGAGGCACAATTTGTCCACTTATCAAGATAGATACAAACAGGGTTGTGGTACATATTTTGACCCGTTCCACCACCCCTTGAGTTAAAACCAAACACAGACATAGTCTGAGACAGAAATATCCAGCTGCACCTATCGAAGGCCTTTGACATATCTATTTGTAGAAGAATTCTTGGTCTCTTTTGTACCTTTAGAGAATGGAGAGTTCCTGTCCAGCCAGCATATGGAGAGGAAGAGGGCAGCGCCGCCCAATAGGATTATGATTTGCATTTGGGGCATAAATGCTGAGTGCATATCAGAAATCAACATGGGCAATTGGGTGATAGGGGCTTAGCCTTTAAGCTATCACCTTGGAGAGAAATTTTTATTCCATATTGCATAGGGCTATAGGCTTGTATTGAGTAATTGAGCCTTCGCTTGTATGCTAGCCTCCTTCGGGATAAGAATCAACCTAGCGGTGTTTATACATATCAACTTCTCTTTATTCCATTTGGATTCCTCTATATCAGCAAGCAGGTCCTTTTTAACGAGAGGGCAGAATGTCTAATAAAAAAGTTGAGAACCCATTCTGCTCCTGGGATTTGTTGTTTTGGAAGAAGACAATGACACAGTTCTTCCTCATTTGCTAGTGCAAGGATGATCTGTTTGCCAACTTCCGTAACCGCCTTTGGAAGATTCTGGAGCAATGCTTCCTGGGAGTTCTGCTTTTCCTGGTTCTTTGGTCTTATACTTTGCAATTCTTTGAAGTATTCCATGCTATGTTTCATTATTCTGGAGCTGTATGGATGAGGGCTATTTTGATGGAGTGCATAGAATGGAGATGTGTCTATTGAGGACTGATTTATGGAAAATATTGGTGTTGGAGTCTCTTTATTTTATCCAAATTTCCCTTGCTTCTTGTTTCAAGTACCATTCCTCCTTGCAGTGCGCCAGAGCTAGCTCATGAATCAGCTCTTGTTCTCAAGCCTCATTTGTCTTGGATTTATTTTTTGGTGGCTGGACAGTTGCTGTTCTTGTCTTGCTTTGTGGGGAAAAATATTACTGGGGACTTGGCAATTCCAGGTTTTCATCCGGGTTCATCGATGGTCCAGTATGACTTCATTTGACATGTATCAATATTGAGGGCAAAGTCTGGAAGTGAAATCATGATAGCTTCAATTATAAACTGTGGTGTTTTAGAGCACAAGGAATTCCGAATTTGTAATGCCCAGCTTGATGGGCCATTTATCAGAAAGTGTTGAATCGTGAACTTTTGCAGCAATCCTTCGCTGAGGAGTGAGCCATTTCTCATCAAGTAGTATTCTATCCTGTTTTTCCGCTATGTAGTGTAACTTTTCCACCTACTAGGCCAAGTGCGTGACCCTTGTGCATATTCAAGATAAATTAAGCCATTGAAGATTAATTGACAAGGATAATCATCTGCTTTCTGATTCAAATCCAATAACTCCAATATTTTTTATAGTAGATAATCCCCCATAAGATTTGGTAACTAGAGTTGTTGGAGATCCATGTTGACAGCTGTTTTATCATTTCAATTATATGTCCACTAGGGCAAATGTTCCATTATAGTATCAACATTTTAACAGATGTGGTGGTTTCTCTGTCCCTATGAATTTTAATGTCCATATGTGTCGGTTTGATTCAACCATTATTGCCTTTGGAGGCCAGAATTACCCTTGTTTGGTTGCTTGTTTCTCAACATCCCTATGGTTAGCCATGGACTTCAGTCTTTTGAGTCCTTGTGTTGGTGGAAGTATAATTGGGTTGAAATCAGAGTTTTCTTGAACTTTACTCTCACTGCTTTTCCCTTTGTTGCAGACTTGGGGGAGCCAGATGCTGATGTGAACTCGAGTACAGTCTTTTTTGTGCCTATGACTTGCGCCTGGTATGCCGGTACTGGGATATTCCCTTGGGAAATCAGTAGACCTTTCCCATTGCCTCTGGTTCAAGATCAACAAGATCCCCAAGGGGATTAGAGAGACTTTGTTGAGAAGTGTTGTCATTGATGTCAAGGTGCATCTAGTGAAGTTGCATGGTGAGTGGTCATTGAGGTATGTGCATGATATGAAAAGGTGAGATTGTTGAGCATTGTCTTCTTTGTTGATTAGTGATCAAGATTGATATCACGCAGCATCTTGTGAAGATGCATCTTGCATAAGGTGGATGTCAAAGGTGAATAGAGACAGTTGGCGGAGTGCAGTTGGCAGTAACTAGGTGTATGGAAGAGTTGTCATGAGTAAGGTCATTCATGAAAGAATGTTGCCATGAGAGAGAAATGTGTGGTCATGAGAGAAAAGTGTGTTGTTGCTAGTGAGAAATGTGACAAGGTGATCAAGTACATATTGTCATTCTTGAAAGAGAGAATTTGAAGAGAACTAATGTCTCAGAGCATTGGTACAGGTCAAGCATGGAAGGTACAGTGCATAGCAAGCATAGTCATGTCATGAAGAGGCATGTGCATGGTAAGCATGAAGATGTATGTGCAAATGTATGACATTGTTTGAGGAGCATGTAAGGCATGTGAGCAAGGTGTAGAGGCATCAAGGAGAGTTTCAAGGTGAGCCTGCAGGGTTAAGACCTTCAGTCCAAGTTTGCAACTAGACCAGTCCTAGACCCTGCTTGGCCTAATGAGGTATCATGATCTATTGTCAAGGCATATGAAGGAAATATGGTAGTGCTTAAGCATGAGAGAGATTGCTTGAGTATGTGAGTGAGGTGAAGAGTGCATGGATAGAGGCATGAAGGTCAGTTTTAAGCCCTAAATGTGGTTTGCAGGTCAAGGTCTAGAGAGCAAAAAGCGAGAGTGTGGCCTAATGAGGGGTCATGATCAGATTTCAAGGTGTTTGAGCTCATGCAAGCATTGTCAGAGGTGAGGAATGTTGATTCAAGTGTGTTCATGCAATTTGAGGTCATAGTTTGAAAGACAAGGCATGAAAAGTTGTTTGGAGGTTTCTCAAGTGCTCAGAATGAAGGGTTCTCAACCTGAGAAGGATTTTCTTATGCTCATTAGCTCGTCAAACCTTTGCATGGGAACTTAAGCTATTCACTGTGTTGCAGGGATACGCCCCCCAGCCCCACGCCTCCTGTTTGGAGATGCCTCCGGCACGGGGACGTCCCGGGTACTCCCAGAGGCGTCCTGGAGGCGCCCGCCGGCGTGCCGGAAACGTCCGGCAAGCCTCCGGGCGCCTCCAGGACGCCTCCGGGAGTACCCGGGACGTTTCCGGCGCGTACCCGAGGGATTCCGGCAGAAAAATGGCGAATTGTTTTTAAAAAAAATCCAGAAAATCCTTAAAAAAAAAAACCCTAAAAACTAAGCAACCCTAAATGTAAATCCAGTCCGACCCCAACGTATAGAAATAAAATAAACATTTAAGTATAAGTTTACATTTAGATATGGACATCTAGTTTCTTATACTTTAAGTTATATTTTATTTATATACTTTCAGGGTGTTTGAGAGGGGTTTCGGACTACTAGGAGCTATAATGCAAATTCTAGGTTTTGGAGGATCCTGTCATATTTCAGAGTTAGTCCGATTCCAGGGTTTCAGGGTTTCAAACTTAGCCATATTTCAGGGTTTCAAGATTTCAAGGAGACATCATAGGAGGTATGAATGCTGCATGAAGGGATGTATGCGTGATAGAATAGTTTGAGAATATCTCTGGCAAAGTGCCACAAGCCGATCCCACCCCATTCCCTGTGCACCCCTTAAGGCATGCACTCGTGAGATTCAATGCACCGATGAGCCCTTGTGAGAGAAAGTGTCAGTAAATGATAAAGTTGAAAAATAATGGGAGTGGCATTCATGATTTTGTGGACAATCGAGATGATTTATTCTAGATTTGAATGTACATCTTGTCTTTGAAGTAATGAATGAATGAATATTATATATTTTTAAGTGTTTTATCATTTATAGACAAATATTTTCACACTATGTAGTTTCAAGTGTTTTACTAAAAAATGAGTAATATATATATATATATATATATATATACAGACGTACCCACGACGTATCCAAATCAAGGTTTTTGAAAAATGACGTACCCGCGTACTCGAGACGTCCCCGTATCCGTACCCGTACCCGTACCCAAACAACATAGGCTATTCATGGTAGATGGGGAAGGGTCCTAGCTCAAAATTCCAGGGATTAGTTTTTGGATTAAGGGGCTTTTCTTTATGAACGATCGTTAAGAGTGGAAACAGGTTTAAACCCTCTGAGAACCCTAATAAGGACCCGATGTTGAAGATATTGATCAAAAGTGCTCAAGACAGATTGCATTGCTCAGGTAAGCTATTGGAGCTTGTAGTGGACTCTCCTAGGGACCTCGAGGTGGTATTGGTTAGAGAGAGGAGAGAGAAAATGTTGAGTTACAGGTTTGTTTTTGAAGTTGCTGTAGAAGTCAAAAGTTGCATTGGACATAGTAAGCAAATGGAAGGACGAAAAAGGTAGAGACTCATGTTTCATGTCCATGAAGGTCTCTGGAGAGGTTCTAGTTTTTAAGTGCTCTAAGTTGGTGATCCAAGTATGCCAGTTGATAACATGGCTAATGATGCAGAGAGTGTAAAACCTAGGCAGAAGTGAAGAGAGAAATTTGAAGGTCTGAGCGTGGTAGTTTGATGCAACAAAGTACATGGAGTTGTTATTCATGACTTGTAAGTCATGATCATGCTTGGTAGAAGTTTTGGAGGTCAGTGTAAGTGAAGAAAATATGTTCACAAAATGGCTTGTCTGTTCAGGATTGGACTATGAGACAATAAGTCAAGGAATTGGTCTATAAGATCAATATTTGCCATTAGATCTTGTGAGTTTTTTATTGGTGGATGCTTTGAAGATGTCATAAGATCATTTGCATGTATCAAGAGTCAAGAAAAGTGTCTACACAGGTGGTTGAAGTCTAATTTCGTATGACTGTGTTTTTGAGTATTCTGGCAGTTTTGAGTGAGCAAGTTACAGAATTGTTCTTGAGCCATTATTGTCTGAGTGAAGTTGTTCCAAGTAGTTGGAGATGTTCATGAGGTCATGTAGTATATGTCTATATGTTTCATTTGTAATGGGAGAGCTGCTAAAGGAGTGATTGAACTTCATTCTTGTAAGACAGTTTTTGAGGTGTACATGCCTAATAGGGCAGTTCATCTTAAAGAGGACTTCAGGGTATGAACAAAAGATGCAGATCTAACCAAGCATGGAGGAGGTCAGAAGAAGTCATTGTCAAAGTGTTTGAGTGGTTTGTGATGGTTGGAGAAGGCCATCTGAATTCAATAAGATCAAGTCTTACGTCAAGAGAGCAGACCTAATGAAGCAGGTCTCCACGAGACCTAAAGGGTGAGTAAGACCAACTTTGGTCATTGAGTTAGAGTGTTCTAAGTGAATGAAGATGACCTTAAGGTCATAGAGCTTCTGTAAACATGTTTTATATGTTCTGGTTACATGACATGTAGGGGATCAAGCACGAGAGAGATTAGATAGTGTTTGAGTACACACATGCCTAATGAGACAGTGAGCTGCAAGGAGTGTTTCATGAAGTAGTTGAATCTATAATGTGTTTTTCAGCGCATAAGAGTTTAGTTGGGATCTATTTAAAGTGTATTTGAAAGAATAATGGTATCTATAGAAGTGTAAGGTGTTCTAAGGGATCATGTTCTATATGTTACAAGACAGACCTAATGCAATCAGGTCTCCATGAGTCCTAAAGAGGAGTAAGGCATAATTGAGCTATGGTCGACCAATGTGTGATCAAATTATGATTGAAATGTGTTCACAAGAAGTCCTAAGACCTATTACATGGCAGACCTAAGAGGTTAAGGGTGTGTGGCCGACCAAGTGGTGTATGAACAAGAGACTAGTATATATGCAAGGCAGTTTAGGCCTAATTGGCTTGTTAGAGGATTGGAATGAGGAGCGTATGAGATAAAATATCGTTGAGTTGAAAGAGGTCTTATAGATCATTAGAAGAGAGTAGAAGGATTGTCATGAATATCTAACAGGAGGTTTGAGTATGAAGATCAATGTCATATGACCTAATCAATCTTGAAGAGACCTAGTTGAGCGAAGGGGCCTAGAAGGCAATTTGAGTGGGATAAGAGTGTGAAGAGCTGAATAGGTGGTCATCATCTATTGGTTGAGCAACAAGGTGTTCTGAAGGTGATCAAAGCAATCATGGGGTTGAGTTGGTGCTGAGTCATCTAGGCGGTTGGTGCCTCCTTTCAAGTGGGTGCTTGCGAAAGCCTAGTCAAGTGGGTGCTTGTCTAGTTGGAGTTGGTGCTTCACTAAATTTGGTTTTTTCTTCTATGATTGTATTCCATTTGCAGAGATCAGTGGGTTTTCTTCCCCTCGAGGGTTTCCTACTCAAAAAAGTGTTCTATGTGTATGCTCTTGTTTCATGCTCATATGAATGGTTCTTGATGTGTTGCTAGTTATATTGCTTTGATGGTTCATGAATGATAAAGTATAGTTGTAAAAGTTTTTGAAGACTGATTCAACCCCATCTCTCAGTCATTGTGCTTCCAACAGAGTTAATATTGTGAAGTGGTAGGATTGCCTTTAGCCTTTCTCAAGCAGGCCCTTTGGAATTTATCTTGGGCTTCATGTTCTTTGTGGGTTGTGAATTCCTTCCCATTGTTGGTGATTCTCTTTTGCAACCACCTAGGTGTTCATATCAGCTCTTGGGTTGTGATTGGTCCCCAAGTGTACTGCTTCTTGTTGCTGTCCCTGGGTTTGCTGAGTAGGACATACCTTGGCGAGCTTGTTATGGTCATGACAAATTATACAAGAAGAGGGGATGTTCTGATACTTTATGGGTTGTTCCCATTTTATTTTTATCCATATCATGCAAGATTGTCAAGTAAATGATTTTCTAAATCTAAGCTTATGTAGATCCTTGAGATATTGAGGCCCCTAGATGTTTGGCTTTCTGATCTTACAAAAGAAAGGTTCTTGCTAATATTCACGAGGAAGGAGGGGGAGTCTTACCCAGATTGGGACTAGTGCTAGGGAAATCCTTTGTGGGGTTGAAAGTTGGAGACCATGGCCCCAATTTTTTTAATAAACTAGGGTCCTCCCTGGAAAGCTTGATATGTTTCTTGCTTAGATGAAAAAAATAAATTAGCCCTTTGGCATCATAGGAATGTCTATAGAAGCTGTAGGTTTCCAATTTTTCTGAACCAAAAACATTAAAATTTTGGGACTGGGATCGGCCCTCATGAATCTGCATATGAGTGCCTTCCTTTGTCATCAAAAGTCTGTGTTCCATTTCATCCAGGGTGGATGTTCCTTTCGGGGTTTTTTCCTTTCTCTGGTAGCAAGCATTCATCCTTCTTGGATGTATGTTGGGCATATGATGCGTTTCTGGGCATGCTGCTGTATGGAGTCGAGGAGGTTTTCCTTCCAGATCAGATTGCTATCATTTGATTCTGAAGGTGTGGCTGGTCTGCTGCTTTGGATTGTTGGTGATGCTACTAGGTGAGAAATGCATGGCCTCCTCAGAGAGGGTTTTCTAATAACCAATTGGCTGTTCACTGAGGAGGGGGGAAAACTGCAGTTGATGGTGAGGGATGGGAGCTGGTTTGGGCGAGTTGGGGGAATGGGTTGTGAAGCTTACTGCTTTTTTCTCAATCACAAAATACAGCAGTAATAACCATATTTTTTGTACCTGATCATTACATTCCCATTTCTGCAAACCAAGGAAGAGAAGCATCATCCCCGTTGATGAAAAAAGGAATTTACTACCAATTCTAGGATAAATAAAATAAATGTTAAATATCAAGTTCAATTATCATATTTTTAATCGTGTCAACTGAGAAAAGAAAAAATTTGATCTCATTAGCAAATTGAGTTTTTAACAGATTGGAATCAACAAGCAATTTCAGACCCTTTTATTGGAGGTCCCAACTTAAGAATCCTTAGTGTGGTCATGAATGCCTCATGACGAGTTTATTTGATTACACAAATGACAAGCTTTAGTGATACATGAAATATTTTGGCCACTTATATTAGATAGTAGGATATTTTTTTCAGATGTAACAAGATTATCTCTTAACTGTAAAGGATGGTCTGTCATGGGAGAGCCTCATGCTGTCAGATAACACTTCATGATAGGAGAGCTCTATGCATTCATATGACAACCTTTGATAGATTTTTGGTGGTTTTGTTGTTGATTATAGTTAATAGATGAGGAGAAAGCCTATAGCTAACTGACAAATGTATCAGATTGAACTTGCACTTATTATGCTAATTTATGATTACTTCTTAGCTTCACAGCCACACAATGCTGATAATGTCATATGTTCTCCCTTAGTTTGTGTGTACCTGTAATCTCTGTTTATATTCAGTACTTTTGTTTGTTTGAGGATAGTAATCTATTTCCTTGTTAAGTTATTTGTTATATTATGACCATGTTTGTTAGAGATGAGTGTAACTGGCAGCCTCAATAATACAAGTACAGGTTTGTGTGAAGATGCCATATGAGCTGTTTTGGCTTATATTGACTTATAATGTCTAGTCATATCCATGAATTTTGACTGTTTTAGGATATTAACATAGTTTCTTGATTTGTAATATTATTATTGTGCTTTTTTGGACATGAGAGGATGATTGGCTGACCGAATAATTCATTTGTAAGGGTTGACTGCCCCATGGGTGTGTGTGAGGATACCAAATGTGCTCCCTTGATTAATGTTGACTTGTAATCTCTAGTCATGCTTACTATTTTTTTTTTTTTGGGAAACTGATATGGTTTTTATATTTCTAATATTACAATTGTAGTTGTTAGATCAAATAGCATAATTTGTAGTCTCAATAACACTAGTACAAAAGTATAATGTCCCATGGGTTTGTGTTTTTAGTAATTTATCACATGTTCATTGGAGATAGATATACCCTAGAGTAAAAGGTTTACATCATTCAAACTTCAACAATGCTATCTGACTTGAAACCCTAATAAGCCCTTCTTTTCTTATTTCATTCCTAATTTCCTTCCACTTTAACTGGCTGCAAACCAAACAGAAGTCAAAACTTTAGATTATATTCCGAGTAATTCATTTTCAAACTATTTGATCCCTGTATGTGATCATCTATATGTATTTCTTAGTGTGGTTCTCAAACGCTGTATGCTGTTACTATGGAAATGCATTGTCTTTATGTGTAGGTTGTCTACCTTTAAATTTTGAGCCAGTGTTTTGAGACTTCTATGCTTGTGGCTAAGCCTTGACCTTAGTGTCATAATTATAATTTACCCGTTTTATTGATTGTGCTATGGTCATTGATGTTTCACAGATTAGTAAATTGGTGACTTTTATGCTTCTCTTAATTTTGTTAAAATGATGAGGGTGTTGAGAGTAATCTTTTATTATATTGGTTACTTATAGAATGAAGGGTAAATGTTTTTGTTCCGTTCTTTTTATGACAGCTATTTTTTGCTATCTGTAATGAATGGCATAAGTTGATCCAAAATTCGTGGCTTTTGTTTCCAGTTTCTTTTGTTTCATTTTTCTTGCTAGTTTACATAGAAGTGGTTGATCATTTAGAGTTTGTAAACTGGGTTGAGTGAAGATAAATAACACCTTATTGTAACGTTTTTGGTGCATTCCAGCTTGCAATCAAATGATACAAATTTATTATGCTCCATCAGTCAATGTGAATCAAACTCCTTATTAAATGAGGTAAGCAGCTTTGTTTCTCTTATGTTATGGTGATCATATGAATGAGGACATGTTTTTTACTTCTAAAATGAATGAAGCATGTGGAGTGTTTCTAATTTTTAAAATTTGCCATAAAAATTGTAGTGGGTCAGTGAAATCCAGAAAGCATGCCCTGTCTCATTCTACATTGTTTATTGTGCTCTTCTTTATTTTATGTAGAAAAAAATTCTGTAGGTTGCCATGTTTACCAATTTCTAGAGGAAAATTTATACTGACACACAGGAATCTAGTTTTCGTGAAGTGCTTTCAAGATCCTGACTTCAAACTTGAATCTTGTAATTTCTTCCATGGTGGAGAACACAGTGTCAACAGAAATATGTAAAAATTAGATCACAATACAACAGAATGAACTATCATCTGTGGTTTCAGATACCTAAAATGAGACAAATGTATGTCGATTCTTTACAGACAGACCAGTAAAAAGGTATTAAAAGCAAGTGCTGTCATTAAAGTACTTCTGTGGATTTGGGGTTTTTTAAGTAGTTGATAAAGACTGGTTTTTTACCTAGAATATCAATACATCATAACAATTATAGAGAGAGTTAGCATGCAATGCAACCCTAGTCAGACCTAGGAGCCATGTGATCCATAAACAATGTATTGCAACTTTTCTCTAAAACATTATTAGGGACAGACTTATGGTAATCCTCAACCTTCCATACAAGGCCTCACTTCTATGATAAAGGCTACTATTGGCGATAGACACCCTGCCATTAGCTGATTGGTGGCTCCATGTAATACTTGAGGATTCTATAGGCACCTTTTGATATCCTTAGCGCCTTAGAGTCTGCTTAACAGTGGTAAAAATAGAAAATAAAACTTGTGGAAAACTGAGCATGATAATGAGGTCAATGCCAAAGCAGGACTGGGCGCATCCCTCAGACCTAGTTATATATTCTGATTATCTATACATCTCACCTTGTTGGATATGCCTGTAATCTTTACAACTCTTTATGCCATGTTAGGATTTTAGGTTATTACACTATAGTGTATAGGTTATGATACACTTGGTATACCAGCAAGACCAAAATCATGATTTTCTCCAACAAAAAGAAAAAGATCCGGCACACATTTCTCTTTGAGGGAAATATTCTTGAAGAGGTAAATGAATACAAGTAACTTGGGTTTGACTTAAATAACAGAGTTCGCTGGGAGACTTGTAGAAAGAAAAGAACTTTGGGAGGTTGGAAAGCATGGTGTGGCCTTCAAAATACATGCAAAGAAGCTTAATTATGGGATTGGAAAACTATTCAGACTCTTTTTTGACTATTGGTAATCCCGGTGGTGCTTTATGGGTGTGAACTTTGGGCTAGCAGCTTGTCAGAGTCCAAGTGGAAGCAAATAGAGAGAATCCAAAAGCACATGATCACCAACAAGTTCAGGCTAAAAGTTTCAACTCCGTATGAGATCTTGTTAGCTTAAACATGGATTGTTCTGATGGAAGCCATGGCAATGGTGCCTCTCCTAAGATATCTCAAAAGAATTGAGCAGCTGGAAATAAGTAGGTGGCCTAAGGTAGTTTTCAGCAAGGTGCCCAACAAATGAAAGAAGTCTTGGATGAAGCAAAACAACAAGTGGATGATCAAGTGGAATTTTTTTTTGAACGCTTGTCGTATTGATAGCAAAGGTATAAAAGCTTTTGTCATAGATAAATTTCGCAAGTCTATGTGGGGTGGTATTTTAGGGAGAAAGAGGAATTATTACTTTCAGGTGTTCAACTCCACATGTGATCATCAACAAAAAGCTTATATTGGGGTGAATATCCCTTAGAGAGCTAAGATTTTGATTGCTCAGCTTAGAACTAATTCCCATTTGCTTCGATGCGAAATGGGAAGGTGGGAAAGGCCTAAAGAAACTTTGGAAGAGAGAGTATGTGAATTTTGCAATGCGGAGGCAGTTGAATCTGAAAAGCACTTTATTTTAGATTGCGATGCTTACACGGACATCAAGGCAAAATATGTGGACTTGTTAACAACTTCTTGGCATGGTTTGGTTATAGAGGGGTCTTTGGAGAAAGTTGGAGAGCTCATTCTTTCTTTGAATAAAAGAAGAAATACAAGGCAGAAGCAAATATGACTGGGCTGGTTGTCTCATAGGCTATTTATTTAGCCTTGTGGACGTTAAAAATCTTCTTCTTCTTCTTCTTCTATATTATAGTTTGATTATATAAGTTGGCCCGATAAGTTAATTATAGGTTGTTAGGGGCTAGTCTATTCTAGGAGTTGTTATTAAGGTGTTTACGTAGATAAAGTGAGGTAGAGAGATTAGCAAAAGATGATAAGGTTTGAATTTTTTAGGATCAAAGCCAAATCTTGAATTTGTATAAAAATCTCTCTATATGACTTAAAAAATGATTTATGGCTCTATATTGTTTTAATTTGGTATTTTAGAGTAGGTGAGAGCTGAATTCAAAACTTGTGACAGTTTGATGGAAGGATGGTTGAGTTTTTGTAGATGATCTAGGGGCAGTTTAACTGTGATTTTGGTTGCCCCGATTAATGTTAGCTTGTTTT
This sequence comes from Torreya grandis, assembly GCA_037957365.1. Taxonomy (NCBI): domain Eukaryota; kingdom Viridiplantae; phylum Streptophyta; class Pinopsida; order Cupressales; family Taxaceae; genus Torreya; species Torreya grandis. The sequence goes on from JARHVA010001845.1 coordinate 779,764, forward strand.
AATAAATTTGTGTTTAGCAGTAGTGAGTAGCCCTTTTTGTTATATTTATGTCAATTAGATTAAATCCATTTGTTTGTTTCTTCTTTGATCTGTGTGCTTTGTGAGGGGAAAGATTGAGTGCTAGAGAAAGAGAAGAAGAATTATGTTGAAAGGTGAAGACAAGCCATGGTTTGTGGTTTGAAAGATTCCTGTGACAAATTCTAGATTCCAGTAGATACCTCTTAGTAAAATGAGTATATATTTTTCATCTTATATCGGATTGAGGCCTTTTTTTGTTGGAAAGATAAAAACGAGATCTCCAACTATGTTGGATACAACTTCCGAAAATTGTTGTAAACAACCATCAATATTTGTGACCAGTTTTTCTTTTGGTTGAAATAATTTAAACTCTTTGAGAATAGGACATGTGGCACACACCAAGGAGGCCTTGTAAGATCATGATGGGGTTCTTGGAATTCCCTCATCCTTTCTGTTGCTCTATTTAAAGACTCCTCTCCTCCTTTCTTCTACAACAATCTTGATGAACAATTTTTCTCTTGCATTCTTGTGATGCTCTTTTGGCTTAAGGTCACTCTTCTCTCTCTCTCTCTCTCTCTCTCTCTCTTTCTCAGCTTCTTGCTATTGTATTTGGAGATCTTTGTTTGCAAGGATTTTAATAAGATTGTGAGGTTTTCTCCGTTCGACGATTGCCCCACTTGTCACTCTTGGTTCAATCTTGTGGCTTGATTCTCTCTGAAGGTGACGTCGTTCTTTTTGCATTCTTTTCAATGTATTCAACGTTCGATCTTGGCAAATAATCTAATAATTGTGTTTGATATATTGTTGAAGAAGCAAAAGTGTGAAAGAAGTTTGCAATACAAGAGTAGAGGGAAAGAGGCATTCAAACTTGTACAAAAGCATAAAGAACCATCAACATAAAATAATAAAAGGAAGGAGCTAGGTAAAGAAGATTCTAGATTAAAAAAGAAAGGCACATTAGAAGTAGTGGCGACATCTAAAAATAGTGGTTCAAGGATAAGGGAAAAAAATGGGTCTTGTAGCGGAAACGCTTCTACATAATGGATCACATCAGAAATCAGTAATGAAATACCCAACTTTGTAGATATGTTTTTGTAACATAAATTTTTATGTTTATAAAGTTTAGGGCAAAGCTTTTTTATTTTATTAACTATTTTAAGAAACTTTATAAAGTTGTCCAAATACTCGAGTCTAAGACTGAGGAAAATGATTTAATTCCATATCTTCCAATCTGCTAAGAGTCTACTGATAAAATTTAGCAACATAGTGTCCAACATCATTTTGAAGTGTCATGTAAAAGCATTTCACTCCAGGTCTTATAGTTTTTTAGATTTACTTTTTTTTTGTGGTCCCATAGTGTAGTTTAGACTCTATAAGCTTGCTTGTAGGATCATAATTAAATTCACAACTTCTTATTTGAGAGAGATTTGGACAAATACTTGTCAGTTTATGTAAAGTTGTATTCTAAATATTCAAGAAAATGGGTTTTCCTTTAGCACTTATATCTTGTAAGATAAAATTTATCTTCCTCAAAAGATGTATTAAATTATTTGTCTAAACCCTTAATTCTTTTTTGTATATGTGTGTATTGTCGGTATTACCTAACACCCCTATGACCTTTTTGATCGAAGCGGGAAGTCTTTTATCACAAGGATGCAAAATATCAGGGAAAATGATGTTAGAACCTTTAAAGAGCTTCATGCAACAGTTTTTGGTCTACATGACCATTAGGATTGACTTGGTGGAGCGAGATGAGTTCTATAGGAGGATGGAGGATATAGGAGGATGGAGGATATCTACTAGTCTTGAGTTCAATGATAGCTCAAAGACAAGATGATTGTTTTAGTGGAAACTAGTGCAAAATAGATCATTAAGCTGAACTCGGTGATGACTAGTGGAGGTGATGATGAAAACCGTAATTCTACCGCACACAAGACGAGAACAATGTTGTTTAGGTGAGGCCCACTACAACCTAAGTAGCAGTTAAAGTGACGCCCAATTGCACATGCAGATGTAGTATGGCCAATTTTCACTACATATATCGTTGTCTAGTGAGGTTGAATCCCACCAAGGAAATGTAGTTAAGCTCAGGGTCACTTTTGCTTCTATAGGAGTGGTTAAGTGTGTCCCTATTCACATATTGTGTTGTTATGGATAGTCGAGATTGTCTTTCAATGTGGTTCAATCACCATATTGGCAAGAAATGGTAAGAGTGATCAACAAGGACCCAAAATATTACAAAGGTTCAGTGTCTGAGAAATTTTGCACCACCTTATTGACAAAGGGGAGAGAACATGTTGATGATTCTTTGAAGCCAATCAGATATTCGCGGGCTGAAACAGAGGTCTCCATCATTTCCGATGGATGGAAAGATGAAAAAATAGGCCTTTGATCAATGTCGTTGCAGTGTCCCCTAAAGGGGCAATGTTTTTGAAGGTTGTTGATTGCGAGGGGTGTGTGAAGGATGTCGAGTTCATTACTAACATCCTCATCGAATCCACTGAGGTGGTGGGACCTCAAAATGATATCCAAGTTGTAACGGATAATGCCAAAAATTGCAAGGCCATGGGGATGTTGGAGGAGGCGAGGTATGGACACATTTTTTGGACACCTTGTGCTGTCCACTCACGTAATCTCATGCTGAAAAAAATAGGGAGGCAAATTGAGTAGACTAAGCAAGTGTATGTCGAAGTTGAGGAGATTCAGATGTTTGCCACCAACCACACCTCTCTCAAGCCATTTTCAGATCCTTCTCGACATTGGAGCTGCTGAAGGTATTTTTATTTTGTTTTAAAATTTTAAGTTTTTTAGATTTTTAGTCTAGTACTTGTATATTTTCATAATTTTTTTATTTAATTTAATTTTAATTTTTTAATAGGATGCTGAGACTAGATACACCTTTCACACAATTGTCTTGAGATGACTTGTGTAGGTGCGACAGACACTCAAGAGCATAGTGATGAGAAAATCGTGGAGTGTATGGAGGGAGTCAATAAAGAGTGGGCCCACAAAGTGAGAAATTTGATCCTCGATGATGATTGGTGGCCCTGTGTAGATTATTTGTTGAGTTTCACTAAGCCCATTATGAGTATGATCCATTTTGTTGACATGGATCCGCCATGTTTGGGAGAAATATATGATGGCATCAACTCAATAATTGAGAAGATGAAGGCCATCATTAATGCAAAAGAGCAAGATCCTGAGAAGATGTTTTTCAAACAAGTGCATTCAATCTTGGTTGAGTTGTGGAACAAATGACCACCTTGCTACATCTCCTTGCCTTTGCATTGCCTCCTTGGGTCTATAGCATAGATCCTTTCTTTTGAGGAGGGTGCCACCATATAGGGATGTTGAAGTGGCTGAAGGGTATAAATTGGCATTCTCTAGAATATTCCTCAACCCTAAGATAGAAGACATGGTTATGGATGAGTTTGGGGTTTTCATTACCTCCTGAGGTCATAGTCTTGGTGCTCTTCGAGACAAATACAAGAAGGATGGTCCTATTTTGTAGTACCTTCATGGCCAAGGATCACCGAACCTAGAGCCTCTTGCAATCAAGATCTTGTCATAGGTAAGTTTTTTATTTTTTAAGTTTTTAACTTTCTATTTGTTTTAAAAATTTGAAATTTATGTTTAATACTTGAGTTGTAACTTTTAGTCTTGATTTTTTAAAAATTTGAATATAGGTTGCAAGTTCATCTTCTTGTGAGCGAAATTGGAGCGCATAGAATTCATCCACTCACAAAAGTGCAACAAAGTCATAGCTGAAAAGGCATAGGAGTTGGTCTACATACACTCCAATTTACATCTTCTATCGCACAAGAACCCAGAGTACAAGAAGGGGACGCCAAAGCATTGGGATATAGATTCGGAGGTCGTTGACTTGGATGCTTCGATATCACTCTTCTCATTAGATGACATTGACACTCCTTTTATGACACACAACTTAGCTAGCGGGAGTGGCGGTGGTGCTAGTCCATGTGGTTGTAATGAACCACAACATGGTGTTGATGTTGATGCTCTCAATGAAGAGCAAAATGACTATGAAAATTAACTTTTAAGTTTGATGTAATTAATTATAGGATAATTATTGATATTTATGTTTAATGATTATCATGACATTTAGCATTCGGTTAGTATTTTGTGATTATTTTCATATTTTATTTTTAATATCAATATGCATACTATGTGATTAATGACAATGTCACTAATTTCCTATATATTAGGCTAGAATTTCTATTTTTTTAAATTATATATATATATATATATATATATATATATATATATATATATATGGACGAACCCAAAACAAACCCAAAGCAAAAAAAAAATCACTGTAATGGCGAACACGGTTCTTCGAACTTGAACCATAACAAAAAATGATTTAGTAACTTAAATTAGGTTCCTTAGTGTGCTCCTTGCGAATATAATGTGGTCTCTTTTCTCGTTTGTTAAGCCTTAAGTGTTTTCCCATGGCCATTATATTAGATAACCATAGCCTAGAACACGCAATCCTCGAGTTTAAGTAGGCCTACAAAAGTACCTTTATATAGTGTTAGAATAAAATTACATTTCATTGTAGATGTAATAAATATCATTTTGGCTTCCATTGAACAAAGCTATTATAAAAATAATTTGCAAGTGTCTACATGGTTATGTTCAAGTTGGAGGCTTTCCAAAGGTATTAGAAAGGTTCATTGAGGGTTTTCCAAAGGGTGCCTTGAAGGATGTTTGGAGGTTTCTTTCAAAGTATCTTTGAAGGTCCATCAGGAGATTGCCAAGAGTGGTCATTGTGAACTGGACATGCTTAGGAGCATTCACTAGAGGTTCCTAGAGGCCCACCATATGTGCAATCATGTAATGACTAATTATTTTAGTTACTAATTTTATTAGGGTTCAAACAATTTCTACAACTATCATGAACTTGTGTATGTGCCACCTCATTGTACATATTATGGCCCAAATTCATTTTGCTAGCCTTTAAATGATAGAGAGATATCTATGTGTAGAGATCATTTTGGATAAGATAAAGCTAAAGATAAATATATTAATGTCCAACTAATGACCACAAAAGTAGGCCAAAGGGACTGCAGATTACAGAAATGTGTCAGGGAAAAGCGGGAAACCAAAAAGGTCTCCGAAAACAAGAAAAACAATGCTGAAAGAAATAGTATAAAACAGGTAAAGAGTGATCACAGTCAGAGCCAAACCATCAAAGGACCCAACCACGCTCAAGTCCAAAGAAGGGAGCAAAAGAAATGAGCAATCTCCAAGAATCTGTAAGCCTCGGGAGCATGAAGATGATCCATAAGAAAGAACTAGGAGGGAACCCATCAAGAGTTCGATCCAACTCTCCTGGCATCCAAGGTCGATGAGAAGAAGCTCCAAATAGAAGTCTGATCCGAAGAAGGGGAGGTATGAAGCTCTGAATAGAGTCTCATTCGGTTTGTGGGTGACAATCCCGCTTGGTGATACCTGCATCATCTCTCACAAAATAATGTTGAAATCCATTGCAAGTATATGTGTCAAATGATGTGTCCAGTGTTATTGATCTATACAGTTCTCTTATGAATGGGATGTGTTGTGTTTTACTTTTCATCCTTATCTTTATCACCTTTGTAGGACTTTGATTTAAATTTTGGAGCTAAACTTGAGGATGGGGAGAAAGTAGTTAAGGAGACTCTTGGGGATGGTATAATAGTTGGCATTGGATGCCCTATAAGAATTGATTAGTGCAACAAATTCACTATTGAATGAGGTAACTCAAGAGCGATGAGGCATGGATAAGGGGAAGGATTAAACCACTGGGGCATCTTCAATTGACGGCTATTCTCATAGTTTGCATGAATAAATGCAGCAGATTTTATTGTATAGAGGCCAAGGACGTATCAAAAGAGGATGACCTTGATCCTTTAAAAAATTTGCTGATGGATGCTGAAGACAAACCTTTTTTTTCCATGGAAAGAGCATTCAAAAGTCTCAAAAAAGCTTGTAAGTTGCACTTTAGGAGGTGTAGTTCTGGTAGGGAAAACACACCAAGTTATTTAATAAAAATGAGAAAGATCAAGTATGATATTAGAACTGGAATTTGTGTCAAATGCTCAAAATGAGACGAGGGGATGAATTTCAAAATGGAAAACAAAATTTTTAAAGGGAATTGAGTAAGATCAACCATCATGTTAGGACATGGAGTTGACATCAAATGATTACGATGAGGCACTGGAGAAAAGGTTGAAGTATAACATGGAGTCGATAATGATGAATTAGTGGCTGAAAAATTGGCTTGGTTTTGGTTTGACGAAGTTTAAATTTCACATTGGAATTGTGTTTCACACCTACATCATGGATCTATAGGGAGGGGGAAAAAATGACGCTTTAAGGCATGGAAAGGTCTTTTCCTTGACCTCCGTAAGGTGTCAATGTAAATCATATTGTATTAAATAAAGAATAGTGATACATTTGGCAATCCATGAGGTAGATATAACTACACATGAAATGATATAGAAAGAGCTACATATAATAAGACATGCTCCTTTACAATATATTCTATAATTATTACATTGTAAGAGGTTAAGTAGATGTCTTCCCTTCTTGAAAAGCTTTGTCCTTGAAGCAGCATTGGAATTTTCAAAAGAGAGATAAAATTGTTTTGCTTCTCACAAATGCTGCATAAAACATAGTGAGCAGAACGATATCTAGTAACCTTAGTTGTTGTCAAAACTTGTATGTAATTGATAAATAAAATTTCTTTAATAAACACATAGCATAATCATAAGGAATTATAAATACACACCAAAAAATATATGGAGGGCTATGTAATTCGATTCACACCCTTACAATATAGTATATAGTTTTCACATCATAAGGAATATATTACAAGATGATTTAGTATTGAGATCTGGAAGGGACAAGGAAGCTCCTTTGACTTGTATGAGTTTCAGCTTTATTGAATGTTAGTTTTGAGATTATATTTTTTCACAATGTAAGATTGAGTAAGGCTCTTCTGAAATCAACTGCGTAAATTTGTTATTTTCCAAAATTTTGGATCTCATTATAAGATCCATCTTTAAGGAAGAGAAGATTGAAGCCAATGATTGAATTATAAAGACCGTGCAAATTAGGCTAATAAATAGGGAAGTGATTCAAGCACTTTAATGATAATGGTGAAGGTTGGCTAAAAATATAAAAATAAAATAGGCTCAAAAAGACAAGAAAATTTAAATATGTAAAAGGGTTTGATAATAAACATAAAGGTTAATTAATAAATATTCTTATTTAGTAATTAAATTTTATTTATCATTTCCAATTTAAAATATAGTTTAATTTAATAAACCACTATGATAAAATGATTGTTTTATAATTAATATATTATTATAAGACAATCAAATGAGAAAAAGCTAGTCAAAAGCAAAGAGAAGAAAAATAAAAGCTAAAACTTAATTAAAGTAATAATTAATTTTAGTTAAATAAGTAATAAATGTGGATTCAAAATTTTATATAATATTTTAATTTGTTTCAAAGAATAGAAACAAAAAATACAATAAAATGAAAAAAAATTGATAGAAAGAAATTAATAAATGATAACCAAAAAAATAGATACAAAAGGAAAGCCCTTAATTAATTCACAGATAAGAAAATATAGTTGAAAAAAAGAAAGCAAGCAAGAAACTATATTAATGTCCACAGATGACCAAAAGTAAGTCAATGAGACTCAAAGATACAACTATTAACAATAGAAAGTTTAAGTAAATTAACAAGTAAATTTGATAAATTAATCTAATTACTAATTTAAATAATAATAAGACGAATAATATGATGTAAAAAATATATAAAAAGTGAAGAAATCAAGAAAACTAAGAAGAAAAGTGAAAGATCAATTAAATAAAATGAAAAAATAAATTGGAATGATTAAGAAATATATGAACAAATATTTGGATGGACAAATTATTAATTAATAAATAAATTACTAATTGACAAGGAGAAGAAATGGGGGGAAGGAGAAGGAAAAGAACAAAAAATGAAGTAAAGGAAACACAATTAAAAGGGGGCCAAGGGAATGTGGAGATATCATGTAGACATGAGACAAAATGAGCTTATGGACTAGGAATCTCTAGGAATGGCTTAATTTGAAACCATAATCTCAGTTTAGGTTGTGAGGTCGATTTTCGATTTCAAGAGCTTCTCTAATGCTTCTATCTTTCTATCATCCTTTTATTGAATGTTTTGGCAGGAATAGTTTGTGATTCCAGAACTCCCATAAAGACTACTGTTTGAAACATGATAGTGCGAGATGCCCAAGGCTAATTAATAGGGCATAAATTATCTCAAAAATGGTATTGTTATAATATTGACCAAGGAAGTGGTCCCATGGGAGGGGGGCTCTAAAATTTTCTTAGGGGTAGTGCAAAGGAAATTTAGGAGCATATATAGCAAAAGTGGTTTCATGGAATAAAAATTGTGAGTGTATGCTGCTATTTTAAGGGAGATAGTATTTAAAATTATTATAATTTTATTTATAATTAAAGTTTACATAAATTTTGTCCACTCATATATTTACAACTCGTAGAATATCTTCCTACAAAATAGGAGCACATATGGAGAACTCCTAGCCCCCTTTTTTTCACCCCCTCAAACTTCCTCCCTAAAAAATAGTCAGCTCCTCACTTTTAGGAAAAGATTCTAAAATTTCCTTATACTATACATTTCATTTTTCATGGGGCCACCCGTTCAAAAAAAATAGGAGCAACAACCGCCTCCATGGGACCCTTGCCTAAGTAACAAGGTTCACCGATTTTTCGGCTTGAAAATCGGAAATTGCTGTATTTATTACATGACATTAAAGTTTGGACATGTTCGGCCAAAAAATTACAGTAAAAAATGTGTGCGGCAAAAACCCTTCTCTGTTTATAACACCCCCTTTCCTCTGCAAAATATACTGCAAACGAGGGCAAAAGATGAGAATACATTGAGTGAAGACTTGAGCAGCAAAAATCCTTGTGCATGGAGGCCTGAGTAGCGAGCGTAGCCTGTGATTTTGTGTGAGAAGGTTCGCGTGGCAAGGATAAAGGAAGAGGTAGATGTGTCAGAGCTAGGTGGTGCTTGGCGGACTCTAGGCATGATTGTAAATTAGAACGAGTCGATTGCGGGTGAGTGAGGTTTGTGCTAAGGATGAGTATTGGAGCCGATAATCGGGGAGCAGCAGACTGTCGTCGGTGGCAGCAAACGACGATTTCTTTTTGTTTCTTTTTTTTAAAGTTTTTGTTTATTTATATTTTTAGTTCTTTTTTATATTTTTATTTGTTTATTCTATTTTAATTTTTTTATTATATTATTTTAAGCTTTTTATTTGATGATTTTAATTTTTAAAATTTTTTAAATACATTTTTATTTTATTATTATTATATTTTATGTATTTTAAATATTTTTTTGTATTTATATTGTTCAATTTTAGTGGCGATTTTTGTTTTTCGAATTTTATTTATTGGTGAACTTGAACGGAACTTTATTCTCATCGAACTCGAACCTTGTGACTTAGCATATTGATAAGTTGCAGGAAAACTTGGCCCACCCCTTGTTTCCATTTCAAAAACCATACCTAAAACTGAAACTTAGTGAAAAGTTGATAGAAACGGCTGAAATAACTTCTACCAATGTTTCCCAAGATGGAAAATCCCACGGAAATGTTTTGTGCTCTTTTCAACATGTATTTGGCCTGGCAGTGCTCAACACAAAAAAGGAAATTTGCGGAAGAAGACATTTGGAAATGCATTTGAATATGTTTTTCTTGAATTAAATTCTAGAAACAATTACAACCTACTTTATTTGCATAACTTATTTTGTACCATGTACTACCTCTGTGAGGATGGGTGGGGAAACATCAGACGTTATGGGGAAGGGCTACATGGGATGTGCAGCATACATAACTTGATTAGATATAACGGAGTAAACAAGGAGAAGTTCAGGAAAATATTCTTGTAAATTTCTCAATGGTCAAACTACGATAGACTATATCATATGCTTGCAATAATTTATGGTGAAACTAATGGAGATAGAATTAGTGGGGTCATCAATTGAACTTACGTCCGATAATATCCCAATGTGTAAATATGTACATCTAGGGAAGCAAACAAGAGGTAAAACATGCTTGGGACATCCAAGTGAAACCAGCCCTAAGAATAAACATCCCCATGATGCAAAAAAAGGGGATATTTTAAAAAACAAAACCATCTTCAAAAAGCAGGACAGCAACAAATTGACGTATATAATTTAAGAAACTTTATAAAATTGCCAAGAATCCAAACCTAAGAGGAAAAATTGTTGCAGATCTCCATCTTTTTCAGGAAGCATAGTGCTTAAATTATAGCCCAAATATCACTTGATGTGACCGAGTTCTTTATTTTAAAGCTATTTGTATTCGACTGCTTCTAAATTTTCTCTATTTTTCTCCAATTCAGTGATGATGTGCTCTTAGCCCAAACATCACATCCATAGAGCACCATTGGTGTGACAAGCAACTTAAACAATGCCTTAGCGGTCAACCAATCCCACAGTTCTAAATCACTGCATCTATTTTGAAGTGAGTAGAGTGCTCTTTATCCTCCTTGTGTTCTCTTAATCCTGCATGTCTTCCAATTAAGTTTATCATGGAAATAAAAACCCCAGTAGTTGTAGTGTTTCATCATAACATGTCTATCCACTCCAATTTGTCAATGCATCAGCCAGAGGTAAACAACGGACAACCCTTTCTATCCCTGATATCATTTCCAGAGCATTCCGATAGCTCCTTACATGTGATTTTAGGTTAAAACCGTTCATATAATTTGTGAACTGTTTCCTTGTATTCATCTGGTAAACCAAGCTCTTCCATTCTGCTCCATAGCTTACTTTTAAATACTGTGTCAAATGCTTTTTAGATGTCTACGACATATCATTAAGTATTTAAGTGTGATGTAATGATTTATGGTTGAGTGTTTTAGTCTAAAATCTGTGCCCTTTTGCTCTCTTTCCTTTTTTTTCGGTCCACAGCTTATCCTACTTTCTGTCATTCTTCCAAATTATTTTGCAAAGAGTGTGTCAGTCATAAATATTCTGTAATTTTTTGGGGTTATTAACATCCCTGCTTTTAAATAGCAGTTTTACTAAGCCAGTTGTCCGTTCCATTGGGAAGCCACCTTGAATCACATAATATATTCATTTTATGACTGGTGCAATTTTAGGTATTCTGCTTGCAGCCCATCTATGCCCCTTGCTTTATTTATTTCTGTGCCGATTATGGGCTTGGTGTCCTTATTCTGTTCCCTTTCATACAGTTTTTTACCATTTTCTTACCATTGAGTGACTATTATGCTATTTTATGTTTCTTTTAGCCTGCTGTAGTTCCTTCCAAAAAATGTTTAGGGTTCTGTTCCCCTAAAAAAAAGTCAACTCTTTCTGCCTGATTCTCAGATTCTTTTTCCTTTTTGTTTGTCCCCTCCTTGCCTGCCTCTTTCAAAATTCTTTTGCATGCCACCCTGTGGTCTATATCAAATCCCCCATTCATTTTTATTGTTATTGTTATGATCGGAGTAATAGAGTTATCTGGGAAGAGAGGTCATCCAAGAATTTACCCTAGGCCTGGTTGACAAAATCACTTTGTTTTCCCTACATCTTGTAGTTCTTTGAGTAATTTAACATCACATTTTTAGACTATCTGTAATAGCTTGTGCATCCTCACCATTATCTAGAAAAGATACTTTAGCTAACACTGTCTACGTTACCCTCTCCATTAGCTTTTTTAGCTACATTACCCTCGCCATTAGCTTGTGCAATAGCTTGGGAGTCTATCTGCCAAAGACTAACGGATTCAATGTAATTGCTGCAAGGAATTAAAATTATTGACTATCAACATCCTAAGAAATACCTAACCATTGGTTGCCAAAGTTGAGGAAAATTCCAAATGCAAATCTGGCACGTAAAAGTCAATTTAGGTCAACTACATAGGTATGAAAAGGAAAAGAAAATGCCCTTGACAAAAAATATGGTGTCAAGGGATCATCACAAACAGGGTGAACATTTTCGGACTAAAGAGTCTTGCATGATAAAACTTCAAGATCTCTTGAATTCTTAAAATCAAGAGGGGATGTACTCAATTTGTGTCCAGATCTTGAAGGGGTTTGGGGATGTCATCTAATGGTGTTTTTACAAGTAAGCTTGTATATACCGACCCATGTTCTACACAAAATGTCAAGCAATCCTTAAGCAAGAAAACATATTGAAATTGTGAAGTGCAGGACATAGTTACCAGATTCGGCCGCATCTGGCCGAAATCCGGAACGTTCCGCATTTTTTGCGGGCTTCCGGATTAATAAATTCGGTTCGGCAGGGAGAAACAGTGGAAGTCAACAAAAAAATTTAGAAAATGTAAATCTAGTCCGAACCCAATAGTATGTAAATAAATAAACATTTAAGTATAAGTTTACATTTATAATGGACATCTAGTAGCTATTTTATTTATATACTTTCAGGGTGTTTGAGAGGGGTTTCGGACTGCTAGGAGCTATAATGCAAATTCTAGGTTTTGGAGGATCCTATCATATTTCAGAGTTAGTCAGATTCTAGGGTTTCAGGGTTTCAAACTTAGCCATATTTCAGGGTTTCAAGATTTCAAGGAGACATCATAGGAGGTATGAAGGCTGCATGAAGGGATGTATGCGTGATAGAATAGTATGAGAATATCTCTTGCAAAGTGCCACAAGCCGATCCCACCCCATTCCCAGTGCACCCCTTAAGGCATGCACTCTGTGAGATTCAAGTTTGAACTATGGACATTTTACTATCTTTTAATGTAATTCAAGTTTGAAACTTATGCATTTCTCAATTTTGCAACTGTTAAATTAATATTCAATGTTTCATTCCTTACTAGATTAAAATATTTTACATACATATATATATATATATATATATATATATATACATATATATATATACATATATATATATATATATATTATATATATATATATATATATGTATATGTATATGTATATATATATATATATTTTTTTTTTTCCAAATCGGATTTTACCGGATTTTTCCGAACCTTTTCAAGAATTCCACATTTCCGCATTTTTTTGGCCTCCCGAACGCATCCGGATTTCCGAACCTGGTAACTATGGTGCAGGATATGAACACTCTCGTTTGTCTGCTTCAATCAATAATACCCATATGTATTATTTTCTTCAATATTTTGTAAGGAAATAATGTAAATTATATTAGCGCTAGTGTCTTTTCTAGAAGAATTTGTATCATAATATATGATTGTTTTGTGAAACTATAATCTTAAATCACCAATAGTAATATAAAATTATTTGTCTGTTAAAGTATATCTTAAACCTTATAGAATTGCAAATAATTCTCTGTTGCATATCTTTTTCCAGATATCAAGTGCCGCTTTAATACCAGAGTCCAGCTACATTGCAAGTCCTGCTGCATCTTGGCTTGATGATTTTCTAGTATGGCTATCACCAGAAGCGTTTGGGTGCTGTAGAAAATTTCCCAATGCGACCTATTGTCCTCCCGATGATCAGGTGTGTAGAGTATTTGAATATATTTTTTAATTTATTTTATTGAGCTGAAGAATTACATTCTTGTTTGTAAAAGAATTGTATGTATCTTTTATCTAAATGTTGTCTTGGATAATTTTTTAGCTATCTATTCTTTCTTACAAATGGTTTGAAATGTAGGAAATACTGCAATCTCAGCAGCCCATTTTTCTCTTTTTGTATATTGAAATCTTGGCAACATACTTTAATGAGGAACTGTGTGACAACTATCGATTTTAAAGGCATATGTTCTGCAGTTGCCTTCCATGAATGCATGATCTAGATTTGAGACAGAAAGATACCAACTTTAAAATTGACTTCCTACTAAAATAGCTTAGTAATATAGCTGGAAGTCCAATTGTTACAGTTTTCTTTGAACTGACTTTTTTGTTTCAAAAATGGGAATCGGCCTATGTTTCTCGGGAAGGACTTCTTAACCAGCATATGAAGGTTGACAATCATGTTCTTGTCATCATTTGCGTTTTTTGGTATTTAGAACAAACATTGGAGTGTGGTTGTCTACAAGTCTCTTTTGTTCTTCAGGATGACCACTTAATCAAAATAAGAATTCGTACCTTAGTGACTGTTATGATCTGTTGTCCCAAAGTGCCTTTGGAGTCATGTGAATTTTGTAAATACTTGCCTTTGGTGATATTGAGCATGGGATGTCTTAAATTTTGATTATTATGACTAAAAGCCTTGGGTTTAATTTGTTTGAGTGGCATGCTTGTTCATCAAAAGAGAACAAGGATAATAAACCATAAAATTATGTATATTTTATTAATCCTTAATAATTCAATGAATAAAATGACAAGGAACGCTTGGAAGCTCAAAATGTTTTTCAACTAAAGGCAAGGGGCAATTTAATGTATTTTGAACAAATGCCAAAAATTATGTCGTTGCTGTGTTTATGATTTGAAGCTTAGAAGCATACTTTGTACAAAACCTTATCTAGTTAGGAAGAGTAGATAGGTGTAAAATAGTCATTTTCTTTGATCTGGCACGTGGATTACTTCATCAAATAAGTGTAGAATGATAGGCCTCCTGGAAGTTTTAAATGATAAGAAGAAAAAGGTGGCACAATAATGACAATTTTAGTTTCAGTCTTCTCTGTTTCTGCCCCTGGTTTTATGCGATCCCATAAACTGACCTTCACATAACCATCAACTCATCTTTACATTATTATGATTTATCAGAGAGTCAAAGATCCAAGATACTAAGGGGTATCCAAACATTCCAAGTTCCTTATGTTTTATTCTGCTCACCTTCACTGGGCAAGTTTCATACTCTTACTCCATCCTTGAATTAATCACATTTTTATCTTTTATTCCTTTTAACTCTCAAATTCATTTGTGCCTTCCTATTCGTGCTCCATTCCCAAGTTGACATTTATAGCTCAAGGCAAGGTGATTTTTTTTAATGCCTACTTTTTTTAAAAATCCTCCATCCTGCATTCAAATTCTTGATCACAAAGTCTATTTTCCATTTAAAATGATGTGTGTCCAGCTTCAAACACATAATGACAAAGTATGTGACGCGTGTCATATTTTCTTATTCATCTCTAGCTATGTTATTGAATACTTTTGTATAGGGTCCCAGATACTGATACGATACTGCTCGGAAATGGATTCTGATATGATCCTTCCTGGATACATCCAAGGAAATGCCAAGATCTCTGCGGATACTCCCGGATACATCTTGGGAGTATCTGCAGGGCTACTGGCGTTTCCTGGATGTATCCAGGCAGGAATGCCGGAGGATCCATGGCCAAAAACGTTTTATTAATTATTTTTCTTTTGGTTTTCACTTGACAAAAAGTCAAATATGCACTTCAAAAAACAATTAAAAATAAACACTTTGGGCCTGTTTATTTCAAAGTTGGGAGTGTTTGCTACCATCTGTTAAAGGTTGTGGACCTGTTTGATTTTTTGTGGGAAAACACAATGGGCTCATAATCTCTGCAGGAAGTACTGGCCACCATTATTGTCAAATGGTGCCTATTGTAATGGTTTCCATCTTTTATTTCTTGTATGGTCATACTCTATTCTTCATCATGGTGGTCATCAGAAAATGCATTTATCATTTCCTGCAGTGCTTTAGAAGGGTTGCACTTCATGCATCTTCTTTCTACGTGTTTATGAATGCACAAGAAAAGCTGTTTGTAACAATAGTTTGAAAGTTGATTTATACATTTCCTGCCATCATACAAACATGGTCAGGATGTTAGGTACAAGTTATCTGTTGTAGGGTATGTAAAATTATACATAACGTCTTCACTAGTATTTTGAAATGTTTAGCAAAATGCTGACATTAGCCATATTGGTATATGTGAGCCCTTTACAATGAACCTACTTTAATATACTGATTTGTCTTGATTTTTGTCCATACATTGTAACATTTGCACTATGTACTTGTTCTAAGACCAATCTAAGTTTGACCTCTGAATATCATGACATTTGTCATTGAATTATCAGTATGTTTTGTGGTTATTTAGCTTATTTTGTTTAATCCATGGATATAATGTGGTTAATTTTTCTTAATTGGCTATATTTTTAATATTATATATATATATATATATATATATATATATATATATATATATATATATTTGTATGGCCATATGCAAAAACATATCCAGGCCTAAAAAACAAATTGCAGTATCGGCATACCTGAATCTCGCATTCATATCTGTCCTAGTACCAGAATTGGCTACTTAAGTCTATGGTGTTTCAAGTTACAAATATGAAGACTGTAATCATGAAGTATGTGATTACTCAATATGCAATTGCCAAATATATAATTACTGAATATTCAATTCTATAGTCTTAGTTATATGGTTATGTACAAACTGTACTGTTATGAGCATTATGATTATACCTATCTGTTAATGAGATGTTGCTCCAACTATCACAAACAGTTAATTGTGTACATCCAGAAGTTACCATCATATAATCTCATTACTCATTATATACACGTGATTGTATTTTTGTCTGAATGTAGCCATCACTCTGAATGCTTTTCTACATTAACATCTCTATATTTGGGACTTGGGAAGAGATTAACTTGCATTAATATCTTGAGCTAGTTTTTTTAGTTTTCTTTTCATCTCTAATATTAAGGTTTAGAAAACTGCTACCAGTATGTGATACTTATGAAGCATATAATGAACAACCAAATGTAAGAATTTCGTGCTATCGGACATCTTCAAGGGAAAAGTTATGCAACAACTAAATTCCTTATGCAGACCTTTTCTGATGTTTACGGAAATGGTTAAAGCCCATTGCTCTCTAAGCTATTGTATTAGTGATCCCTGATGTGAATCCTCCCCTTGATCTGTGTTACATTATCACCAAGTTCCCTCTTGTGTCTTAGAGCCCTCCACACCATTTTCGTTCAAGCTTGAGTTTTTGATAAGAGGAGATCATTGGCTTGTTTCAATATGGCTTAACAATGGAACTGATTAATCTATTTCAGGCTAATTAAATGCATCATAGGGATTATCCAGGGGTTAATGTGTAGTAGTAAGTTTTTCCTTTCTAACAATAACATGTCATTTATTATACATGGACCAACACGACCTGTTGTACCTTGATACCTACCAATTTAATACATCACCAAATAGATTTTATCCTATGTTTTAAGCTTTAAATGTGTGCATAATTGTCAATGGTCTCATATGTGAGCTCGGCAATAGAATTATGAATCATAACATATATCACCGGCTTTCTAACAAGGCATGATAATTTAGCTTTGAGATAAAGGTATGACAACATGTACATCTATAAATATGGCAAGAATATAGCTCATAAAAAAATATGGCCAATTGGTTGTCAAATTCTCCAATGATAGCATATTCTATAGAAAAAGAAGCCACAACGCAAGACCTCCTAAAGGGATAGAGTAGGCACAAAAGTTTCCCTAGGACCTCTCAAGAACTTCCTCATGTCATCCTCCTCACACTTGGGGGAGGTCCCAGGGAATCTTCGGATGTCCATCAATTGCCTTGGCAATGCATAAATTTCCCTGACAACCTGCATATTAAACTGGAAAAAACTCCAAAAAAAAGAGAACCATCAATTTTTTTGTAAAGAGGTGGGCCATATCAACCTCTACACTACAATAACCCTCCAAAACATTAATTCTTTCATTTCATTCATTTTGCAATTGCATGAGAGGGCAAGGAGAAGAGAAATTTTGGGGCGGGGGGAGGACTTTGCAGTCAAGAGGAGGAATATACAGCTCATTTTGAGAAAATTCTAGAGGTAATAATTCTTGCTTTTTTCTGTTCCATTTGTTTGATTTTATTTGATGTGTTTTTTAAGCATTTGAAAAAAAAATGTTTTCAGTAATCGACCAAATGAGTATGGGCAGTGATGAGGAGATCGAAATGAGGGAAATAAAGTGTAATTGGGTGGGTGGAGGAGGAACTCAAAAAATAAGTTAAGTTAGTTGTGCTTTCCTGGCAGCTTTGTTGAAGCAAAATGCCAAGTGGCCATTCAAACCAACCAAACCTCTATTTCAGTTTGTGACTGGGTTCAACAGAAACAAATTAAGACCTTCTGGTGAGGAATAGACCATGTCAAATGCAATTTTATCCATCATGAATGTGATGGAAGCATCGCTAGGGTTAATGCGCATCTTTTATACATTGCGGGTTGTATGGTTAAGGCTTGTGCAAAGTTTGCACTTCAGAATGGCAATGTTTTTGAACACAAAAGGAGACCTTTCTTCTGCAATTGCAACAATTACCTCCACCCCTTTTAGGATTACTTCGAGAATGCTTCTAGGGTTTCATTTGGTTTAATTCCAAGAATGTTCCAATTTTTAATGTGGAGTTAAGAGAAGGATCATCGAAAGGAAAAAATAAGGCTGCAAACTCAGCTATAAAAATGTATAAAGTGCAAGCACAAGACGAGGCAGATGATGCCAATGGGGAATTATTATTCTTTGCCAATGGTACCCGATTTCATGTTGCTCAGTATGCTTTTATAAGGAGGCATGTAATGCAGGTCAATCTTATGTGCCTCTAGGAGAATACAAAATGAAAACCTCAATTCCTGATAAAAACTACCCAATAGTTAATTTGTTGATGGAGGAGAAGTGGGTGAAGAATTGATTTTCTAGTATCATGGATGGGTGGATAGACCTTGGGCACTGCCTATTGTAACGTGTGATGTAGGTCATTTTCTTTAGAGTTGGTGTTTTTTTTGGAAAGCACAAGGACCCTGATTTTCAATTTCATATTTTGAAGGATGGAAGAGGAGGCTATGCCATCCAATGTTGTGCAAGTAGTTATAAATGCAGTTTGTGTGTAAGAAAGTAGGAAATATGGTTTAGGATACCTATAAGCACATCTATTGCACCCCTTGTCCAATGAACATTGCATTCAAGGACAATGGGAAAATTGATTGGGTAAAACATGTGGGGCAACCACCACACCTTATTGGAAATGGTTAGGTTTTTTTAGAGGAAGGATTTCGTCAAACTTGTGGTGACAAGATTCTCATCTTATTTCTTATTGTTAGGGAGGATAGTTGAATTGTAGAAGCCCTTGCAACCTGTGAATATGACTTTGGAATGGACTAGGTAGGTCGATATCATGTTAGAACAGGGTAGGATAGTGAAGGATGTGGTTGTTAGAGATTATTTTTGGGCAGATGTGAGATACATTGTGTCCTTTGTAGCACTTATTTTTACCGACATTCAATGTGGTGACTTTGGCACTCGTAACCTTTGTAACTTTGAGAGTTTATGAGACTATTAATAATATGCCTAGGTAGTTGGAGGCTGCAATTCATGGTAGAGATACCCCACCTAGGCATTCCTTGACGAGAAAATTCTGACTGTTGATCAGTGGAGGGATAAGTTGAACAAACCACTACATATGGCAGCTTATGTGGTTAATCTCAAATGGTACATGAAGTGGCTTGTGAGATGAAATCCTATCGATGATGAAGAGGTGGAGAAGGGCTTATTAAAAACCGTAAATAAAATGTACACTAAAGAGGAGACTGCAAAAATTTGGGGTGGATGGGTGGCATTTGCTAGTCTCACAACCTAAAATAAACTGTGTAGGAAGGATAGACTCATTCGAGCATATGAGGGACCCTAGAGGATGGTGCTTTAGTCTTTGATCCTAGGATCCTCCTACCCTAGCAATTTCTATTGTAATTGGATGTATTCTCGAGTCCCATTGACGTACTTTTGGTCATTGGTGGACATTAATATCATTTCTTTCTTTCTTTCTTTTACCAAGAGGAATTTGTTTGCTTATAGCTTCATCGACTCTATCAAGAGGAAATGGTTTTCCTCTTAGAGAACAGAGAAGCTATTTCTTGTACACAATGGCTTGCACCTCCAGAATCACAAGATGGCTGAGTGCAAAGAGAATCCCTGAGGATCTGAGGAAGTTACATAAGAATCAGATGGCACAACTCGAGACCCAGAGAGCAGTGATGAAGAGCAGTTGGGGCTTTATGCAAGACGTATCTGATGACAATTCTGAGTATTGACCTTGCTGCTCCATGCTTGTATCTTAGCATTTATCATCATTATTTTGTGACTTGAGATTAGATTCTTGTTACTATTATGTTTGCAATTATATAACAATTAGATATTTCGTTGATACTTTAATTTACCATTAAGATCTATATAATGTATTTCTTTAGAATCTTTAATGATGCTTAATTTTGTGAATTAAAAAGTATAAAATTGTGTATTTTATCTTCTATTTTTTAAATATATAGTACATATACATATATTTATTTATATATATGTGTGTGTATATATAAAAGTGTTGTTCCCTGCCTTGTTCTGTGCTATCCCCAAAATCTGGGAAAATTCTTGACGTACAAGAAACCCATGACCTTGTATTGGAAACTCTGGAACGTAGGAAAAATTACTATCTGGATATAATTGTTTTTTTCAATTATTGATAAGAGTAGATCTTTTTGGACATAGCCTACATTGTTTATGGGTTTCGTTAAACATAAGTATCTTTCTTTCCTTCAGTCCACAGGATTTGCATGGTTAGTTTAAAGTTTTAAACTAGTATATATGCATATTTGGATGCCATCAATACACTATTAAAACATGTCTTTGTAACAATAACTCTTCAATGTGTAAAATTAACTTACTGTTTAGTTTTAGCATTGAATGAATGGTTTTATTTTCACATTTACTGATGGCTATTTTATGTTATATTTGTGATTCAAGCCACCCTGCTGTGCAGCAGAAGAGGATTACTGTGATGTAAGCGAGACTTGCAAGGACTGCACAACGGTATGCAAAAACTGCTACGGATCTTCAAGAATATCTGTATTTAGTATTTTTACATCCATAGACACTAAAATGTCATAGTGTATACTTTATACCAGAGAAGTAGCTTCCAGTAAAGCTAATAGGCATTGCAGAAAGTAATGTCTTTTCTCTTCTGATTTTACATGGTAAGATAAATGAATTTTACTTCTGATGAGAATTATTTTGCTTTGATATTAATTATGCTTGTTGCTGTGGCAGTGCTTTTTACATTCAGATCTGATTGGAAACCGCCCATCGACAACACAATTCAGAGAGAAACTACCATGGTTTCTTAATGCGTTGCCATCTGCAGATTGTGCCAAAGGGGGTCATGGTGCTTATACTAATAGTGTTGATCTTGAAGGTGCATTCTCAATTTTTTCATCTCTCATTTCGTTAATTCTTCTCAGAGATAGTTCAAAAATTTCTTTGTTTATTTTAACTATCAAAATGCATCATGTGATCTATTTAGTCACCAATCTAGCATCTATTTTATCTCTTCGTAATTTTTTATTAGGATATGAGAACGGAGTAATTCAAGCATCTGAATTCCGTACATATCATACACCTTTAAACAAACAGGTCTGGTCTTGTTTACTGTTCGTTCAGTCGAATAGCATTCTTGTTCAAGCGAATACTAAAAATGGATGCTGATTATGATGTTCCAGTTTTATGTGTGGTTCAATCTCTTTTAGAACAATGGCAGCATCATCCATTTGTAGAAGACCAAATTTGTATTTTTAAGTTATGAAATTGCAGATTTCTCTTTCTAGTCTTATTGCTTGTGCTCTATGTTTTCCAGAACGATTTTGTAAGTGGAATGAAAGCTGCACGGGACTTCGCTGCACGAGTTTCAGATTCTCTAAAGGTAATAAACTGGCATTTTTGAAAAACTAAGCTCAGTGTTGGTGACATTGAAATGGGATGCTAATGGAAAGAAGGCTAAAATGAAAAAAATTATAACTTGGACTAGGAAATTATGAGCTTTACAATATATATAATTATAATTGAAAGCAGATGATGAAGAAAGGTTAATGGGGCTAGATGTTAGAACCATTCTACATCATATATCAAGGGAATGCATATGGGGTCTCTAACATAAGCTAGTCCCAAAGCTAAATGAAACGGTAAATGTAGGTAATTAAAAAAAAATCAGACCCAGTTTTGTCTAATACCAATTTGTAATCTTACAAATAACATGCTGGAGATGACTTCAAGAGTCCAAAACAAAAGTAGCCCAAAAAAGGAAAGAAATGTGTCTTGGCAATGAGCATAATTTTCGGCTTGGTAGCAAACTTATTCAGCCATTCAGTCCAGTTCGTTGCTCATTTAACTGAAAATTAAAAAGTTGTTATGGGTGGGCCCAAATTCCTGACAAAGGAACGATTGTGGATTTTTTTGGAGGTCAAAATCCTGATGTGTTATTGACACTGAACAAGCAATAAATCTGGGTCAATTTCCTTTTTTGTAATTATTATCTAACAAATGTTTTGGTGCAGTCATTTTGATTCAGTTTTCTTTCATAGCTTCATAGATAGTGAAGAGAAGAGTTTGGAAGCCTGATTTCCACAGCAGGTTCATACTTAAACAAAGGGCTTTTATGATTTTTCCTTCACCACGAAGTGTTTAAGTCAGTAGGGTTCTACATCTGATGAGTAGAAAGAGAGATGGCGGAGCAGGAGCAAGTCATCTTGATGACACTTTTTGCACTTAATGTTGAAAGTTGTCATTGATGTCATGTGTTTATATACTGTCATTGATGTCAAGAAGGATTAGTAAGGTGAGAGTTGTCTTTGTTGTCATATGCCTGAGGTCATTGATGTCAAAGGAAGTTTGTGGTCAAGTGTTGGTTCACAAGAAGGTGACTATGGTCATTGGTATGGGGTTGATTGTTTGAGCTTCTTAGTGTGGCTTTGAGTGATCCAATGGAGTGTCTTGTGAAGCATAGTGAGGTATGGTGAAATGAGTGGATACAGGTATGTGGAGTTGTTTAAGGCAGTGTAAGTTTCATGTCTCTGGTGAAGGTCTTCAGGGCTCCATAAGTTCAGAAGAGAGAAGTTGAAGACAACCGATGTCTTCTGTCTTCATGTCTTGTGTGATCAAGAAGGCTAGTTCATTCTTGGCATGAGTCCTATATGGTTTGAGATGTCTTGATCAAAGGAGAATGATAAGAGAAAGATGTAGAGTCAGTCACATGACCCTCAAAGTGAGCCAAAGGGGTAAGTTCTTCATTGGTGATCTTCTCATGGACCTTGTCTTAAGACCCTAGGTGGCTTGATTAGCCATCATGATCAGGTTTGGAGGCTTGTGAGCTCATGTGAGCATGGTTTGAGGTCTGACATGTTGTTTCAAGTGTATTGGTGAAGTTTGAGGTCTTGAGTTGAAGAAGAAAGCATAAAAAGTGGATTTGAGGTCTGTCGAGTGCTAGATTGAGGTGTTGCAGACCCGAGAAGGATTTTCTTATGCTTGTTGGCACGCATGACTGTTGCATGGGAAGCTGAGCTCTTAAGGTGAGATGGCAAAGGGTCCTAGCAATTTTTTCCAAGCATTAGGAGTTGGTCTCAGGGACAGAGCTTTATGAACAAATGTTAAGAATGGAAACCGGTCTAAAACCTTCTTAAAACCCTCATAGTGATCTGATATGGAAGATATTGATAGAAATCGTTCAAAATGAATTGGATGACCTAGTTTGATGTTTGGATCATGGAGTGGAATCTTCCAGGTATCTCCAGGTGGCAATGGTTTGTCAGGTGAGTAAGTGGACCCTACAGAAAAGTAATTGTTTTTGAAAAATTTGGTATAGCAGGCAGGGTTGACTGAGTCAAAGTTGCACAATGGATGGAGGTTGAAGTTTGTGACTTGTACTTTATGTTCATGGTGGTTTCTAAGCAGGTTCCAGACTTCAAAAATGCTAAACCGGTCATGGAAGTTGACCTATCGCTAAAAAGGCCTAGTGAGGAAGGCAGTGAGAAAACCGGGCAAAAGTCAATGAGATTAGGGATGAGTTGTCATGGATTAGGAATGGATCCAGTTGCATGGGGTTGTTTTTCAAGACCTATAACACATGCCCATATTGGTTAGATGTTTTAGAGGTCATTGAAAATGTTGTTCACAAGATGACTTGTCTAGTGAAGATGTAAGGTTGAAAGATTGGTCTGCAATACCAATATTGTCACTAGACCATGGCATCTTTCTCTGTGAAAGTTACCTAATGATCTCATAGGATCATTCACATGCATCAGAAGTCTCTAAAAGTGCCCACACAGGTGCTGAAAGTCATAATTACAATGACTGGTCCTCAAGGCAAAATGGCAGTTCTGGGTATGCAAGATAGAGTGATGAGTTTGATACGCTATATCATGAGTTAATGTATCTAGTGTAGACGATGATGTTTTGGGATATATATGACCTATACATGCTTTATAGAAGGTTGAGAGTCAGTATAAGAAGTTGAAATATTGAAGCCAAAATGGTTTGTCTGGCTGAGCAATGATTGTGAAAGAGAAGGTCAATAAATTAGTCTGCAAGACCAATAGTTGCCACTATAACTTGTGATCTATTTGATGATGTTCTAGAGGTCGCATAGGAACTATGCATGTGCATGAGATGTCTTTGAAATGTCCTTACATGAGCTGAAGACAACATTCATCAGGACTATGTTTTGGAGCATTTAGGCAATTTTCTGTGTGTTTGCAAGATTGATGTTCCGGAGTTATTATGCTCAGTTTGGAAGTGTTTCAAGCATATGGTGATGCTATATAGATGCCATGGGATGTTATACATGCATTTGGAGTGTTGGAAAGTGCCTTTACTGATGTTTGAGGTCAAGTTGCTAATGATTGGGTTCTGAGCAAATTGGCAGTTCTAAGTGAGCTTTTTGATGAGGTGTTCCTGAGTCTTTGGAGCTTGAGTGATGGAGTCTAATAAGTTTGATGATGACCTTGAGGTCATGAAGTTTTCATCCATATATAGTTTGTGCCTAGAATATGTTTCTATACGCTGTATGAGCTTCATCTTTGAAGATAATGTTTTTGAGGTAATAGGCCTAATAGCTCTTTAAGGCCTAATTGTGCTTTCAAGGTGTGAGCAAAGGATTTGTGACTTCTTGAGCATGGAGAAGGTTAGTTGAGGTTGCTAGCTAAGTGTTTGAAAGGTTTGAGTTCTTTGGTGAGGGTCATCTGGGCCACAGAGGTTCAAGTTGTTCCATGGAAGGGATAGATGTAATTGCGATTAGGTCTCTAGTAGGCCTAGAAGAAGAATGAGGTGTAAATGTGTTTGGCCAACCTAATGGTGATCTTATTTTGATTGAGTCCTATGTGTAACGTGTCCTAAGACATGTTTTGTGATTGACCCTAACGGATTAATGTCTTGGCCGACCAAGAGTGAAAGTGATCTAGTGATTTGTATTTATACAAGGCCTAATTGGCCTAATTTTGAGTGTGTGAAGAAGACACCAATGAGTGAATAAAAGGGTAGATTGTGAAGGACAAGAGGTCTTGAAGATAATCAAAAGAGAGGAGAGAGATTATGATGAACATATAACTGAGTTGTTGCATGTTGATGACAAGGTCAGTTGACCTAATAAGCCTAGTAAGAGGCATGTTGAGTGAAGAAGCCTAGAGGTTGTTTTGAGAGGGATAGGAAGTTGAGAAGAGTTGATTGTTTGTTGAGAGACTATCAGAGCTGCATTAGAGGTGTGTTCTTGATGTATGACAGTGAGTAGAGTTCAGATAGAGAAGATAGAGAGATGAAGAAGAGGTCACCATCTGTTGGTTGAGCAACAAGGTGTCTTGAGGTGATCAAGTTGGTCTTGGTTGAGTTGGTGCTTTGTCAAGGAGTGAGAGTTGCTTTGCAAGTTGGTGGTTGCAGAAGTGTTCTTGAAGTCATTGAGTTGGTGCTGAGTCACTTAGGGGGTTAGCATCTCTAAAGGCCTAGTTGAGTTGGTGCTTGACTAGTGGGGGGTTGGTGCTCCTTGTGGGATTAGTGCCTCACTATAACTTGATTTATTGCTTATAGGATTGTAGTCCAAGCTGTGTTTTAGTGGGTTTTATCCCCCATGAGGGTTTCCCACATATATCTTGTGTTCATATGTTGTATGCTTAGATGAATACTTGTTTATGCATTGATTGATGTATGTGTTTAAATGAATGCTTCATGAATGTTAAGTGAAATTGAATGATAGTTTTAAGGGCACTGATTCACCCCCAACCTCTTAGTGGCTTTGCTTCCAACACTCAAGGCTTCCAATTGTACACGAGGTTTTGTATACCTTCAATTTCCCAATTTTCTATATCAAGTCTTAGGTCATGCAATTGTAATGTTTTCTTAACTTTCATATTTTAAAATTACAAATATAAAATCCCCCAAATAATAATGATCTTTTAAACTACTCGTGGAAGCCTTCAATTACTTAACACAAAGACATCATTGGTTTGCAATTGGCTTAATCCCAAATTAGTAAGAACTATGAGATAAAGAGGACCTATAAGGCATTACATGCTCAAAATGCTTGTCAATGGGAAAGAGAGTAGAGGGTGGGAAGCCCAAAGCAGTGGATTACATTCAACGTTCCTACTACTAAAAAATGCTTACAATGCTTGTGTGCTAAGTGGGTCCATTTTCCTTGTAATTATTACCCAAAATACATGAGGAAAAATATCCTTAGGGTGATAGTGATGACTACTCATGGAGGTCATCTTGAGATGACTTAAAACAAACACATGTAAGATCCTATGAAAATTATTAATCTAATTAAATTGCTCATGGAACCCTTCAATTACTTGACACAAATACATGATTGGGTTGTAATTGGGTTTATCCCACAATGGTAAGAATTTTGAGACAAGGACTTATAAGGCATTACATGCTTCAAATGCTTTGCTAATGGGAAAAGAGGCTAGAGGGTGAGAAGTCCCAAGCGATGGATTACATTCAATGCCCGTCTCTCCCTCCTAACAACCAATGCTTATAGTGTTTGTGTGCTAAGTGCCTGCCCACCGCCCCCCTTCTTTGTATTATTACCAAAAATCCTTGAGGCAAAATGTCATTGAGGTGATGGCTACTCATTGAGTTATATTGAAATGACGTAAAACTCACTTGTAAAATCCCACAAAAATTAATAATCTAAATATAACGGTGACAAATATGTAGAATGTCGAGGTAATGATATGTCTATCGCACATCTAGTATCAGTATAAAGTTGCTCAAAATATGTCAAAGAATGCTATTTGTTGGCATGAGGCTATCTTGTATTGACTAAGGCACGAGCTCTCTCTCTTTTCATTTAGTAATAGGCTAATATCTCTAATAGGGGCAGGCACATTATGAGTTTTTATTCCTTTTGGAAGTTTGTCAACCATGGATATTAAGAGAGGTTCTAGGAGTATCCTTCTTTATCCTAGGATTTTGCAGTGACCATCATCAAATCCAGTCTTGTCCCTTTCATGATGATTGAGATGAAGTTGTTGCTCCTCACGCTTAACCAATTTTGATTTCTAGCCTTTGTTTCCAGCGTCAATGCCGATCTACTCCTTTCACTTGGTTTCATTGAGGAGTGTTCCTTTTACATGTTTATATGTTGTTTGTACTTTGGTGATTGTATCCTATGGGATATATTCTAACCTATCTAGGGTTTACCTATTTTAGGGTCACCCATTGTCATTAGGGTTTTAATGTTAGTTACTGTTTCAGCTATAGGAGTTCTTTAACACTTACATTTGCTATTGTAACTTTCCCATTTCATCTACTTTGTGATTTTTGGACATTAATATTATCTTTGTTTCTTTCTTTATTACTCTAGAGGATGGAATTGAAATACGTTCTCTCTTATGATTTGAGGTTTGATTTGTATATATGTTCTTCTTCCTCCTCTTCTTCTCCTTCTATCTTTTTCGTTATTGTTGTTTTCGGATGGCCTGTTTACGTCTTCCTGCTGGGTCCTTTAGCTTTGTACGGTGCAATCCCATTGACCTACCTTTGTGGTCATTTGTTGGACATTAATATATTTATCTTATCTTATGGATCAATTAGACACATCCCCTGGGTAGTTTAGGGGTCAAACATGCCATTCTTCATTATCTATGGTTGGTATCCTAGTTATTGAAGCTAAACTGCTATATGGGTAGTTCAATGGTCAAACATGCCATTCTTCATTATCTGTGGTTGGTATCCTAGTTATTTGAGTGTAAATTTCACTACAGTATTTTTTAACTATCTTGATTTTTTCCTATTACTAATGAAAAATATTTCGTTTATTATTTTTAAAAAATCATCTTTTGTCATTTTATCCAATTTTTTGTTGACTATTGCTTTGGGATTTTTTTTTGACTAATTTCTATTCATGATTTTGGTAACATTGCTTGGCATCTTGAATGCAACAAATAAAAAATAAAATAAAAAATACCAACATTATATTAGATATAAAACAAATTTACAAATTTTACTATGTCAGGCTTGAAAACTATTTGACCAACCCTGAGCAGTATACAAGAAAGGACTAATAAAGATATACTCATTGTACAAAATCTAAATTTAAAATATTTCTTAAGTCTACCTGAATCTTGTTAGACCACCATATGGGTGGCGGACATAGCATAGGATATTATGGTTGTC
This sequence comes from Torreya grandis, assembly GCA_037957365.1. Lineage (NCBI taxonomy): Eukaryota > Viridiplantae > Streptophyta > Pinopsida > Cupressales > Taxaceae > Torreya > Torreya grandis. The sequence goes on from JARHVA010001845.1 coordinate 808,272, forward strand.
AAGGGGCCCAATTAGCCAGCCTATCCGCTACTTTATTTTGTTCTTGAGGAATATGGCTAAAATGTACCTCTTGAAACTGTTCTTGCAATCTTCTTATTTTCCAAACCTCTCCTCGCCATCCTCCAATTTGGACTTTGATCCTCTTCCTGATTAGATAATAGTCAAACAATCACTTTAGAGTCCGATTCAATTTGAATATTGTGCCATTCACTTTTCAAAGCCTCTTGCATGCCGTTGTACACAGCCTTGATTTCTGCTTGATTATTGTTTGAGGTGCCCAAATTTTCTGCGAAGAACACAACAGATCCATGAAAGGTTCTACCAATTCCTCCCATAGCCACAGGACCTGGATTACACTTGGAAGCTCCATCAGTATTCAAATTCCCATACCCCATAGAAGGGGCAATCCATTGACCATCCCTCATCACTGATTTTTTTCCTAAAAGCTTGCATAGTAGAATGTTCAGGTTGCACAGATAGCTGTTTACATATATATTCTCATTCCGGGGTAAAAATAGGAGGCAAAGAAATCTTATGTTTAATACTTTCAGCCACATTGATTTTAGTTTTCTCTCAAACAATAAGAAGTATCTCTCTTAACCTATTGTTTCTTTCTTTCCAGATATTCCACAGGAGAAGTGAAATGCTGGTCCAAAGAATTGGAAGTAAATTTTGACCTTTAGGAAGATATCCTGTCCAATCATTAATCAATTGTTGAAGAGACCCACTATTATTCCAATGCATGTTCAACAATGTAGATAATTGCTGCCATAAAGGTATAATCCACGGACATTGGAAAAACGAATGAGAAATGGTTTCTTCATTCTCCATACACAATACACATCCAAAGGGTCCATAAAAACCACTCTTCGTAAGATGATCACCAATTAAAACTCTTCTTTGAAGAAATAGCCAAACAAAAAAACTAACCTTTGGCCATATAGTAGGTTGCCAGATATGATTAAAAATATCCTTAAGAGGACGACGTGTGCCCTAGTCAAAGAGGCATATCCTAAAGATACCATATACATACCAGTAGCTGACTTCTCCCATCCTAACATGCCAAGCTTATTAGAAATGGACATAGGACATTCCTTCAAGATATTATTAAGCATATGTTGTTCCTCCTCCCCAATATAAATTGGGCAATTTGACATCGAGATCCAACACCTACCACTTTCCCAAGGATAAATAGAAGTTCTACCGTGATGTGCAACCTTTATACATCCTAAATTATGCATTTCCTCCATAATATGCTGTAACTGAGGGTATTGAGTAATAATTGGGGGCTGTCCCTCCCAGGAATCAGTCCAAAAATTTGCATTTTGCCCATTATTCACAATCCAAAAAAGTTGTTTTTTAATAATTTCTTCATCCACTCAAGGATTGCAAGACATGGCGAACCTTTATCAGGGAGAGATAACCGAATTATTCTATCAGAAGGATTCTTCTCCACATATTTAGCTCGAATATTGGTCGCCCATAATTCATCGGGACCTACAAGCATCCTCCAATAAAGTTTGGCAGCGAGGGCTTCGTCTACTTTGAAGAAGATCGGAAAAATAAACCACCTTCTTGCTTTGGTTGACATAGATTTTCCCATTTGACTATGGACCATTTTCTTTTAACTTGCATACCACTCCATAAAAATCTCTGACATATGGAATTGAGTTTCTTCAATATAGTCTTTGGAATATTCATAATAGATGCTACATAAATTGGCGTTGCCTGAAAGACTGCTTTGACGAATGTCATTCTTCCTCCAGTGAATAGCGATTTATTCGTCCATTTCTTCATTTTGGAATCAACTTTATTAATGAGCCAATGCCACTCTCGTATTTGCTTGGATGCCATAGGGACTCTCAAATATTGAAGTGGGAGGGAAGCTCTTTGAAATGAAATATATTAAGAATTGGTTCTTCTCGTCTTCTAGAACAATGAAAAAAGATAATTTGAGATTCGGCATGATCGATCAACCGACTAGCGGCTGATGTAAAAACTTGTAGAAGTTTTCCGAACTATTGTGTTTCCAAAGAGGTAGCTCGCCCCACCATCGTGGAATCATTCACAAACTGAAGATGTGTTATTGGCCAAACATTATGAGCCAGTTGTATACCCTGTATTTTCTTGTCCTGACAAGCTTTGGTAGCTAATCTGCCCATACACTCAGCCAAAATGATAAGCAAAAAAGGGATACAGGATTGCCTTGTCCTATCCCTCTAGAAGCCACACAAATATGAGGACTACTGTTCACCAAGACTGAAATAGAAACTGAATTCAAACAGGTTTTGACCCAATCTATCCATTCCATCGAGAATCCAAATTGGGCTAAGACTCGACGTAAAAAGCCCCAATCCACTCGATCATACGCCTTAGAAAGACCCAATCTAATAAACATAGTTGGAGATTTCTGGATGTCCATAAAATGAAGAATTTCCTGTGCTAACACAATCTCATCATATATTTGACGTCCAGGAACAAAACCTCCTTGTTTAGGAGATAATCCTAAGCTAGAAAGGTTTCAACCTTTCTGCCATGACTTTAGTAATGATTTTGTATAGAACATTACACAAAGCTATATTTCAAAATCTTGAAATATCCTCCACCTCATTAAAATATTTTGTTATAATAAAATAAACTACATTCCAATGGACTAACACATATCACTTAAGACTTACGTACATACATGGGTGATACAAGAAATTATATTCAATAGAAACTTATAAAAATTGAATATCTAGCTCTGGGATGTTTCAAAACCTTGTGTATTGAAACAAATGTGAAATAGTCAAGAACCAAGCGATATTAAGAGGACAAAGTCACTCATTTGTTGGGCATATAAATGTTGTGACATGATCAGCGTTAGTGACTCAACATGTAGGTCTGAGACACTCCTCCATTGAGCTCGCCTAGTAGAACTAAGCTACTCAAAGAGTCCCAAACTATGTCTGACATCAATTTTGCCTAAAAATTGGCCTCCGCGCTTCCTTCGCAAGACTCAAGTCACCTCCTCTACTTGACCAACTCACGTTGGCATGGTTCTCACCCTGGATCGGGTCGCCAACTTGGATTAGATGCATCATGGGAAATAGGATGAGGCCCCAACTCTTGGGAGAGGAAGCCCTCATCTACTCGAGTGAACCACCTACCTTGGTTGGGAGTCCATCTCATCCCCTAAGAAGAACTCTGACGTTGCTTCCCTACTTGAAGGATCTCTACCCCCCTAAATTCTCCCCCACTTAAAGTAGGTGGCACCCTCGGCATTAATGCAACCTCTTCAGCGTTACACAGGATCTTTGGTGTCATACATGAAGAGAGTGTTGCATGTGGTGCTCACACTGAGACCACCACCACTACCTTCAAAATTCAGTGACACTTGCACAAGTCCACTATCTACAGCTCTTGGGAAGTTGTCGTACTACTTGGCATCTCCACACCTATCAGGATTTCGAGCTACTTAGCATCTCTCTACTTATTGAGATCTATTGTGTCTCTCCCTTCCACTCCTCATGTCTTGGAGTCAGTTCCACATCAACCTCCCAAACTGCATGCCTCTTGCGCCTTACTCCATACCGCATGCATAGTTGTCCACTCATTGCATCTTTAAGTTTTGTTCCAACATTGGCCTTCTCCTTCCACAAAGCCTCAAGTCACCTATTCTGACTAACTTTGTAAAGACCCAAGTGCCACTTAGTCGACACTTGATTCCAGCAAGGTCCCATACCCTTATCTCCAATTGGTCATGTCCTCTCGTCCGCAAACCATATAACTTCCTTGCTTAATAGCATCATCCACTTGCATATGCAGATCTTGAACAATGCATTTGTTGCTAAGGAATATTATCGGATCGCTTTCATGCTCTGATACCAACTATTATGATGTCAGCGTCGCGGATCCACCGTGCAAATTGAGTCACTCTACCGAGTTTGCTTAGGAGGATTGAGCTAATAAAAAAGACCCATACTATAGCTGACACCAATTTGGCATACAAACTTGTCTCTGCACTTCCTTTGCAATATTTGAGTCGCCAACTTTGCTTGCCCAACTTGTGTCAGATCAATTCTAATTCTAAGTCAGCGTTTGAGTTCTCGGCCTAAGTCGGGTCGGGTCGGGTCGGGTCACCAACTCGGATTGGGATGTGTCGTGGGAAATAGAATGAAGTCCGAACTTGTGGGGAAGGGATCCCTCATCAACTTGGGTCAACTGTCTACCTCGACAAGGAGACCATCTTGCCCCTAGGAAGAGCTCTCACGTTGCTTCCCTGCTTGAAGGATCTCCATCCCCCTACATATGTATTGTGGCATCATGAATGTAAAATAGGAAAATGAAATTGCTGCAAAGATTAACTGACATAGATAGTGGATTTTTGACATGGTGGAAAATGTAAAGAACTTGATGATCATGACAACACTTTGAACCCTCGTGTGATTTCTTGGTGGAGTGGAGCGAGGTAGGAGAGGACACTGGTCAAATAGGAAACCACATTCATATGACTATAGGCACAACTTGAATTGCAGGTGTGGCCTATATAATTGTAAAGAGCATTTTTGCTAGAAGTGTTAACTAGTAACTCCTCATATATAGATTAGAAAAAAATATATATTGGCCTTAAGGTTCTTGAGTCAAGGATTAAGGTAAATAAAAACCATATTTTATACTTTAAATTTTATTTGTATACTTGTTTCTTTTTAATGTTTTATAAAAAACATCCAAAACAGTTTTCTATTTTGGTATCATGGCCACTAATGCTCAAAAAAATTGTTAACAAATTCCCAACTTTTGAGAGGGAATAATTATTCAGCATGGGAAACCAAAGTCAAAACTCATATTGAGTTTGAAGAATTATGGGGAATTGTTGATGACATCATCAACAAATACACAGGGGATGCTAATTAGCAGCAGAAGTTTGACAAGGTTAATAAAAGAGCCAAGTTGATTATTATGTCTAGTGTATTGGATGAGGTCCAGCCACATATATGAGATTCTACAAGTGCGAAGGATGCGTGGTACAAGCTGAAAACCATGTACGAGGCAAGGAATCAATGGAAGTAAAAGTCAGTTATAATATTTGAAGATGAAGAGTAGTGAAAAAGTACAATCCTTCCCAAAATGAGTTGTGGAGTTGTGGGCATTGCTACAAGCATTAGGTGAAATGGTGAGAAACGCTTCTCTTGTACCCATTGTCTTTAGAGCTAGTCTTTATGACGTCCTTGAATGCCGCAAATAATAATCCTAGATTCATGCAACTTGTGAATATGCTTCAACAAGAAGAGTCAATTCACAAAGAGCATAGTTAGGAATCATGCCCGGGTCACAAACCGGAAAGGCAAGAAGCCAATGATGCATGAAAATAGATCCCCCCAAGAAACAACAATAGCAAAGGAACAACTTTTGTTCCTAGAAGAAATTTTGAAGTTGTAGGAAGAATGGGCATGAACTAAGGGATTGTTGGTACAATTCATTCATGAATGGGTCATCCAACAAGAAGCTAAAATCAACACCACAAGGTGCAAAAAAGTATACTCAATGGTAAAAGAAGAATACCACAAAACAACAATATGGAAATGTTGTTGAAGACGACCACTCAGACATAGTATGTTTATGTTTCCTAGACTTGTGAGGAGATCCCCTGGCTAAGTTTAATGTGGTACATGAGCTGAGGAGCTACATGGCACATGATTGGATGGAAGGATTGGTTTATCACTTTGAACCATACCTCTTACTGTGACCAAGTTTCTATTGGAGATGATAATACATGCAACATTCAAGGTCTACATGATGTCTCTTTTCAACTTGGCACGCATTTTTGTAAGCTTACCAAAGTTATCTATGTTTTGAGACTCACAAAGAACTTACTATTAGTAATTCAACTACTAGATTACAACCGAAGTTTGAATTTGACATTAAAGGTGGTGAGAAGTAGTCTCATTTGAGACAAATCCAAGAGTTTAGAGATTGTTGTGCATACTTCTAGAGTTAACAAGATGTTAAAATTTGATGTTGTCCACCATGACAACCAAGCTTTGGAACTCTAGGATGATTTTGTCACCTAATGGCATCAAAGATATGATCATTTAAGCATTGGATATTTTCTTGCACTCAATAGGCATGACATGGTGAGAGGCCTAACCTCACCAGAAGACTGATGATATTTGTTCAAGTTGCTTAGTTGGAAAACAACATCGAGCCCCTTTGGCTCCATTAGTCATTGGGGAATTGGTCCATTGGATCTTGTTAACACTGATCTGTGTGGATACATATCCTTTAGCATCAATTTGTTTTGATACTTATACAACACTTTTATGTTGATCACAAAAGGAAAATGTGGGTTTATTGCTTGAATACCATGGAACAAGCCTTCAACTTATTTAAAGAGTTTAAAGCTCTTGTGGGACAACTACTTTGTTGCCACACCCATGTCCACCACTTAGATTGAGGGTGGAGTACACAAGTAATGCGTTCTCTTCTTTCCTGAAGGAACATGGCATTCGATAACAATCAAATATTGACTACATGCCTCAATAGAATGGTGTTGCAAAGAGATGAAACTGTACCATCTTGAAAATGGTGGGTAGTATGCTGAAGGATTCCCGCTTGGAATGCCCATATTGGGCAAAGGATGTTTACACAATAGTTTACTTATTAAACCAAATGCGCACCAAATATCTCAGTGGTATCACTTTGGAGGAAGCATAAACATGACCTAAGCCTTCCATTTCCCATCTCCTTTTTTTGGTTACATGGCATACATCTACATCTTAAAGGAGAAGTAGAAGTTGGATGTGAAATCATTGAAGTGTATCTTTCTTGGATACAAAGATGGGTCGAGGACCTAGCGACTCATGAATCTAAACACCAGGAAGCTATACATCAATAGAGTTATGGTGTTTGATGAGAAAGGTGAGTCCAACTCTCATCTTCCATATTGTCACTTGTTCCAAGCATTACTCATGTGATAGTTCTTGATTTTAATGAGGATGGTGAATTTAGGAGTGAGATTGATAATGAGGAAAATGGTGATGATGATGGTGGGGTTAATGAGGACAACAACGATGATGGTGGTGGTCAAGTAGACCCTCCAGTGCAATCACCTGCAAGTACTATTCAATGAATGCTGCCAAGCGGTATACCAACACTATTCTTGATGCAAAGTTGGATGGAGTTCCAAACATATCAACTTCAAGGCCAAGAAATCGCACCATGGGTCGTAGTGAGGTGAACTTAGCCCTCATGAGTGCCATTGTTTAGACTTTTGAACCTTTACCAGTTTAAGAAGCCCAAAAGTCCAAACCTTGGAATGATGTTATAGATGTAGAGTATCAGGCCTAATGATGCTATGCCATTAGCCTATAACATGTATTGGGATGTGTGGCCAACTTGTGGCTAGCATAATCTTTAATTAAGTCCTATGATCGTTTATTTTGTTTAATATTGTTAGTATTTGTCTAGGGTGTTTTCATATCATAATTAAGGTATATATAGGAAGTAGCGGTTAGTATTTGATCATCATATTGTAACTTTTTCCCTTATTGTAAGGTTGTGGAGATTGCCCCCTCAAATTGGCTCGTCATTTATTCAAATATTCGAGTCTATTTCAATTACACTGTGATCTATTGTTATTCTAATCATGTGTATTATTTTCATTACAAGTGGTATCAGAACTTCGATTTGGACAAAAGTGTGGTCGAAACCCTATTTTTGAAGATTCTCTTGTATGTTGCAAATTTTTTTGCAATTTTTTTATTGAAGTTGGAGAATCATTCAAGGATGCTATTTTCTTTTAGAGAGTTTTGTGATCATTTTTGAGTGAGTTATTGTAGGTTTTTAAATAATTTACTCTAGAGGGCACCATTTTAGAATTATAAAGCTCACAAAAATATAGTGGGGTTCTACTCTTTTGAGTGCTGGATTTGAGGCCGACCTAAGTTTGAAATTGTTTTGTCAAAGTTGGGTCAAGGGCTAAAATCAAATTCTGCATTGTCAAGCCTCCACATGAAAGGGCCGCAAACTAGAGGCTGTGGCAGGATTCACACACTAGGGAAAAATCCTAACACAGAGGAGACAAAGTTGGAGTTTTGATCAGGTGGAACTTATAATATGATGTCTTCATCGTCAAATAAGAAAGTGAACAATTTAGACAATAGCATGTGCAACTTAGCCTAATGTCCCTTTTTCTGAATTAAGATCGACGAAGGACTTGATGCCTATTTAATTTCTCGTAGGCTAAGGGGCATTAATAAAAGGGAAATAATATAATAATAATGTTTTAAGTTGTCATTAAAGTCACTTTATTTAATAACATGGAAAATGACACTTATTCATTATTATTATTTAGTGGGGCCAAAAAACAATTGTTTTTGCCAGGGAAAGATGGTGAGCGGGTCCCTCACCCGTTTTATTAATATGGAAAGATGAAAGTACAAAGTCCACTGAACACAATGCTAAAGAAAAAACAAACCCTTCGTAGAGGTTAAACAAGAAACCAAAATTGGAACAAGTCCATCTAAATCGGAAGACTAGAAGGCTAAAATGGACCCGCCCACTGCCAAGGACACAGGTTAAGAAGGCTCTATTGGGCCTTTAAGTGTCTTGGTGCCAAAGATGGTCCCTAAGTCCCTCCTCTAATCCTACCATGGGAGCGGAGAGATATGTGGGATGATACTAGGGCTAAAGATCCCTTTTTCTTCTTTCTTGCTATTGTCCAATCCTCACTATCCTGTGGAATCCCGAGCCCATCCCTAGACAAAGGGGGGGTCACTGGGCGCAGCCAAACCATTGTTAGCATCCACTTTTGAACCAAGCAATTTGTTCTCCTTCGAACCCTTCCACCCAAGTGCTAGAGTATGCCGAACCATCCAAATTTTGGGAGGTTCTGCCAATTCACTGAATGGTGGTACTGTTGGCCAATTTTGGCCCACATATAAAGCTCTTGCATGGTTTGATGAAGCAGTGGATCAAAGGCGTAGAAATGGATCCAACATTTGCAAATATAGAGGATCCAAGCAAAGTTTTTCAAGGGTCAGTAGCAGTGTTTAAGGATAAGCCTGCAAGCCAAAGGGCTAAGTGCAAAATCTTTTATTCAGCTAAGTCCTTGTTCATTCTTTTGGACTTTGTGGGGACTAAGTGTTTCTTTTCTCTCGGGCCTTTTTTTTATAGGTAAGTTTCATGGTTTCTTTCAAGAAAATTGTCCGCACAATTTTCCCAAAGGAATGTTTTCTTTCGAGAAAATTGTCCGCACAATTTTCCCAAAGGAATGTTTTCTTTCGGTTAAGTGTTGGAATTCTTTCGAACAATTTGTCCGAAAGAAAAGTTCTGAAGAAATTATCTTTTCCAAGCAAAGTGCCCCAAACAATTTCTCCGAAGGGTATTTTCTTGAGGAAATTGGTACTATACAAAAAAAAGTCGAAGGGAATTTTTCTCGGCAAAGTGGTCCACTTCAAAATTTCTGAAGGGTATCTTTCTTTTGAAGAAATGGTCCATTTCAACTTTGCCGAAGGGTCACTTTCTTTTCAAAGTGGACTATTGCAACTTTTCCAAAGGGAAATGGACCATTGCAATTTTGCCGAAGGCTCATTTCAAAGCTTCAAAGGACCATTTCAAAATTCTTGAAGGGTATTTTTCTTTTCGGGAAGGTCACTTTTCAAAAGTCCGAAGGGTGTCTTTCCCTTTGGAAAGTCCTTTTCAACAAAGCCGGAGGGTCATTTCTTTAAATTCCTTCGGACAAATTGTCCACAGGAATTGTCCATTGCAAAAAACTTGAAGACCTAATTCCTTCAGACAAAATGTTCGAAGGAATTGTTCAAAGCGAAAATCCGAAAAATAGCTGTTGGGATTCAAATATCTCGTGACGGGCCCACAAACGTCAAAATCTAGCCCTAGCAATTAGCCGTTTGAATTTGAAATCCTGGGTCGTTCCTACAGACATCAAAGATGGGTCTTGTCAAGTAGCTGTTTGCATTCAAAAGAGGTCAAAGGGAGTTAGCGAATCTCAAGGGCGAAAGTGTACATGACAGGTGTGAAGGATGCATTCAACTGGCAAAAGATCAACGACTCGCAGGTATCCATGTCAGGCTGATCGACGGTGCGAATCAAGGATCCGAGTTAGTTTATAACGACCAATCAAAACAAAGGAAAGCCCAAGCGACTGGCAAGAGCTGGTAGGTGCGAATTAATGGAGAAGCCTTTGCCCTTCGATATGGCTCTCACCTTTGACAAGGGGCCGCTCGATCAGAGGTAGCATGGCTAGATCTTGATTCAAAGAATGGGGATTTCGTCCTTTTTCAGGCAGGACATGCATAGGCAAAAGGGGCATGCCAAGTTTTAAATGCAAGGATTGACTCATTCACGTCAGGCGGGAACATGCAGCTACGCACGACATGGCTCTCTCAGCTCCAATCAAGGGAGACTTGAATTCACGAGGGGCTCGAAGAGATCAAGGCAGTTGCAAGGACATAGTGGTGGTTGTAGCCATTTATGACTCCTTTCTCCATTTTCTCATGCAAGCCCTTTCTTTCTCTCTTCCCTTTATATATATCTCATGTTTTTTTTATTTAAGGGGTTCCTAGTTTTTAGACTTTTCTGTATCTCTGGGAGACGGAACACTCTTAGAGATATTGCAAAATATGCTCATCTTGATTAGGCTCGACTTTGTCAAGCATTTGTAAGAACTACCTCTTGATGCACTAAAGGCTTTTCTTTGCCCATCTCTTGTCTTGGATTTGTGTCTATTGAGTTGCACACTATGGCATTGTGTGAAGGATAATCTTCTTTGTCCATGGTCCTCCTTTCTGACCTTGTTTAGGGAGTTTTTCAACGCTATTTGCAGGTCTGGTTGAGTGCTTTTTTCACCATTGATGTGAATTTTCAGTGAGTCTTAGAACTCCTCTTTGTTTGCATTCATTGCTCCCTGAACCTCCTCCATGAAATATTAATGCAAGCAGCTTGATCTTGAGATTGTGTAAGTCAGTATTGTCCTCTGCAGAACTAGTGTGAGTTCAAGCTTATAGGAGTTTTCCATTTTATTTTGGTGCATCACCTAGTTAGCTTTCTTAAGAGCCCTTATCCCCCTCTGTACCTCTTTTCCAAGCAGAAACATTAGTTTTAGGTGATCTACCAAAAGGAAGCCGGCCTTCTCCGGAGGTTCAACCTCACTACAAGATACCCACAACTTGAGGTTGCTCCAATATTGTAGCTGGGAGTGAGAGAGCATGAAAAACTCTCCCACAAGGGTGCAATTCTACGCTACAACAGGTACCAGAGCATTTGTTGCATCAATCGAATGATATGAGGCTAGGGCATCCATCCACTAGGAGGCATCCATCTTTCGCTTAGAGTTGTGGAAATCTGCAACCACATGCCCTATCTCGAAACACTTTTGACATTTAAACGGTAGTCCTTTGTAATCAAGGGTTGGATCCAATACATGCCTTTGATTTTTAACTTAATTGAGGTTGGTAGTTCTTTGGAAACATCCATGAAAACCAAAATATGAGTAAAAGTAGTATCGATGAGATTGGAAGATGAGGCTTCTATTGCCTTCAGCTCACCTAGAGTATTGTCGATGGATGAGAGGCAAGCAGTTGCCCAAAACTGGAGCGGTAGAAGAGGTTGGCGCCCCCAAACTGGCCTGGTGGAGAGAGTTTCCAACAAAGGGTTGAAGTCTAGAAACTAGGGTTTCACAAGAGATGTTGGTTCCAGCTCGACGTCTTGTCTTTAAACACCTTGTCATGATCTCACAAGCAATCAAATACCACACTAAAAAACCCCTTTGCACATGGGTAAATCTCCAGGCTATCTTCCAAGACAGGGCCCCATGAATTCGTAATTCAAGTGTGCAGAGCTGGTAAGGTTGGTCAAAACTGGTCAAATCTACAAATGAGACCCCCAACAACAAACTAAGCCTCATTCTTCAACACCTCATCTAGCACCTCCTCTCTGAAGCGGATAGAGGGATTGGTAATAGCAGCTTTAAAGGGTTTTAGACCTACATTTTCCTTTTGTCCTAGCCTAGAAGTCGCTTCAGCAAATGATTTACTAGGGCCCTTATCAACCTTGAATGTCTCAGCTGAACTAGAGGAATCTGGGAAGGGCATAAAGCTGCCAAAGGCGTTCGCTGCCTTCTCCCCCAAGGAGCCTATACCAATACACGGTTTGAGCTTCGCATCCCCCTCTAGACTTCCAGGCCTAGGGTCCTCCCTGAGGAGGAGAAATGTAGTGCCACATTGCCATTTGGAAACCCTGCTTCTTCTTAGGCGCCACCGAAGCCTTCTTGTCCTATCAGGGAAGAACATCAATCACACCTTTAACCTCAGAGACTAGTTCTCCTATTGATCCCCCACGCATCACCACAAAAGCTCGATGTCTGGCCGTTACTTCTAGGACATGCGTCATTTGGAAACCCCGCTTCTTCTTAGGCGCCTCCGAAGCATTCTTGTCCTATCAGGGAACATCATCAATCACACCTTTAACCTCAGAGACTAGTTCTCCTATTGATACCCTACACATCACCGCAAAAGCTCGATGTGTTGCCGTTACTTCTAGGACATGCGTCAATAACATGGGCTCTTCTATTGCCTTTCTAGGAGTAGGGATCTTTGGTTCAAAACCTTAACCTTTGAAGACTCTGGAGTCATTTTTTCGACAAGCACTTAATTATTGGGCCAAGAAGCAATATTAAATACATAGCCAAAAAGTAATTATTATTGTGAGGAGAAAAAGTGAATATTTAATTAGAAGTAATTCTAATTACTTTAGGGTTAGGGTGAAACTGGGAAAATGAGTTTGTTAAAAGAACAAAGGGACAATCATTATTTGTTATGATTGATTATTCACTTTTACCAATTCATGACATAATTCAGAATTTTTTCAACTTTTGCTTGAAGACGATAACATCATTGCAGCCGGATTAGAGGATGAAACCCCTCCAGTCTATTGAGTTAGCTCCACATGGCGGTTACAATTATTTTACACAGTTAGGCTGTTTCCAAGAAAATTAGAGATCAAGTTTGATCAAGGGTTTGAACATAAAATTCAGTCAACATGCGCTCCAAGGCTGCCATCCTCTACCACCACATTGCTGGCAGCACAAACAGGGATCCAACTACTAGGGTTTGCCCTTGGCTAGCTGGCGTCACCCTCCTTTAGCTAGTGTCACACCCCAGCCACTCCCTACCAGCATTGTACAACCAGCTACAACAGGTCGTACCAATTCAGATTTGTTTTGCAGCAGTTTTGGGCTGTCTGTGGAAGTAAGATGGGATTGCAGTGCTTGGGTGACTTGGGACAGCAGTTACAGGAGCCCCTAGGGCTGGCATCATACCTCCTGTCAGTGACATCCCTCCAAACTACCAATAACATCCTCAAAACTTGTCGTACTAGTTGCAAGGACCAACATAGTTGCTCTAGCAGCGCTAGAAAATTCAGAGATTAGGATTGGTGCAGAAAAATCAGGGTTTAAATCGGTATTTATGCTCTACAAGGTTGTTTGTACCATCTAATAAATAAAAAAATATTTTATTGACGTTTGTTAGACTATTTAAAGCTTGTACCAACTGTTGCTTATGATATTCCAGCTTTGATTTAAAAATAAAATAAAAATGTCTATAATTCAGTGTTTTGTTTGAGAGGAATATTCAAGCGGTATCATAACTGATTTTTTTTCCAGCTTGTGGGAATAAATAATTGTCAGTGAAAACTTCATGCAAGGCAGTGACAGAGAAGTCAGGGATTACCAAGGAGAGAAAAAGGGGTCTAGAACACCTAGAGGAAGGGTTAGGGCAGCAAGATTAAAAATTTGTTGCAAGAAAAGGAAAGGAAGCTATGGGTAACAACGATCCAGATGATGTTCACTTTGACATGCATGTGCAAGGTCAAAAGCATTTAGCAGATATGATGGCTCAATTAGTCCATACCATGTAGAGTACAAATGTGCAAAGAGATGAAAATGGTGAAGGAAGTTCTTCAGAGGTGAACAATAACCAACACACTTAGAGGATAGTCATTGACTCTTTTGCTAGATCTTTCCAACCAACTTTACTTCGTAGGGAGGAAATAGCAGTGCTAGAGGTGGAAATTCAGCCATCTGTGGCAGATGATATTGCTGCCGGTTATGAAGAATACAGGGTTCTTCTAGGAGAATTTTGGGAAGTTATATCTCACAAATTTTATGACTTTGAAGAAAACAAAAGTGGACCAAGAGTTGAACCTAGGCCACAAGCTATTAGAGAGACCTTCAACAGGGTTTAGGAAAGTTGATACTCTCTACTTTTGATGGATTCAACAAGTGTACAGCTCATGCTTGGATACAGAAGTTGGATAATTTTGTATCGCTCAGGGCAATGTTGGAAGAAGTAGCCGTCAAGTTTGTTACCTTTCGTCTTGAAGGCATAGCACATGAATGGTGGTACCATGGGTTGACAACTCAAGGACATGACCTGATTAATTCCTATTGTGAGTTTAGTCGCTGGTTGATTGAGAGGTTTGATATAACTGATCTGGAAATTTATTTTTGGGAGTTAGCTCAGTTGAATAAAAACAATTAAGTGGATGAATTTCAGAAATTATCAGTTATGGTACCAAATGTAACAAAAAGGAGACCTATGGTTTTGTTTGTGGAAGGGTTGGCTGACCCACTTAAGGGTTTAGTGAGAGCTTTCAGCCCTACTTCACTTCATGAAGCCATGAAAAAGGCTTTGGACTTGGAAACATCAGTTCTAAAAGGGAAGTTTCAGCATGTAGAATAGCCTAAATCAATGTCTTATGGGCAGCCAAAATCAACACTGTATGGGCAGCCAAAATCAGCACCTTTTCGGAAGCAAAAGAATCCATTCCAGCCAACGGGGTTTCAACAAAAAGAGCTGCCTAAAGCAAGCAAAGAAGCTGAACCAAAAATGAACACAAGAGGAAAAAAATATGCTTAACATGTAAGGATCCATGGGAACTAGGGCATAGACGCCTTCCGAACAGGAAAGTGCACTACATAGAAGTGATATCAGATGATGAGCTAGAGGAAGAGGACCTTGAAGTGGGAGTCGAAGAGAAAGAACCAGACGCTGAATTTAAAGAAGAGAAGATTTTAGGAGGCACCCTCAAACTTTTAGGTGCGTCTAGATATCATCCTTTCAAGGTTTGTGGAGTGTTGAAAGGGCATAAGATAACATTATTGATTGATAGTGGGAAAACCCACAAACTTCATTGATGAAGGTTTGGTAGCAGATGCTACATGGGAGGGTGAAGAGATACTTGAGCGTCCAAGCGTGCAATTGCTTTAGGGCAAACTATTTCGGGAAGGGTAGACTATAATGTCCCATTTTTTTGAATTAAGCAAGATGGATGACCCGAATCCTTTTTCATTTCTCGTAGGCTAATGGGCATTAATGAAAGGGGAATAATTTTATAAAATGTTTTAAGTTGTCTTTAAAGTCACTTTATTTAATAACATGAAAAATGACACTTATTCATTATTTTTATTCGGGAGGGCCAAAAAACAATACTAATTATAGGGCCAAAAAGTACTTATTATTGTTCGAGGAAAAACAGTGAATATTTAATTAAAAACAATTGTAATTACTTTAGGGATATGGTGAAATTGGAAAGGTGAGTTTATTAAAAGGACAGAGGTGCAATCATTATTCATTATGATTGATTATTCACTTTTACCAATTCACAATAAAATGTAGAATTCTTTTAACTTCTACTTGAGGACAAAAACCTTCACTGCAGTTAGATTAGATGATGAAACCCCTCCAATCTATTGAGGTAGGTCCACATGCGAATTCCAATTGCTTCACACAGTTACGTTATTTCCAAGAAATTAGAGGTCGAGGTTTGATCACGGGTTTTTTGCATAAAATTCAGTCAACATCAACTCCAAGGCTGCCATAACCTAGCACTACACTGCTGGCAGCACAAACAAGGATCCAACAACTAAGGTTTGCCCTTGGCTAGCTAGTGTCACCCTCCTTTAGCTAGTGTCACACCCCGGTTGCTCCCTACTAGTGGCATATAGTGAGATAGAACAGGTCGTAGCAATTCAGATTTGTTTTGCAGCAGTTTTGGGCTGTCTATGGAAGTACTGTGGGATCGCAGCACTATGGCTACTTGAGACAGCAGTTACAAGAGCCCCTAGGGTTGGCATCATGCCTCTTGTCAATGGAAGCCCTTCAAACTGCAATAGCATCCTCAAAACCTTGTCGTACCAATTGCAAGGACAAACGCAATTGTTGTAGTGGTGCTGGAAAAATCAGCAATTAGGGTTGGTGCAGAAAAATCAGGGTTTATATCGGTATTTATGCTCTACAAGGTTGTTTGTACCTTCCAACAAATAAACAAATATTTTATTGATGTCCGTTAGACTAGTTTATGCTTGTACCAGCTATTGCTTGTGATATTCCAGCTTTGATTTAAAATTTTTTTTTTTTTCAGAATTTAGTATTTTGTTTGAGAGGGATATTCCAATGGTATCAGAGTCGATTTTCTTGCCATCTTGTGGGAATAAATAATTGGCAGCTTCAACTTCATGCATGGCAATGACAGAGAAGTTGGGTATTATCAGAGATAAAAGAAAAAAGGGTCCAACACAGCGAGAGGAGGGTTCAGGGCAGTGAGATCCAGAATTTGTTGTAGGAAATGGAAAGTAAGCTATAGGTAACAATGATCTGGATGATGTTTGCTTTGATAGGGTTGTGCACGGTCAAGAGCGTTTAGCAGATAGGATGGCTCAATTAGTCCACACCATGCAACATATGAATGTTTAAAGAGCTCAAAATGGTGAAGGGAGTTCTTTAGGGGTGAACAATAACCAACACAGTTAGAGGACAACCATTGACTCCTTTGCTAGACCTTTCCAACCAACTTTCCTTCGTAGGGAGAAAGTACTAGTTATAAAGGTGGAAGTTCAGCCATCTATGGTAGATGATATTACTGCTAGCTATGGAGAATACAAGTTTCTTTTGGGAGAAATTCACTATATCTCTCACAAATTTTATGAATTTAAAGAAAAGCAAAAGTGGACCAAGAGATGAACCTAGGCCACAAGCTAATTAGAGAGACCTTCACCATGCTTTAGGAAAGTTCACACTTTACTTTTTACGTATCCAACAAGTGTACAAGTTGTGCTTGGATACAGAAGTTGGATACTTATCATTCAAGGCAATGTTGGAAGAAGAAGCCATCAAATTTGCAATCCTTCATCATGAAGGCATTTCACATGAATGGTGGTACCATATGTTGATAACTCAAGGACATAACCTCATCAATTCCTATAGTGAGTTTAGTAGCAGGTTGATTGAGAGGTTTGATAGAACTGATTCGGAAATTCATTTTCGGTAGTTAGCTCGGCTGAAACAACACAATTCAGTGGGTGAATGTGGCTGAATTTCAGAAGTTATTTGTTATGGCACCAAATGTAATAGAGAGGAGACTTGTGGTTTTATTTGTGGAAGAGTTGGCTGACCCACGTAAGGGTTTAGTTAGAGCTTTCAGCCCTACTTCACTCAGGAAGCCATTAAAAGGCTTTGGACTTGGAAATATCAGCCCCAAAAGGGAAGTTTCAGCATGTAGGACAGCCAAAATCAACGTTGTATGGGCAACCAAAATTAGCACCTTTTGGCCAGCAAAAGAAGCCATTCCAACCAGGAGGGTTTCAACAAAAGGATTTGCCTAAAGCAAGCAAAGAAGCTTAAACCAAAAATGAACTTAGGAGGAAAAAATTATGGTTCACATACAAGGATCCATGGGAGCTAGGGCATAGATGCCTTTCGAAAGGACAAGTGCACTACATAGAAGTGATATTAGATGATGAGTTAGAGCGAGAGGAACTTGAAGTGGGAGTGGAAGAGAAAGAACTAGAAGCTGAATTTAAAGAAGAGAATATTTCAAGTGGTACACTTGCTATACTTCCCCCAGATATCATTTTTTCAGAGTTTGTGGAGTGTTGAAAGGGCATAAGGTAACGGTGTTGATTGATAGTGGGGCAACCCACAACTTCATTGATGAGAGTTTGGTAGCCCAAAGAGGGCTGAAAACAAAATATTTGTAGGGATTTAATGTTATTGTAGCGGATGGGTTCACTATTCCATGCACCAAGAGGGTTAAGGGCTTGGATATCACTCTTGGTAAGTATAAGGTTTGTGATGACTTCTATGTAGAAGGCATATGAGAAACACATTTGGTTTTAGGGGTACAATGGCTACATTCCCTTTGTGAATTCACACATAATTACCAAACCATGGAGCTGAAACTCAAATCTGATGGAAAGGAGATTGTGCTTCGTGGCATGGCCAATGGAGCTCCTAGAATTGTCATAGCTAAGTGTATGGAGAAATTATTTCATAAGGAACAAGTAGCTTGGGTAGTCCATTGCTTGATGAGCAATACAATTTCATCCATTGATAAGAGGTTTTATCATGTCGATATTCAGTCTATTGACAAGCATGGTACTGTTTTCAGCAATTTACCTCCACGATTGCCCCCTGATAGAGGATTTCAACATATAATAGAGCTGAAAATATGTTCTAAACTTGTTATGATTACTCCTTACAACGATCCTAGAGATTTCAAAGAAGAGATTGAGAAAGCAATCAAGGAGCTATTGGAGATGGGACAAATTCGGCCTAGTTCTAATTCCTTTGCTTCTTTTGTTGTGTCGGTAAAGAATGATGGAACTATGAGGATGTGTATTTACTATTTACTCCCATGCTTTGAACAAGAGGACTATCAAAAATAGGTACCCAATACCCAAGATCGATGAGTTATATGGCGCGGTATACTTTTCTAAAATTGACTTGAGATCTAGTTATTACCAAATCAAGATAAGGGATGAGGATGCACATAAAAAGGCCTTCCAATGTCATTTTGGACATTTCAAATTTTTGGTTATGCCTTTTGGTTTGACCATTGCTACAACTAATTTTCAATCATGCATGAACCACATTTTTAGTGAACACTTGAGGAAGTTTGTTTTAGTATTCTTTGATGATGTTTTGGTGTACAGTAAGACTCAGAAGAGCCCCTGAAGCATTTGGATATAGTGTTGAAAATTTTGTAACAACAAACTCTTTTTGCAAAAGAGTGTAAATGTGAGTTTGGCATGACTGAAATATTATATTTGGGACATGTCATTAATGCTCTAGAAGTACAAGGTGATTAAGCAAAGATCCAAGTCATATTGGATTGGCCTCCTCCTACCACTATCTCATAGTTGAGTGGGCCTTTGTAGCTACTATAGGAGATTTGTTAGAGGATTTTCATAACTTGCTGTCCTATTGACCGATTTAACTAAAAAATGTGCACTCAATTGGTCCGAAACATCCCAAGCAACCTTTGAAAAACTTAAAGAGGTAATGAGTTCATGTCCAGTACTTGTTCCAGATTTTTCTATTCCTTTTGTGTTAAAGTGTGATGCATTAGGGGAAGGAAAAGGGGCTGTTTTGATGCAAAAGGGGAATTTTATTGCTTTTGAGAGTCGGAAACTCAAGGATACAAAATGTGGATTCTTTATTTATGACATAAATGTTGGCCATAATGCATGCATTAGTAAAATTCAGGAAATACTTGGTTTGTGGCAGATTTGTGGTCAAGACAAATCACAACAGTTTGATGCTTTGTCTCAACGAAAAGGACTTGAATCATAGACAACAAAAGTGGGTGAGTAAAATTCAAGCTTATTATTTTGACAAAGTATGTTAAAGGAAAAATAATGTCGTAGTTGATGCTTTGGTTTAGAAAGCCATTTTTATGCTCTATTCTAAAATCTATGTTGATTGGAAGGTCACAATAATAGCAAAATATGCAAAGAATGCTTTCACTAATGACGACCTTGAAGGCAAAGTATAGGATAACATGTAGAAAGTGATTGATGACCTCATCCTCTACAAGGATCGAATTTATCTAGTCACTGAATCAAAAGTAAAGAGTAAAGTCTTGAGAGTTGTCCATGATACACCTTTGGCTGGTCACCTAGGGTATTTCAAGACTTACAAGCAGATAAGGGATAGTTTTTTCTAGAGAGGACTCAAGGGAGAGGTCCTTCAATACATCAAGGAATGTATTACCTACCAACCAGAACAAAGCATAGCATATTTTTCCAATTGGTTTTTTACTACCCGTACCCATTCCGAATCAAAAGTAGGAGTATTTCAATGGGTTTTCTTACATGTATTCCCAAAGTTCAAGGTAAGAGTTGTATTTATGTGGTAGTTGATAGGCTTACCAAATATGCTCACTTCTTTGTTGTTTCAGCTAAGTTTAAGGCACCACAAGTGTCCGATTTGTTTTTCAAAGAGGTTTTCAGGCTACATGGATTGCTTAAGAACATTATGAGTGACAAGGACAACATGTTCCTTAGTTTGTTTTGGCAACAACTCTTTCATTTAATACGGACCAATTACCACCCTCAAACAGATGTGCAAACAAAGATTGTGAATAAATGGATTGAGGGTTTTTTGAGGAATTATGTATCAAGGCAGCAAACATCTTGGGTCAAATGGCTTTACATGGGAGATCATTGTTACAACACTACGTATTATGTTTGTTGGTATGACTCCTTTCAGAGCCTTGTATGGTTATGATGCTCTTTCTTTCATGGATTTAGTTATTATTGATAACAGAGTGCCAAGGGCTAGAGACTTGGTTGCACAGAGCCAAGAGATACTAGGGATACTTAAAAGAAAATCTCCAACATGCACAGATCAGCAAAAGTTTTATGACAACCAACACCACATTAAAAGATATTTTGAGGTTGGAGACAAGGTTTTTTTGAGGTTTCAACCTTATAGGCAGTCTTATCTCAAGCTAAGTGGAGCTGAAAAGCTCAAGCCTTGCTTTTATGGTCCATACAAGACTAAGCGAAGAGTCGGGGAGGTTGCCTATGAGTTTGAGTTGCTAGAACACAACAAGATATATAATTTGTTTAACATTTCATGCCTCAAAAAGGTATTAGGGTAGCATGTCATTCATTCAATTGAGTTGCCTCCATTGGATGATGAAGGTAAGTTAATCCCGGTTCTTGAAGCTATCATAAACTTCAAAGAGAAGCTGAGGAACAAGGTCATCACATAGTATTTAGTACGTTGGAAGGATCTACTAGTAGAAGCTGCTACATGGGAGGGTGAAAAGATACTTGAGCATCTCAGTTTGCAGTTGCTTGAGGGCAAGCAATTGTGGAAAGGCAGATTGTAATGTCTCTTTTTTTGAATTAATCAAGACGAAGGACCTAAAGCCTATTTTATTTCCTGTAGGCTAAGGGGCATTAGTAAAAGGGAAAGAATAATAATGTTTTAAATTTTCCTCAAAGTCATTGTATTTAATAACATGAAAAATGACACTTATTCATTATTATTATTTAGTGGAGCCAAAAAACAATATTAATTATATGGTAAAAAAGTAATTATTATTGTGAGGGGAAAAGAATGAATATTTAATTAAAAGTAATTCTAATTGCTTTAGGTTTAGGGTGAAATTAAAAGAGTGGTTTTATTAAAAGGACAAAGGGGCAATCATTATTTATTATGATTGATTTTTTATTTTTTTTTAACCAATTCACAATAAAATCTAGAATTTTTTCAACTTTTGCTTGAGGACGAAAACCTTCATTGTAGCCGGATTAGAGAACAAAACCCCTCCAATCTATTGAAGTAGCTCCACACGGGGGTTGGAATTGTTTCACATAGGTTATTTCCGAGAAATGAGAGATCAGAGTTTGAACAAGGGTTTGAGCATAAAATTCAGTCAACGTCAGCTCCAAGGCTGCCATAACCTAGCGCCAGATTGCTGGCAGCACAAACAAGGATCCAACTACTAGGGTTTGACCTTGGGTAGTTGGTGTCACCCTCCTTTTGCTAGCATCACACCCCAGCTGCTCCCTGCCAGCGCCGTACAGCCAGATACAACAGATCGTACCAATTCAGATTTGTTTTGCATTAGTTTTGGGCTGTCTATGGAAGTAAGGTGGGATCGCAACACTTTGGCGACTTGGGACAACAGTTACAGCAGCCCCTAGGGCTGGCATCATATCTCCTGTCAGTGGCAGCCCTCCAAACTGCCAGTAGCATCCTCAAAACCCTGTCGTACCAGTTGCAAGGACCAACACAGCTGCTGTAGCAGTGTTGGAAAAATCAGTGATTAGGGTTGAAGAACAATCAGGGTTTAAATCCGTATTTATGCTCTACAAGGTTCTTTTTACCTTCCAACAAATAAACCAATATTTTATTGATGTCTGCTGGACTAGTTTATGCTTGTCCCAGCAACTGCTTATGATATTCGAGCTTTGATTTAACAATAAAATAAAAATTTCTAGAATTCAGTATTTTGTTTGAGAGGGATATTTCACTGAGTGTGAATTGGAGAATCTACACAAGGAAATGAAAGGAGATATCAAGAATATGTGCAATGGAATGAAAGGAGATGTGGAGAATATGTATAGTGGAATGAAAGGAGATATGGAGAATATCCACTAACATGAAAGGAGAATTGACTTCTCTCGTGACTTTCATAAGGATGTTGTTAGGCTCACAACTGAATTAAGGTGGATCTAATGGGCATCCGAGTCTTGATCCAAATACTGTGCAACCTCATCCTATGCCTAACACTAATTGTAGGCCGTAGAACCTACTACCGAAGGTGGACATGTGTAAGTTCAATGGAAAGGATCTGCTCAACTGAATTAACCAAATGAAGGATTTTTTTGATCCACATCAGATCGCATGTGGGCATAAATTTTTTATGTCATCCCGACATTTGGAACCTAAACAATTCATTTGATATTGATGCTTGTGTGCTAAGGAAAAAATGATCTTAATGTCACTTAGTCATTTTAATGGAGGATTTGCAAACACACTATAGTAGTAGTGGGACAAATAATTATTTCAACCAAATGGCAAAGCTGCAGCAAATAGGGTTGGTCAAGGCTTATATTCATTAATTCTAGAAACTTTCTTTGCATGTGAAGACCATTTCAGATGAGATCTTGAATAACCTATTTCTTGGCGGTCTCATGGACCACATTCATCATGAGGTACGCATGTTTAATACACATAATATTAATGATTATATTATCATGGTGCACAAGGCAAAGGAAAATTTCTTGGCAACTAGTAGACATGCATTCGCTATCAACAATGATAACAACATGTCGGTACCATCATTTCCTCAACTAACATGATTAATGCCTCAACAAATTGAAGAAAAAGAGGAAAAGGATTATATTTTAAATGTGATAGCAAATACAGTCAAGGACATAGATGTGTTGAAAATTAGTTGTTATACATTGTGGGCACCAATGAAGAAGAAGAGGATGAAGAAAAAGTAGCAGAGTTGTTGATGAGCTAGAGTTTGGGGGAATTCCCAACCATCTCTTGCCATGCGCTATTAGGTGTTAGCACCCCACAAACTCTCAAGGTGGTAGGTTTCTTGAAAAAACAAAAGGGACCCATATTGATTGACTTAGATAGTACTCACAATTTCATTAATGATAAGCTAGCTTCACATTTGAACTGTTTTGTTTATCTAGAGCCAAAATTTCAAGTCATGGTTGTAGATGGGGTTATTGTTAATTGTTTAATAAAATGGCAAGTCTTAATCTAATCATGGGGGACTACATATTTCGAAGCCCTATGTTTTCCATTCCCATGGAGGGAGTTGATATTGTACTAGTTTAGTTACCAAAATTTGGTCATGAATACTCGTGTCAGTTTTGACCCTATTTGACTTTAATTAACTTGTGCATTTTATCTAGATGTGTTTTTCCACTTCACACTATTCTAAACACTTGCATGGACCTGTTTCTATCTTAAATTGCTATTCGACACTTGATTTTTTTCTTCTAACGGCTAGAAATACCCCTAAGCATTTGTTTAGATAGATCCAGACCCAAAAGCCACATGTTTCCCTAAAGGACAAAAAGGCCCAATAGGGGACAATTGTGTCAGACATTCTTGTCCCCTATGAGACGTTTTTGTCCTTGGTCCTCAAATGGTCAGTTTTAAAATTAAACCCTCCCTTTGAGATCCCATTTTTAGGATTCCTAGCATGCGGTTTCCCCTTTTAGATTGCTATAAAGGCACATTCAAGTCACTTATTTCACCACTTGGCAATTTCAATACAGAGGCATACTTACATTGTTGCACATTGAGCAAAGCTTTCTTATTCTTCCCAATTTTGATTTTAATCCCTTAAAATAATCAACAACCAAGCTCAAAGTCTATTTTATTAGAGCCAAAGAAATACATGATCAAGTATTCAAGCACAAGAAACCTTCAATATGTGGCTAACCATCGAAGATGATCATCTAAAGACAATATATTGCCGGAAAGGGGAAGCGAAGCAACCAGAAGGCAAGAAACATCAAGCATTCAACATAGGGGAAAAGGTTGGAAATCAAGAAAATTGAGGTGAATATAGCCGCATATCAACACCTTTAACATGGTCATCAGAGTTGTATGTCAAGGAACTATTGGCTTTGAAGAGGAGGGTGGATAGCATGGAGATGAAAGAATGAAAGATACCAAGCTTCAAGAGATTACTGAAACCAGTCGAAAGTTAGCACAGGGTAACAAGATGCTCAAAGACCAAATAAACAGTTTGCAATGCATCATGGAAACATGACAGCAAGAGATTATATCATTAAAGTTTGAACTAAAACAAAGCAAGAACAGAAGCATAGCCACAACAGATAGAGAAAGAGGTATCCCGCAGATCAAAGAGATTCAATCAGCAATAGCAAACATGGAGATTAAGGAAAATAAACTGTTGGAAAAATTAGAAGAAGCCAAGACATGGGCACAGGGAGTAAGAGAACCAACAGAAACACAAAATGAGCTAATAACTAAGCAAATCAGGATGCAAATGTTGGATGAAAGAGACCGTCAAGATAGGGCAGTGAACATAATAATCAAAGGGTTGAAAGAACATGGAGAAGGAGAAGTTACTAGTAGGCTAGTAAGAGACTTCCTACTAGATCAGCTACAGTGGGTAGCGCATATCTACAACGCAAACAAAATCGGTAAAATAGTAGGAGGGATAGAACCAGAAATATAAAGGTAACCTTGATAAATGCAGAAGATAAGAATAAAATACTAAGAAACAAATGGTTCCTCAAAGGCACACAATTCTATATAGACGAGGACCTAACCCCAATACAATTGGAAGAAAGAAAGAAAGAATGGGAAAAAGTAGTGGCAGCAAGAAAGAAAGGGAGTGAAGCATGGTTATATAAGGGGAAAGCCCAATTTAGTGACAAAAATACACATAAATAGGGAGACGGCCCCCCCAAGATCATCTTACTATGGTTAGCTGGAATTGTAGAGGCTATCCTTGGAGGAGAGGCCCTGAGTTGGGGCCCACAGCAAAAGGTAAGGACATTATTGTCTTGGTAGAAACACATGAGCATGGGGGCTGCAGAGTTCTAGAATTTGAAGGTTATGAAAAAGTCTTGGTTTGGAATGCGCTGATAGATAATGGAAAAGAGCATGGAGGTGTGACAGTGTTGGTAAGGGAAACATGGCAAGGAGTCATAAAAGAGAAAAAGAAGGATTCGAACAATCAGTGCATATGGTTGAAGTTGATAGACAAGGAAACCACTTTCTATCTCGCAACTTGCTACTTTGCTCCTTATGGGTCTAAAACATATAAGAAAAGGAACCCGAACAAAGAAGACCCTTTTTAAGCATTGAAAAGAGACAAAAATTTTGTACCTCAAGCAAGATCGTTTTATTAGGGGACTTTAATGCAAGAACATCAAACAACCAAGCTCTTTATCTTGGTAAGGAGGAAGGGTGGAATAACAACCCTTTATGGTTAGAAGAAGACGAACATCAAAAATGGGAATGGGTTTGTCAAGATAAAAAGGGGGTATCTCTCATTTTGGGGCTGAACTATTAGGAATATGCAGTTTACATGACTTGATCATATGTAATGGAATAAAAAGATGGCCGAAATCAAGAACCATCACATATCAAACATACAATGGGCAAAGTGTAGTGGATTATGCCATCTGTTCGCAAAATTTTATATCATGGATAGTAGAGGTTGAGATAGGAAGTTGTCAGCAGAAATGAAATCAGATCATAACCCTATTTATGTGAAGATTAGCATGCAAAACAATGATCAGCAGAGGTTGAATCTTCAACCAAATAAAAAATTAGATTTTCAAAGCAAAATACTTATGAACCAGGGGAACCAGGGCACTTTTAGAGCAATGATTCCAAAATAGATTAAGGAAATACAGGTTGTAGGCAGCTCAAACAGGCACAAGAGATTAATAAACAACGAGAACTTGATGACTATCATACACAGGGCGCTAAAGGAATGCAAGAGATCTAGAGCCAAAAGAAGTATCAAAAGCAACTTCCCAGCGAATCCGTGGTTTGATGATGATTGCAAGGAGGCAAAAAAAATGATGAATGTCTTGAGTAAGGGTAAAACACATACAAAAGTGTACAAAAATCTAGTGAGCGATAAAAAAGAAGAGTTCATGAAAACCAAGAGGAAGGAGCTGATTACTATGGGCAAGAATAATTCGAGAGGTTTTTGGAGAGAACTCCAGCAGGCTGAAACAAATGTGGAGAATAATATCTCTGACAGTTAATGACTAGAATATGCAAAAATGTTGTATGAAAGAGATCAAAATCAAGAACTGCTCCTTCCCCCCTTGGTCATTGTCAATAGGGACAAACTATTCTCCACAAAAGACATCAAGGAAGGAATCAAAAAGTTAGCAGTGGGCAAAGCTCAGGACTTAGATGGGTTGCAAGCGGAATTTTTAAAATGGGGTTTGGAAGATCTTGCACCACACATAAAAAATATATTCAACAAGGTTATATAATATGGCATTCTCGAAAATTGGACAACTAGCATGGTCATCCCCTTTCACAAAAGCGGCGATGCCAACAATCCATCAAATTACCATACTATTATGATTAATCCTCTTTTTGGTAAACTTTTCAGTAGCATGGTGGAATGTAGAATTAGCCTTTGGGCTGAAAAGGAAGGTAAGAGGGTGAAAGGGCAGGCAGGTTTTAGACCAAAACACTCTACTATTGATCATTGTATCACCCTTAGGCATTTGATTGAAAAAGTTTGGGACAAGCAGGGGGAAGAGGTCTATTGTTGCTTTGTTGATTTCAAAAAGGCATTTGACATGGTGCCTAGAAGCAAACTCTGGGACAGAATGGAAGAATTGGATATATCGGAAAAATATAGGGCAATGGTTCACAGGCTCTATGATCAAGTCTGGGCCAAAATCAGAACAAAGGGTGGTTTATCTGAGTGCTTTGGGAGTGACATCGGGGTCAAGCAGGGTAGCCCACTATCCCCCACTTTGTTTGGGTTGTATATTGACAAGTTAGAGGAGTGGATTGAAAAGTTGGGTGGGGACAGGGTACAACTGGCCTCTTATGTGGTAAAATTGTTGCTTTATGCAGATGACCTTATCCTAATGGCTAAAACAGAGCATGGTTTTCAAGAACATTTGAGAGCTCTAGACTTATTCTGTCGAGAGGTGGGAATGTAGGTGAACATTAGTAAGACCAAAGTCATGATTTTTTCCTTAAGAAGAAAAAAGAGACCATTAAATTTTGAGTTCGAAGGCAGCTCCTTGCAAGTGGTAAATGAATAGAAGTTCCTGGGCCTTGACTTCCATAGTAATCTTAGTTGGGAGGCTTGTAGAGCTAAAAGGATACAAAGGGGGTGGAAATCCTTATACATGCTCCAAAACAGATGCAGATCAGCTGAATTATGGGATTGGAAAACCAAGTTGGCTTTTTTTGGGCTGCTTGTTATCCCAGTAGTGTTATATGGTTGTGAAGTTTGGGGCAACAACACATCAGCGACGAAATGGAGACACACAGAAAGGTTACAAAAGCATTAATCATATATTTTTTTAAAATAAAAGCCACGGTACCGTATGAGATCATGCTAGTTGAGGGTGGGACCTTTCTGATGGAAGCAACGGCCTTGATCCGACTATTAGGATACCTGAAGAAAGTGAAAAACATGGAAGGATGTTGTTGGCCCAAAATAGCAGTGGGAGAAAAGTTGAATAGAAGGAAGAACACATGGATGAAGCAAAATGACAAATGGATGAGCAAATGGAACATTAACATGCAGGATTGTCCTAACACCAATGCGGAAATCAAAAGATATGTGCAAGAAAAAGTCAAAATAGTTATGTGGACAAAATAGATGGGACGTAAAAGAATACTATGTCAAGAACTTTAATCACACATATGACCATGAGCAAAAGCACTATATAGGAGCGGAGATAAAGTGGAAAGCTAAAATGTTAATTGCCCAGTTGAGAACTAGTTCACACCATCTTAGATGCGAAACAGGGAGATGGAAAGCACCCAAAGGAGGAATGGTCGGAGAGGGTTTGTTAGTTTTGCAAGTCTGGATCGGTGGAAATGAAATGACATTTCATCATGGAATGTATAGCATATGAGGACATTCGGAGTAGTTACGTTGATATCCTACAAGGTAAAACACTTAGAACTTTGTTTGAAGAGGAAAAGATAGCAAAAACAACAGATTACTTGACTTGAATTCATAACAGAAGATCCAAGCTTAGCAAAGAAATTGAGGAAAGGCAGAAGTAGCAGTGTGGAGCATTTTATTTGGTATTTTGTCGGTTGGTTTTGCTCTTGGGTCCCATAGGCTGATTGACCTCATGGACGTTATTAAAAACTTTCAATTCAATTCAATTCATATAGTCAAAGGAGCACAATTTCACAAAGCACTCTAAGTGGGAGAACTATGTGGGCTTGAATCCCCTTTTTGGAGTATTTGATACGTAGTAGGCATTCAATCATCATGGGGGTGATTGGGATCAGCTCAACCCATTACACTCTCCTCTTTTTTTATTTACAAGTTTTCATTTATTGCAAGCCTTATTAGGGTTTTAGTTTGGAGAAACTATTTGTAGGTCTTCTGCACACTTCCAAAGGTCAAATTTGCGCATATAGACCTAATTCACGCTGTCTCAAGTGATTGTGACCTAAGTTTTTGTTTTTCTACAATAATCAAGATTGACCAGTTCAGTCAGAAGCGACACTCGGTCTTGACCCAAATGGGATGCTCTGACCTTCTTCACTTTCAGTCACATCTTCTGGGCACTTGCATAGTTTGCTCCTGCTTTCTTGATTTAGTTGTATGTCAATCAACACAGTCAGATCTAAGATAGAAACATTTAAGTATTGTCATTTCATTTCATAGTTAGTCTTCTTTTGATCAATTGCACATTGTCAAATTCAGTGTTTTACATTCGTTATGCTTATTGAAAGTTAGTTTTGAGCATTATGTTATATTCCAGTCAAATTATCTTAATTAGGGTTAGTTCACATTTTAAACCAAAAAGGGGGAGTTGATATTGTATTAGGACTCTAAGGACTCATGTCTTTGGGCACGATCGAGTTGAACTTCCAATCATGTGTTTTCATTTGGAAAGAAAGAGGTTTGAGTTGAGAGGGTTGTCTTACACAATCACCACGAAGGTAAGCTCTCATCAAATACAAGATATTCTCAAAAAGGGATTAGTGGGGCCTAGAACACAATTGTTTTAAGTGGAAGAAAAACAATCAAATGCGCAAATACCACCAAATTTTCTAGAAAGGGTGGAAAACTATTTAGTTGTTGTTGAGGATATGCCAACAGAGAGGTTGCCTAAGAGACACTTCTTCCAAAAGTTCTCCCTTTAGGGCATTTTATGATTACTGGCTACCATCCATCACATCTTCCTTGACGGTCAAAACAAAAATTTGAGTAGTCGAGGTCACACTCAACACCAATAGGAGCTGCCTTTGTCAACAAAAATACACCTAGTATTTCATGTTTCCGATGAAATACTTGATGACCTAGTCATCACAGGCAATTTAGAGATGATGATTGATTTAAAAAAAGAATGACCTTAAGAAAGCATCGACATGACTGATCTTGGGGTTTTGCACTACTGTCTTGGTTTGAAGGTGTGGAAAACAAGACATTGCATCTTTATGTCTAAGATGAAATATGCCAAAACTTTACTTGAGAAGTTTCACATTATAGATTGTAAGCACATGTTGACACCCATGGAAACATGAGTGTAGTTGCCTTGATCTGATCCATATCCTTAGGTGAATGCCACTCTCTATTGTCAAATGTCTGGGAGACGCATTAACCTACCTTACCCCAGGCCAAATATTAGCTATGTTGTCATTACTTTCATGGTCCATGTAGGAACGAAAGCTATGCCACTGGAATTTAGCAAAGCAAGTATTAAGGTATGTCTATGGTACATGGAACATGGGACGAAGTAGAAGAAGAATGATCAATTCTTATTGACTAGCTACACAAGCGTGGACTATGTAGGGTCCATTGATGACATAAAATCCACATCTAGGTTTGTTTTCTTTCTAGGATACACTCTAATTTCATGGGGAAGTAAGAAGCAAAAACATGGTTGGTATTGCATCTTGTCAAAATATTCTGTAGTAGGTGGAGTTGTTTGTGAAGCGATATGGTTACGTTAC
Organism: Torreya grandis; assembly: GCA_037957365.1. Taxonomy (NCBI): domain Eukaryota; kingdom Viridiplantae; phylum Streptophyta; class Pinopsida; order Cupressales; family Taxaceae; genus Torreya; species Torreya grandis. The sequence continues at coordinate 838,769 of JARHVA010001845.1, forward strand.
ATATTATCAAGAATGGGAGTACCATAGAAACAACCAACAATCAAATTCTACATTTAGGGTCTTTTGGAACTTGTTTGAATTCTAGTGTTACATCAATGTATGAAACATATTGAGGTTTAGTGCCATTTCATATGCGAGCATAATTAGCAACATGATATTTATCTCTAGTTTTCCCCACTTAAGATCAGAGTGTAGATATCTTCACCATAGTCACCGCATTCGAATTCTTGTTTGAATTCACCGAGGAAAAAAATTGGAACTAAAAAAATTGAGATAAAATTCGTGATTAAATTTCGCTGATAGAAATATACTTAATTTTTAAAATATAGCAACCTACCATTAAAAAAGATCACATTTTGTATAAATAAACATGTCAAAATAACTTTCAAGTTTCCACCAAGTATCTCATTAAAGTTATTAATGTTTTGTTCAAAATGATTTAATGATAATTTGCTTTCCCAAATTCCACATTGACTCAAAACAAATGCATACAAGGAAAATCAAACTCGGGGTTTGAATGTCATTTTCAAATAGAACAGAATCTGTCCAAAATTTCAGACTATAAAATTTATCTTAAACTGATTGAAATAAACAAACTATGAAAAGTTTGGTGGATACTAAATACTGAATTTAATCACAAATTTGAATGAATTTGAACGAATTTAATCCCGAATTTGAATGAATTTCAAAGTTTTTCTTGTTGTTCAGCTAATTTCGAACTTCTACAATTAAATTTGGCGAATGTAGTTACTATGATCTTCACCATCAATTCCATGTGTGAAGTTTGAGGCATTTTGAAATTCTCTCCCTTGGAATTTTATGATGTAACAAGGGTAGGAATGTTAGATGAATAATATTAATTATTACCACTCTATAGAGATAGGTTAAATAAACTAAACTACATACATGAGTGGAGGATCCCCTTACATCCCTAAGGCAATCAACAATGAAGCGGAGGTCATGACATTGTTGGAAGGCTAAAAAATGGCTTGGGATAAAGGCTTTAAGTATCTTGTGGTCGAGGGGGGACTCCATGATTAGAATTAACACAATGAAAAAGGGAAGACTCCCAATTGGGAGTCTTAAAGCACCCATCATGAAGCCTAGGTGATAGCCAAAACCTTCCCATCAATCTTATTTGGTGGTTGCTTCAAAGAATGAAATCAACTTGTGGACCTACTTGCAATTGCCGAGACAAATTTGGACCCAAATTCTTCAATACAGAGCACAATTTGAAGATTGGTTAGGCCTCTACTCATTGCTAATCCTAGATAGCCTAGCTATCTACAATGTAGCAATCAATGGTTTGTATGTGGTGAAATGGCTTGGCCTTGGAATTTCCTAATGAAAATTTGAAAAAAAAATCTTTTAAAGCCAATCACACCGAATTATTAGATAGATTGTGAATGAAGAGCATAACTAAAAGCAACAATTGCATTGAATGGAGGGCTCAAGGATGGTGGCAACAGACGGACCAAGAGAAAGGAAGTGACATCGAGGATTGAGTTTGTGGTATATTTGCATGTTCTCTCACACTTCTGTCACCTCCCCTCTACCTATTCAATCTCCACACGACTGAAACCTATTCACTATCTCCTTCTTGCACCTCCACTTTTGTTTCTTCTAAATACAATGGCACTTGGAATCATTGATGGGTGAGGAGCTCAGACATGATAGACGACTTCATGCGGAGGCCTTCAACAATAGGTGGCTTGAGAATCTTTATAGTGGATGATGTATACACCTTGGGAATGATACATAATATCTTGGGTGAAGAAGTTGTGGGAAACATGGGATAATTTCATTCACATGGTACAATTGAAGATTATTTCGAAGTGAAGTCGGGGGGACTAGCACGTGATGAAAAGCTCTATGACTGGATCTTAGGTGTGTACTTCATGGGGAGCATTTGGTTCAATGGCCTCAAACAATCGAGATGGGAGTTGTAGAGGAACCAACTACAAAGGCAAATGTGGGAGCAATGCAAATGGAAATCAAAGTAGTGCACAACAATTGTGAGGCCCTACATGCTCACTACAAAGATTTTGTTATTATGTGAAGGATTCGTGGGTGGCACATCATGAGGGATTGTTGGTTGTCTCATGTTTGATTAACTTCCATGTTCGCAAGCAACTGAAATCCATGTGCAAATACCTTGAAAGGCACACCGTGAATAACCCTGGGGTTTGAGTGGGCATACCCTTGAGAGCTTGTGGAGGCATTGGAGTTGGTCTTTATCAACCTTAGGATCCTCAACATGGCAAAGCGAAAACTAGGAGCGATTCTACAATTGAAGATGTGTGGGGGCAAGGCCCTCTCCTAGCGTGGCATAGGGGAAAATGCACATAAACATGCTGCTGCGTAAATGTAGCAATTCTTAAGCCAGTAATTTGGTAAGCCTTTTTCTATCCTCAGCGCCTTTTTGGTTTGCTATGATAAAATGCAGATGGTCGATGTGTAAAGTTTTAAATGTCGTATATACATAAAATAGCTTTGTTGAAGTAATTGGCAATGTCGGTATTTTGATGCCCTATAAATTGTGGATGGATTATAAATACTTGTGGTAGGAATTGGGACTTGTTTTGCAAGCTATCCATGCATGGATCGTTTGTAGGTGTTTGTCAGAGGTCGGCCAAGTGGTACAAGTAGTTGAGTCCAAGGTGAAAGGAAACCTGAATTTCTAGGATGACATCTTGCTTGTAGCATTTTTGTTGAAAGAATGGATATCTTGTTCTAGCACCTTTATTGCTTCACCTTTCTCTCTCCTCCCTTTCCTTGGTGGTTATGTGATGCCCCTCCCTTTACATGTATTAGTGATGGGGTCTAAGGCATTGCCTAGTTGGGGCTTTGTGGGACCAGCTCATGGGTTTTTTAACGTATATTAATGTATGGGTGGTTTCACGACCCACAACTTAATACCCATTTTATTGTAATATTGCTTTGATGGTTTCCTATTGATGTGCCTAAAATTACTCACACATGCATTAGGGTAAAGTATGTTATTGTATTGGAAACGGTTGAGTCAATGCAATAAGTAAGAAAGTTACTTTGTTGGGTTTCTTGAAACAGTTTTTCCAAGTTAAAATATTGTGTATCATGTGCAAACCATTTTTCCTTTCTGTTATAGCTTAAGTTTCTACTAGCATTGGTTTTCTTGTATAAGTTTATTGCTCTCTCTCTTCATTTGGTATTTTAGAGCTAGGGTTTACCTTTGTCTGAAGAAATAGGATATCTTCGTGATGTGATAAAACTTTTTCTTGAGTGAGTTGTTCGCATGAGAATTTGTGTGAAGGAAAATTACAAGAAGCATAGGAATAGATATTGAAAATTTAATTGTCAACATTTTGAGTTATGGAAGCTCAAGATGGGAGATCTTGTGGACAAATTTTAGTGGGTTCTGTCAGGAGAACAGCCTACGGATATGAAGATAGAAGAATGGGCCAAGATGGATTGGAAAACAAAGAACTCAATCAGAATGTCTTTCAGATTAAGTGTTGTTGAATGTCTCTACTGCTAGGGAACTTTGGGATAAGTTTGGGACTTTGTATGAGACAGTCTTTAATGAACAAGTTGTTTCTGCGAAAAGTTGTATTCCCTAAAGATGAATGATGGTAACTCCATGACAGAGCATTTGCATGCATTTAACATTGTGGTAAGTGAATTGCTTTCAAACAAGATTAAAATGGATGAAGAAGAAAAATGTATTATTTTGTCATGTTCTTTACCCAATTCATGGGATAACCTTGTTATGGCCATTAATAGTACTGCACCCATGTTAGAGCTTGAGGATGTATTTACATCTCTATTATAATAGGAAATAAGACAAAAATCCATGACTAATTATCGAACGAAGGATGCGTTGTTTGTGAGAGGTCACTCCCAAGAGAAAATAAAAAGAAGTTAGGGAACAAACAATCAAAGTCTAGAGGTAAATCCAAGACAACACAAAAAAATCTAAGGAAATGTTGGAACTGTGGTCAAACTGGGCATTTTAAGTATTGCATATCTAAAAATGTTTAAAAGGGTAAGTCACTTGATGATCCCCCCTTTGCAGAAATGAAGACCTCCAGCGAAGACTCAGGGGATTTATTCTTTGCAGCTTCAAGTACACATGCATGCCATGATGCATGGTTTACTGACTTGGGTGCTTCATTTCATATGACTCCTCATAGGTAGTGGTTTAGTGAATATGAAAAGACGAATGGAGGTGATGTCTTCTTAGGAGACAAGTCGACATATAGGATACTAGGTTGAGGAAGAGTCAAGTTGATGCTCCAAGACGTAAGGGTCAAATCCCTCCCTAGTGTTCTGCATGTTTAAGTTTGATGAGAAGTAGAGTTTTTGTAAGCAAGATGAATGATATGGGTGTGGAGGTAGTATATAATAAGGATAGTTGCAAGATGGTTCATGGAGCAATGGTATTTGCAAGAGGGAGTCAACATTGGAACATTGTTCAAGCTTGAGGCAAGCACTATAAGCATAGTTGCTAGGAGATGTGTACGAGTACGGGGAGACAGGTACTGTACTGGTACACCATTTTTTTGAAAATTAGGAGACAGTTACGGAGAGATGACAATATATATTTATTATTTATACATTATATATAATATATACTTAAAAAAGTGTAAAGAAATATATACTATTGCAAAGCCAATACTAGCAATATACATAATACAAGCCAACCAAAGAGCTTGAGCGAATGAATATCTCATCATATTAAGCTTGAGGGTCATCATATACAATGAAATGCTGACAAATAGGTGTGCGAAAAACAAAAAACACATGTGAACCTGAACCATATCTCATCTAGTACAATAGGGTCAAATGTCACATCAATTATATCCGCTAGGTCCTCTGCCAAGATGGTGTCTAGATAGTCATCACTCTCAAGCTATGGCTCCTCTATAGCCAATATAATAGGGGGCAAATCATTGAGGCCATCTACCTCAAGCACATCATCCTCCAAGGATATGTTTGTTGCTCCATTAGGTGGAATGTGGTCCCATTTTGTTGTAGGACCTTCCTTGTATCCTAGGTCTACACGAGAAAGAAAACGAAGTGTGCTATGAATGTACACTAGGTTCTTTGCCTTATTTGACCCTAATTGGTTCCTCTTCAATGAATGAATGAAACCATAAGTACTCCAATTCCTCTCACAAGATGATAAACTAGCTACTTGTGGGAGTAATCGAATTGCAAATGATTGCAATTCAGGGGCTTCTCTGCCATGGTTCCACAACCACTCAACTGGGTCCTTCGCGCATATATCATAGAGAACCTCCATTATAGAAAACTCCCTACGGCCACATGAAAAATTGTTCCATGACCATAAACCTTTTTTCACCGCAACCTAAAATTACTTCATAACTTCTCTATCTTCATACGAATCCCTCTTCTTGATGACTTCTATATCATACCACTTTGGTTTCAAAGCATAAGCAACACAATGTAGAAGTGTGTTAAGCTTGTTCCATCTTCCATGTACCTTTTCCTTAATTAAAGGATATAAAGAAGGATCCCTTAAATATGTGATTTTTTTAATTCTTTAGCACAAAATCAATTTCTTTGTAAATCTCCCCCAAATAAGGTTTGTTTGAATCAGCAAAACAAATTACCTCACAAATGGGCTGAGTGAAGTCCACAAGAAATTATATATCAGCCCAAAAGTGGTCATCAAGGACCATCTGCCTCACCTCAATCACAATCTCTAATGTAAATTGTCTCCAAGCTGCCTATGCATCACTAACACAGTGGAACATAAGGCCCCTTTGATAGCATAAAGGCAGTCAAGAAGTATGAGGAAAGAAGCAAACCCTATATTTGCAAGTTTGAGAAGTTCTGCCTTGGCAAATCTTCAATAAATGGCTTGCGTGAGGTGATGATTGCATATGAACATCTATATTTTTCTTTCCTTTTCAATAAGCTTAGAAACCCACTAAAACCTGCCAATGTTTTTTAGCACATTATTCAATGTGTGCACGCAACATGGTGTCCAAAATACATGTTTATATTTTTTTTGCACCAATAAGCTAGTTGCTTTATAAACTAGGGCAGCATCTGTAATAACTTGAACAATGTGTGATGCCCCACTCTTGTCAATTGCATCACATAACTGGTTTTGAAGGAACTCTGTATTTTTCTCTTGTCGAGAATAGTTGATTGCTTTAAAAAAAGGGGCTTTGGAGCAAGTTGTCGTAATGTTCATAAGAGCCCGGTTTCTTGTATCATTCCAGCCATCCATCACAATGCTGCATCTCTATGTAGACCACACCCTCTTGATTGGCACAATTTGTTCCATCTTTGTTTTTTCTTTGTTATTAAGAGTCGCATGAAGCTTCTTATAACCAAGTGGTTTATACCCCATTGGCCCACTATTGATAGCATTGCCATCTCCTCGTAATAAGGTGATAAAACGACATTGAATAGAATGACATTCACATAGAAGAAGTGTGCAATATCCGCATCCACTACGTCTCAATCATGCACATCAAACATGCTTCCAATGGGGTTTGAACTGTCGATGTGTGATCTCTTGTGAGAAAACCCAACATCCTCTGTTGCATGTCTAGATGACACATCTACCTTTGATTGTGTTCTCGTGGTTGGTGTGACATGGTGACTCTCAGTTCGATATGTGGTTGAAGGAGAGCTTAAAGATGTTCTACCTTTAGCGTTTTTTTGTTCCATCATTGCTTTACATTGCACTTCCTCATTTGAGCAAGGTTCGACCCCTTTTCCCGTTGTTCGGAAAAAATGAGCCTTCACCCTCGTGTAAGTGCCATGAAAGGCCTTCCCAGGAAGTTTACAAGTGATCTCTCTTGTTTTGCCATTCCCTTTGCGAACATGATCGCAAAATTGCCATAATGGATACATACCTTCTCTACTTCCCCCTTGTTGGCTGAAAAAATTGTCAAGGGACAAATGTGGACTTTCAATCAATAGCGTGGGGTATGTGGTATTGGTACGTGGACAAAGATGCCAGTCAAATCAAGGTACGTGAGTATGGCTATATCGTATTTAAATGTTGTTATCATAAAATGTGTATACAAGGGCAGGTACGTGGTCTTTGGTCTTATATTGGAGTTCCTTGGTAACTATGCTATGTCCATATTCCAAAGGAAACAATAACTAAACTAATTTATAAATTACAAGTGCCTCTTTACTGGATATAAGCCTATGTCACAAGGTTCTCCAAATTTTGACCAAAAATTTGTTAAAATTTGCTGTAGTATGTTATGGAAAACAAGTTGTGTCAAGTGGAGGGTTTCTTCTTTGTTGCTTGAGCCTGCTTCAGTGTATGGCATCATGTCTATATTGTGTAGTAGTCATGTGGCATCTGGTTTGCATTTGTGGCATTTTTGTTCATGGAGTCTATGTGTGTAGAGGAGCTGTTGTGTTCACCATTTGTGGAGGATCTGTGTTTGAACTACGTTCTAGGTAGGGTCTGTAATTCATTTTTTATAAGTTGTTTTGATTTTTATTTCATTTTTTTTAAAATTATCTTTTAAAGTTATTTTTTTAAACAATTTGTTTTAAAATTTTATGTTTTTAGTTTATTTACACTTTTTAATATTTTAATTAATATTTTACATTTATTAAATTTTTTAATCTTTGTTTTGAAAGTTTTGTTTATTTTTTGTAATTTTTATTTATCCTAATATTTTTTATTTCAATTTCAAGACCTATTTTATTTTTTTAATTTATATTTTATATTTTTTTGGATAAAAAGATAATATATTATCAAATCCCACAATTATGTCAAGAGTCGTGTAACATTTTTTAATACTTGCTTGGCAAGTAAGGGAATGCCCCCACGCTTGCCCCTCTCCTCCCCCGGCCCTACCCCCACCACCCCTAGCCCAAGCGCCAGCCCCAGCCCCAGCCCCAGCCCTAGCCCCAGCCCCACCAACGCCCTAAAATCACGCTCACAATTGTTTAATCTCACCTAAGCATACTTTACAAAAGGAAAAAGCGTGATTTTTGCATGATCGTGCTTTTATCATGCAGACTTTTTTACATTCATATGCTTTATTACACATCTTGCTTTTACAACAAAAATATAGGTTTTCTATAAAATCCAACTTTCATTTTGTTATACTTTACTAATCCCATCATTACCCACATTCTAAAATAACATGTATGCTTTTAGCATGATCTTGCTTTTTCCATGCATGTTTATCTACTAATTTGATCTTGCTTTTTCCATGCATGTTTTATCTTGTAAATTTAACTAATGACAAGCAAGCATTCATGGAAAACATGCATGTTTGCTTGTAACAAGAATATTATATTCCTAAGCTAATAGACAATAAATCCCATGGCTTCATGAAAACCTAGCCTCCTTTATGAAACCAAGGCCCCTTATTGTAAATCAAGTCCCGACCTGTTGGTTCAACAAAAATCAAAATGAAAATCTGTTGAGCACAAGGGTAAATCTCAAGGTCCTGAGAGATGAGAGGAGACCCACTATGGCCTATCCATTCACTTCAAATAGGAAGAGTAGGCCAAAACTATTGAACCTTGCTTACTAAACTTAGAAACAAAATTAGAGATCACTTTACCTTTTGGACAAACTGAGAGAGGTGAAGAGACTTTTTCAACAATAAAACCTTGCGTATGAGGAAGAAGGGACATGTTACTGGATCCATGATTTTTTGTGGAGATGATCAAAGATCCTTCTTGGTGTAGCTCAATATTATTTTTGGCAACAAGCTCTTTGAATGATGCTTTATTGGAAGACTTTTCTCCTACATAACTTTGCATTCATCCTTGAAAGTTGTTTTGGAGAGTGCTGCTGTTGGATACTCCCTCAAGGTTTCTGAACTCCTCCATGCTCATGCATGCCACCTTGCATTTCGTCTTGGGTAATAATGCATGTAGATCCTCCTCCAAAAGTGTCGGATCCTCTCTAGAGCTTTTGCAAGTTGCCTTTGATCCTGAAGATTTTTCCATGCTCCAAAGCTCTCCAACTATCCATTCAATTTATATTTTATATTTATTTTAATTTATATATAGTTAATTTATATATATTTTTATTAGTATTTTATATTTGGTTATTTTAATTTTTCAAATTTTATATTGATTTTATTTTTATTTAAACTTAATTGCATTTTTCTTTTCAAACTTTATCCATTGGCAAACTTGAACTGAACTTTATCCTCGTCGTACTTGAACTTGAACCTAGTGACTTACGATATAAACTTTGGAGCCCAAAAAGAAAGAAGATTGTTTATAGATGTAATCTTTGAGAGGTTAAGAGGTTTCCAATGTAGAAAGGATAAATATTGTTTATAGATGTAATCTTTAGAGAGGCTAAGGGGTTTCCAATGTAGAAAAGATAACCAAAGGAAGAACTTGAAAAGGTGCATGTTGAATTAGAAGAGTTATTTTTTTTAGTCTGAATACGAAGCAACAAAAGAAGATGAACTAGAAAGGGAGTTCCTTAAGGAAGATTCTGATGAACCAAAACAAGAAGGATCTCAAACTCGTCTTGAGAAGGTTTGATCGAATTAGAAGGTTACCAAAAAGGTATAGTCCACTTGATTTACGTTTTGCATTTATTTTGTTAGTGTTATCTGTTATTGATGAGGATCCCAAGACTGTGAGGGAGGTCCTTGATTCAAAGGAAAATAAATTCTATAAGAAGGCCATGGATGAAGAAATGGAATCATTGAATAAAACTATGACATCGGACTTGGTGAAATTACCTATCGGTAGAAACTTGTTGGCTGCGAATGGGTGTTCAAGAAGAAGTACAATGCAGAAGGGAAAATGGAGAAGTATAAAGCTTTTTTACTAGCAAAGGGATTTTCCCAAGTAGAGAAAATTGATTCTGGTGAGATATTTTTCTTTTCGTAATCAATTAACTTATATTAGATTTATTGTGGCTATTGTTGTTGCTTTCGATCTTTAAGTAGAATAGATGGATGTAAAAACAACATTTCTACATATGGGGAGATTGAGAAAGAGATCTACATGGTGCAACCAGAAAGTCTTAAAGGAAAGGACTTGGTGTGCATGTTGAAAAAGTCTCTTTATGGCTTGAAGCAATCACCAAGGATATCGAATCAAAACCCTGATAGTTTTGTGTTGGGACTTGGGTTTGTACAAGAATGATCACTATGTATTTCAAACATGTTGATGTTAACTTTGTTGTCATAGTTTTATGTGTGGATGATATGTTGTTAATTGGTAACTAGGAAATGATCAAGAAGATTAAATCTCGATTGTCATGGCGGTTTGATATGAAGGATTTAGGTGCTGCAAATTTCATTTTGGGCATGGAAATTAATAGGAATTTGTGGTTCCTAGTTGATGGGTCAGTCGTATGTTCGAAGGCAATGAGACGTGTTGAAAAAAGGATTGGTTGCCACCCCCTCTAGGGATGTTCAAGCTGAACTTTGATGGGGTTGCTAGGGGAATTCTAGGAGCCTTAGGGGCAGGGTGCATGATACACAATTGTGTTGGTTTGTTATTCAGAGCAGCATCGTTGAAGCTCATAAATGAAACCAACAATGAGGCAGAAGCATAGGACTTGGTGATGGGGCTCGATCATTTGGTTTATTGTGGTATTGATCTTGTAGTGATTGAGGGAGATTCGATGGTAATAATTCAGGCATTGCGCAATAGAAAGGCCGGTTCGTGGAATGTTGAGAACGTCCTTAGTTGGGCTTGGGGCATTTTAGATGTTGCTAGTGCTTGGGAAGTTGGGAATTGATTTCACGAAGTGAATTTTGTAGTTGATGGCCTAGCTAACAAGGATATAACACAAGCTGAAGATGTCATTATTGATAATGATTGGGGTGTTTGGAGGGATGAAAGGACAAGTCTTATTGCATAGTAGTGACTTGGATGTGAGGGTTGAGTGCATGATGGAAAATAAAGGAGGGAAACCATCATTGGGGATGTTGGTTTCAATTCCCACGCTTGGGATGTAATTCGTGCATGATGGCAAGTAAAGGAGGGAAACCATCATTGGAGATGGTTTCAATTCCCACGCTTGGGATGTAATTCCTCCATGCTCACATTGCGCAAACGCGAGGATGGCAGTCGGCATTAATGTTCGTGTGCATTGGGAGCTTGTGTCACTCGCGTTGGGAAGAGTTTTTTGTGGATAGTGGGTGGAAGAGTTGGCAAGCATGGAGAGGATGTTGTAGGTTTCGTTAAGTGAGCCTTTGTTGCAAGCTAAGGCAGCTAAGAGAGAGATGGCATTTGAGGAGAGGGTGATTGATGGATGTTTGAAGGAGGTGTTTATCCTCCAGTTTAGGAATGTCTTGCAAGCAATTAAGGAGACTATAGGCTTGGTGTTCTTGGAGACTACCTGTTGAGTGAAGGTGAATTCTTTGATTTCATCGGTCTTTGTGGGCTTTTGTTCATGGCTTCAAAGAATAAGGAGGTAACATTGGCAATTGCAGTTAGGATTAGCCACTTGGATTTTGGAATAGGCTTGGACGCTATGGTAGGCAAATTTCCATTGGGTGAGCAACGCTCCTTGATTTTGTCTGAGTATGAGGGTCAAGGGTTGGTCCCCCTTTGCGCTTTTAGGGACCTAGAGGATGGATTCTACAATCTTTTGAAGCATCTCGATATCATGTAGAATTTCCTACGTAACCCTGGGCCAACGGGTAAACTATTGCTAGTGCTCGATATGAATGCTTTCAGGACACCTATGGTGGCAGTAGTGGTTGCATTGAGCACTAGGACGTCATCCTGTTTGGCTTCGATGATCAAATTGTTGGCTTGTTTATATGGTGTGCATACTCCCATTCCACAACCCACCCTTCAGGTGCAAGGGGGGACCCTCTCACGAGGCGGCGGGTGGCTTCGGTCCATATGAGGGCTTGTCTGGATAGTGTTGCTGCAACTTCGGGGTTGGGAGGTGCGTTGGGGAAGAAGCGGGTTGGTAGACCTCATCTGCGTAGGTGGAAAACAATGATTGAGAATGGAGGTGGTGTTGTAGAGGGGGAGTTTGATGGAGGTGTTGGGATGATAGAGGAGGCTTGCTGGTGCAGTGCTTGACGCTGGTTGGGAGCTGGAGAATGCTGGTGGCAGCGGTTCCCCAGTGGCTAGGAACATTGGTGGTTGCTCAGCAACAGAATGGTGGTGAACCAGTTCATTTGCTTTGGCTTAGATTTGGGTGGTGGAGTTTGGTTGGCTTTTTTAGTTGGTTGGTTGTTTCTCCGGGTTTGTCTCATGGGATGTCTTGTTGTTGCCCTGCGGGGTGTGTTTTTGAGATGTTGACCTCTAGGGGTGTGTTTTTTGTTTGTTGTCTTGGCTGTCCTTTGGTGTTCCAGGTTCCATTTTGTTAATGGTTTTGTTTTATCTTGCTTTTTGATTAATATATGAGTGAGGGACCCACCAACCCTCAATTACCTATCAAATTAAAAAAAAGGAATTTGTGGTTGAACCAAAGAAAATATGTTGAGATGATTTTGCAAAGGTTCAGGGTGCATAATTGTAAGCTTGTGTAAGCTTGTAAGTACTCCTTTTCCTATTTATCACAAATTATCTGTTGAACAGTGTACTAAGACACAAGAAGAGAGTTGAGGAAATGTCTCAAGTGCCATATGTTAGTGCTGTTGGACCTCTGATGTATGCTATGCTCTGCACTAAACTGGAATTTGCCAATACAGTGGGCATTGTGAGCAGATATACATCCAACCCAAGAAAGGAACATTGGACTAGAGTGACGAGGATCTCCATATATCTATGTGGCACTTCATATTATGCAATTTGCTACCAAGGAACACTTGAGTAGAACAAAACAGTAAATGTACATGGATTTGCCGACTCTCACTGGGCTGGAGATCTTGACTGTCAAAGAGCTACAAGTGGTTATGTGTTTAACCTGTTTGGTGGAGCAGTCAGCTAGATGAGCAAGAGGTAGGTAGTAGGTGCAATATCAATTACAAAAGCTGAGTAGATGGCAGGCTCTCATGAAAGTAAGGATGGTATATGGTTACAGAGATTGTGTTCAGATGTTAATTTCTTACAAAAACGTGTGAGAATAGATCATGACAATCAAAGTGTGATTTGCTGGGCAATGAACCCTGCTTATCATGCTTGGTGGAAACATATTGATGTACAATACCATTTTGTTAAGAGACGTGATTGAGGACAAGAAAGAGTTGTTGGAAAAGGTTGATATTTTGTAGAATGCCACTGAATCATTGATAAATGCTGAGTGATAAGAAGTTTTTGTGATGCAGAAAATCTATGGGCATGGCTGCTCTTAGTTGCTGAAAGTGTGTAGTTGTGACACCCCTATGCAAAGTGTTCAACAAGTGGGAGAATGTTGGATATATGTTGTATATTTTTCATGATTTAACATGTATTAATGATGGGGTGCAAGGCATCGACCCGACTGGGGGGTTTGGGGGGCTAGCGGCCTCCCAATCAGACATTCGAGGACATGAGCCCTGAGAATTTATTTTTATGATGGATGCGTGTTTTGGTCAGCCCGTGGGTTTTTTTCCCTTGTAGTAACGTATAGTTGGTTTCACGGTTCATGGTTTTATACCCATTGTATTGTATTGCCGCTTGAATGGTTTCCTTTTGATGTGCCTACATATACTCGCATCTGCATTAAGGTGAAGCAGGATTTTGAAGTATGTTATTGTATTGCAAATGGTTGAAAAGGAACTAATGCAATAAGGAAGAAGGTTATTGTGCTGGGTTTCTTCCCAAAATGGTTTTCCCAGGTAAAATTGTTGTGTTTCTTGAGTGCACTATTCTCCCTTTCTGTTGTAACTTAAGATTCTGTAGCATTGCTTCTCTTGTATAAGTTTATCGGTCTATTTCTTGTCATTCCTCATTAAATAAATGGAAAACATACAGATACCATATGTAGACTGATGCGTTAAATATAGTGTACCTGTTTGACAGCTGAATTCTGTGAATAAGGGTGGCCAAATTTAATTTTCATTTGTCTAATTGTGACACCTTTTATGGATGGGGGCCCATGACAATCCCCATTTTACCAATAAAAAAACAAATTACTTATTTCCAAGAAAAATGAAATAAAACTATGTTTACTTATATACCAGGTATGTATTGTTGAAAGTCCACACATTAATTTTGATACTGTTTCAAATTGTCATGCAGATTTCAGTTTTCCCATATTCAGTATTCTATATTTTCTTCGAGCAGTACCTGGACATTTGGAGAACAACTTTGATTAACCTGTCCCTTGCACTTGGTAAGTATTTTTCTACAAGCATCAGAATTTATTCTTTGTTTCTTTCTGCATGTATTTGTATACTTGTATCCATTATCTTTTTGGATGAGCTATGCTATTCTGCTCCTCAAGCTTTCAAATTCTCCTATTACTTAGCAAATCAATAAACGTTTTGAGATTATTTCCATAATGATAAACCTTTTTATATAAGTTAGTTTAGGAAAATATAGTTTGCTCCCTTGTTAAGTATATAATTGTTGTAGCTCATTGGACATAACTTGCAAGTCCAATTTTGAATGACATTGAATGATCCACCATGGCTGGGCTATTTAATGCCAAACTTCCTATTGCAAGATAGAAAGAACAGTTTTAAGGAGTCAACACAAAGACCTGAATAGGAGAAGAACAATGTTGCAGATGCCAAATAATGCAATCTGGACTTCAATTCTGGGCATTGTGGGAATGTTGTCAGATTGCGGAGGCAAATGCAATTGGGATAATGTGGGGTTGAGGGAGTTGCAAATGTGTATGACAGGAAGTTTCAGGACAAAGAGGAAATGGCCAATTGATTTAGTGCAAATGTGTAACATATGGTCAATGTGGACATTACGTAGAATGTGATGATTTATAGATTAAGGATAAGGTGCATGGTGTAATTCTACAGTGAAAAATAATTGTATTAGTTTAGATTATGGAAGAGATTGATGTTTGCAGCTATGCAAGAAAGCAAAACTTGTTGCAGGGTCATGCAACTTTAAAGCAACTAAGCAATTTATGGATGACTTATGCATGCACTTTTTGTTGTGTCAGAAAAAGGAAAATAATTGATTAGGTATGCAGATGAGTTCAGGTTGTGCCAAGTAAGTTGGTGCAAGCTGTAGCATCTTACATGGATACCCCAAGGAATAGATTGGATTTGTGGAGTTGCAAGAATTAAACACAGTACATGAAAGGTCTTAAAGTTTCATTGCTGGATTTGTTTTTGTGAAATATTTGGATTTGGGGGGTTGCTGCTGTTTCAGGAAACTATTATGTTACTACAGCCCTAAATTTCTCATTTTTATTATCATTTATGTATGTATAATTGATCTAGGCAGTAGGGTGGGGAGGAGGGACTTGTGTATTTTGGTCAAAGTGAGAATGGTCCCTCGTGCAACAATATTGTAAAACAGGTAACTCATGAGCTACAATTTACAATATATCTCATAACCTTCCTAATAAGGACGTCTTGGATTATACTTTTGTTCTTAGTTCTTCTATTGAAAGAGTTATGGAGTTTATTGTTACTGTTGAAAGTGTAATAGAGTTTTAAAAAGATAAGTTATAACTATATGTTGTGACCCTAACCTAATAAATACCTAGCTAATAAAATATTTTCTTAAGCTCTTGGTATTTTGTGTATATCTCTTCTCAGTGTCCTTTATTCTTCTATATTCATATCCTTTGTAATAAAGGATGTCTTGGATTATTCTTTTGTGCTTCCTTCTTCTATTGAAGGAGTCATGTAGTTTATCCATTCTTAAGGATAACTGTGTGATGTAACCCTACCTTGATTGTGACTTTACTATCAAAGCATTTCTATAGATTCTTAGCAGATTGTGCATAGTTGTTCTATATATATGGTATTCTGGTATATTTTCACTTTGTGATCAATAGATAGTAGTGTTTTATCAATCATGGATCAAAGTTCTTAATAAGTGGTATCAGAGCGACGATCTTGACAGAATAGTGCTCAACTTTAAAGGTCAGTAGAAGTCTATGGAAAACCCCAGTGGATGCATGACTCATTCCATTGAATTTTGACATATTTTGTGATATGCTCAAGGAGTAGTGAGGAAGTTACAGCCCACAGAAATTGTGTTCGAAAACTGGTTTGTTTTACTGGTGAAAATAGGACCCTAACTTGCACAATGCATAACTATTTGCTTAGACATCCAATCCAGGCAGTTCAAGGAATTTGGAAGATAAATTATAATTAAGTGTAGCATGCATAGCATTTTTTTGCATCAATCGGATGTCTAAACATATATATTTGGAATTAAAAAAGTTGGGTTTCTATCTTCTGAAAAGCTGTACTTCACAAGAGGAATGAACAGCTTCCAGTTAAATTGCCATCACATTCAGCGCAAGAATCTGATATAGCTGTAACCATAGTCACAAGGTTCGGATTCGAGTTCAAGTTCGACAAGGATAAAATTCGATCCAAGTTCGCCAATAGATAAAGTTCGAAAAAAAATTCGCCATTAAGTTTGACTTATATAAAAACATAAAAAATATTTTAAAAAAAAGTCAAAAAGAAATCCAATAAAAATTAAAAATAATTGTAAATAAATAAATAAAATAAAAAATAAAATTAATTTAATAAATAAAATAAAAATAAACATAAGAATTTCAAACTTGAATTACATTAAAAGATATCAAAATAATCATAGTTTAGAGCCTAAGCTCAAAATTGATATAGAACTTAAGTTTCAAACATTTGCAACATCAAACCCAACTTCAAAATCAAAACTAGCACTAGCACTAGCACCATCAACGAATCCTCCATCCAGCTCATCAACACTATCTATATTTTTCTCAATTCCTTCAAAGGATGGTTCTCCAAGATGAAGATTGTCATCTTCTTTTGCAATATTGTGCTCAAGCAATCTTAAATTGCTATGAACAAAACACAAGATCTGACAACTTTTTGGCCCCTAGTCGGTTTCTCTTATTAGTATGGATCAAATCATGCGTGCTCCAATTTCTTTCGCATGCAAAAGCACTGGCACATTGATTGTGGACACGCATGGCAAGCTTTTGTAACTCTGGAGTAGAAGAACCATACGTCTGCCGCCATAAATGGGGATCCATGCTAACAATGTCTTCTGGTGCTGCTTTAAACCACTCGGCTACTCCCCCAGTGTTGAGACCACATGCGGGGACAATCTCATTTACTGACACTTTCTCTCACAAGGGCTCATCGGTGCATTGAATCTCACAGAGTGCATGCCTTAAGGGGTGCACTGGGAATGGGGTGGGATCGGCTTGTGGCACTTTGCGAGAGATATTCTCATACTATTCTATCACGCATACATCCCTTCATGCAGCCTTCATACCTCCTATGATGTCTCCTTGAAATCTTGAAACCCTGAAATATGGCTAAATTTGAAACCTTGAAACCCTGGAATCTGACTAACTCTGAAATATGATAGGATCCTCCAAAACCTAGAATTTGCATTATAGCTCCTAGCGGTCCGAAACCCCTCTCAAACACCCTGAAAGTATATAAATAAAATATAAATGTAAACTTATACTTGAATGTTTATTTTATATATTATATTTATATACTGTTGGGTCCGAACATGAAATTCGCCGAATAGGGCTAACTTAAGCGAATTTTTAGTGAAGGCCATTAAGTTCGCCGAATTCCGAATTTTTAGGTAAAAATTCGGCGAACCTTGTGACTATGGCTGTAACTTGAGGCATTTTTCAAATGAGATCAACGCCACTTTTCTCACAAAAAAATCAGCCTTATATTTTGCAGTTGAGTTGTAAGTTACATTGAATGTATCAGTATGGTTACCTTCGATTTTGAAATAAACTGTAGCTCTCATATTGAAGTTTAACATTAGACTTATTGAATACTTTGATATGGAAGTTCAACGATACATATGGTCATTTATTTAGGTTGTTTCTGTTTCATTCATTGGATATCTTCCTCTATCGACCTTTACAGTGTAATATTAGTGATTAATATATTTCTTAGGGTCCTAGTCTAAAGCTGATATGGACATGTATGACCTGCCAATAATTGTGGCCTCTGTAAACAGTCATGCTGCAAAGTTAAGTATATTAGTCACCACAGAAGTGTCGGTTGGACCTTATAGCTTGCTTTTAGTGCATAACTTGTTTGTGTTCTTTTACAAAACTTGGTCTGAAAGATATGGTCGACTCTATTTTTTTCTGATAAAATTCTATTAAAAATATAAATATTATTCAGTACGTATCAATGTAAGTGGTACTAAAATCGAGCTTGCAAAAACTGGATATGTAATGAAATTACTAAGTTATAAAAGCTTACAACTCTGTATACATAACCAACCATTCATCTTTATTACCGTTATACCAGCATACAAATTTCCAATAAAGGAAAACAAACCATTCATCTTTATTAGCATTATACCAGCATACAAATTTCCAATAAAGGAAAACAATTCTTGACTAATAAAGATGACGATATTAGTACACCAAAGAAACAAGGTAGGCTTGGAGTTTAAGAAATAAGGATCATAGTTTCAGGTTTTTAGTTTTATATCTGTGACATCCACAAGAACTTGCGTGCATGGTTGTGGCAGAATTTCTAGGTTCTAGCCAACCAACTTAATTGGTTTTCTTTTCAAATTCTTCCTTATGGTGTCACTTTCTGCTATGGCTAAAATCTTGGGGGAAGATAAAATAAAGTTTCAAAATTAGATATATTTATCCCATCTAGAACAAAGAAATGTCTTGACTCTCCATGGTAGGACTTAGTGAAATTTATTTTTTCCTTTCAAATTTCAGCATGACAATACCACTCAGGTCACTGAAAGTTTTTCCTCACACAAGGCTGCATGTATGCTCTCTGGATACAAACGTGTCCCATTGACACAGGAGGCAAATGAAGAAACTAAATCAAGTGGTGCTATAAGTTTTCATCTAAAACATTCAGGTATATAACCCATATTCTAACAGAAGGATTTTTCCTTTCGTGGAAATTAATTCTCTTATCTATCCTTTTGAATCATTGGAGAGATCTAGGTGTATTGCTTCATTTTGCAGTTTCATTGCCATGAAGTCCTCTAAAAAAAGCCAAAAATTATTACAAGCTTGAAAATCATGTCCAAGCAAGATAGAAATCGAGTATAAACTTCATGCAAATCATAACTAAACAGTTTTTAATATTTAAAATAGTACCTGAGAGATAAACCTGAATGGCTCCTACCATTTACTTGTACTTTTCTAAATTCTCATGCACCTTTATTTTTTGCAATTGAAATTCTTTAGAGGCTTTTGAAATGTTTGATTCATTAAGTAGATTGCATTTGATATTGGAGGATTTCATTGATATGCCATGATAGTCTATGATTATTTTTCTACACCATTTTCGTATACCGAGCTTTTGGTATATGAGCATTAATTATATTTTTTTTACCAAAGACATTTGATTGACTGAAATTATTGATGTACTCATGGAACAGGAGCTGTATTTATCGTTTGCCTTGCTATTACATGCAGGTTTCTATCTTGCCTACCAACATGATTTTTAAGAAACATGAGTGTTAAAAATATTTTGTTTTCCATCTTTTGGCATTGGGAAGTTTATAATTGTGCCTTGGTAGGGATTTCTCTAATTTAACTCATTTGTTACCTGCAGTTTATGGGCTTCAGCTATGATTTTGCTTGTATTGGCAATGATTATATTGGATATGATGGTATGTTTTATTCTTCTTCCCTTGTTGCAAGTTGCTTATAAATGCTCCCTACAGCAATTGAATTTTATTAAAAGGCGTGAAATGTGATGAACCTCCTACAGCAATTTACCTCTTACAACAGATTTAATCAAAATATGCCAAAATAAAATAACTCTTACCAATAACAGAAACACAGAAAGCTTATATTGATCGCAGGCCTCTTCGAGGGGGCAACCTCCTTTGAGCAAGCTCAATACAATGAATTCGTGGATGCCTTTATTCGGCCTTAACACTTACTTATATACTAACTCTATTCTAACAACTACTACTTCCCCTTGTATGTGGGATAATTCGAATAAGCTCTAAGGGACGACTTACAAAGCATATGCGTCCATAGCAATTAAGCACGGGTTCCTAACATCCCCTCCCTCTTAAAAAAAAGCTTTGCCCTCAAAGCTTCAAATGTGGGAATTGTTGTTGAATCTGGAAGAGTGGTTCCCATGTTGCATCTTCTGGTTGCATGCCGTGCCATTGGATTAAGACCTCTGTGATGGAGCGGGATCGAAGTTGGCGGGTGCGCCTGTCCAAGATTGCTTCGGGCTCGAGAAGGATGGAGCCTTCGTTATCAAGTGCTGGTAAAGCTGTCTGCACTCGGATGTTGGATCCAAGAACTTGTTTCAAACATGAGACATGAAAGACGGGGTGAACTTGGGAGGAAGGTGGAAGCTCTAACTTGTAAGCAACTGACCCAATCTTTTGAAGAACCTTATATGGCCCATAAAACTTTGGAGCAAGCTTTTGGTGCCCTTTTTGTTTTAGTGATGATTGCTTGTATGGCTGTAGACGAAGAAAGACCATATCACCAGGTTGAAAGGTACGCTCAGAGCGGTGTTGATCAGCTTGCTGCTTCATTCGGTTTTGGGCCATGTGGAGATTGTTTCGCAAGGTGCGGAGAATCTGATCCCGGTTTCGGAGAGTAGTGTCAACTGCCTGAACTGGTGAGCTACCAGGATGATATGGAAGAAGTGGTGGCGGTGCTTGACCATAAACTGCCTCATAGGGAGTCATTTTGGTGGAAGTGTGGTATGAGGTATTGTACCACCATTCAGCTAGGGGAAGCCACTTGGCCCATTGATGTTGTTGTTCTGAAGCAAAACAACGAAGGAAGGTCTCCAAGCATTTGTTGACGATTTCTGTCTGGCCATCTGTTTGTGGGTGGTACCCAGAGCTCATTTTCAATTGTGTGCCTGTGCGACGAAATAGTTCCGTCCAAAAATGGCTAGTGAAAGTGGCATCACGATCTGAAACAATTGAAGAAGGAATGCCATGAAGACGGAAGATCTGATCCAAGAAAACCTGTGCAACTGTGGACGCGGTGTATGGGTGGCTGAGTGCACAAAAATGACTATATTTGGAGAGGCGATCGACAACAACTAGGATCACTGTCTTTCCCCCAGATTTAGGGAGGCCCTCAATGAAATCCATGGAAATATCTGTCCAGATCCTAGTAGGAATGGGCAAGGGCACGAGCAAACCAGGAGTCAATGTGGTTTCACCTTTGTGTCGTTGGCAGGTTTCACATTCAGCCACCATCTGTTTAATTTTGGTTTTCATGCCTTTCCAAAAGAAGTGTCGACGTGCCCGCTCATAGGTTTTGAGAAACCCTGAGTGCCCTGCTGAGGGGGAAGCATGAATTTCATAGAAGATAGCCTGATGTAGGTCTGAAATTTGGGGAAGCACCAAACGACCCTTGTATCGCAGAGAAGCACCATCCCATGAATAATGTGGTATGGCAGAGGGGTCAGTGGTCAATTGATGAATGATGTGGCATAAGGATGGATCATTTACATACCCTTGTTGGACAAATTCCAACCATTTAGGAATGGGCATGGAGATGGCAGAGAGGGAAGGGTGGTCCTGGAAGGTTCTTGAGAGAGCATCAGCCACAACATTGTCTTTTCCCTTCTTGTAGGTGATCTCATAGTCATAGCCCATGAGTTTGCTGACCCACTTCTGCTGAGCTGGGGATGAGACCCGCTGTTCCAAGAAATATTTCAAACTCTGATGATCAGTTTTGATGCAAAAATGGTTTCCCAGTAAGTAGGGTCTCCATTTTTGTACTGCATGTAAAATTGCCATCATTTCTTTTTCATATGTAGACAAAGCTAAATTGCGGCCAGAAAGGGCTTTGCTGGTGAAGGCAATTGGTCGGCCCTCTTGGAGAAGAACAGCACCCAAGCCAATGCCACTGGCATCACTTTCGATGGTGAAAGTTTTGCTGAAGTCTGGCAGTGCCAAAACTGGTGTACTACACATAGCCTGTTTGAGTTGGATGAATGCCTGATCAGCTGTTGCACCCCAGGTGAAAGCATCCTTCTTCAATAAGGAAGTCAAAGGAGCCGCGATCTTTCCATAATCTTTGACGAACTTGCGATAGTATCCTGTCAGGCCTAAGAAACCACGAAGGCTCTTGAGGGTGGTTGGTTGAGGCCAATTCTGCATAGCACTGATTTTTTTTGGGTCCACGCGAACCCCATTGGCTGAAACAATGTGCCCCAAATAGTCAATTTCCTCTTGAGCGAATGAACACTTGGATTGCTTGGCACATAATTGATTGTCGGCTAGCAACTGTAATGCCTTGTCAAGATGTTGGAGATGCTCGGCCGATGTGCGGCTGTAAACCAAAATGTCATCAAAGAAAACTAAAATAAATTGACGGAGAAAAGGCCGAAAGATTTTATTCATGAGTGCTTGAAAAGTGGAAGGGGCATTTGTAAGGCCAAATGGCATGACAAGGAACTCATAGTGACCCTCATGTGTACGGAAGGCTGTCTTGGGAATGTCATCAGGTTGCACTCGAATTTGATGATAGCCAGAACGCAGATCCAACTTGGAGAAGAATTTGGCCCCATGGAGCTCATCAAGAAGCTCATCAATGACAGGAATTGGGAATTTATCCTTGATAGTGAGGTGGTTAAGGGCTCGAAAGTCTATGCAAAGGCGCCACGACCCATCTTTTTTATGGACAAGAAGCACTGGGGAGGAATATGGGCTGGTGCTGGGGCGGATAACGCCAGACTTGAGGAGTTCCCGGACTAAGTTCTCAATTTCCGTCTTTTGCAGATGGGGGTAACGATATGGCCGAATGTTGGGTGGAATGCTTCCTGGAAGGAGAGGAATGCGGTGATCTTCAGGGCGTGAAGGGGGTAGCCCTACTGGTTCTAAAAAAATGGTTACATGCTTGTCGAGTATGGCTTGTAAGTCTATAGGGTGGTTAGAAGCAGCAGAGGGCTGGAGTTGAATGGAATGCAGTTGTGCAATGACCCCATGTGAGCCTTTTTTCAAAAGTTTTTCCATGCGATGAGAACTGATGATGCTAGCAGATCCTGGTAATAACCCTTTTAAGGTGTGCTTCTGACCATTATCTGTGAACTGCATCCAAAGCTCAGAGAAGTCCCATAAAATAGGTCCTAATGTGCGAAGCCATTGTGCCCCTAAAACCACATCACACCCACCTAAGGGTAGGGCAAACATATCAGAGCGACAATTATAATCGCCGATTGCAAGACGCACATTTCGACACTTCCCTTTACATGGCAATGTGCCCCCATTAGCAATCATGACTTCAAAGCTAGAACAAGGGTATATAAAGCAGTCTGCTGCCTTAGCAATGCGAGGATCAATGAAATTGTGAGTACTGCCCGAGTCAATGAGAATTGTGAAAGGGATCTTTTTGAAGCACCCTTTGACCTTCATGGTTTGGGGAGTAGTGACACCTGCTAGTGCATGTACTGAGATCTCAGGTTGAGTCTCTTGAACCATTGGGTCCTCTTCAGTGCCGGGTTCATCTTGAGCATCTTGAAATTCTGGAATATCAATCTCGCTGTTTTGTTCTGGTGGTGACTCCACATCTATTAAGTAAAGTTTTTGTTGGATGCACCTGTGACCCTTAACCCATTTGTCATCACAGTTGTAACATAATCCTTTTTCTTTACGAGCCCACATCTCTGTCTCAGTCAGGCGCTTGATTGGTGTGGTTATGGTTGTCCGCTGATTCACTGTGTTCTTGGCTGGTAAAAAGGTGGGAGGTCGACGCTGTGTGGAGAGTTTATCTTCTGCTAACTTAGCCAGACCCAAAGCATCCATCATATTTTCAGGTCGAAACATTTTTACCTCTGAGCGGATCGGCTCTCTAAGGCCACTAATAAAGCAACTTTTGAAGAAGTCATCTGACAACCCTTCAGTGTGATTAGCGAGTTTTTCAAATTCAAGCTGATATTCCCGAACAGTTCCTGTTTGACGGAGTTTGGTGAGGGTGCCTGTGAAATCCTCGAATGCTGAGGGACCAAACCTACCCAAAATTAAGGATGCAAAAGTTGACCAATCAGGTTCATCATTGGTCTTGAGATACCAACGGTACCACTGAAGTGCTTCGTGTTCCAAATGAAAGGAAGCAATTGGGACTTTGTTTACAGAATAAGTATTGTGGAGGTTGAAGAATTGTTCAGCTCGATATATCCATCCTGTAGGATCTGTACCATTGAACCGTGGAAAGTCTAGCTTAGGTCCACGGGATGAGTTGGAAGTAAAGGAGTGACGGTCTGAAGAAGACTCCTCCTTCTGCATTCGGTTGAGCAAGATGCTATTCTGTTGATTCAAGCCACGCATCATATCGGTTAACTCTGTAACCTGAGATTTCAATGTGGCGATTTCTTCCTCCATGATTTTTGTGCTTGCACGAGTGGTGACCATAACCAGTTGTGAATAGCCGGGGATCCTTCGCGTTCCCTGCCGCGATGCAGGGCGGGGTTCGGGGCAGCGCCCCGAAAAAAAAATTTGGACTTTTTTTTTTTTTTTTTTTGCTGCTGTTTTTTTTTTTTTTTTTTTTTTTGCTTGCTGTTGTCGTTTTTTTTTTTTTTTTTTTTTTTTTTATAAGCCGCTGTTTCAGGAACGGATTGTCTGCAACTGTGTGGTTCGAAATATCATCAACTGTGGGTATG
The DNA here is from genome assembly GCA_037957365.1 of Torreya grandis. Taxonomy (NCBI): domain Eukaryota; kingdom Viridiplantae; phylum Streptophyta; class Pinopsida; order Cupressales; family Taxaceae; genus Torreya; species Torreya grandis. The sequence continues at coordinate 863,377 of JARHVA010001845.1, forward strand.
CTGTTGTTTGCTGTCTGAACCTGATAAGTTGGATATGGACCCCAGGTTTGTTTGGCTGCCTAAAGGATTTTAAAATTCTCTCTGGCCACCAAAGCTGTCTGAGCGAGTACCGCTCTCCAGAAATTTCTGGCCGCGGGTTTACCTCTTAACGACAGCTTTTGGTTTACCTCACGGGTGGGATCTAGTCAATCAGGTTGGGGTCGTTGCCCTTTTCGCTGGCAGGTCCTCTCAATGGGCCAGCTACTTCGGGGTTCCTGTGGTACTCCTCACAATGAGTTTTAGGGCTTATGCCCAAGCACTTCCCACAGTTAAGCGGATAGGTATTTACCCAATCCGAAATGATGGAACCTGCAATGAAAAATTTCTTGCCAAAAAATGGCGCAGCTCCTGGAAAGCCCTGCTTTGAAAAAAAAATTGCGCCAAATCTACCCACAAAGCCAAGAAAGCGCTCTGATACCAAATGTGATGAACCTCCTACAGCAATTTACCTCTTACAACAGATTTAATCAAAATATGCCAAAATAAAATAACTCTTACCAATAACAGAAACACAGAAAGCTTATATTGATCGCAGGCCTCTTCGAGGGGGCAACCTCCTTTGAGCAAGCTCAATACAATGAATTCGTGGATGCCTTTATTCGGCCTTAACACTTACTTATATACTAACTCTATTCTAACAACTACTACTTCCCCTTGTATGTGGGATAATTCGAATAAGCTCTAAGGGACGACTTACAAAGCATATGCGTCCATAGCAATTAAGCACGGGTTCCTAACATGAAAACTCCAGGTCCTTCAAGCTACACAATTCCAATCACATGTGGATGACTTGTTACAAGTTATAACTACTAAACATGGTCCCTGCACTATTTAGTATTTTATTCATGTGGAGAAGAACAATCAAGTGATTCATGTTTTCCTCTCATATCACTTTGTCTTTTAAGTCTCATCTATACTTGTTGTAAAGGTCTCCAGTCATAAATTTTGTTTTACAGACATCTAACCATAGGCTCACCACTAGACCCTGTTTTCTGTTTGTGTAAGAAGGCTTCATGCACAAACTATTGGTCTCTCAGAACTTTTACCCCACATAGTAGCAGAGCTTTCCACGAATCATCCTTTTCTCTTTGCATTATTAGGATACAAATGGAAGTGATATAGAAATCAACCACATCCCAATTGAAGGGATGCTTCAGAGGATACAAAAGAATGTTTTTTAACAAAATGATGAGTTACAATATCATGTCATCCTTTTTTCACCACTAGACCCTGTTTTCTGTTTGTGTAAGAAGGCTTCACACACAAACTATTGGTTTCTCAGAAATTTTACCCCACATAGTAGCAGAGCTTTCCTCGAATCATCCTTTTCTCTTTGCATTATTAGGATACAAATGGTAGTGATATAGAAATCAACCACATCCCAATTGAAGGGATGCTTCAGAGGAGACAAAAGAATGTTTTTTAACAAAATGACGAGTTACAATATCATGTCATCCTTTTTGTACAATGGCAATAGCTATTCTACAAAAGGTTGAATCTTTTTTCCATAGATGCATTTAGTATTGTTTCTACAATGATATATTTATTAAGTACAAGTTGTATGGTATATTAATTCAAGTTTAGTCCCTATAATTATGTGACCTGTCATTAGCTTTCCATCTTCTAGAATCTACTTTGCAACCTGTTCAAACTACTGCTAAGATACAGTTTTTCAGAAAGAGTATTATCAAGAGTTTTTATTTTTTAGAAATGAGAAGAAAAAAATATACAACCTCATCCATGTAAAGTGGTTATCATTATGCAAATCTGGAAAAAAATCCTAAAAAGGAAAGTGGGCCTCTGCAGCTAGTAATATTTATTTGTTGTATATTTATAATTCTAAAAAAAAATAATAAAGGAAAGTGGGCCTCTGCAGCTAGTAATATTTATTTGCTGTATATTTATAATTCTAAAAGAAAATATTGTGTTGGACAGGGTTTAATGTCACTTCTGAGCATTCAGCTAAATGCAATCTCTGTGGTGAATCTTGCAATGTCAGCTGGCATTGCAGTTGAGTTCTGTGTGCACATTACTCATGCATTCTCTGTAAGTATGATCTTCGGATTCAAATTCCAATATTTTAGCTTTGGATGTTAAATTTTTTTATACCAAATAGAGAGCCACTGATTGACTACCTTAATAATTCTATATGTACTTTCCAAGCTTGATATGTCCCAATCTTGTTCTTAGCACATTTTAGATATTGCCTTAAAAGGAATGCAATATAATTGTGTAGTCACGACGGAAGGAGGCAATAGAGTTTCATATTTCAGCTGTGAAAAGTAAATCTGTTTGTGTCACTTAGAAAAACGCATTCAACCATTAGCATGTTACTCAAGGAAATGCCACATGTTTTCTCTATGTATCCTGAAGCCGTCCTCAATCCTGGCCCCACCACATCTTTAGATCTTTTCTACCCATTACTTCTTCATTTTCTTATCTGTTTTCTCTTCCGTTTCTCTTGCTTTTTTTTCTATTCATAAACCTGAAATCTGTCTCTCTCCATTTACAGCGTGGTTTTCTATGTCATGCCTTTTGTTTGTGGCCTCTGTCTACAAGCCTTAAGAGAAAGGTAGATAGTACATGTGTAATGTGGGTTAAAATGAGAAAAGAAATCATGCAAAAGATTAATAGGCAAAAGTCTGTCGCACTTAGAAATAAGTTCTGTAAATAATTATTTCAGCACCAAAACTTACAATAATGCTTTACAGCTTTGAAATGCTGTCCCATTTTTACTTTCAAATTTTTTTCTGCTGGTTAATGTTGTCTCCAAGAAAGAAAGGCAATCCTAATGCAAAGAGTATATCTATTGCATACCAATTTATGTATTTTCAAAGGATGTGTTTATTTATTAAAAATCATGAACAAAGCATATACCTTGTCAGAAAAGCATTATTCAAAAAAATATTCTCTCATTCTTGCACGTGAATGATGGTTAACAGTTGGGCCTCGCACCTGTTTTGTAAGGTAAAGTCACACATATGAATAGCCAAACAAAGAAAAACGATAAGAAGAATTACACATATATCTCAGATTTCCAATATATTTTTTCACGAGTAAATAGTTTCTTCTTTCAGTGGCATGCCTTTGCCACAAACACAAAACAGTAGTGTGAATCAAACCCGAGTTAAAACTAACACGAGGATATCAGAAATTATCCAGTAAAGTCACATAATATATTAATCTATGCTTTTCATAAGATGGATAGTAGCTAAATAGTAATTACCAATTTGGTTGCAACATTAATATTGCAAAGCAGATACTTCCTGATTTTTCCCTTGGAATAATGTTCTTAGTCCACCGCTAACTACACATAACAAAGTTGGCAGATATCAGCGAGCCTTAGTTGCAACTGAAATTGTCATAGATGCAGTTGGAACAACTTATTATCTCCATGAAATGATTATTTGCAGGGTTCCTTCTTGTTTGATTTAGTAGATTACTTATACAAAGTTGGTAATTATCCTGGAAGCTGCACATAATATATATTGTACATCTCCAACAGAATTGTCCCTTCAAGTGCCTACACTCATATCAGTTTTCAAAAACTTATGAACAAAGTGAATGCATCTACTTCTTTTCCCCTCCCAAACATTTCGGACTACATATTTGATGTCCTTTTGGTGTTTTGAGCGACAAATTGGAACTCATAATTCCAGTGGGATATGTATCTAACGATGAATACAAATCCTTGCTCCTATTAAAATTACTTTGCTTCATTTTCCTGTATTATTCACATATGTGTACCTTTCTGCTATGCTGTTGCATTTCACCTCAAGGAGGTAGTGTTCATTTTACTCTGCAAACAGTGAGCATTCAAACTGTTTTCTATCAGCGTATTTATCTTGCTGTAAAATCTCTTAAGCATTCCTTTTAATATCTTAGTAAAAATTGGTCTCGGGATTGGAGCTGAGGATTGCATGAGAGGTGACGGTACTGCAATGATGACTCAAGGTGATGGGCCCTTTGAGAAGGGTGGTGATGGCTGTGGGGCTGAGCATAATGGTGTTGATCATCTGTGTGAGGGTGGTAGTGATCCTACTGGTGGCTATGCTGAGATGGCAGTGAATGTGACAGGCTGGACTTTTGTTAAATCTGTGGATGACATCATTTTTGGATGAGGAGGTGGAAGCTGATTTGGACAATGACAAGGCGGACATGTACTGGTTTCATCTGCTTTCTTAGTATAAGATTTTTTGCTGTTGTCCACTTCGAATGTACTGAAGTGTGAAAAGCTTTGGTTGTATCCCACGGTATGTCTCCTGGTTTTCTGCTTTTAATACTTGGACTTGGTCCTTTATGATTGCTTTATCATGGAATTTTCTGATAGGCAATGTTTGTATTTTTTTAGATATTAATGGAAGGGTGAGGGACCTCCACAACTCTCAATTACCAATAAAAAAAATATATCTGAATCAGGCACAATGGTGACAATCTATATTTTTCTATGTTACTGGTTCGTGGCATATTGCAGGGGAACCCGGTCTGGGTGTGTAACCTTATCCGGGTTTGGGTCTGGTACATCGCAAATTCGCCCTGGGTTCGTCCTGGGCGACCTGCGTTTATTTGGATTCTTCTGCCAGAAGAACCCAGTGAACCCAGGGCAAACTTGGGCAAAACCCATGGTAAAAAATGCATTTGTATTATTTCTTCTATTTTTTTGTCAAAATATTGCCAGCAGAACCATTTGCAGGCGCCAGAAGAACCTGGTCGCCCAGGATGAACCTGGGGTGAACCCGGGCAGAACCCACAGTAAAAAACACATTTAATAATTTTTTTTCTATTTTTTTCTCAAAATAGTGCCAGTAGAACCATTTTCAGTCTAAAGATCCAATGCAAACAACGAATTTCTGTATGTGTGAACAGTACTTGTGAGCGGTATGCATGAACAACAATCACTGTTTGCATGAATTAATGCCCATGCCATTCAATGAATTACTCCATTTTACTCCCCCAATGACAACAATGGCATGGGTGTGAATCAACCCAAGGCTACCCCAAAGGCTACTTTACCACCACGGCTGTGACTGCCTATTGCCAATCCTTCAAAATCCTTTTCGGTGTTTCACACGAGTTCTGGTAAATGGCATCGGCTCCAGCTGTCATGTACATCTGCACAGACCGTCAAAAGACTGGTAATATTCTGTGGGAAGATAATACTTGCTTTTGTACAAATTAACCTGATAATATCATAATCATAATGTGATGTGTTTGGTGTTGATAAACTATAAATGATAATGTTATCTGACTGGAGGAGCTATGGTAATTATTTCAAAGATTGATAAATATTAGGTTATTTTTTCAAAAGCAAGTTTTTGGTAATTATAATTGATATTTATAATTATAATGATATTTAGCATTGGGTTACTTTATTTGTGGTTATTTTGTTTTTTATGTGGTTAACGTCACTAATTTCCTATTTACTAGGCTAGAAGTTATATATTTTTTATTTTTAATATATTTTTTGTACAGCCAAACCCAAGCCATACCCAAGGCAAAAAAAAAAAAAAAAAAAAATCGTTCGAACCCCTACTGAAGCACAATTGGTAACTTAGATTTTTTTTCTCAGCATCAATCACCACTGTAGCCTCAAATATATATTATAACTGAGACCTTTGGTTGACCATCCTTTATTGGCAGTGGTATATGCGCAGGACTTACTATGCAGATAACTAGCAGACCAGTCTTTATTATTGGTTTTGTTGCAATGGTCTTGCTACAATCCCAATGTAATTTTTTTGTTCTCTTAAAATTCATTTACTTTACAATCTCTGCAGTAGGCTTCATCATGGCCTTCACCTGCCGCTGCCAGATCTGCTGCTACCTTGCAACAAGAACAACACATTCCCCTCCAACATGAGAAGAATTTCAGGTCATCCTTTTTTCCCATAAGTTGCTCTATCACTATAGGTTCCCTTCTCTAGTTTCAAGGCACTGTGATCTCTTCCAAAATCCTACTGGAATTGTATAAACTGAAGTTGGCTTCAGAATAAACTCTTTATATCCCGAATCGCATCCTCAATGCCTTTATTGATATTATTTAGCATCGGTGGTTCTCATGTTCTAAAATTATTCCTCCTGCCACTTTAATAACATTAATACTGCATCATAGATAAGATATTGTCGGGGCACAGATACAAAAGTAAATTAGATACAGATGTTAAATACAGGCAAAATGATTGGTAAAAATTAGTAAATATTACAGTAATTTCATATAAATATTCCAAAATATCTGGCATCTTCATTATTAGAGCCTCTGTTTTAATACTTGCGAGTAACCTCCGATAAACAAGAAGTAACCTGATTTATTTGACCTGCCGAGTAATTGCGAACTTCTCGCGAGCTGAGTAGTAGGCTCAGACTCCCAAGTAATTTCCACGTAAATGCCAAGTAATTGCCGAGTAACTGCCTGCTACTGAGCTATGGCCTGCTAATAACCTCCCGTGGAATAAAAAACATCAATTTTTGCATACTATCATGATTTCTGCTGTTTTTTGGTCAAAAACTGGTAGAAAAAATACTTATGCGTTCTCGACATTCATTTCTCATGTCATTTAGCAGTGTTTTAAATGTTATTTGTAGCGATAAAGTTGCCAAGTAATTGCCAAGTAGTTGCCAAGTCCCGAGTCTGAGTCAAAATTTTGGGCTACCAAGTAATTGCTGAGTATGACGTTTTGAACTATGATTAGAGTGTTTAGTGTCTATTTTCAACTATCTAAGCGTAGCAAAATGGATATTCCATATGTAAAAACCGATATTGCAGATGCACAATAATGTAGCATAGCTGTAATCCGGATGTAAATCATGGAGAAAATGTCTTGATTCTATTTCCCGGGAAAAGTGAGTAAAACCAACTAAAGTTCAACTTAAAATAAGAAAGCATGCTTTCCCATGATGATCATGGAAAATTCATTATTCTTCAAGTACATTCAATGTTTGATGATGGATACAAAAAATCTCCATTTCTGAGCATCATTTAACATGTTGAACAAAAATTATGGGAACTAGAAGCCAGAATTATTGTTGTTTTTTGGTTACTTTGTTGTTGACTCTGTAATATGTGTCACAGTCAGAGTCGCAAAAACATGCTGTGCATCCTCAAAATTGCAACTTTATTTGTAAAAACCTTTGCTGTTGTTCATGCACCTTCTTATATCATCAGGTACCTCAGTTGCAAGTTCATTTTGCATCCAAATCCATAGTAGTATACTTCTGATAATTTACTGCAATAGGCTATAGATCTACTGGGCTGGTTGCAACTTCTAGTTTTTCACTACACAACAATGAACCAGCTTCCTAGCAGGACTCGGCCTTCATTCTTCTGGAGCATCTGTACATTATGTTTTCGTCTCCTAGCCACCAAATGTGTTGAAGAGTATATACAGGTTGTGACTAGATTTATTTGTTGATATACTTGGTAAGAACGCAAAATTAGGTGTGGTTGGGGATGGAATGAGCTGCATGAATTCTTCGTGCCTGCCAATGTCTTTACCATCCTTACAAACCTCTGTTTCTCCGCAGTGAAGTGATCGGACTTTTCTGGTTGCACCCTTGGAATATATTCTTTGTAACCTACAGGATTCCCACCACCTTCTTGATTCTCATGTTCAACTTGCCATGTTGACAGTGTAGAGAATCTACATATTATTTCGCTACATAAGGCACGAGGAATATTTCTTCTGTAACCTACAAAATTCCCACCACTTTGATTCTCACCTTCACCTTCCACTAAATCAAATGATAGAAAATTGCTAAATGTGTGCTATTTGATAAATTTAGTCAACATCTACCATTTTCTATAGCCAGGAAGCATATCTGATATAAATATTTAGGCCCTAAGGATCTTTGTCAGGGCCCGTTATTATGATATTTGTCACAGTTCTCAGAATGCATCTAACATAGAATGGAATATATGTTTTTATTACAGGTGAGTGAGGGAAGTAGGGCACAACGCACAGAAGAGGCACTCACCACCATGGGAGCATCTATTTTCAGGTAATCGAATACTTATTTTCTGTGATAAGTCTTGCCAAGAAGCAAGAGAACTTTCAATCAACTTAGGTTTTGTTTGGAGTCTACAGAAGATTTTTCAAGATGCCCACACTATGCAGTTTGTTGCTCCAACTTTCTAACAAATCAGCCTCTTTGCAGTGGAATAACAGTCACGAAGTTTGTTGGGGTGCTTGTATTGTGCTTTGCACGATCGGAAATATTTGAGGTCTCTCTCTCTCTCACACATTTATCTGAGTGTTGATAAATGTTATGTAGACGAATCATTGTGTAGATAATCGTATTGATATATATATGTTTACAAATCATATTTGGTAATTCTGATTTTTTTTTATACATGCAGGTGTATTATTTTCGAATGTACCTTTCCCTTGTGGTACTTGGGTTCTTACATGGTCTTATTTTTCTGCCAGTAAGTTTCAAACTGTTATTCATAGTTTTTATAGCATCCCTTTTATTCACAAAGCTTCTTTTATGTTCCTTAACCATTTCAACACTCGTGATGCTTTGTGTTCTACCATTTACAGAAATTCTCTTTTTTTTTATTTCCATTTAAATAGCTGATGTTTTAAAAGAGAGTACTTTTGTTTTTGATCTTTACTAACCAGGTTTGCATCAAATTTGGTGAGAAAAAAATTGCCTAAAATTCAGCAGCCAACGAATTGCCTAAAAACTGGGAGGCCTTGTAAAATTCAAAACAAAAAGTCATATTTGACAGCTCAAAATGTTGCACAATGGTTGAGGCTTCAAGATAACTATTAATCTGTTGGATAGTGTTGGTTTATTACAATACAAGCTGAAGTAATATTTGGTTTCACAACAAAAGCGTAGAAGCAAAAGTAGGAGGATTATGAATCTGATTTTATGTGAAAAGTGAAGTTAAAAACAATAACAGCCTCGAATGTACTGGTCAACAATAATTGACCAAACTAATCAGGAAAGTAGTCAAGAATTGTCCACTGATTCATTTGCCTCTAAAAATTCCTAAAATTGAATGTTTTCCCAAAGAGGGGTGAGCGTTCATGGCCTCTTAAAAATGAGCCCTTGCCAAAGTCACATGGGAAACAAAGATGGATATTAAGTTTTATGAATTGTTACAATTTTACATACACATTTGATGAGAAAGAGAAACTGTATTATATAGAATAATACGAGACGCTATATTTTTGCTAAAAGGAAAGGTAAACCATATTGTATAATATGAGAGGCAAAAACCAACAACAAAATAATAACAGATTTGATCCATGCTACCATGTGCTCTAGACTCAATACATGTCAGGATAATAACTTAATAAGTAATAACCAGGCTACCAAACTAGACTAAAAACGTACTTAGCTATCTAGCTGTCTGAAAACTAAGAACAAGAAAGACTCCATTATACAACATTCGACTGGAAGCAGATTGTCAAGGATCAAATTACTCCCAAGCTTTTCCTGGAGGTCTAAACTCGAGGTACTAATTTGAAACACACATATAATAGGATAAAGGGTCCATTAGTTGTGATGGTGATTGAAAAGACGACAGCCATTTTTTATTTGAAAGTGAGCCATTTATTGTGACTATCAAATTTAATATTTGATTAAAAAATAGAATAGAGCAAGATATGTCAAAATAATATCAAATTATGTCATGACACGGGTGCCCAAAATTGGATGATTTAATGCACTAGGTATGGATCAAATCTGTTCCATTTGCATTTAAAACCCTCTGTTGTGAATGACTTAGAAAATGGCTTTCCGAGTCACTTGAACACAATTAAAATTCTTAGTTTCTACTCATACTCATTTTCCTACCGTGCAAATTTGGTTTCAGAGTGTGGTCTGAAGTAGGTATGGAAAATCCATCAATATAGGGTTCCCAACTACTGGCATCCCTCCTGTATATAATAGGTAAAATGGAAAAAACCCCATTGTTCTTACAAAAAGATTGTGATACATGGAAGACATGTCCAAGACGAGACCTAGAAAGTTCACCATTACTGTTAACTTACAAGATTTAAAAAAAATCTTATAACGGAATTCACTAGACACAAAAATTATGAAGATAGGTACATTCCGAATTCGATACACAATAAACTATGAATATAGGAACATTCGGAATGGACAGAATAAACTTTGAAAGAAAGGAACATACTGAACAGACAGAATAAACTATGACGATAGGGAACTATATTAGTAGATTGAGATTAGATGGCCTGACAAGACTGCATTTCCTCTCATGACTTTTTGGTAGATGGCATCCAGAGTATACTCCAATCTCTGCATTTGCATGTCCACAGATTGTGATTAGATGGCCTGCCAGGACTGCATGTTCGCTAATGACTATATGGTACATGGCATCCGGAGTAATGCTCCACTCTCTTCATTTACATGTCCACGATTGCATTATGAGCTTAAAATTCATGAATTAGTGTTTTGGGGGATTGTTTAAGGATTTGAAATTGGGATTGCACAAGGGTCCTCTATACACATTACCACCCCAGTTAATTTGTAAATCATCACAACTGGGTAATCAAACAATCCTTGTAGATTATCATTCTCAATTGTTTCAATAATCTCATATGAATTATTATTTCTGACTTTATAACCTTCACTAAATGTCATTATAAGTAAAATCCTTCTGATGGTTTGATTCTCACCTAATAGTTGTTCCCATACCTTCTAGAGTATCATAAATAGCGAGAACAACTCTTAATACTCGGTTCAGGAATCCCCATTCATGTTGGGAGGATATGGTCCAGACTCTACACCAAGAATATTAACTATTGCTGTCAGACAAGGCTTCCAGACTTTGCCAATTGCCTATATACCCCAAAGTCACGTCATATGCCATCGAGTGCTCACAAATGGATCTATGTAAACTATAATTAAATTTTAAGCAGCTTTCTGCCACAACAAAGATGTTGAATTTTGAGCTGTGATTAAGAGTCTCTGACTGAGAAATTTCTGGAGTAAACTATTAATTGCTCCAAGTTTCTCATGTAATTGTTTGGAACAGCAGAGTAAAGCGGTTGATATACATGTGGTGATAATGTTAGGTGATTTTGTAGATGGTGGATAACTCAGCCTCTCAATTAAGTGACTTTAAAAGGAAACTGTGCATTATTTGATGCCTTCCGTATTTCTCAGAAACAAATCTCTTAGATTGTCTTTCCCAAACCCATATGTATACGCTTCAGCTATTTCAGATTTCTATTTGGGAGAATTATTGCATTGTAAGTTTAATTGCCTTTTTTAACTATTGAGATTGAGATCATTGTGAATCGGGGAATCCTCACATTTTAGCCTTCATTTGTTTTGCAGGTATTCCTAAGTTTGTGTGGCCCTCCCTCCATCAAGTCTTTGTTGAATAATGACGAGCAGAATGACAGTTCTACATCAAGCTCAACTGAACAGAATTTGGGAACCTATAAAATGGAAAAAGGGCAGCAGTCTGATTCATAAACTTCAAGGATAGTTCCTCGTTAGTTATAATATTTAGGAATTCCTTCAGGCTTGTTTTATAAGGTCATTTACACATTTATAAATAGCTCTCTAGCAACAGCCACATGAAGTGTCATGTTAAAAGTTGTTAGACTCCTAAGAAAATGTTAGCAGCAATGTCTTCTTATCTACCAAAAAGTAAATAATTCTCCATGGTGATAATGGAAATTCGGGGGCATGGAATTTTTCATTTAATGAGTATTATTACAAGAGCTTTCCCAACATCTTTGTGTATATCCTTTATAGAAGACAGCTAATACCGATCAAGTAAAGCTGCAGTGAGATCTTTGATTTAAAGAATGATGTCAAGTGGCAAGTTGATAAAATAGTCAACTACATGTGGTCACTTTGTTTTAACAATGACATTTAATCCAGGTTTGCAGTCTTTGTTTAGATTTGCACCCGACTTGAGGGCAATTTTTACTTTCTTCAATAAAAATGTTTTTTATAATTGAACAAAATTTAAGATATCAGCATTTGTCAAACCCCTAGTGTTGATTACAAAATTGTATTTATTTATTTTTTCGTCTTTGAGATCAACCTTTATGAATATCATAATATAATAAAATTGAATGTGTTTTATTTGTGGATTTTTTTGAAATCCTTTAATATTGTCACACGAAAATCTATGTAAGGATATAGTAGAAATAGGAATTGAATTTACAACCAGAAATAGATTATATGAATGAGTTGTTACTAAACTTTAAACTCATTTTTCAGTGAATTTACTTTCTAATGTGTCCATCTCTCCTCTTTCATCAATTTCAATCCTTTGCCTTATTGCAATATAGAAGCTAAACAATGTTTTATTTGATAATTTATTCTCTTTTGGATGTATATATATGAGCATTACCTACAAGGGAGGGGATGGAGAACCAAGCTCATCTAATTCAACCATTATATTCTATTATATGGCAACAATTTTGTCTAGTCATTGGAGGCTTGACCTTTATATTGTTATTGCGTATTTCCAAATTTACCATCACACAAGCCCATTGGTGGTACATGTTGTAGCATGTCTTGGGATTGGCCCTTGTTTGTATCCTAGATGGTTGTGGATACCTCCCAAAAATTCACATTGACAAATTAGGGATATATATATACATCTTTTGACAAGTTTGGTTCATGGTAAATGTTGATAAAACTAAACTCGAGATATTTTTGACTACAATTTACTTCAATATTCTCCAAATGTATTGATAGAAGAGCTTGGGCACCATTTCCCAGTGTGAAAATTGTGTACTATAAAGAGTATTTGTTGTGATTTATTTCCATCATTGAGAGGAACAATAATAAATGGTGATACCAGGGTTATATCGTGTTAATGATAAAGAAATTACACGATTTGGAGTGCTTCGTGATATCATCAAAGTTCTAAATCCACCTAGATCAATCGCCCCTCTTTGAAAAATAATGGTTCCTATTTCAACAAGTTCAGAGATAAGATGTGGAAAGTGTTCTACAAATTGAGCTCTCACATGCCATTTCCTTGATGAAAAACTTGATCCATCTTGACAATATAATAGATAAGAATTTTTCGATTCCTTATGTGCTTGACTCATGCATCGATGACTTCGTTTGCTTTTGTTGGTATGGTGTAATTAGGATTTATTTATGTTAGCTAAAGTTTTTTTAAGATTGTTATATGTTAGCTAAAGTTTTTTTCGATTGCATTTGATGTGTCCAACAAATATGGAAAGAAATGGCACAAGTATTTTTTATTTAAAATTAGATAAAAACCAATATAAGCTAGAAACGTAAAGTCAAAGATGTTGTCTCCAACCCTTTTAATGGTGGTCTATGGGCCATACCAAAGAGGATGGATCTTGCAATAAGGTATTTTCAACCTTTTCTTTTACATATTGAGCCATACTTTATCACCAAATTTCAACTCGTGCAGTAATTAATGCTTATCATTGCATTGGTTTTACAAAATGATATGCACTTGTTGCTATATGTGTTGGATGTGCCTAATGGAATGGGTTGATTTGTCAACTTTAGTTTGAGTTAAAGGAGTCATTGTGTGTGATGGCATAGGAAAAGCTACATCAATATGTTCGAATGGTTTGAAACCCATAGAAACCTCAAAGGGGTTGGTATAAGATTTTGTGAGAAGCCATAAGCCATTAACACTACATAGACATGATCCATATAAATAGCTCTGTTAAACCCTACAATAAATGAGGATAAGCTTAGCAAGAAACAATGAAGATAAAAATAACCTAATCAAGCCTATATAATATCTATGTAGCTAATAACAACTAACAACCTAGAAGCTTCAAAGTCTATTTGCTCATAGAAAGAAGGAATCTCGACCAATTTTGCATGAAGGATTGATTCTTATCATAGAGGGCTATTGCAAAAACACTGCCATAGTCTCGAATCTTTATTCTAATAAAAACAAGGATTCATAGTGTAGGAAGAGTGGAAAAGTAAAGGGGAAAGAAAAAGTAAAACCTAAACCCTCCAGTTCAAAAATACAGAATGTTGAAGAGGAATTTGAGTGGGAAAGCATAGAAAGTTTTGAGAAGAATGTTTTGGAGGAAGAAGGGACGAAAACTGGGGAATTTAGTTCAAATCTGGGAAGGGTATCAAGAAAATGAAGACAAAAGTGAGAAAGAAAATGAAGGGGATAAAACAAAGGACAATACATAATAGAATAATTTCAATCATGAAGATAATCAGACTGTGGTGGGGGGAAGTGTTAAAGACAAATATTTTACTTGATGACCCAGCGTTGACAAGAGAAAAGGAACATTTGGTTCTGGTCTCCAATCATGCAATGGAGATTAGAGAACAAGAAAAGGATTGTCATGAATAGCATAAAGACCTTGCAGAGACAAAAGAAGAGAATGATGGAAATGGAGGAGCAAATAGAAAAGGATGAGTCCTTGCCACAGGGGAATGTAGATGACAGTTGTGACGCTCGGCAGAGGGACACTAAGCTCTCTTTCATGAATTCGGCCAAATTCAAAGCTGATGCAATTTTTCAAGTTGATTCGTGGATGTATAAGGAAATGATGGAGCTGAAGAAGAAAGTAGAAATAATGCAACATAACCAGGACGCTGATGGGATCAAAATCAATAATTTGGAGAAGCAAATGAACGATATTCCAACTAAACTTAAGGATTATGAAAATACTCTGAGAAGGTTCATCAAAGAAAGTAGAATGAAAATGGAGGAGGTTACTTTTAGCATATGTGCGGCGGTAGCTAACCTTGGAAAACGAGCTAATGAAAAAATAAAATCTTTGGAGGGGCCTAGTAAGAGAACCAGGCAGAGCTCGAGGAAGAAAGCTCAGCAAGAAGTTGCTACATCAGCTGCAATATCCATACAGGATACAACAATGGTTGGAAATGAGGCTGTGAAGATGATCCTGGAATTAGAAGACTAAGGTATTCTTTGTTGCGATTGATTTTGGTCTGGTCTTTTACGCTGGATGTTATAACTGGTTCTGAAAGTTAGATCTTAGTTTTAAAAATTTATTTTGAGTTCTCAAGGCTCTGTAAAACCTGTGATCTTCTTTTATGGTATCGGTCTGTGGTTTCAAGTCTCTGTAAACCCTGATTTTGATACTGTTTTATAGTATGTTTTAGGAATGTTCTCCCTGTTAGGCGTTATCGCTTCATTTTTTTTTCTTTGTTAAAGGGTTTCGGAGTCCCTTCAAAACCTGCTTTTACCTTAATATAAAACAACTTAGAAGCTTAAACTAACCAAGCTTAATATAAAACTATATATAAATTAATCTAACATCCTCCCTTAATGACTAAACCAAATGTACATGTGTAATGAGCCACTACAACTGCCAAGGAAAGTAGGAAATGGTGTTGAATACTAGGTTCATTTAATTTTGTTGTTCCTTGAATTATTTTTATGTCTTGAATGTGTCATGATTTACCTATTTGTTTGTTCGAGTGATCAATTCCAATAAAAAATTATAATATTAATCACGATTAAACAACATAATATATCCCTTAAGGGATATTTATGCATCGAGTTGTTGAAAACCCAACGCCTAATGCTTTCCACTGTTGAATAATTTTGAGACATTTTATGTTCACAACACTCTTTATTTTTTTGTTATATGCCCCTTCATATTTCTTCAACCTTCATGAAAAACTTCTATTTAGGTTTCATACTGATTTTTGAAATTGTGCTTGGTTTCAATACCTATGAAATGGCAATAAAAGTAAAATTTACTTGCTCTTCACCTTGCACCTAGTTATGTTTTCTTGACCTTGTAGATTTCCCTTCCAACAAATAAGGTAATTTATCTTTCTATACATTTTTTTTTATCATGGTATGGTACCTACTCTTGCCTCTTGATCCAATTATGAAGAGTGAGAAGCACTCTCTTCACCACTAGAGTCCTTAGTAGAAATTGATTCTTCTAATTTTTCTGTCTTTGAACCCTATTCACTTTTAATACCAAAAATTGTTATAGTTTTATTGTTATTTGGTTGCAATAAAATACTATTATAAAAAAAGAATAATACTTTTTCATCTACAACATCTTTACTAACCACATTCTTCTATATCAAGACATCTAGTAATTTGTATGCATTCCTTTGCTCACACTAACCAACAAACATATACATTTTGTCCAATATAGAAGCAATGAATCAAAAAACATAAAATTACTTACATCATGGGTTTTGACAGACCATGCTTCTTTCGGTGTCACAATTTGCAAGGCTTGTGTGGACTTTGGTTGAGAGTGTACACAACTATATTTATAGTTTTTTTTCAGTACTAATATGGTACATTCTGGATATCCACCATACATTTGCCATCTTCGTTATTGTCCTATTCCACCTTGCCATAATTTTATTATACTTTGCAGAATATTTCCCTATGTAAGCCTTCTTTCTTGCAGAATTTTTTGAATTTATTAGAGACAAACTCATCCCCATTAATCAATCTAAGAGTTTTTACATGCTTCCCTCCCTAATTCTCTACCATAGTTTTTTAAGCAACAAAGTTAGAAAAACATTTTGAATTTATATGTAGATAACAATCCCCCATTTTTATAAAAAAGTCATCTACAATCAACAAGTAATACAAAACTTCCGATATTGAAGATGTTCACATTGGACCACGCAAACATACATGTACTAAATCCAATGCTCCTTTGACTTTCCATTCCTTACTAGTGTTGAATGAATCTAGAAATTATTTATCCATTTCACATCCTAAACATACATTTTGACTCTTTTGGATAGACAAAATTCTTTTCACCATATTAGTCTGACTTAATGTATGCAAATGTTGATAATCGGGGTGACCATACCTCTTACGCCATATTTCATTAGTGTTTTTAATCCTTGCTAGTGCATGTTCATTTTTTGTTTTGGGATTAACTAATTTATATATTCCTTTGTTACCAAGACTAACATCAATGACTTTCTTATCATGAAGATTACTAATTATGCATTTGTTTTTTTTAAACTCCACACAAAGGTTATGATTTGCAGTTATTTCACTTTCTGAAAGAATATTATTGCTCATATCAAGCACAAACTAATCATTCTTTAAAGTGTAATTAATAAAAAAATCCAATACAATATTTACATCACCATATCCTCTTACATATTGAACCTAACCATCACCTAAGAAATCAAATTTGTTGCAACTATCATCTTCAAACATAATTGTATACTAGTCTTTGTGACACTTGCATTGTCTTGATGCACTTAAGTTAAAATACAATGTTCTTGACTGCATTGACTGGTTTTGTACCACCACATATGTAAAATCACTTGATGAACCTTGCTCATCTTCTTTAACGACATTTTCAAATTTTGACTTCTTTTTATTATTTGCCAAATTATTTTGTTGGTTACGATAATATTTATTAAAATGCATCGGTTCCTTACAATAGTGAAATTTCCACTATGACTTGTTTTCGACCACTTTTGATGGCCTCATCACTAGATGAACTATTAATATTATCTTCCTTTGTCCATGAAATTTTGTTCACTGAATGCACTCTTTGTAGAACTTGGCATTGATGCTTTTGACTGGTCTTGCCTTCTTTCATTTTGCATGAGAAGTGTAAACAACTTCTCAAAATCAAGTGTGCATGTCACTTGTGCATCTACAGGGTTTTCAATTACTTTCAATTGATCATAGAAATCTTTCAGCGACAACAAAAACTCAAACATAGAAGCACCCTATTGCATTTTAGTGAGATTTTTTTTCCCCAAATATAATACCTTTTTGGATTTTATAGCGTAGTATTTAGTTGTTAAACTTTTCCATAAATCTGAGGCTATAATTGTATTTCTAACTTTTGGAACTAAATGATCTACTACAGAAAGTTTCAACAACAACAAAGCTTCTCTATGACATCTATTATAGTCATCAGGTTTATCATTTAATCTTGTTTCTT
This sequence comes from Torreya grandis, assembly GCA_037957365.1. NCBI lineage: Eukaryota > Viridiplantae > Streptophyta > Pinopsida > Cupressales > Taxaceae > Torreya > Torreya grandis. Next base: position 881,301 of record JARHVA010001845.1, read on the forward strand.
TGAAAAATATTATTTGATCAATAATTCAATGCTCACATATTGTAAGTAACTTATGACACCATAAACTAAAGTTTTTTAGTTGTCAATTTTTTAGAATCAGACAAGTGTTATTAATCCATAAAAAATAAAAAATATTTAAAAAAAAATCTTTTTCACACAAATTCTACACTAAAACTAGACAATGTTGTCAATTTTTAATTTAAATTCTTTTACTATTTATGAAATAATAAATTAACAATGTTCTGTGCATTTACTTAAAAATGATAGAAAAAATAGATCTCAAGATTTGTAAAATACTTCAAAAAATTTATTTTTACATGTGTTGTTGGTCTTCTAAATAGAGAGTGTGGCAAGTTTTTAAGCTTCTACTCCTTTTCATACCTTAGATATAGAATTAACAAGGTTTTTAGGGAATCTAAAGTCAAGTACTTTAAATATTTGTAAAATTTAATAAATTTTATAATAATAGTAATCTTAAAAAAATATTTCTCTAAATTAATTTATATTTTGAAAATTTTGGTTTAAAACCATATAAGGTTTACCAACCAATAAGAATGTTGTTGTACATAGGCTCTTCACATGGCACTCCTCCTCTACTCCAGCAATTGCGTTTTTCTCAGATTGTAACCAATCCTTTTATTAGAGTATTTCTATGACAAACATTCAATTTGTTCTTATTGTTTTCAATAGACAAAAACATTCCAATATTTAATTTCAGGAGCTGCATACAATGTATAATGGCGCCACATCCCCTCTATCTTGGGTGGCGCCTTCTTTTGTTAGGTCTTTCCTCTTGCCTTGCTTCTCTTATCCAAGATCCGCTTCTCAACTAAGCAAACCAAAAATTGTAAGGAAAATTCAAAGAATTTGTATCAGATAAGAGGAGAACAACTAACATGGCAACTTTCTATTTTCTTTTGGTGGTTCAAAAAATTGGATCAAACCAAATAACGCCTTCTTTCCTTAGTGTGGGGTCATTACTTCGAATGGATTTTCTCGACTCTGTGTAATGCCAAGCTCATCCTACCACAATAATGCTAAAATCATCAATGATACAACCTCATTCAAGTTTCAATGGCGCCACACATAGGCAACCACCTCTCAATAGAACGTAGTAACCATATACAACAAAATGAAATAATAACTAGATCAATAGAGAAGTATTCATAAGCAGACATCTCACACCAGAACAACTCCTCTCTGCTCTTGGATATTATAATTCAAGCTGATTTCTTGAGGGTGCATGATTATCCACATGCTTCCTTGCTCTTACCAAAATCACTCTTGCCTCATAGGGTTTTCTCATAGGGTCCATAAATAATTACCCTATATCATATAAGATTTTGTGAGAAGCCACAATCCATATAAATAGCTCAAGGAAACCCTACGATAAAGTAGGAGAACCTTAGCAAGAAACAAAGAAAATAAGAACGAGCTTAATCAATCTTATTGAAATCTATGTAACTAATAACAAATATCAACATAGAAGCTTTAACTAGGTGAGCTTAATATAACACTAAGTGTTGTATATATTTTATTTAACAAACTAATTTAACAGTTGTGTAGAGTAGTGTTTTATTTTAATCTGGTTTTGCAACTATGATAAGATAGAAAATTGAAATGTAATTCATATATTAAGATAGGCATTCAAGTATACATATGAATGTAAAATATTGAAATTGATTGTAATGATTTGACAAGTGACATTTGCTAAATATAATAAATTCAACAAAAGGACAAGTAAGCTTTTCTATTTGATTTTTGGACTATGATTTTATTATAAAAGTGAAAATCATATTAAAGCATGCATGTGATTTATTTGGTTCATGAATTGTATCTTTGTTTGTGTACAGTCTATTTTGTCAATATGGGTTAATATCACCTATCAATACTGAGATGTGTTGGTTGGTACTAACTTGTAAAAAAATGGGGGACTATGAGTATACAGTCACCTTCACCTATCTATGTAAGATTTGTATGTGTGATGCCAAACTTTGATGATGCATGTAACTCCATAAATCTACCTCCTCCTTGAAACCTTGGGTGTGCTTATGAATTCTATAAACCTACAAAAATTTAGAAAGTTTAATGGGTTGAGATGACCCCAATCACCCTCATTTTATGATTGATAATTATCTACGCATCTAATACTCCTAGGAGGGAAATCAAGCTACACATAGTTCTTTCAATGTGATTATGCAATTATGCTCCTCATCTATATGTATGCAGCTAATGACTTAGGTTTGATACTTGACTTTGTGTTTTTTTTGACTTGTATTTTGTATGCTTCAGACTTAGCTTATGACTTCTCCTAGTGATAGATTCACAATTTGGGATGAATAGGGTAGATTTGATTAATAAGCAATAGTGTATAAATGTGTAGCAGATAAGTGCCCAACCCCTTAGAGAGACCTTGATTTTTTAATACATGAGTCCAATTTGGTAATTTTTCACACCAATGACACACTAGGAAGATAAGCCAACCCTAAGGAAAAGTTTGATTTCAAAAAGTAGCTGTTGCTAGGAAGGGTTGGTTCCGACTAGATTGGGTTAGCATAGATTGTCGATACTAACTGAAATTGATCGAACCAATTTATGTGTAGGTGAACTAATTGAAAGTCTAAAGATGTTTGTGTATGATAGTAAGCATGTTTGAAATAGAAAATAGGTTTTTTGTAGGTGTTTAATAGTAGAATGGAAGGGTCAAACTCATAATATAAAATGGAGGTGTGAGAGAATGGTGGATTAAGACCATGTTTATACGCTCAAGTCATGTGTGATAAATGTATGCCAAGCTTGTTATTGTCAAGTACTTAATACCATATTTTATTATCTAAAAGTAGAAATGTGTAAGAGCTCTAATGTAGCTATATTAAATAAACTATAGAATTGTATCCCAAGTGTGATGCTTCTTAGAATTGTACATCCTAAGAAAATGCATTATCATCATACGGCCTACTTTTGTTTGTCTATCATTTTGAGGATGGACTGTGGTAGACTTTGTCAGCTTAGTGTCCATCATTGACAAAAGTACTTGATATAAATTGCTCAAGGATTTGGTTTCTCTATTATATGTGATGTTGGAAGGTAATCTAATGTGAACCCATACACTCTGAAAGAACAAGTGAGTTTTTTCCTTAGCTAAGATAATATTTTTATATGGCACCAAAATTTTCCTTTGAAAATATATCCACTACGACATACACACAATCATTGCCATGATTGATAGTAGGTAAACATAAAAGGTAATCCATGGAAACTAATTCAAAAGATCTATTTGCTACCGAAAAATGAGTATATATTCTTTTATTCTTTTTTATTATCTTGGATATAGAATATGTGGTACATGATTTGATTTATTTTACATCTAACATAATATGTGGCCAAAATAAAAGCTTCTTCATGATTGAAAGGATTGTTTCAACTTCATAAAGACTGGAAAAAATTCTAAAATGATCCTCCCATATCAAATTTTGATTCTTTACTCCATTTAATACACGCAAGTGTCCCAAATGATATAATAGTTCATCTTCTAAGTAGTAATTATGAATTGACTTAACATAATACATTACCTACTAGATTCTATAAAGTTTTCAGCTTACTGGTATTTTTTTCTATATGTTAATATCATGTTCACATGCATCAAACATAAAGATAATAACTTAGAATTGGTATTTGCATTGGCTCAGAATGGGGGTCTACTCAAATAATCTAGTTTGTATTGGTACTTAACTTTTTGTTCATGATGTTCACATTAAATTACATTTTGATGCCACTCTTACCATAATTTTTTTGTCTGTAAGACGTGAATTTTTTGTGACCTATATGGATGATCTCCTTTCCCAATATGTATTGTTTCCAATCTTGTATGATGTATCTTGGCCAAATTCACATGTACTTTGCAGAGCTTTATGAGTGTCTTTGGTGTGGGCCAATCTTGTATAACATATCTTAGCTGAATTCACATGTACTTCATGTGTGTCAAAAATTATCCCTGTGTATTGTATCTCCTTCATGGAGAAAAAACACTTCATGTTTACATATAATTTGTTTTGTTGTAGAGTCTTTAACACTTGTTAGATTTGATTCAAATGTTTTCCAATATGATGCTCAATAAGAACATATAATCCAGATAGAAAACAAATAATGAATTTATGAATGGCTAGATAATATTTTTCATTATCTCCCTAAATGGCTTTGGAGCATTGTTAAAGCCAAAGAGAATAATCAACCATTCAAAAAACCCTTCCTTTGCTCTGAAGGATTTATTCTAAACATGTGAGGGTTAAATAAGAATTTGATGGTACTCCAATTTGAGATCTATCTTTGTCACCGTAGAGTTTTTATAAAAGGTCTTCTATCCTTGGAAGAGGATAGTGGTTCTTCATAGTGATCTTATTCAAGGCTCTCTAGTCAATACATAGCCTCTGTGTGCCATCCTTCTTTATCACATGCACAATTTAGTTATTTCAATGAAAAGATATGGTATTGATTCTTATTTTATCCCTAAGATCATGGAATTTGTGTTTGATCTCTCAATTCTCTAGAAATGAATAAAAATTTAGCAAGGTATTAGGAAAATGTAGTCTGAGAATCAGATTGTTAGTATGCTTTACCACACAATGTTTAGGAACTCCACTTGGGAACTAAAAATATCCTTGTATTCCTCAAATACTTTGTTTAATTATTGAATGATGTGCGGAGTTAGCTTATACCATAATGATGTGTTTCTTATGTTTAGCTCTCACCATCAGCAACACAATTTTTTTGTTGGAACTTAATAGCTTCTTACATTTGCTATCACTAATGAGTAAAAGCTTAGGGACTACTTTTTATATGTATTTTATATTATCACTAATATATATGATAATATTTATAGGATTTTATTGATATATTTAATGCTGATGATTTATATATGGTTTCCCAAGTAAAATATCACATACCTATAATGGTGTGACATCACAAAAGACTTCATCTTGAAAAGATTTGATTTTATACATAAATCAAAACTTGTGAGTGAAAACATTATGTGATCCTAAGATGAACCATCATGAAGCATAAGTGGGAGGTTCAATACTCAAATTGTTTCAAGTGAAATCAAGTTATCTATTGACCCATATTTGAGAATGGAACAATCTTTCCACTTGTAGATATGAAATAAAAGATGATATACATGTGTGGTTACTACCATAGAACTTCTATTAGAGTTAATGGGTTATTTGCTTTTGTCTGGTATCATTGTGGTAGAAAGCAATGCTTATAGTTGTTCACAAAGAATTTTCCAAGTGTGTCATTCCTCATCAAAGTGGCCACTAGAATAGTGTTTATTGGACCACTTTCCTATCCTATATTTTTTACTTTAATTTTCATGCAATGTATTCTTTTTTTAAAAATGGTGTACAAGTCATTTTCAATGTTTTTTGGAATTTGGCTTTACTCAAGTCTTGGAGTTCATATTTTGCAACTTGTCTTAAGATTTAGAATTATATTTATTGGACTTATGCTAGTATTTATTCTTTAATTTTTCATGTATGCATTGAGGATTCTTATAAGGAAGAGATATGGAGTAAATTCACATTTCCATGTATGTATGGTCTTCACATAAGTTTATCCCAACAAGCTAGAAATCTCCTAAATAACTAATTGCCAAAAAGCTTATTAATAAATTATTCCCAACATATTCGCTTTGTATCCCTTTTACTATTGGCTAGAGAACTTAATTTTTAATTGTATAGGGTGGTTAATAGTAAATTTAAATCTCCTTGATGTCAAACCAAACACAAAATTTGGTTTATAAAGTGTATTTCACTCTAAATTTATCTGATTATCACACATTAATTGGTGAAATGGACTAGAATATTTAAATTTTGGTAATGAAAGATGTTAACCCATGGTTAAAACCTTAGTTAAATTGTTATTTAATTAGGTTATATATATATATATATATATATATATATATATTAATGATGCTAATATGACTATTAATCTTATTTTTAATGAATTTATAATAACATTATTGATAATTAATTTTATTTATTTGCATTGAATTGATTGATCTATTAGCCAATGTGATTATTTGATTCATTATTTGTTTTCAATTATTTGTAATACTGTGAGGTGCAATAATTGGTGAGCTACAAGCAATGCCAATCACAAAGAATCCCAGCCTAGCCTCAAAGGTACCTCCATAGTCTTGTTATGAAAAAGGACATTGTTACATCTACTATAAGATACATAGATATACCTTGAATAACATGTATATACTTGGAAAATTCCTATAAATACCTTAAAATACATGCACATACCCTATTGGAAGATACTTGGAAATTCATATGGCTACATGTAGATACCTATAACTTCCTCGAGATACTTGCAATTAGAAAAATAGAATGCTTATTTTTTCATAAATTGTGATTAAATTTCCCCTTCAATAGATATTTGGAGTTACCTCGAATGACAATAAAATAATCTATCTCATACATTTTGAAGTATTATGTACATGTATTGCAGAGTTCCTAATTTTATATGTCAAATTCAACACCAACACATAATGTTTCCTTGTGAAGAGGTGAATAGAGGGATAATGAATATGATAATGTTCCATATTGGGCCCACACAACATTTTTTCCGAATTCACTCTAGCTAGAGGGGAAATAGGTGTTTCTCATCATCCATAGCTTTAAATTACTAGGAAGAAGAATATTCCATTAGGCTATTTGAACTACATTGATGAACTTAAACAAGATTTATCCTCAATCCCCAAAGTCATGGGCAACATAAAAATTAGGTAGCAAGTTATTATTGAAGTTATTTTAAACACACCATAATTTGCATTGTTGAAGAATAGTCTTAAATAAAAGGACCTCCTTTTAAATTAGTTTCAAGAAAAATTGATGAAGTTATAGACTATGCATGTGGGAGTTATGCAACACTTTTAGGCTAGATTATAGAACAAGCTTGAATATGATGTTCCAACAAATGCATTACTGGTTCCAAATCTACACACTTACCACGAGGTGAATAACATGAAGAAGATGTGATAGTAAATTGTTTGAGGGAACTATCAAAGGTATCATACTATCAAGGAAACATATTGTGTAACTTAAGAAGTAAGGAGGATGGGTTATTCATGGGATTTTTTTTAAAAGACTCTAAAATAGATAACACATTTGAACACTTAGATAAAAGAATGGTGAAGATTCATTCAATTGTTTAAGACAAGATCCATAATGACTTCTTATTGGGAAACATTGTTTCAATATTCTTACTAAGGCTTTGCAAAGCAAAAATCACAATGACAAAAATAGTGTATTTAAGGGGATTAATTTTCAAAAGATATGTGACGAGTTAAATTATGTTATTAATAAATATGAATATTAATTGGAAGAGAATAAATGGTTATAATTTTGGAGCAATAGTGAAATGTGTAATGGCATATGATGCATTTTTTTTTTATTGTATGAGAGAAGGAAAAAAAATGGTCCATTAAGTTACATTTGAGATTGTTGTTAATTCTCATGTGCATTATGATCATGATGGTTAGGTGTGTGATATATTTTACTAGCTACTACAAGGAAATTGCCTAATTTATTACATAATTCTTAGAAAACATAATGGTAAGGAGGAATATAAACAAGTTTAAGCATATTTAATTGATCTTGTTTTAACTTAAAATAGATTTAGGTGATATAAACAATTATAAAACTATTTAAACTTAGATTGTATAAGATATAGCATAAACTACACATATCTGAATGTAACAAATTGATAGATTAAATTTACTATATATATATAAATAAATAAATGATAAAATACTTAGTTGAGATTCTATTATGTTCTCTCTTTGTTTGTGTGAAGTGGTTTGATATGCTTTGTAATGTCTCTATGATTACTCATCTCAGGAAATAAAGTATCAAAATATACTAGGATGCTACTGATGAAAGCCCAAACACTTGTGGTGAATAGTATTATCCACTATATATTGAAACTACCCCCGTAGGTTTTTATTGTTTATTCTACAATAGATCATTATGCCTTCTTGTCAAGATGATTTTTGTGAATTTTTTTATCTTTGATTCTATGCGTAGATCCTAATTTTTTTTCTTACTTTGCCTTGTGATCCTAGATCCAATTTTGACACTTTCTTGACCTATAAAAAAAGATTAAAAATATGGGTTGGATAACCCAAACCCTACCCCACTAAGTGGTTTAATGTTTCTTATGTTTCAGTACTCTAAAGAGGGCTCAAATTGCATGTATTTCTCCCATCTATGTATATATGTGCTCAATAGTGTAGTAATGAAATTGAATGCAACTATTTGTATTTTGACACTTGATAATATGAAACTTTGAACTTATGATTAGTGTTTATAATTGGCTTAGGGATTGTTCTTTTTATTATTTTTTAGATTTGAATATTTTTGGATAGTGTCTCAAGGGTTTACAAATAGATATTAGGTGTTTGTTAGATAGGATTGTCCTTAGGTTTGAAGTGTATATAGATGAATTTTTGGATAATACCTCCATAACTGACATGAAAAATATGTAGGCCAAACCAATGGAGAGATTTGAATTTTAAAAATAGATGTTATAGGATTTTATGACATTATTAGTGAAGGCAAATTTTTTTGGAAACCTAGAGAGGAGAAAATAGTGATATGGAGTATGACAATAGTATGCATAGGATAATAACTTGTTTTTTTTATATAGACTAGGAAGATCCATAATATGAATGATGTAAAATTGGGATGGCCAAGTCCATAGCTAGATATATGGATAAGAAAGAATGTGAACAAGAGTTAAATGCATATGCACAAGTCATATATGTTAGAGATAAGTCTAAATTGATGTTTCCAAGTGTGTAATACCAAAATTTTATGTTTACAAATTTCCCTCTTTTAATCTAGTATTTAAAATGCTAGATTAAAAGGATAAAGTGAGAAAATTAGTGCTTGTGTATAACTGTATTTTATGTTTCTAGGTATGTCAACAATATCCAACTTAATCCATGTGAAAATTGCATTGAAACATGTATAAATCAATGTCCACTCATGATTGAAAAATTTGAAGTTATCTAGATCATTGAAATAATTAAAATTGAAAAGAGTTGATGAATAAGTACACCTATGGGTATGTGAACCAAGTTGCCATTTGAACTCATTGGAGAATGTCATGGGGTGATTATGCCCTAGGGAGATGCCACTTTTAAAACTATGGGTTGAGAATATAGATGCATCAACCCCCATTGGAGATGGAGAAGTGCACACCCCTCTAAATTACATCATCATAATTCTTTATGGAACTACGTAATAGGTTGTATGTAAAAGGTGGAGCCCCGAATCAGGTTTATATGAAAAATATAGCTCTATATCAACCATTGTAAAATTTTTTAGATTCAAAATGATTACATAGTACATTTGTTCTCTAACATAGAAATATAAAAAAGTATATGCATGAACTATCTTCATGCCCCTAATCTAATCCCTCTACACTTCAATGTGATATAGAATGCCATAAATTTTATGTCACTCTACCCAATCTGACCCCTGTAATCTATCTCATATTATTGTAAAACTTGTCAAATATCCCACATGATCTTGTAAAAATTCCCACATATGCATAGTATATGTGTCAATCTATCAATGTATCCAAATTTAAATATCAATTTGTCTAATCTTAAGCACATTATCTACCCCAAATTCTTAACCAATCATCTGTCAAGGCTTGAATCTCTATTACAAGGCTACTATTATGACCCTCTTTTGAGGTGAGGGATATATCCTAAAAATCAATCGTCTCAAAAGAAAATATTTATAATCATCGTGTTATATATTAAAATGTAAGATTGTGAATTATGTGTGTTAACATGATTAAATATGTCATCATTTAAATATTTGATTGTTCATGCACATATTAAACATGTATCCCAAGGCATATAAATGTCATGTCAAGTATGTGCATTTATGATAGATGCAATAGTATTCATTTTAGTAAAAAACACTAAAAACAAACAACGTAGAATATGCATGATAGTCATAATGGCATTGCACACAGTAAAAGAATGCATGATAACAATCACAACACCTCAAGCTCAAAAAATATGCAAATATGTATACACATATGCACATAATGTCATGGTCATGATGCACATAATCACTCAATACATGACATGGAAATATACTATAGGATCCTATAACACATGTGACATGACAAAACACAATAATTATAGTCATAGAAACATGTAAGATCATACCACACAATGTAACTATATAGCATGTAATGTATCATGTTCATCAATAGCCAAACAATGTAACGCACAATCAATGATCACTCAATGCCACACAATAAATGATTAATCAATGTAAAAAAAATGAATGGTCACATAAAAAAATAACCACATCAATATGCATAGAACAAACAATTTTAATCTACACAATCAATCAATGTCATCATCACATATAGAAAAGTACCATATCCATATAGATAGTTATCTAAGAGTATATGTAAGATAAATCCATGTGTAATCAATCCATGTAGCTAAATATAATCAATGGAATGTAATATAAACTTAGAACCTGATAATGTGTACCAAGATGTCCCCAGTGTAAGTATGTCCTCAATGTAGAAAGGTATTAACTTGCTATATGGAATGTCCTGCATTTATAAAACCATGTATCATATATAACCTACATATTTTGCATCCCACTCATGTATATTATGAAAAGTATATGAATTTAAATGGATATGTGATCTACCATATATATGATAAATAACACCATCTAATCATTCAATTAACAAAACAAGTCATGCACATGTATTGTTTTTTTATTTTTGAGTGTTTGAATCTTTTTAATAATTTTTAAACAAAATGATGGATATTTTGTATTTTTGAATTATGATATGATTACATGTAAGACAAAAATAAATGCATGGTGTTCATAAGGCTTTTCACAAGATTTCCCTTCAATTGAAGCCAAATAATAAACCAATGTGCCAAGCTTCTCTATAATCACAAATGGTCCCAAACAATCGGGTTAAACTTGCATTTGATTTATTTATTTGCATTTGTATTATTCTAATTTATTTTAGCACCAGGTACCTATTTCAAATTATTTATTTTTAGTCTTCTTTTTTAATGCATTTTTAATTGATTTTGATATACTTTGTGTGTTCAATATACTGCATTCTTCTTTCATCTAGCATTTATAACTCATGTAATTAATTTTCATGATAGTCATTGTCTTTGATGATATCCATAGGATAAAAATTCAAGGATGGTATATTCAATTGTAAATACATTAAAACTTCCATACCATAAACCAAATAATGAGTATTCCCCGTGGCCATGCAAAAAATTGTGTGATAAGCCCATAAGGCATAAATAGTTTGATTATTCCAATACTCATCATTTTTTATTACTATTTTAGTTAATATTTTATAAATAATCTTATTTTTTTTCTCTGATTTCCCATTTCATTATGGATAATAAGGAGTGGAAAATGTATGATGAATTTTTTATTTCACACAAAATTTGTTAACAAACTTATTCTTGAATGATGATCCACTATCTGTGATGATAGCTAAAGGAACCACAAATCATGAAATGATATTCATCAAATAAAATTGGCATGTGTATGCCTTTATAGTTTATTTCAATGGGATAACCTCAACCTAGTTTGTAAAATACTCTATAATTGTAGAGATGAACTTATAATCCTTTGGTGAGTCTAAATTAATCTTACATATCAAGTCAAACCCCCAAAGATATAATGGCCATGATGAGATAATACATTATAACTCTTATGGAGGTGCATGGTTCAAGTTAGAATGCCTTTATCATTGTACACATAATTTTAAATATTCTTAACATTGTTGTTCCATCGTAGGCCAAACATAACCCATCTGTAATAATTTATAAACATTAAATTTTCATTAAAGTCTCCTCTCCATTCACTATTATGTACCTCTTGAAAAACTAATTTGTCCTTCTCATGGCTAAGACATCAAAGCAAATGTCGATAAAACTGTAACAACCCCGTTGGGTTAGATATAAAAATACGTGATTTTTATAAATTAATACACACATATACCATTTATATATTACACCATGAGAATCTACAGAGACCCAAATTAATACACAAGGTGTGATAATAGAAACAAGCACAATACATCACATAACACTGATCTCTAATATTATGAGGGTATAGATCACAATATGAATATGGAAAGTAACCACATTAACTCTACTACAACTATAACAAGTTTACAACCAATGCTATCCAAGTATAATAATAATTAATTATAACTCTTCATGGCAATATTCAATGATAAGTACAATACAATACAATACAATGTACATATAGATACATGGCTCCCTTAGAGCAAAGTTCTCAAACTCAAGTATCTATGGTAATTTCAATTGTCATCTCGATAAGTCATACTATTGTGGGGAGGGAGAGCATAATCAGAGTGTTTTTTCTTACCAATTACGGACAAAATATCCCCCACACTAATCCAATTAGGAAATGGCCCTCCATTCATGAATGAGTAGATAATGATAGCATGTGAATCTAGAGATACAAGCAAGTATCTGTGTGTTGTATGATTATAAACTAAACATGTAGTATATCATAGAAATCTATTCTATTGCAAGATATCGCACAAACATGTGAACCAAACTCATAAAATTATAATGTATCACTAAACATACTTTGACCCAAAGTTTTACAAATAATAAATAATAATGATCTAGATAAATCAAATTCATACACATCACTTGATCAGACTGCCTTCATCTGTCATTGTAAGACTAGTAAGCCAGTAAAGTCCATCTCACTCCTTACTCCATATCAACAATGCAAATTGGTCAAATACAATTCAACCACAAGATTCATTTTACATCCTATTTAATAAATACACCATATAATATGTTATACATAGGAGTAACTAAAGCATACATTTATTCCATCAAACACATGAATGAATCTTACATTAATTTCTATTCCATACTAGAAATAATGACTACAATTTACACCACCTATGAAAAATATACATAACTGTAGATTTCAACTACCACAATTTATTTCCAAACATACTACATCTATGATAACCCATATTACCATATCATAGTATTCTAAGACACAACTACTAGTTTTCATAAAAAATAGTCATATAAAGTAGTCTCAAAATCATGGAAACATAAGCTTTTATACAAGTAACTATATATAATGAATCAAGTCATAGTTCTCATGGAACACAATAACATATCAACACAACATTCATTAAACTCTCAAATATTGTATACACACATACACAAAATCTTACCAGTCATTACAAAACACACTATCCATAACAATAACCAACATGTATACAGTAAATCAGTCAAATATAGATATGAGTTTAGGCATAATAATTACAGTAGGTACCATCTAAGTATGACATACTTTTATACTATAGTACCCTATGATATACCATACTATCATAGGTTTCCAACTACATAATAACACATAATCCAAACTTATGATTGCAAGAATCAAACAATTCACATAGATAATAATAATTAGGTAAGTACGAGATTTAACCACTTGGGTATATCCTAAACTAAAATGAATACTAACGTTCAAAGTAACTAAACCTATATGCACACATCATAATGCACTATTATATGCTAGATATAACCAAGTATTTATATATTTTAGCAATCCCATAACTTGTACTACACACAAGTATTCAATAATAGTTACACACAACTAACACTTATCATTATTTTAGTAGTGAGTTAGCTAAATCATAAACCAGTTATGATCTTTCGCTCCAACGACTCATTTTGCTTCTAGGAGACTTTTCCAAAGGGTTATAGATTTTGGTTTCTAAGAAACTTAATGACTTACTCTATCCATGTATTAAGCTATAAGTATAGTTTTTATATAGGAATACATTTATATCATAAATTGACACCACATGTACGTGTTCCAATATTATGCAAAAAATAACCCTTTGTTCACTTATGTGTTTTAATCAAGAATCTCTCATATTAAAATTTAGTCAATATAATCTAATTGACATGCTAATCTAAACATGACAATTTTCATTTAACATAAATTAGCTTAAAATTCCAACAAACTCCATTTCCACAAAACATAGATTAACTATAACCTAGTATTTGACATACATTCAAAGTTTTGTAGGTATGCATTCGTTAAGTTTTATTACTCCCAAATCCTCAATAAGAGTTATAATCCATCCATGTAAAATATAACTATAATAATACTCTTTAATATATATATATATATATATATATATATATATATATATATATATATATATATATATATATATATATATATATATAACCTTACTCATGCTAAAGTTATGTTTAAATCATGGGTTTATTTTATTTAAATTCACATCTTGTGATTTATTACTCTAGCATTGAAATATGTTGTATGATCAGAGTTTTGTAAGCAAACTAACTGACTATTTATGCATTTATATTCCATCCTGAGATTTACATATAATCCAAAAGCAATTGTCCTTTTCCATATCTAGGTGACACCACCTTTACTTTGCAGTTGTGAACTTGAGACAAGTAGTGTGGAAAAGTTTAAAGAGAGAATCCACCACTATTTATTCAAGGGTACATAAGTTAGAAAGGCTATGCAAAACACTCCACTAACCTGGTTGAGTAGAAGCACCAATATCCCTTGGCTAATAAAGTTAGTTTAGAACATAAAATTTGGTATGGTTACATACATCCAAGCCACAAGAGTTACCTTTTCCTTGCCATTTTGTATTTCATGTAGTTTTCCAACTTTCATCGCATATACATCTAACTCTCACTATTATCCTTGAACAACATGAAAATAACTACCATACAGATTGAGAGTTCCTTGGGTTTAATTCCAAGTTTTATTTTCCCATCTTCATATGTATATAATCACTAAACCATAATCATTAAATAATATGATATGCATGGATAGTTTGTTATAATTAACTAAGTCACAATACTTATTATACACGTTAGCAAATAGCTACTTTAAAAAATGATATGAATCACTTAACGCGTTTACAGGAAAAGAAGATAACGCATAGATCTATTTGTAATAAAATTAGAATCTAGTGTGTTTCCCTAATTATCTAAGAGTTCAAAATAGCCTCAACCCTACTTTTAGTGTTAGTGGTAGGCAGTCCTAATATGGATAAACCCAAAGTTTACCCCCAAAAGGAAATATACTAATACAAATTATGTATTAGTCCTTAGACTATGTCATGTGGTTCCTTACTACAATGAGCGATGCAATTTATTTAGTCAACTCTCAATAATAGATCCCTTAAATATCGTATAACACCCTTTCATCTCACCAAGCATTCTACCTACAAGTTTATTATATTGCCTTGACTAGATAATTGGAAGGTATGTTGACTTCTAGGTAATTATATAATGACTCCACTTTTTGACGGTTGTAGAAAATTAAATATTTATCTAGCAACTTAAGCATAAGTTGACTCAGCCAAAATAAAAATTAGAAAGTCAACTATAAAATATATTTGTTAAAATATATGTTACATTATTGGGGATGCCTATTTATGGTGATGTTTTTCCCTTAGATTTTGATGCCATACTTCAAATAACAAACTTTACATAAAATAGTGACTCATAAATAATAACTAGGTTGTAAAACAATAATTAAGTGGCTAGGAATTACCATACAATGACCCCTAATGGTGTAACAATGTGCTATGGGATGAGATGCCTAGTTTAAAAGTATGATGAAAATTATTATGCATCCATCGACACATAATGCAGATCTTAACAACAAATATGAATCATATCATCGATATTAAAAAAAAGGTTAATCAGTGATTCAACTATATAATAATGTCTAACTTATTGTAGATTTACTCATCCATATAATAGTGATTAAATAAATTACACATCAATTTCCTATCATATTCTACAATATGGTATGATTAATATGATATCTACTACCTCATGATCATTTTTATGTTGCTAAGACCTAACTTATCCATAAGTATTACACACACACACACACACACACACACATTTATATATATCAAGCTTGTCGTAGTCTTAAAGGACTACATAAACATTTTCATTTTCTATGGGGATTTTCATGAATAAATTAAGGTATGAGAGTACAAAAAACTAAAATTCAAGCACTTTACCATGCACAACTCAAATATGTTGAGAAAATAATTAACATAATCTAAATACAACACCTACTTGGTGAGTCTGTTTGTTGATTCCCATTGCCCTTTCTCCAATGATGCTTTCCTTGCTTCCTTTTTTTAATTGATCTTCTCCAATGCCTAAGATAAACACTTTCTCCAAGTTTTTCTATATAACAATAGAAACAAATCTTCTTTTAATTTTTATTTATTTGTTTGTTTTAGTTCTCTCTTTTTTTAATTTTTTAATTTTTAGTTATTTCTTTATTTTTATCTTATTTCTTTGTCTTTTCATTTTTTTCTAAGATAATTTCCTTTTTTTAATATATTTTTAATATGGAATGCTAAAATTCTCTAATATATTAAATTAAATTGGCATCCAAATATACTATAAAAAATTTGAATGGTAATTTCAAAATTTACAAATATCTTTTATTTTAAATTTATTTTTGCCAAAAATGTTCCTACCATCAAAACATGTCAAACATACAAAACAATCCATTATAATATTTTTAACTACTCTAGGAAACCATAGAAAGCAATACTCCAAGCAAGAAATAAACACACCTTAAGAATTTTTTTTTATTGCATTCCTATCATGTACTCTCTACTACAGTGTGTGTAAGGTTGTCAGCTCTCTGAAGACTTTTGACATCTCCATCTACGTCACCCTCTCCGATGATTCTCTCCCTCTAGTACGCTCTGAGAGATGAGTTCTCCTACATCCACCTCACAACATGCAAGTAATTAAATCATAACACATGATAAACATATATCAATAAATATTTTTGAAACAATACATTAATATGATTGAAATGTAAATGCATACATTAACCAACTCACAATAAGCATTTATATATCATCATGTCTATAAGAAATATTATACTATCCCATAATAACATAAATCTTTGGCCTAGTAAAAAATATAATAAAATCTAAATTTGTTAGTTACAGATATCCATGGATAATCTAACAAGTTAGCCTAGTGAAGAATCAGGATGTAACATCATTCCCGCTTAGAGCTAGTCATCATCTTCAATGAATCTTATTCAAACATAAGTTTTGAATTGAAAACATTATTTAGTAAATAAAAAACATGATATACAATATCAAATTTAACAATAAATGAGAATTTATCTATAGAACTCACCATAGTTCTTTCAAGTTGCACTATTCCTGGAGTATTGGTCCACAATACTCTACTCTATGACATCTCCATATTAAGTGAGCATAGTTGTAAGTATTACTTACTCTGATTGGTTCTAGCATGACCACCTTAGGGTCCAAAACCATCAAGACAAGCCTACATACTATAAGACTAACCACTTCTGAAACCTTGAAGGGTGCCACATCTCTCAGTAAAGTTTCACTAACTTCCCAAGAGCACATAATATTATCATACAAGCCAAAATAAATGACTAAGGAGAGTTCCAAAAAATATTCTAGCTCTTTTTTACATCTCTCTAACCTAGAGAGTGTATTTCTGCAAGAATGATGTGTTTATGTTAATACTATTGATACTCTGTGTAGCTCTTGATAAGTATAACATGTCAATATAGTCACTACTCCATGAAGATCTTGACAAGTATGATGGTGAGTAGGAGCTATAAATACTACATTTCTAATGTATACAAAAGCATAGAATAATCGTTCTACCATATACCTGCATATGGCCATATGACTAAATTTGACAAGGTTTGCCTATCAAATCCTAGATTTGACAAGTCTCTCTATCAGATCCAACTCAGTAACAACTGAGTCAATGTGAGGCTAAGTAAGATACCATCTTATTGCTTATAACTCACATTCCTAATTCAACATTCTTCCCTTAGGTCTCCACGACCTACAATCTCAAAAATGTGCACAATGTTCAAAGAATCATAATTATATGATAACATATCATAGAAAGCAATAATATGAGCTAAATAATTTTAGATGTATCAACATACATACAAAATAAATGATACAATCAATCCGTAATTGTATTAAATTACCACTAGCTAAACATAACTAGTTTCATATTTCACAACTTAACCTATATTGTTATACTCATAGTTAAGAGGAAATAATGTTAAAATTAATATAACATATATAGGCCAAGGGATCACACCATCCCTAAAACCCTAGCAAGACATAACTCCCTACTTTCTCGACTAGAATAATACAAATTTGAAATTTATCTCACCCCTTTGATTGATAATATGTTTCACACATCCTATACTCTACTCTCTTTTGGTGAAAGGTATAAAAATAAAATTTTAAAATAATCATGATTTAAGCAAAAAGAGAAAATTATCAATCTAATCAAGGGTATATAATATCATATTAAATATAGTCAACATATAATTCTTAATCTAGAGTTAATATACATTCAAGGTTTGTCACCCCACGTGGTCTTGAATTCAAAAACTAGATCAAGTATTGACTCTAAAGAGTCATAAGTGAAAATTACATAACTATTATCTTAAAAACTCCCACATACCCTCACAAAGTAAAATAAAACATCGCAACTCAATGTTCCAAATCACTACCTACTTACCAAAACTATAAGTATGGTATCACAATCTATTCCATAATTGAGAAAGGAATATACTAACCACAAAGATATATCACTCCATCCAATTTTACAAATTTTCTATCAAAAAGAAGTAGAAGACACTGATCCCATAATCTCAAGGAAAATAAGGTCAAAACAACATTTCAAAAACAAGCTTCTACATCAAGAGAATATAGGAATCCTTTCAGTAGCTTATAATAATGTCAAAGGAGAATGAGATAATAACATCTCATCTCTAAGCTATTTAATAGAGTTGACACTCCTTTCTAACCACATAAATTAAGGGTGTCAATCCTTAAATAAAATCCTAACACATAGGGATTCTCAACGAAAACAAAAACACTCTACTCCAATAAAATTACCACCGCACTAGGTGGTACCAAAACTAAAATTGGTCTTATAAGATTTTCCATTTCTAGGATTAGTGAGCATAAGACACAAAAACTAAAGCACATATATTTAAGTGAGAAGTATCCTATGCTTATTAAACACTCACAACACAAATGGTGAAGGTGACTTGATTACCAAGAAGGGTGTAATACTCAAGGCATTTGATCCAAGTGATCGAACTATGGTAAAATCTTTTGTTCATAACTCATGAACTATGCTATATATTTACCTATCCAAACCTCGTATTCAACCATCACCATTAGGACACTCGATAAACCAACCCCTAAACAATTCAAAAGGGTACAAGTGCTTCAAATGGTACACACTCAATGTTCCCCACACACATTTCATGAATGTCACATACAATAATCATCAATCCATACAAGAGGGTTTATTAAGTATCAACAATCCAATCATGCAGTAACATAGTTCCACACTGAGGCACCACAAATATAAAATACCAGTGTAATATTTCATGTCACTAGGTTCACAATGGTGAACAAAAAGACATAAATATGCTAATAGACTCATTAGGTCCTAGATTTCGAGACACAACTTTGATACCACATGTAACAACCTTATTGGGTTAGATATAGAAATGAGTGAAGTTTTTTAATTAAATACACATATACCAAATATAGATTACACCACGAGAATATATAGAGACCAAAATAAATACACAAGGTGTGATAATAGCAACAAGAATAATACATCACATAACACTGGTCTCTAATATCATGAGGGTACACATCACAATGTGAATATAAAAAGTAACCACATTAAATATATTATAATTGTAACAAGTCTGAAACCACCGTTATCCAATTACAATAATAAGTAATTGCAACTCTTCATGACAATATTCAATGATAAGTACATTACAATACAATGTATATATAGATACATGGTTTTCCTGGAGTAGAGTTCCTGAACTCAAGTATCTGTGGCAATCTTAAGTGTCATCTCAATAAGTAGTACTATTTTGGGGAAATAGAGCATCATCTGAGTGATTTTATACACCAACCACAGATCAATGATCCCCCATACTAATCCCATCAAGAAATAGACCTCCCTTCATGGATGATTAGATAGTGACAGCACGAGAATCTAGAGAGACAAGCCAGTACCTGTTTGATGTATGATTCTAAACTAAACATGCAGTGTATCATAGAACTTTGTTCTATTACAAGATATCGCACAAACATGTGAACCACACTATGAAATGATAATGTCTCACTAAACATACTTTGTTCTAAAGTTTTACAAATAATAAATAATAATGATTTAGATCAATCAATTTCATATACACCACTTGATTGAATTGCCTTCATCTATAATTATGAGATTAGTAAGCCAGTGAAGTCCATCTCACTCCTTACTCTATATCAGCAATGTAGATTAGTAAAATGTAATTCAACCACAATATTCATTTTACATCCTACTTAGTAAACACATCATATAATATGTTATATATAGGAGTAACTAAAGGATACATATATTCTGTCAAGCATATGAATGAATCTTACCTTAATTTCTATCCCATACTAGAAATAATGACTACAATTTATACCACCCCAATAAAATATATTTAACTGTATATTTCAACTATCATAATTTTTTTCTAAACATACTACACCTATGATAACCCATATTACCATAGTCTAGTATTCTACGACATAACTACTAGTTTTTTCAAAAACAATTATATAAAGTAGTCTCAAAATCATGAAAACATAAGTTTTTATACAAGTAACTATATATAAAGAAGCAAGTCATAGTTCCCACAGAACATAATAAATACCAACACATCATTAATTAAACCCTCAAATATTACATGCACACATACACAAAATCTTATAAAATGTTAATAAAACATGCTATCCATAGCAACAACTAGCATGTATACACTAAATTAATCAAATGTAGATATGAGTTTAAGCATAATATTTATAGTATGTACCATCTAAGTATGACATAATTTTATACTGTAGTACCCTATGATATCACATACTATCAGAGGTTCCCAATTACATAATAACACATAATCCAAAATTACGATTGCAAGAATCAAATGATTCACATAGATAACAATAATCAGGGAAGTATGAGATTATACCACCCAAGTATACCTTAAATTAAACTACATACTAGCATTCAAAGCAATAAAACTTATATGCATGAATCATGATTCACTATTATATGTTAGATATAACCAAGTATTTACACATTTTAACACTCTCATAACTTGTATTGAACACAACTATTCAATAATAGTTACACACAACTAACAATTATCTTTATTTTAGTAGTGAGTCAACGAACTCATAAACCCATTATGATATTTCACTCCAACGACTCATTTTGCTTATATGAGAATTTTCCAAAGGGTTATCGCTTTTAGTTTCTAAAAAACTTAATGACTTACTCTAGACATATATTAAGCTATAAGTATAATTTTTATATAGCAGTACATTTACATCATAAATTGACACCAAATGTAAGTATTCCAATATTATGCAAAAACTAACCCTTTGTTCATTTATGTGTTTTAATCAATAATCTCTCATATTAAAACTCGGTCAATATAATCTAATTGACAAGATAATCTAAACATGAAAATAATAATTTTAAATAGAGTAGCTTAAAATTCCAACAAACTCCATTTCCATGAAACATAGAGCAACTCCAAACTAGTATTTGACATACATTCAGATTTTTGAAGGTATGCATTCGACAAGTTTTATTACTCCCAAATCCTCAATAAGGGTTATAATTCATCCATATAAAATATAACTATGATAATAATCTTCAATATACCTTACTCATGCTAAATTTATGTTTAAATCTTGGGTTTATTTTTTTTAAAGTCACATCCTATGATTTATTACTCTAGCATTGAAATATGTTGTATAATCAGAGTTTTGTAAGCAATCTAATTGATTATTCATGCATTTATATTCCATCATATATATATATATATATATATATATATATATATATATATATATATATATATATATATATATATATATATATATAATACTTTACTCATGCTAAATTTACGTTTAAATCCTGGGTTTATTTTATTTAAATTCACATCCTATGATTTATTACTCTAACATTGAAATATGTTGTATAATTAGAGTTTTGTAAGCAAACTAATTGATTATTCATGCATTTATATTCCATCCCGATATTTATATTTAATCCAAAAATAATTATCCTTTTCCATATCTAGGTGACATCACCTTTACTCTACAATTGTGAACTTGAGATAAGTAGTGTGGAAAAATTTAAAGAGAGACTCCACCACTAGTTATTCAAGGGTATACAAGCTATAAAGGCTATGTAAAACACTCCACTAACTTGGTTGAGTAGAAGCACTAGCATCCCTTAACTAATACAGTTAGTTTAAAATATAAAATTTGGTATGGTTACATCTATCCAAGCCACAAGAGTTACCTTTTCCTTGCCATTTTGTCTTTCACGTAGTTTGCCAACTTCCATCGCATATACAACTAACTCTCACTATTGTCCTCAGACAACATGAAAACAACTACCATACAGATTGAGAGTTAATCGGGCTTAATTCCAAGTTTTCTTTTCCCATCTTCATATGTATATAATCTCTAAACCATAATCAATAAATGATATGATATGTATGGATAGTTCACTGTAATTAACTAAGTCATAGCACTTATTATACAAGTCAGCAAATAGCCACTTTAAAAATTAATATGAATCACTTAACACATTTATAGGAAAAGAAGATAGCGTATAGATCTATTTGCAATAAAATGAGAATATAGGGTGTTTTCCTAATTATCTGAGAGTTCAAAATAGCCTCATCCCTACTTTTAGTGTAAGATGGATAAACCCGAAGTTTACCCCCAAAAGGAAATATACTAATGTAAATTATGTATCAATCCTTGGATTATGTTGCACAGTTATTTATTACAATGATGGATGTGATTTCTTTAGTCAACTCTCAATAATAGATCCCTTAAATATCATAAGGCACCTTTTCATCTCACCAAACATGCTACCTATAGGTTTATTATATTGTCTTGACTAGACAATTGGAAGGTATGTCAACTTTCTGGTAATTATATAGTGACTCCGTTTTTTAATGGTTGAATACAAATTAAATATTTATCCAATGAATTAAGCATAAGTCAACTTAGCCAAAATAAAAATTAGAAAGTCAATTATAAAATATATTTATTAAAATATATGCAGCGTTGTTGGGGATGCCTATTTATGGTGACACCTTTCCCTTAGAGTTTGATGTCATACTTCAAATAACGAACTTTACATAAAATAGTCACTCATGAATAATAACCAAGTTTTAGAACAACAATTAAGTGGCTATGAATTACCATACATCGACCCCCAATGGTGCAACAATCTTGTATGGGATGAGATGCCTGGTTTAAAAGTACGTTGGAAATTATTATGCATTCATTGATGCCTAAATGCATATCTTAACAACAAATATGAATCATATCATCGATATCTAAAAAAAGGTTAATCAATGATTCAACTGTATAATAGGGTCTAACTTATTATAGATTTACTCATCCATATAATAGTGATTAAATAAATTACACATCATTATCCTATTGTATTATATAATATGATATGATTAATATGATATCTACTACCTCATGATCATTATTATATTGCTAAGATCAAACTTATCCATAAGTATTACATATATATATTATATATCAAGAATGTTGTATTCTTAAAGAACTATATAAATATTTTCATTTTCTACAGGGATTTTGATGAATAAATTTTGGCCCAATAGTATAGAAAACTAAAATTCAAGCACTTCACCATGCACACAACTAAAATATGCTGAGGAAATAATTAACATAATCTAAATATGACACCTACTTGGTGAGTTTGTTGTTTATTCTCATTACCCTTTCTCCAATGTTGCTTTTCTTGCTTCCTTTATTTTTACTAATCTTCTCCAATTCCTAATATGAACACTTTCTCCAAGTTTTTCTATATAACAATAGGCGCAAATATTTTTTTATTTCTTTATTTTAATTCTCTCTCTTTTTTTTACATTTTCTGATTTTTAGTTATTTCTTTCTTTTTATCTTATTTCTTTATCTTTTCTTTTTTTTAAGTGGGATGATCATTTAGAAAGAGACCCACCAATTATAACATATCATATTTCATCTCGTTACAATTTACAATTGTCATTTGACAAGAAATTATATTGGTTTATAGAATTATTCATGAAGTTATAAATATCGTTATAACTTTCTTAATTGTTTACATTGAGTATAACATAAAATACTACTAAGGTGTCCAAGTTTGATGTTGTAATTGAGGGTGTTACAAATGCCATAAATTTAGAATATATTGATCATTAGTAATATCAATAGGAACCAAAGAAGTTGTATTAGTCATAACAATTACATGTTGATTATTTTTATGAGGTATGCTCTCAATTGTAATCTTATCAAAGTATGTCATTGAGATTTGTACCATGTCTTGGTATTAGATGAAATTTTCCTCCTTCTGATAAACATCCAAACCCTGGTTAAAAATAATTTGAGAATTGCCATATGCTTTAAGAGACTTTATTTGTAATTTGTATGTAGCATATAATCTTAGAATTAATGCTTCATATTCCACAAATTATGTGCATCGAAATCCCAAGAAATGTGCCAATGGCATGGTTGTCCCTAAGGAGTGATTAGAAAATTTTATTCCCTAGCGCCATAAGAAATTTAGATCCATGAAATTACATAGTCCATGTATCATCATCAATATGATATATAGTAATGTCATTTCAAAAATTATCATTGATTGGTGTTGTATCAAAAAGTTGTGTTGTAGCTAATTGATTTACAATTACCTTCTCTTTTATGGATATTTGAGATTTAATCTTTAGATCAGATTACATGAGTAACCTTAACCAATTTATTATGTCTTGATAAATATAGTTTCTAGATGAGCTATCTTAATGGATCCACCTTTGCGATTATATGTGTCTCATTATTAAGCATGTAGTGTTGAAGTTTTTGCATTGTGATAAAAAAATGGCCAAGCACAAATTTTCCATTGCATTATAATTAATTTCAAAATCCAAAAGAGTAATACTAACATAATAAATATCACATTATTTTTTATCATCATTGTGTTATGCCAAAAAATATCATAATGCATGTTTTATCATAAAATATATAACAACGATGACTTATCTAAAATGGGAGGCATCATGATTGGTGGATTGAGTATATATTATTTGATTTCATAGAAAATATTTTGACAAAGTTCACCCCAATCAAAATTTGTATCTATCTATATTTGTTATTTTGAATGGTTATGTTTTAATTGCTAACTAAGCCACAAAACATTTGATTGTTTGTATTCTCCATTTTAAACACCTTAACTAATTTAAACCCTTGGATGGATGCATTTTCACTATTGAATTTAACTTATTTGGTTAAAATTTTATACCATGTTGAGATATGATATAACCCAAAAATTTCCTTGAGGATACCTAAATACACATTTATTTTGGTTTAAGTGAACAATATGTTTGCATAAGTATTAAAATATCTGACATAAACATGTGGCATGATATTTTAAATGTTTAGTTTTTTCAAGTAATTCATCCACTTAATCTTATATAGTTTTATATTAAAAATCATGGAATATGTGTGTCATATCCCTTTGATAAGTGGCACCTATGCTCTTAAATCCAAAGGGCATGACCACATAACAAAATGTCTCCCATGATGTTGTAAATGTAGTTTTAGGTTTATCCTTAGGATTAATATTTACTATTAGAATGCTTCAGTAAAAATAATAGTACAAAAAAAATTACATGAGATTACATAGCAAGCAGTCAGTTGGAATTAATGGCTTACATTCCTTGTTGGAAGAATGAATCGAGATCAAAAAAGAAACATCAACAAAGCACAAAAATTAGAAAAAAATAACCAAGTAACTAAAAAAGACACAACCATATATTAAACACATTCTATTTCACCAAAAAGAGGAGGTGGAGGATATTCCTTAGGCAGTTGAGCACTCCAATAATAAGGCTTAGTCAAAGGAAGATTATGAGCCACCCATCCATCCATGAGGTCTAGAGGAACCAAATAAATAGTAATTCCCCACCTAGGAGGAGGTTTTATAACACTACCAATATATTTAAGACCAAGAGCATGTGAACCCCATTAAGACAAACCAGCTATAGATTTACCATGAGGAGGTGGCATACTCCAATCTCCCCCATTGAGGAGGAGGGGTGGAGAAATAACTGCAACTATGTAAGTGACTCCATCTATGTTTGGGCACTAGTGGTAAAGAGCCCTATGGTGTAAAATTTGAGGGGACATAACTCATAGCACAAGAGACACTCCTCCAATGGTCAAGCAACTCCTGTAAATGCCTAAGATCCATGACCATCATTTTATCTTGGGCTTGAATATTCATAAAATCCAAAGATATCATAGGTACCTTGTCATTAATGGTATAATGATAAAATATTAATTTATTGTTAAACAAATTATTGTTTCTATCTTTCCATAGTTGAAACAAAATAATATCTCTAAAAAAGTTCCATAAAAAAGCTTTATGTCAACCAATTTTCAAAATTCCCAAAGAGGGCCAAACACCATGATAAAGGCTCATGATGGAAGGGCTAAAAGAGACTGTGTATCCATTGTAATCAAATTGAGCTTTGGGACATGCCCAAAATATTTGATTAAGGGACTATGGTCTGGAATAGGCAAGAAAATTGGGTTTGACAAGTCTAAGCTTAGAAACATACTCTCCAAGAGGAAGGCCTAGATATGATAGACACCACAAAAATGAGTGAGCTTGGGCTCAAGATTAGCACTTCATATTCTATTGAGTTAGTGTTAGCACTCTAGGTTACACCCTCACTCAAAGGAGGAGTGTTCAAGTTCTACTTCCAAACCTAGACTAACATGGGAATGGTCTAAGGCTATGGTTGCCTCTATCTAGACCAAACCTCTAAGATTTTTAACATGACTAGCTTCTCTGATGCATCATTTTGGACCTTTGTTTCTAAAACCTAAAGTTAGTTGGGGTGAAAAGGGAGAAGAAGATTGCATAAAATGAAACCTATCCTATGTTGTGGTGATGCACCAATAATTTAACATACCCACTCTTAGGTTTGAACTCTTTAACACACTAGTAAAATATGAAAATAATACAATGCTCACTATGTTTTCTATGTAATAGTATTTTGTATAGAGGTCTATTTGATGCACTCAGATTAGGGAGCAATGAAAGTAGGGTTTAGTTAAAGACACTTAAGTTTGGTTGTCCCCTATGTGCTTGAGAGGTCAATGTTAAGACACCCTTTATGACATGCAAAGAAATTTCATAGCACCTAGGTTGAGTTTGGGCATACAAAAGGAAGATAACATTCATAGTTGCATATTAAACAAACATATAACACTAAATATAGATTATCAAATGAGTACCAAAATCTCTATTCACTACTCCAAGAGGTGTCTAATATAATTCTGGCAGAGTCTAGTCATACCAGCCTGAGGGGTCCAAAATAATAGCTAAAAGGCTATACTTATAGAAAAAGGGAAATAAGAGAGAGGGGATTTTGGTACTCAAAGAGTGGAGGAAAACCCTCTAGATCAAGGAGTGAGGTGGTAGCCTTTGATTATATTTTTCATGCATTTATTGATCAACAAATTGATCTCTTGTTGTCCTACTAATCCCTGAGCTCCTCTCATTAGTTGAGAGTGTTCTACTAGAGACAAGGGTTTATTACATGATCAAGTCCATTTGAGAAGAAACAAAGCCCCTAAAAACCTCTCCAAGTACCATCTCACTACCTCAAGAACCTAAATCCATTTGTTGTACCTATGAGTATCATCCTTGAGACCTAATATTAACAATCATGCCATTTCTTGGGTGACAAAGTACCTACTTTATTGATGATGGTCACCCTTGCATTTATTACATATTCACCCATTTCCATATCTAGATCATAGGTCCCACCTATAGATGGAAAAATAGTCTAAAAACATTGGTTTCCCTATAGTATTGTATATTAAATGGACCTATGGATCATTTTGTGCCTTCTATATTATAATAGGTTCAAATAAACCTATTATATCTCTATGAGGACCAAGAATTCATTATACATAGATCCTTCTTTAACCTAGTGAAACAGTCAAAAGAAAGAACCTTGTAAGCTTTAACTTATCAAACCAAAGATCAATATAAGATCCAATGATGGTCCCTTTATATGATTATAATCCTATTCCATCAGCTAGACCACTCTATGACATTTGAACCAACTCTAATGGTGTTAGGAAGACTCTACAAAACCTTGCTTTCCATGGTCAAAAATGGATTCTTGACCTCTATTGAAAACCCATGGGTTAACCTTTGCTCTAATTGGCTATAAAAATCTAAATTTGATCATTTACACATTGACTCGACTCACTCCATCGATATGCCTGTACATGGATGCCCATGAGTCATCAGATCTTCCTTGAAATGTCAATTTTGTCTTTGCTTATGCCACATGTTGAATGTGCCTTAATCCTCAGGATCTTGATGTCAGTCTATAACTTTACACACTTATGCCATGTATCAACCCCTCAAAATCTCTTACTATTTGATTAATCTCATGTAATTGGACTGAGATGTATGATCGATCAAGGACCATTGTTCTTATTGAGACCTATTATTTGAAAGCCAATGATTAGTTCATAGTCTAAAGAATGACAGTCTGTAGGATATATTTTAATGTTTACACGACTATCATTGATATTCATGTGATGTCAAATTTAAGCTCAAAATTATGTCTATGTGAACATCTTACTGCAGAGGTCCATCTTTGAATATTTATATCTTGAGCCAGAAAGCTCACATAGGTCTAAATTTTTTTGAGGATATGCTAACATGTAAATCTATAATTTCACTTGATATATTGGTCATGTGAGTATTCATGAGTGATGTTATAAGTACAAATTTTGGTTATTCCACTTGCTCTTGCATGATGTCATAGTGATGGTCGAGCTCATATGACTAACTATGGGAAAACTGGCAAAAATTCTTGGGAGCCCAAATTTGTACATGCATAACTCCATTTGTGCTTTGACAAAGGACCTTAAACTTGGTACATATCAACTTGGGATCAACATGAACAAAACCAAGTGAATACTTTCCCCTCTAACTACTGCATGTGCTAGATATTGCTTTGTGAAAGTGCTCACTCAACTCTGCTAGAGCTTTCTTGAAAATGGCTAAGTATGGGAAAACAAGCAAGAAGTGAATGAGGAGCCAACTTTGGACCTTTATAACTTTATTTATGATTTTTTAGAGGACTCAAAACTTGGTACATATATTATATGGATTAATGTGAACAAACCCATATGATCATTTCTTCCTGACTTGTCCACATGTGGAAACTATGATGTTATCAAAGTGTCCACTCAAAATTTATGCCATTAGGCCCAAGTGTCTCAAAGAACACCATGAATAATATAAATTGATCCTAGGAACTCTTAATCCATTCCAACCATTTTTGACATCCCATGGGGCTATAGAAATCTATTTCTATCCTTAGGAAATGACAATTTACACTTTAGGTGAACTCAAAGTGTGTTAAAAGCCTTGTGAGAAAAATTGAGATCCTTAGACCACCTCTTCCATTCAAAGCCTTATTTATTTAGACATAATCTTGGTATTTTATCCAAAATGGCTAAAATTTTTGGTGACTCACAAGGAAGCATACCTGCTATGCTTGGAGAACCCATACCATGTGCCAATCTTGTTCTAACCTCTTGAAATAGAACAAAGACCAAAAGGAGAAAAAAAAATAGAAGGGGAACCTAAAATACCAACACAAGGACCAATAACCTACATAACAACAATGGAAGGAACCAAAACAACCTAAAAGCTTAGGAAAAGCACATATTTAGAAGAAAAAACTAACTACTAAAAAACTAACCTATATTGACTTCATTCCCCTAGGATCAAATGGGAATTTATTTGATGCAGCATGGATCTTTTAAACATTATTACTTCTCTTTGATGGCATCTTCTTGTAGATGGGAGTAAATGGACACTGATGTCTTCTTGATGATGCAACTGGGCCTCTTGTATCCATTCTTGGGTGTAGGGATTAAAGATATGGATCCAAAACCCAATCATCTTCCTCTCAAACTCTTTTTTCTTGCATCAAAATTTCTCTCTCTACCTCATTATTCAAGGGTTGCAATTGACTTTGTTCCTTAGACTTCAAGTGGCCAACTATCACAACATCCTTGATGAGCTCTTTTTCTTTGGGATTTGGTTGATGTAGTGGTGAGGCATCTAGGTTCAATCAAAATTCCTCTAAGTCTTTCCCAAAATGACATCTCATCTTCGTTAATGTACAAACCACAAGACCTTTTTGTATTTATGTCATCGACCTACAAGACATTTGGTTGATTTCCCACCTCTTTCTCTTGGAAAAGTTCAGCACAAGGCTCTTGGTCAATTGAGGTTTTCTCATCTTCTTCATCAATAGAGAGGGGTGATAAGTTATCAATTCATTCAAGCTCTTCTTGAATTGGCATCTCTAAATTTTCACTACTTTCCTCATTTTAAACATTATCTTGTTATTAAATCTCATCACTCAAATCTACCACACTCATTTTTTTAATCTCACCTAAAAATTCCAAATATAAGTGTTTCCAATGGTCTTTCAATGGATCCTTGACCCCAATACCAATAACATTATTATGAATGCTACCAACCAAATAATCTCCTAGGAAAACATCAACTTGTGTTTTACTTGCCTCAACTACATCATTAAGGCATTGTATTTTCCATTTATCACTTAATTCCTATTCGTGCTTACCTTCTAATCCATCAGGGTGTATAGGGGTTCTAATTTGGATTTATTCTTTATAGACACTAGAAGTGTCTTCTCTAACATGCCCTTGAGGCTCAACTATAACTATATCACTGTCAATCTCCTGAATGACTGGGCCTTCCTCTATCAACTTAGGTAATTTTTCCACCATGTTGGAATGGTCCAATTCTAACTTTGGTGTACTTGATTGTTATTGAAGAGAGGAGGGGGTGGGTGGGCAGTAGATAACATCAAGCTGCTTGATGTTGGAAAGGGTATTTTTACAACTAGGGATCTTTAATGCTCTTTTAGGAATCTTTTGGGATTGAAAAGAGATGTGAAAAGGGGGAATAGGTGTTTGAGTAACAATAGATGAAGGATCAATGACAACCTTTACACCTTCTCATTATTTTTTATCCTCCTTGTCAAGGGTGGGCATGATGAAATTAAGATCCATGGCCCATGAAGGCTTCCATGTGGGCATCACATTAGGTTCTTTGGCAGGTATAAGATCTTGAGCATAAATAGATTACTTTGGAGAAGGTGAGTGAAGGCAAATTACCTCTTGATTGGTTGGGAGAAGAGGCTAAATGTGGAACTTAGTAAGTGGCTCAGACTTTATTTTCACTTGCACACCATGTTCAAGCTTGCACACTATATGAGACAAGTCTTTGAAAAAGTACCCTCCAATCTTAGTCATGAAGTCACTACCCAAAAATAAGGCATGATGAGACAAAAAATCTATTACCATAAGGTGTTGTACAGCTAAAATATTGGTGTAGGCATGAAAAGTAAGTTGAAGGATTGTAACAATGCCACATAATTTCGTGGGAGACCCATTCCATTGTAAACCAATGTTAGGTATAGGTTCATACCTCAAATTCAAAGTATCTGCTACTGATTTAGGGATAATAGAGAGATTTGCCTTGTCATTAAGTGAATAATTATGGACCAAGAAATATACTATGAGAAAGGAGGCAAGAAAGGGAGATGGGGTAACCAATTTAGTTGATTATGGCTAGTTTTTAGGAGTATTTTGGTGAGGGATAAGAGTTTGGTATTCTCCCCTTTTATATTATCTAAGGCTCTCTTGCAACCCATCTCTTTCTTTTTGTAGTCTCCCAATCTCTAAATGAAGGTAGTCATTATTTGGTGCAGGTAGATTGGAAGGGGCAAGAGGTTGATAAGAAGACTATCTATGAGGATGAGGAGGTTACCATGGAGGTGGAAGGGGTTGAAAGTATGGTAAATGTTCTTGATAATATGGAGGATGTGGATTATATGAGTCATCTAGGATATGGTAAGGTGGATATGGGGGTGGATAGTATAAATATTCCTCATAGGATGTCATGTATCCTTATGTAATATGTGAACTAAATTTAGAATCAAGATAAAACTTTATTACCTCTATAAACATAAAACCACTAGTACCTCTGAACTTGAGGTTGATTGCAAACCTCCTAAAGATGCTTGACTCTAACCAAGATGTTTGCAGATGATGTTACTGATGTCTTTAGATTTCAAATGCCCTCCCATGATTTCTAAGTATGCTTTAAGGCACTTGAAAGTGGTCCCACTAGGTATGCCTTAACTATTATCACTCCAGGACTTGAACACTCCTCCTTTCAGCTAGGGTGCAACCTGGAGTGCTAACTAGTTAGGTAAGTTGAGTCATTGGCGAGGAATTAATATTCAAACACATATTAAGCTTACCTAGATCCAAAGAGAATGGGTTCATGATTTGATATAGGAGGCTTTGAGAGTAGTTATTTAAATTAGTATCATAATTCTATCTCAAATCTTTCCACCAAGCATGTGGAGATTACAAACCAAATTTTTGAAACATAACATCTGACATTAAATCTTGAGTATGAAGAACAATAAGTAAATTAAAATTGTTTAAATTAAATTATAATTATTTAACATTTAATCTCATAGGGCCTCTATATCACTCTTTCTAAATATGTTTAGCCAAGGTGTAAGACATTTTTTAATTCCATTCTTGAAAAGTCTCAAATCTTTCGTACCATGTAACTCTACTAAAATAGACTAGTATTTGTCATAACACGAGACCACTAGAGGTTATGGTCATTGAAGGGAAGACCACCAAAAAAACCATCTCCAACTCATTTTAAATAAGGTTTGATAGATTCAAAATCTTTCCAAATACATTTATCAATAAAGGATTCCTCAATTTTAATTTGGGCAGGAGTGATTAGCAATGTGTGGAAACCAATGTTTTTCCAACTAGAGTTACATAGGGATATCTAAAATAAATATAGTGTCATATAAGAATTTTATAAGATTAATTACATTCAATATCTCTAAAAAATCATTTATCAAAAATGTGAATGATCAACCTAGATATTAATAATACCCATACCTCCTTTATTGTGAGGCAGAAATAAGATATCCCAAGAAACCTTGTGGAACACTTGAGTATTCTTGGCATTAGATAAGAAAAAATCTTTGAGAATCTCAGAATAATTTTTATATGAGGCTTTATAGGGGGACAAATAATAAACATTAATAATGAAACAAATTGAGTTCACGCTTGGAATTTCCCTCATAAAGAGAGGGGCTTGGTGACCCAATACTCAACTTTTTCTTCACTCTATTAATGACATAGTGCCAAAGCTTGGCAAGGGAAATATTGAAGGCAAAGGGAATGCCCAAATTTTGAATTGTTCCCCTAAATGAATCCACTTCCACTTGTAATGGTGTAACTAATCTATCATGGGCATCATACTTTATCTATAGCATTGGGTTTTATTATGTTGCCTAGAACTAGAAGCTTTGAAAAAAATGTCTAGGGAATGTAAGGCCTCCTTAGAATATTTTTCTTGTTATTCAAGAGTAAGAAAAGTATCAACATCAAAATGGTCATTTATGATTTTAGAATATCTATCAATAATAATTATGCCCTTTATGAGACCTCGTTCATATCTATGTACCAAAAGATATTCAAGGTACTCAATAGACAAAACATAGGGCTGGCACAAGAGGATAACCTTTTTGTATAGAGGAAAAAAGGCCAAAAATATTAGACTTGATCCCATTTATAGTGATACAAGACAATGCATCTAAGAATAAATTTTGGACAGCCGAAATGAAAAAAAATTCCAAAGCCAAGAGCTTGAAGCATATAAATAATAAAAGGCCACTTGATCCTATCATAACTTTTTTAGAATCTAATTTGATAAAAATGGTTCATTGACGAGAGTATCTCACCCACTCCATTTCTTCCCCCAAAAAATAAGGTTGTCTATATATATTTGTTTTTTATCAAACTCATTTGCTATAGTTTTAAAATGGTAGGTAAAATGAGCTAGAGGTGGTTATCAAGAGTTTTAGCAAGGATTTTATATGACACATTGATGAGGGTGATGGGGCACCAACTGGTAGTAAGCTTAGGGTCACCAGTCTTGGTAATAAATTTGATGTTGCATTTAATATTAAGATATCCCAAATATTTTTTCTATAAATATTATTTGTAAAATTTTAGTAAGTCAAGCCAAAAAAATCTCAAGTAGATTTATAAAATTCACCTGGGAAACCATCAATGCCCAAAGCTTTATCCTTACTCATGCAATGCAAAGTAAGAAAAATATCATCAAGAAAGAATGGATAATCACATAATTTTTGGTTAGTGAGACTAAGCTTGTGAAAAACAACATCTAAACATTCTTGCAAAGACTTAACTCTCTCCACTATTTATAGTGGTCCACAAAAGTAATGGAGATGTTAGGGAGATTAGTAAGTCTTGTTGAGTTGATTTGATGGCCTTAATCTGGTCTCAAGCTTATTTGTATTTAAGATATTTAAAGTATTATTTGGAGGCCTTATCCCAAATTTTTAGCCTATGAAGGACATCATGAATTTACACCTCTCTAACCGCATGGATATTCATAATTTCGATTTGGTGCTTGAGAGAAACTACCTATAATTATGAATTAAATAAATTGTTCTCAAGGAAAGAAGATATTATATAGTATTTTTTGAGCACAATGCCATATGTCTACTTCTAAAATCACATTGTATATTTACCATAATGGAGGAAAAAGGTGGTGGTGTGAATGATGGCCTTATTCCACCACTCACTCCAACTAGTAGCATAAGGTAGACATGGCATAAGATTCCAAACTCTGCAAATGAGACAGATGGTGCCCTTATGGTAAAGGAGGGAAGTATTAATAAATAATTGATTGTATGGCACTTTGAAGTGATTATCACTCCACTCCACTCTATAAGTGATGATATTGTGGTTAGGTAGAACATATTCATAATGTACGAAGATGGGTTGTCTTTTATAAAGAGAAAAAGATAAGATGTGTGCTCAAAAATCATAAAATGGTCTAACCTCTTAATGACCCTATTGACATTAGTGTCGACATAAACTATATACTATGTTGTGAGTTCATAGTTTGATTGTTTTAGATAGTGTTGATGTTCCACATGGGAATTATCTCATAGGTTAATTTAACATACATTGATTTATTTTAACATAGATAAATAGAACACTGATAATACATAATACAGATAATGATGCATGATTTTATTCCTTAATGTATGAACTAAATATAAATGAAAAGATAATGAAATAATCTAAACTAAATTCAACTAAAGATAGAGAAACAAATGTAGAAAACAATAATCAAAACTTCACAGTTGAGATATAAAAATCCTCCATTATGATTTGAATCTATTTTGCTCTATCAAGAATATGGTGCTCACTCCTCCAATGCAAAGAGAGAACGGGTAGTGTTTCGGTGAAAAAGGGATGACTTTGATTCACTTAAATGTGATTGTGATCTCTCAAGATTCTATGATTGATTGTGATTTCTTCAAGATTTGTGATCATTAAAAATGAGGATTTACAAGCTTTTTTATAGAAGCCTAGAAAATGACCCAATGGTGGAGGATCATTTAGACTTTTTCAATGTTCCAAATGATCAATGATTGAGGATGAGTCCTCATCCATGAGGATGGATACTGCTTCAACTTGGTGGAGCAAAAGGAGGGGTTGGTTAGTTGACTCAACAAGACTTTGTCAAAATGGATTGACAACTTAGAGGAGGAGTTACAAGAGGTGGAGACTTTCATGTATTTGGCTAGGATGAGGGAGAGAAAGGTGGGATAGGTTTGAATAGGTGGAAAATTCAGAATTAAATAATAAAAATAAAGATTAAAAGGTGCATAATTAATTTATTCAAAAATGTTTGAATTAATCAATTATTTGATTTTAAGAATAAATGTTGTTTATTAATTTAAGAAGAATGATTAAATGATTTAGGTGCATTTTGACACTAAATGAAATTTTGGTGTCTAAATTTGCCTCTCTTTGAAATGGTGTTGTGAAGCAATATTATTTTGAAGAATAGAAGAAGTAGAATGTTGATGATAGAAAATCAAAAATTTGCCCCAAATGAATAAAAATGAGTGTGTTGATGCCCCCTCGAGGGTTTGTGCGAGAAACAAACAAACACTCAAAATTGATGAAAAAAAGAAATAGGTAAATGGATGAATGAAAAATCAAGTTAATTTAGAATTGATGTAAAATTAGAACGATGTTGGTAATGTAAAAGAGTGCCCCTAGTTAATAAAAACTAGAGATTTGATTTGAAAATCAACAATTTGACCACTCAAAGATTGCATGCTTATTGTTATTTGCTAATGACTCAGGGGTTGATTGAGTAGATGTGGGAATGATATATCCCAGCAATGATAAACTATTGATATATAAATATAAAAAGGTATTGAGTTTGTAAATTATTGTGGATTTTAAGATGATAAATGATTGCAAGAGTTTGAAAATAATCTTGAAATAATGTTGATTTAATGTCATTTATAATAGATTGAGAAGAAAGATAAAAAAAGCTTAATGGGGGGATGTAATAGTTAGGGGGTAAAAAGATATAAATAAGACCTTGGATGATTAAGAAATTTATTTGTGCAAATAATATTCAAAGGTTATGGTTAAAGAATTGTTTAGTGAGAATTTTGCTTTGAGGCTGGTGAAGAAACATGGATCATATTCCTCACCACGAGCATCGAATGAAGTGAGTTAGGCATTTTCAAAGACCTAAGAGGAGTGGGCCTTAGTGAGTCTCTTTGTTTATTATTTTTTTAAAATTTATTAACATTTATTATGATTTAAAAATTAAGAAAATGATTTTTCCATTTCTAACATTGTGATTTCATCGTCAATTTCAATGATTTCACTAGGGTAAATAGTGAAATTGTTGAACATCATAGCAAATTCTTTAAATGGTGTAATGATTTTATTTTTGGGGATTTTTGAAATTTCACCATTTTGGGTCATAGTGAAATCATTGAATAGGGAAGTAAAATCGTTAAAGAGCATAGTGATTTCATTGTAGAGAATAGTGGTTTTGTTAGCGACAGTTTTGTAAAGGATAACAACGAATTCGTTGCATGCAGAAGCATTTTTTTTAAGATTTAAAAATTTTAGGGTTTTTTAAAATAAATAATGATGGTATGAAATAATATAAAATGTATGATGAATAATAATTAGATGGGATAAAATGAAGGTGTGTAATGTTTGTTTTAAAATGTGTACTAAGCTAATTATGTTAATTTGTAAGAGTTATTACTAGTGATAGTGATATGGGAGTGTAGATCACACGTAATGGTACAAATGTCTAGCTTCATAGAGGAATGAGTAGGGAGTCCTAGAGGCTATAGGGCTAGATTACATTTCTCAAATGCCTAAGGTGCGAGCTGATATAGCTTTATTGACTGCATTAGCAAAGATGTGGCATATTGAGAGGAGTACATTTCACTTAGTGACAGGTGAGATGACAGTCATACTAGAGGATGTCTATTAGATACTTGCGATTATTATATGAGACAGACTAGTGTATTGAGGATAGGGTCCATATGATGAGACATTATATCAGATATTTGATGAGGGCATGATCCTAGTTTTGAGAGGTAGGATCGATGTCTACTTTTATTGGGATTTAGAGATAGATTCTCTTACTATTATTTTGATGGTTATTGTTAGTGACATGTTACTTCTTAATAAGAGTGTTAGAATATGTTTGATTGGTTTACTATATGTTATCAGTGACATGATAGAGATGGAAGAGAGGTTTTCATGGGTTCCATGTGTCTTAGTGAGTCTATATCATGATCTACATCACTTTGTCTATTTAGGTCAGGTAGAGATAAGACCTTCTACACTACTACAGGTTTGGTGTTGGGAGCATATCATGATTGAGAGACTTGGTGGATGCCTAAGCATTCAAGAGAAGGGTGAGCCAATGGCATAATCATGGCATGTGGTCCTAGGGATATGGAGACCACACTTGGGTGACTTAGAGTTTTATAAGAGAGCTATAGATGAGTTAGGTGATGATCAAATCACTTGGAGACCATATATAGATATTATATGGGATTTGCCTCATGAGAAGATACAAATGGACTATGTGATGACCTTGTGCTAAATCATCAATATATATATATATATATATATATATATATATATATATATATATATATATATATATATATATATATATATCATAGAGAGATATAGACTAGATAGGGTGATGAGATAGTTTAGTGTGGGGTAGCACATTCCAACTAGGCCACACATGTTTGCTTGATCAGTGTGGGAGAGACTGTATTGGGGTACACCTAGTGATCCTATGATTATTGAGAATATTGGATACATGTATAGATAATGAGATGGAGGGATATGAGAGATGTTAGAGACATAGGGGTTGTGGATTGATATGCAAATTGGTGGGCATAATAGAGATAGTGAGATTGACATTGCCATATAGACCACCATGGACATGGAGATAGAGGCTAGTAGATATCTTGAGTAGGTAGCCAAGAAGTACAAGTTTAGGAGCATGTATTAAGAGGGTTGTCATGGGTGATAGGGGATGATCATGTCTAGGATGTCAATCAATGGAGATTATCTAGATGTAGGACGTACCTATTTCCAAGGTAGAAGACATGGATATTATATGGGAGGTAGGTGTTGATATGGATTTAGATGCAGAGTAGGGGATAGGAGGGGATACTCCTATTATATAGGTAGAGAGTGAGGAGGAAGATATAGGACATGAGACTATGGCTAGAGGACCATAGATTACACATGCAGAGAGAGGAGATATTTCAAGTTCATCATGGGCTATAGAGGAGCATGCTATTATATAAAGACTACGAGAGGAGATTCAAACTAGAGATAGAGAGATTGATGGATTACTATAAGCTAAGGTACATAGGTTATAGGAGATTATGAATAGGATGGATGGGACTAATATGGCTAAAGGAAGGATGAAATGTGATGCAAAGACATAGATTCTAGATTACACACCTCTTATATAGTGGTATAGATAGGAGAGAGACACAACTCGTATAGAGCTTATACAAGTGAGAGTATAACTAGATGGAGAGGTATAGTTGGCTACCTTAGATAGGGTTATGAGGGATATGGAGTAGGATACCTATTATAAGAGTCTATATGAGGGAGATATACCACTAGATTAGCATGCATCATCTTTCATAGAGTACTCTATGAGATGATCAACATCTACTAGATTTGTGTGGCTAGTGGAGTCAAAAATATTAGTGGGACATGTACCAAGAGTGATGGGTCTACCATGGAATACATCACAATGTGTAGAGTTATGCTTGAGAGTGGATAATACATCAAAAGGATAGGATGAGACTTAGCTCTAGCTTGGATTATGAGACATTTTTGATATATATATATATGTATATATATATATATGTATATATATATATATGTATATATATATATATGTATATATATGTATATATATATATATATATATGTATATATATATATGTATATATATATATATGTATATATATATATATGTATATATATATATATATGTATATATGTATATATATATATATATGTATATATATATATATATATATATATATCTACTATATGCTAAAATCAAACATATATGCAGGAAGTATAAACAATGATATCCATGTGTCCATCCATATCCGTGAAAACTACTAAAGTAAAGTCCGTAGTCCATAGTCTAAAAGTCATCATCATCATCATCATCATCATCATATATATATATATATATATATATATATATATATATATATATTATGATGATGACTTTTAGACTATGGACTATGGACTTTACTTTAGTAGTTTTCATGGATATGGATGGACACATGGATATCATTGTTTATACTTCCTGCATATATGTTTGATTTTAGCATGTAGTAGATTTATTTATTTCTAGCATTTTACTATTGTTTATTTATTATGGATGCATTACTTGACATATGAATGAATTATTATGATGATGAATGAGACATTGCTACATAACATGGATTTCCATTCTTTGCATTGGTATTCTAAAAATGTTGGTGTATTTTGAGAAACCTGATTTTTAATATAGCATAAAACACAGTATCACTAATGATATTGAATAATCATGATGAATGTTGATGTTTTAAGCATGTTCAAATAAAAAAAGAATAAATTGTGATATTACAAATTACATCATGATATATCGATAACCATACTATGTATGCATTACACAAAATAGTCTTTAAAACACATACAGAAAACAATAAAAAAAAAAGACAAGAAGATTAATCTAGATAAATAAAATGCATACATAATAAAAAATGAGCAATGCAAATAAACATAAATAAACAAATGTAAATGAATAACTATGTTATTTGATTAATGCAAACAAATGTATTCTAAACAAATGGATAAAGAAAGAAACAAGAAGAGACTTGAAAAAGAACCAAGAATAGCTAGAGATAATAGGAAAGAAAAAGAACCAACCTAAAGAAATAAATAAAATGAGAAAAGGAACCAAGTAAATGGCTGAGAGAAATAAATAGTACAACATAAAAAAAAATATACAAAATGACCATGGCCAAGAGCAAGGTTGAGAACTAGATAGACAAGGATGAAGCCATAGAAGGAGAAAGGCTCAAGGATAAAATTTTACGGAGTAGATGATGGTGAAGGTGGTGACTGATTTGACCATATAGACCCTATGTCTCTAAGAGCTACCTACATAACTCACTTAGATAATGTCTATGTGTGGATATCAGGCTATATGTAGTTCTCCCAAATGTGGGAAATGATGAGAAAGGTAGATGATTGATAAGTGAAGTGAAATGTGTATGATGAAAATGATGCGTAAGTGACCCAACCAAGAACAAGTGAGTAGAAGGTAAATGTGGTGGAGGTTGTTGTTACAATTTGGAGCATGTGTATTTGGTTTCTTGGTGTTTGTACTTTTTTGGATGTTATTATTATTATTTTTGTATGTTTTTGCAATGTTTTACTAAAAGAAATGACATTGGTTTCCTTAGACATGAGCAAGAATACAAGCTTACTAAATCAATATAAACCCTAAACTTGAGCATACTATATGATAAAATGACTTAACAAGGAATAAAATGACACAATTGGATTTATACAATGGATAAATAAAGAATTATGCCCCCAAGTAAAATGAGTATCCATAGATAATGGTTTTTACACATGATGTTAGAAACCTATTTTTCATCATGTTAATTATCCAAAGTGCCAAAGACATGGTTTTTACTTTTGGAAGTTCTATGTACACATTTGTTGTTTTTTTTTTGATTTTGGATATACCAATAACAACATGTAGAAAAAAAATTTAAGCATAGATTTTTTTAAGGTACATGATGTTCATGGGCTCATCAAGCTCTTCTCCATATTTTATGGCTAACTTATAAGCTCCTGATCCATATTTAGCAATGACAATGTATGGACCTAACCAATTAGGCTCAAACTTCCCCTTTTTCTCTCTTTCAACATTTGCATTTCACTAATTTTCTTTCATAATAAGGTCTCTGATTTCAAATTTCCTGGATTTAATTTGTTTTTTATAGCTATGGTGGAGGCGATTATGGTAAAATTTTAGGTGACTCAAAGCATTGAGTGTTAGGTTGTGGAGCTAAAAGCTTCACTGATGCAGACATGGATAAGGCCATTGGAGAGGTTGCTGAGTGTCAGAGAAACCGGCGTCGGTCTGATCAGCCGACGTCGGCAGGATAGTGAAGAGAAGCAACCGACGTCAGTCAGGGATCGGCCGACGTCGGTCACCTCCAAGCAGACAGGGACCGACGTTAGTCGCCTGTGTGGTTTGACTGCGAGTATATTACAGGCAGTGGGTTGACGAACCAAGTGTTTGCATGATGAGAGATATTTTTAGACTGAGAGCTGCGGATCTAATTA
This sequence comes from Torreya grandis, assembly GCA_037957365.1. Taxonomy (NCBI): domain Eukaryota; kingdom Viridiplantae; phylum Streptophyta; class Pinopsida; order Cupressales; family Taxaceae; genus Torreya; species Torreya grandis. Next base: position 923,577 of record JARHVA010001845.1, read on the forward strand.
TTGTAATTAGATGTCTAATTATTGTTTGGATGATATCTATATAATAGACTCATGGTTGTATTGAAAACTAGTGCTAGAGAGTAAGAGAGCAATATTATAAGCTCCTTCTGTGTGTGAGGTAGAGCTATGGTGTGTTCCTCCTAGTACCATAGTACCAGGTGTGGGTGTTGGATTGGAGAATCAACAGGGTTCTTCATGTATGTATGATCTTGGTCATCAGGTGAGCATGGCCTTTATAGGAGATCTGCATGGTAAGTAAGATCGTTGATCTACAGGTGTATGTGTGTGCAAGGTCAAGGTTCACAGGTGTGTAGAACCAGGTTGATTTGTAGGTGTGCAAGATCAGATAGGATAGCAACACAACAGGGAGCAAAATCAGGTAGGATCTACTTGGAGTACAGGTGTGTACTCGGATAGAGCAAAGAGGAAGGCAAGGGAGTTCCTTCCATAAGTATGGTCTATTGAGGTGCAGGTTATTGCAGGTTCATGGGAGATCTAATTGAAGTACCTTGAGTACTTGTGGAGTGCGTGGAGCACTTGTGGTGTGCGTGGAGCACTGGAGGTGAACACCAACTCTGTGTTTGAGTTGGGTGTTGGGACCTAAGAGAGAGAGCTTTGAGGAGAGAATTACTGTTCACTTGAGGTGTGGGAAGCCTCTGAAGAGGTGGTGGAGAAGAAGTGGCATCTTCTTTATTGTATTCTTTTCTGTATGAGTTTTAATACAAGTTGTGTATTGTCTCTCATATCATGTGTTATTCTGAATTCTAGTTACTTGTGATTTTGGTTAATTTCCGCATATTAAGTTGCTTGGTTTGGTAATCAATTGTGTGCTTTCGGTGTTTCGTATCCTGACATTGAGCCTTATCCAAGAGGTCAAGTTCACTTAAGCATGACATTCGATATGATTCTTCATCTATGATTTGTTTCAAAGATATTCACAGATATGGAATCTCAACCTCAATGGGTAAAATAGACTCACTACCATAAACAAGGGATTAAGGGGTTTCCCCCATGGGTGTGTGGATACTTGTGTGATATGCCTAAAGGGTAGGATATAATTGGGTATGCCAATCATGGCCTACTTCTTTGATAACTTTCTTAAAAATACATAGAATGTTCTTATTTATTTCCTCATCTTGGTGATTTCCTTATGGGTAATAGGGGGTAGACCACCTATGCTTGATATGGCATATATGACAAAGGGATTTTACATCTTCATTTTTGATGTATTTCTCATTTTCATATATGAGAGTGGATGGAATACCAAAATGGCAGAGCATGTGGTTAAAGATAAACTTGGAAATCTACTTTCCAGTCACATAATTTAATGGCATGGCTTCCACCTACTTGGTAAAATACTCTATGGTGGTGATAGTGTGCTTATGCCCATAAAATGAGCTAGGTTTTATTTTCCCTATGAGGTCTAACCCCCATGTGTAAAATGGTCAAGGTGTTGTTATAGGCTTTAAGGCTTGTAAAGGACTATGGATAAGATCTCCATGCTTTTGACAAGGTATACATTTTTTAGCATAAGTGCATGAATCAGATTCCATGGTGGGCCAATAGTAACCAATTTAGAGAAGTTTTTGGTAAGGAAAATACCACTTGAGTGTGCCCCAAAAATTCCCTCATGAAATTCTTGAATAGTCAAATCAGATTCTTTAGAATTTAAATAATGTAGAAGGGTTCCATCATAGCCAAAATGATATAGGGTGTTACCAAGGATTATATAACGGGATGTCCTTTGGATTAAGGATTTACATTGGTTGGAGGATAGATTATATATATGGGTATTGATATTGTTTTCAATTGGATTTTCACCCTTTGAGGAGATGTCTCAACTCTCCTCATCCAAGTGGCACAATTGAAACACCTCTAGGTTGTGGGTAGCCTAAGAATGAGGTGAATCTATAAATAGGGATAGCCCCTTTGATGTACCACTTGTAAATCACTACTAAACCTAAACCTTGTGAGGGAAAAAGGAGAGAAAACTTAAATTAAACTATCTGAAAGGTGGTGATACAAAAAATTGATTGATGACTACCAACCAACTTCATTTTCCACATGAGACCAATGGACTAACTAAACACACACTTCTCTAATATGAATATTTTCACATATTTATTTCATTATAAGGTTATGATGAATGCCTAGGATAGGAGAAATATACAAGAGGACTTAAATGGTACTATTGGATAGACTAACTCAATCAACCATTGACACTTCATAGAACACTTCACATGACCTACAAGAAGAAGCTTTCAAGTTGTAAATAGGGAGAGAATGAGACAACATGCTAAGGAAACAAGAGTCATAACTAAGAAAGATCAATCATCTAAGTAAAAAACACTATTAATAGTCATATAAGAGGTAAAAAATATTAGTATTTATTGATCCATGATATACAAATTCATTGGGATTCACCATACTTAGGTGGAGCATATTTTAAAAAGGCTAAAATGGCTAGTTCTTATAGCATTTGGGAAAGGGGTGAGATAAGGGAAGTCCAAAGGTCACTTGTAAAATTGTAAATCTAATAAAGTGAGTTATTTTTACATGATAAAATGGTATTAAATGGACCATATAAGTTTATAAGAGACAAGTGGCTTTCCAAGTCATGAAACTCATGAAAAGTGGCATGGACTTCCCTTTCCTGGCTCAAAAAATTACCTTCATGATTTATCCCTATTTGAACATCATAAAATTTATTAGGTATAGGTCTAATTATTAGACTGAGAGGGAAGGATTTCATACATTCCTCTCCATGCATTGGTTATAGTCCTAGTCATCTATAAACTTTTGGAAATGAGCCATCACCATTTGCAATCTAAGAAAACTCCTCTTTATGGCTTAATTTTCTCATGAAAATACATAAAAGGGAGTGTATGACACTTTTAAATACCCTCCATGGACTTTGAGGCATTATGCACACCTTAAAATCACTTCCACTTAAAATTTTCACACTTCTCACCACCATGTTCACTATGCCAATTCTGATTGGCTGAGATGAGAGATTTTGTTGGAAAACTTAGGAGTTTTTTAAAGAAATTAAATGGACACGGTGAGTTGTCTTAGTCTCAATATTCCTTCCATAGTTTATTTCATATCTTGAAACCTCCTAAAACCTACACAATGCATAAAAAAATAAAAAATACCATGTCTTGTACTCCATCCATATAATTTTGTACAATCCAAAATGATGGGGAGGAGCCTAAGATATCCTTATACAAGGTTCAATAACTTTGATGGTCATTCCATCTTACTTGAATATCACTCCAACCTCATTTTCCCAATCGGGTCCTTATCTAAGGGTTTGCAAGGGTTTTATGCCTCATTCTGCTCTTAAGCTTTATTCATGAAGGTTGGACATTGGAATTTCAAAAAAAATTCATAAATATTATCTTCAAGGCCCCTTTAAACTTATATAAACTTCCCTAAACTCCATAAAAAGTGTCAAGGGATATATGAGTAATCAAACCTCTCCTATCAAGTTTGTTTCTCCACTTTGTATAGGTCTGAGTTGTCTTAAAGCCCAAAAATGGATTATCATGGATTTCCCTACATCCCAATAGATTTAACACATCTTTAATTACCCCAAAAACATGCTCTAATATTTTATAATGCTAACCTCATGTGAAAAGTGAAAGTGACTCTCTGTTTGGCTTCTAGGCCTAGCCATGCCTAGTAGGCCTACCTACAAGTTTGAGGGTCTAGGCCATCATGTTGGGATTCCTCCCTATGTGAGATGTTTCCATGTTTTATCTAGGTGTATTTAACTCCCTACACCTCTTATAATTTTTTTTTTATCCTAGTCTATCTATCTATCATCTTTTTTCAAACCTACCAGTTTATGCACAAAGGGAAGTAACCTCTATCTGAGATAAAATAGAGGGTACTTACCCTATTCACTCAGACAAGTAAATTTTTTTAGGGGATTATTCAAGTCTTATATATTATCTTCATAATTTTCCATCCCATGGTTAGGTCATTTGACCCTTCAACTCTTTAAAAATCCAAGACAGACTGTACAAAAGGATTTTTTACCATGTGGACTATAAGATGCATTTGAGAAAGGTTTTACGTTCTACCTCCTTGATATAAAAATATCATGAGATGGAAATTACCCTTTTAAATACATTCCAATCACCTTTTCATTGAAACCCTTGCTAAAACCCCTCATGGTCATACCCTCTGTCTGATTGGTCAAGGTATTTTGACTGTGTTTCATCCCTTTTTGGCCAAAAGATGATTCTTGTAGGCATTTATGGCTTAGATGGAATTTTATCATGATGTGTAAATACCTTAATTGAATTTATAAGTTTATTTAGTAATGGTTTGGACTTGTGTATTCATATTGATAATGTTAGACCTCATCAAAAACATAGTCCCTTTGCTTTCTACCCCTCACAGTCAACTACAATTGACTATGTGGGGTCATGTAGGTGAACTATATGATCTATGCCTTGAAAAAAATGAATAAAACCCTCATTTAAGTTATTTAGAACATATTATAACTATATTCATTCAATATATTCTTAGAGTGAGGTCCATCACCAAGGTATCTAGCACAAACTTCATGATAACCCTACAACCAACCTATAAGGTTACATGTGTGATGAAAAGGGGACCTATAGGCAACCATAACCCTTGAAACATGTGACAATTATCTTTGGGAAATATTCTAAGGTATTTAGCAATCACCTTCCATCAACCAACATTGGTATCTTTATGTTCAAACTCTTACTATGGACTATGTGCTCCTACAATTAGTTGTAGGTGGGTAATTCTAGAAATAGGCACACCAATAAGTGTATTTAGGGCCTAAATCATAGGATACCAACTCTTTAAAATACCTTTAGGTCATGAAAATTCCATTCACCATATAAAACCACTCAAACATAGTGTCGTGGTCTCATACTACACCCTATGTTGAAAAGAACTCTTTGGGGTCAAAACTTGTAGATGACACTGTAAAAATTCAATGCATAAAGGTGCATTTTTGGGCTCCTCTATCATGAAAACAAAATCATATGATTTATTTTTCAAGTTTTTCTCTTATGATAGGGAAATAAGGTAGAGTCATTAGGATGCATTAAGAGTCTTGATAACCTAAACATATGATATTCACAAAATGGTCAAAATATTGTTATGTAAATGGATATCTCTAAGTGTAATACCACCTCCTAAATTTTTTTGACCTGAAACCTCTCCAACTATCTGTACTAAACACAAACTTGTTAACCACTTCTATGTGTCTAGAAGGGCAAAGAAGGATCAAAATGGTTTTATCTCAAAATTGGCATTTCCAAAGTATGTAAAGCATATAAATGAATATGAGGAAGTTGAAGAGTCACCTTAAAACCTTATCCCATGTGTCAAGCTCTCTCATGGGTCGTACAAGTGTCAAAATCCTCTTTTTTAGTTGATTTCTTGATTTTCAATTAGATAACCTAGAATTTTTAGATGAACTAACATTATTGATAGAGAATATAACATATTGGATGTTTTAAATGAAAATAAGATGTTGGACACCTTGAAAACCATGCCATTTGCATTTATGACCCCTAAATGCCTATTAAATGACTCAAAATGACATATTAACTAATTATACTAAGATCAAGGCTAAAATGACATTATATGACCTATAAAACACCTTATGAAAAAATATTAGACCCATAAAACATCTAAAAATCAAGTTTTTACCTATATGGGTCCCAATTTGACCTACAGGGTCAAATTTGGTCAACAGATATGAAGATATGTGTGTGTGTGTGTGTATATATATCAGAGTACCATGGAGAAGTGGGACCAACTACCTCACAAACCATTTTGGATTTTGGTACATCATAAGCATACATACTTAAGTGTCAACTAAGAATTTATTATACTTTGTGGTTAAATCATGTAAGGAACCTATTTTTGTCATATAATTTGTTGCCCTATTATTGACTCGAGGCATTTGTTCAAACTGGATATATTTAAATGATGTTATCAAGCTATCCACCATTTTATTGTAAGGTATGAGTTTATCATCATATGATTGAAATTCATTAGTTGATTGATGATGATCTTGGAGTCCCCAAAAATAAAGAGATGTGTTATGCCCTATTGAATTGCCATCTTTATACCTGCTATTAAACCTTCATACTCTGCTATATTATTTGTGCATGGGATTTCAATGCAAAATGCCTTAGGTATACAATATCTATCAGGTGTTACTAATAAGATGTCAACCCTTGAGCCATGATTTGTAGAAGAGCCATCAAATAAAATTTTCCAAATTAAAGATTCATCTACTGACATAATTGCATCATCTGAAAACTCTACAATGATAGGTGCCTTTCTATGGAGTGGTGCTTCTGCTAGAACATCGGCTAAAAATTGACCCTTGATTTCCTTTTAATTAACATAATCTAGATCAAAATCACTAAGTAACATGACCCACTTAGCCATCTTGCCTATTAGATCTATTTTGGATTGAAGATACTTAAGTGGATTGATTTTAGCAATAATTTTTGTGTGATTGTTAAGCATGTAATGCCATAATTTTTTAGAATAAAAAATAACAATAAGATAAGGTTATTTTATTTGAGAGTAATTTAATTCATAACATATCAATGTTCTACTTAAGTAGTAAATTAATCTTTCTTTTCCATGATCAAGTTGTGCTAGGAATGCTCTAAGGGCATATTGAGTAGCTAAGATGTATACCAAAAATGGTTTACCAACAATTCATGGCATCAAGACTGGTGGATTAGAAATATATTTCTTGATATTATTGAATGCCTTTTCACAATCTTTCGTCCTGGTAAAAGCTACATCCTTTTTCAACAAAAAGGTGAATGGGTGACAGATATCTACAAGTTGAGAAATAAACCTTTTGATGGCTTGGATCTTTCCTTGTAAGCTTCTGAGCTATTTAATATTTTTAGGTGGTGGCATATCCATGATAGTTGAGACCTTGGAAGGATCAACTTCAATACCACATTGTGAAATAATAAATCCTAAAAAATCTCCTGATGTAACACCAAACACACATTTCTTTGGAGTTAACCTCATGTTATATTCTTGCATTCTCTCAAAAAATGATGAAGCACCTAAGGATGATATGCTCTAGATTTAGATTTAGCCAAAATGTCATCCACATATTTTTCCATAATATTATTAATCATATAATGAAATATAATTGTCATTGCCCTCTGATATGTTTCCCTAACGTTTTTAAACCCAAAAAGCATCACTTGATAGCAGAATGTTCCCCATGGAGTTGTAAAAGTTGTTTTATGTTGATCTTCTTCAACAATTTTAATTTGATTGTAACTCAAAAATCGATCCATTAAAGATAGCATTTCATGGCTTGTAGTGGAATCAACGATCATATCTATATTCGGTAATGGAAAGTCATCTTTTAGTCATGCTTTATTGGTATCATGAAAGTTCATGTATATTCATATTCCTACGAGTTTCTTAGACACCAGCATAATGTTTGATATCTATTCTGAATAGTATATGGGGCATATAAAGCCTACAACCAATTATTTCTTCAATTATTCCTTGACAAGTAGTGTTATTTTGGGATGCATCTTTCTAAGTTTTTGCTTTACTGGCTTTGCATCTAGATGCAAAACAAGGTGGTGAACTACTAAATCTTAATCTAACCTTGGCATATTTGAAAATGACCATGCAAATACATTAGAGAACTCACAAAGCAACAGTGTAAATATTTCTCTTTCCTCTAGATTGAGTGTTATAGTTAGTTTTACAATTTTGGGATCATCTTCAGTATCGATGTTTATAGGAGTTGTTTCTTTAATAAGTAGACTAGATTCATCTTTTTAAGCTTGGGGTGGTGTAGGAAGATGGAAATATTCTTCAACATATTCTTGTTTGGATGTTGATGTTGAAATAATAGATTAGTACAATTTATATTCTCCAAAATATGTTAAATCTACTAGTTGTATTAAGAAACCTTTCTTATAATCACTTGTAGGAATTTGATCCTTGATTATTAAGAACTTAGATATTGCTTCATCATTTTGAAAGTGGTCAAGTTAAGGTGTAAATTTTTGGCCCCAATGAATTAAATAAGTATATATAAGGCCAAGTGTTAAAAATGACATTTTTGTCAAAAATATTGGTAAAGACTAGATCTTCAAAATGGCTAATGATAGAACCTATCTCGTTGTTTGATGAATCATCTCTTGACTCACTACATGAATCACTTTGGGAAATTGTGAGATGTACATTAAGTGGGTTAAATCCTATACCATCCTTCCCTTCATTATATTTTATTATTATTGGTTCAATGACACCTTGTTCATAGAGAAAAGGCCCTTTCCTTTATAGTCCATTATTTTTCACATGATAGATTTTGCAACTGGATATCTATTGGTGGAAAAACAAGTAGTAAAATCATCTGAATAAATCTAAGAGGAATTTGAATCATCAATAAGTTCATCAGAAATCAGCCCTCCCTCAAGAAATTTTATTTGTCTGATATTTTTAACCATTCGTTGATCCTTTAGATGATTTGGTTTGCCATATTAATTAGGATTGGTGTGTATTGTACTCGTATAGAAATCTTGAATAATGTATTCATTCATGCCTCGATCAATGATTTTGAAATGGGAAGAAATGGAAGATGATGGTGTATTGGATAATGGATTGGATGTTTGTTTAATAGAGGGAAGATTTAAAGCCTATTCAATAAATGGATTATTGGAAGCTTGCTCAATAGATGGATTATTGGAATCTTGATCAATGGATACAGATGGGGTTAGAGTATTAATCCAACCACCAAGGGGAGGTGTTTGAAACAAACTCTCAGGATTGACATAGTTTTCAAATGAAGGTTAATCCTCAATAGGGGTGAAATTGTCTTCTATGATTGGGAGATAATTGGATTTTTGATATTTTCCCTCCAATAGTTTGTAATATTGGAAGGGATGAGGATCCCCTTGAATAGTTACTTCCATTCATGCATGGGAAAACTTCAAAAAGTGATGGAGGTTAGATGGAATGGCACTCATGGCATGGATCCATGGTCGGCCAAGGAGTATATTATATGGTAAATGAGAACATGAATAAGTGTTTCCTTAATAATAGACCTTACCATCATAGGAAGATGGATTGTACCGATAGATTTATACTCATTATTATCATATGCTTTGATTTTTATGATATTTTCTTCTAATGTTGTTACTGGATAGCCAAGATGTTTCATGAGTCTTAGTGTACATAGATTAAGGGTCAAACCATTATCTATAAAAACTCTCTTTACTTTATGCCTAGAAATAATAACCTCTATATACAATGGGAGGTTATGCTTTGAACCTAAAGGAGAAACATTAGAATGATAAAATGTCACTTGGTTATTTGTTTCCAAAGAATTGATTAACACTTGAAAGCTTTTAAGATCAATGTTTTGTGGGACATTAGACTCTTGGAAGACTTTGTACAAAATATCTTTATACACATTGGAAATTTTGAGAAGGTCTAACATGGATATGTTGGCCGATGTTTTCTCAAGGTGATCGATAATGTTGTATTATCATTCAACATTAGGTGGGGGTGTACTTGGTAGGGTGAGCTTTACACATCTGGTAGTGACTGCACATTCATACTTGGGTAAGGTGATAACATTAACATGCTTGTGTACCATATCAATGTTATTGATTAAGGGAATAATGTGGGTGATTAGCTTGGTTGGCATTGCTTAATTTTGGTTATTCTTGATTTTATTTACCCTTACCTTGATCATGTTTAGGAAATGGGTCTTGATATATCCCTAGTTTTTGGTTATTAAACTATTTGGATGAGGTGTTTTCTATTTCTATGTTGCCTTTATCAATAGATATTGAACATAGTGGTATAGGGGCATGCATCATTTTGTTGAATGTACTTGTATTTGATGTTATTCATAGTATTCATCCTCTTTGTACTAGTTAGGTTTGGGAACATTTTCTTCAAAAGGCTTTGTGTTTGGCCAAACAATCATGTTTACATAGACTAACTTTTGGAAAACATTTTTGTAAGTGTCTCCTAATTGAGTAAACTTATGTTTTGGTCTTCCTTGTCTTGGTTTCCCACTAGGAACTGTTATGTTATGGGTTGATTGGTTATACATTTGAGTTTTCAAGTTTTGAATCTGCTTTACATCTGTGGCACCATCCCCAACAAAATTCTTATTTTTAGCAAAGAATTTGGGTTTGTTTGATGGTTTGAAAGAACTATTATTGTTTGGTTTGAAGATTTTAATGATTCCCCTATTAATCAAAGTCCTTTCTACCTAAATTCCTTTTTTAATTATCTCGTCAAAAGATCATGGGAAAAGAAGGAGTAAATGATGGCCTAAATCTAAATTTAAGTTGTTTATAAAAATGTCCACCAAAGCTATTTCTAGAATGACCATGAAAAGTGGCTTTTTATTTCCCTCCATTTTTGAAGGAAAGAAGAAAAGGTTTCACCATTTGGTTATTTGGTATTATGTAAGTCTAGAGTGGCCAAATCTTTCTCAATGTTATAAGATAAATGATGAATAAAATTTTCAGATAGATCTTCAAAAGTTAAGATAGATCCTTTCGAGAGTCTTGAGAAGCATTAAAGGGCCTAGCCTCCAAGGCTTTGTGGGAATAGATGCAACATGAATTCATTGTGATAAGCAATTTATGCACATGTGTGGTAAAATCTTGTTAAATGTTCTTTGGGATCTCCTTTTCTTTTGTACTTGTCAAATTTGGGGTTCTCAAAATATTTGGGGAATGGTGTAGTTAGATTTCTCACATCATAGGGATATGAACAAATCTCTTCAAGCTTGTATTGCTTTTATTGGTCGTAGGATCTATCTTGCAAACCTTGGACTTTATCTTTGATATTTTGATTTTTTTGTATTAGAGAATGGGATAGTTGATCTATTTGACTAAAAGAAGTAGGTGGTTGATTTGTGAATTGGTTTGCTTGTTGGGGTATGTTTGAAAAATTATTGGGATTTGGGTTGTTATAGTTAAGGTTTTGAGGTTGGGAGAAGGTATTGGTGTTATAAACAAGATTTTTATTTCTACCATAATTCATTTGACTTGAATTTGGGTTGAAACCAAAATTGGTTTAAACTAGATTGGGATATTGGGTAGAACCAAGATTAGGATTTGGTGTAAAATTTGAACTTGCTTGGATTGGATTTGGGTTATAGTTTGGGTTGTTTGATGTGTTAATACTAAATTTAATGGGATTGGAACTAGTATTTTGACCAAAAATTTCTTGGTTAAACACAATGGGATTACTTGGTTGAGGAATGTTAAAATTTGAACTAAATTAGTTGGAACCTAGACTAGGATTAAAGTTAGTATTAGGATTATTGATGTTAAGGTCAGCATTGGATTGAATTTGATTTTGGATTGGATTAGTATTAGGATTTAAAGGAGTTGATCCTAACAATAATTGATTTGATATATTTGGATGCATATTTGGATTGTTGAATGTGTTTAGAGCAACATTCAAGCTAGGATTTGGTACTGGATTAGGAAAATTAGAATATATATTCATGTTTTAGTTAGGATTATATATGATGGGTGAGTTTTGAAAAATATGATTCTGATTGATTTGTGATTTTGAATAAAAATTCACACTCTGATTAGTTTGATCATAACTTTGTAAGTTTTGAGGCATACCTAAATTAGGTGTAATCAAATTTTGGTTGCTTGGACTTGAATTAGATGGGAAACCCATATTCAAGTTGGGATTATTTTGATGTATTATGGGTAAAATTAAAGTACCATTGAAGTTGTGATTGTTTGGTTTCAAGATTTGGGAGTTTGAAATTGCATTCAAACTTGGATTATTAGGATGATGTTGTAAAATTACATTTAAATTCATGGTAGGATTACCAAAGGGATTATTTGATTAGCGAGATTGATAATTCATAATATCTTAGTTTCCTTGATTTACATGGATTTTAGTAGGAAATCCATGAATAAATTGGGATGAATCTTCATGAAAAATAGCTTTCCATTTGTCTTGCGAGACTCAGGTATGAGATTGTGAAGGAGGAATGAGGGAATTACTACCCTCAAAGAGCCTTGTGGATTGTGTTGATTAATATTGGTGGAAGAAGGTTCTTTGCTTGTAATAAGGTATTGTAAGTTATGCACATCAAAATCAGAAAGGAATTTGGCACCAAAACCCAAGACTCAAAGCAACACTTCATTTTTATTGGACATGATATATTCATCTAGGGATGGTGGTGGTTGGGTATCTTTTGGGATACCTTTATATTGATAATGTTCTCCCTTCTCTTCTTCATGTTCAGTGATCTCATATATTTCTACATGATGATCTTGATTGATAAACTGAAAGGGATCATTAACAAAAGGCTCTTCCCTTGTATGAGGATTCAACATGGCCATTTGATGTGTAATAGGCATGATTTGGATTAAAAAGGAAAAGATTTAGAATAGAAAGGATGATCTAAAATTATAATAAGAACCAAATATTTGACTAAAAAACTTACACTCTAAACCAATTACTTTTAAGGATGTGACTTTTTAAAAGGAATTAGTTTTCATATAAAGATTTTTAACATGTGATAAATCACAAGGAAACAACAAACAATTTATATTCTAAACAAATAAGCAATTACACAAAAAGGGTGAAATCTAGGCAATAAGGGTGGTGAACAACTGTTGGGATTTCCATTGTCACTCACTCGTCTATGCTATCAGTTACAACTTAATATTTCAAGGTACTAATCATGGAGGATCCTCCCATGCCCATGGCCCACTGAGTCCAGTTTCAAGGGTGTGTGGAAAGTAACTTCTCAGTGATAACCACTAAGCAATGTACCAAAGTTGAATGGCAAAAAGGTGATCCTAGGCTTACGGTATACACAAGCTTATCTAGGGGGAATAAAACGATGGAAAAAATCAATATGCGGATGCACACTATTAGGTCTTGTCCCAAAGTTCCCAACACATTTGTAGGGGTCTTAGTATGTTGACAATCAGAAATATTAGATCTTGAGTTAGCTATTAAAACCCTAGGTATTAGAGCATGAAATCCCATCATGTTATAGTGTGCTTCAAACACATAACCGCTTAGGCAATTGAAATAGATGGGTATAAATTTATATACCCCACTGATAAATAGGGTTTGGCCTACTGCATGGTGGTGAAATACATGATCGATAGAGCTGCTAAGAAAATAAAAATAAAGAAGTAAACACCCATTTCTGATTTCCAAGTTTCATCACTAGTGTAATGCCGAAGAAAGAGCATACATGGATATCACTTAGGTAAACAAATAAATTGTGAAAATGTTTCTGATTTATAGGTATCATTAACAACGTAAGGCTAAGGAGAGAGCATCTGTGTATTTCACAACTACAAATAAAGATATAAAAAGAAAAGGGATGTAATTAATATGAAATTAAAAAGCAAAAAAAAACATTAAAAACAAAAAAACTTAGTTTTTATATTGATTATTTGTTGATTCCCTTTAGCAAACACCCTGCAAACAAGGTGTTAGATTATTTGCCTAGGATGAAAAATGAGATAACCTATAATAAACAAGTGAATAACCATGAAAAACACACAAAAAACAAGCCTCTATGACAAATATATTTTTACACAGTCAAGTCAGAAAAGCAAAATTGCAAAAATAAACATGCAAGAAAAATACAAAATAGAAAACAAACTTATAGAAATGATTTGACTATTATGCTCAATGAAAACAATGTGAAGAAGGACAAAAATGCTATGAAATGAAAATGTTGTAGGCAGAGATGAAAATGCTATAGAAATAGATGAAAATGCTATGAGATGAGCCGATTTCACTATGAACAGAGATGAAAATACTCTAATAAATCATGATTTTGCTACGATGTGCAATGATTTTACTGCGATGTGCAATGGTTTTGCTATAAGATGCAACAATTTTGTTTTCTTATACAAAAATGATGTTATGTATACAAAAATGTTGTTAACCTAGAAAAGCACAAAAAAGTACAAAAATGCAGGAAAGATGACAATTTTGTTATTTGGTCTAACACTTTCACTAAAAAGTGCTCCAAATTTATTGTTACACTATAAAAATGTACAATCAAATAGAAAATCCAAGACAACTTGTAGTCTATACCAGCTCAAAAATAAACAATATTAAATACAAAAGATAAACATAAATAATGAAAAACTAGAAAATTATTGCTATATAAAAGTAAAAAAAGAAGATAAGAAGATTAAAACGATGTGGGTAGGTCCCATCGGGTGTGCCAAAAATGTATGAAATAAATATAAATGCATAGGCAATGAATTAATCTAAGCTAAATTCAACTAAAGCTAGAGAAACAAATGCATAAAACAACAATCAAAACTTCATAGTTGAGATACAATAATCTTCCATTGTGATTTGAATCCAATTTGCTCTATCAAGAATTTGGTGCTCACTCTTCCAATGCAAAGAGAGAATGGGCAGTGTTTCAGTGCAAAAAGGATGACTTTGATTTACTTTGATTCACTTAAATATGCTTGTGATCTCTCAATATTATATGATTTATTGCGATTGATTCAAGATTTATGATCATTAAAAATGAGGAATTGTAAGCTTATTTATAGAATCTTGGAAAATGATCCAACAATGGAGGATCATTTGGAATTTTTCACTGTTACAAATGATTAATTTTTTAGGATGAGTCCATATCCATGAGGATGGATACTGCTTCAAATTGGTGAAGCAAAAAGAGGGGTTGGTTAGATGACTCAACAAGACTTTGTCAAAATGGATTGACAACTCAGAGGAGGAGTCACAAGAGGTAGAGACTTTCATAGATTTGGTTGGGATGAGGGAGAGAAAGGTGGGAGAGGTTTGAATAGGTGGAAAATCCTTAATTAAATAATAAAAATAAAGATTAAAAGATGCATATTTGACCTATTCAAAAATGTTTGAATTAATCAATTATTTGATTTTAAGAAGAAATGTTATTTATTAATTTAAGAAGAATGATTAAATTATTTAGGTGCATTTTGACATTAAATGAAATTTAGGTGTCTACACTTAATATATTGCACATAAATACATATATCTATATCTCAGTTTGAGATATCAGGGTATTCTCCCTAAAAGTCATTATTAATACTAAATACAATACAAATTATTAATAGACACATCTTTTCCTCATGGCTATACATTTTTGGTCTTCTCCACGAGATGCCACAAAGTATAGTTGATATGGTGAACGATGGTTGTAGTCGTTTAGTGCCACAGTATGACCATAATCTTCCATTTTTTACTATTATGTTGAATACTCTAATGAAAAATACTGTCAACATACACCAAATGTTGAGATAAACTCTATGATATGTCATGAGTTCATAGTTTGATTGTCTCAGATAGGGCTAAAGTTACACATGGGAAGTGAATCTTAAGTTAAAACATGCATTTCTTTTTCTAAACAAGATAAATAGAAATTTGATAATGCATAATATAGATAATGATGCATGATGTTGTTCCTCAATATATTACACATAAAAAGATATGTCTATATCAATCTCAATTCAAGATATCAATATATTCTCCTTATAAGTTGTTAAGACTAAATAAAATATTAAGATAAATAAACACATATTTTATCATGGATAGACATTTATAGTCTTCTATTTAAGATGCTAAAAATTACAATTGATATTATGGATGATAGATGTAGTACTATGATGTCTCAGTATGACTGTAAGTTTCTAAATTTTATTGGTATGCTCAACAGTCTAATGAAGAATCCCACCAACAACCAGCATGGTAGTTAGACCACATAAACCAAATAGTGGTATTTAATGGACATATTTGAATGAAAGGTTCCATGAGATCCTACTAATTTTTGAGATAAAACCATGCCTCACATTCTCCCACACACCATAGAATTGGGAGGGCATCGACCTTATCTTTGGGACTTTCAATAATATTTAAGTCTCTACACTCAAGCCAAGTAGTGAGAGGTATATTTGCATCCAAATATATCCATAAACCCATTATATCAGGACCATCATTTGGCATGTAAATGTTTAGTTATGCTAATTAACGATCATTAATATTAAGGAGAAAACAAATGTCTTAATGTGATAGATCTCCCCCTAAGGCAACAATTAAAGGCAATGTTTTTGGGTAAACCAATATATTGGCACCATCATGACCCTATTCATGTAAAGTGGATAAGTGAATTACACTAGACCAAATATAATTTAGAGTAGTTTTCAAAATAAACTATATATTTTTTAATTCTTGAAAACAAAAAAATCTAGAGCTCCCAAATTTGATAATTAGTTCTCACAAAGAATTTGGCAAAGGACTCTATGAGACATAAAACATTTCAAGATAGAGCATTCATTAGGGAATATCATCCATGATGATTTCCCCCTAATCATATTCAATATCTTCAAGAGCTAAAAAATTATTTCCCAAAATATTTCACTTATTTTTGTACCATGAACTTCTCAAGCAAGATGGAGTGGCATTTAAACCCATTATCCTCTTAGGGAGAGTCACCACTGCCATAAGGTGGGTTGATCAACCACCTAGATGTATTACCATTTATAGAGGATGTCATAGCATTATATTAACTCGTATGTGGTTAAAAAACTTGTGAGATATGTTTTAGAGGCCATTGGAACACTAAGAGGCTCACGGGGAGGATTTTGGAGCAAAAGGGCCAATGTTGAGTTTCATCACCTAGATATTATGGTTTTAGAGTAGAAGGTGAAATGTTGGGGTTTGATGGGTTTTAGTCACCATCATCTATATGTTATTATTATTTACCATTGTGGGTTTATCAGAAGGCATTTGTTCAACAAAGGATTTTCACTTCCCCTTGAGGGGATAATCTTTAATCTAATGGTCAGGAGACTGGAAATGAAAATAAGTGTTTATAAGATTGAAGTATATGAATTTTTTCACCAAAAATTGTAGGCCAACTTGAATATAAATGGATTATTTCAAATCCTTAGTTAATTAAACCTTGACATATACATGTTTGTTAGGGTGTGTATATTTTTTTTACTAATGACAAAAAATTGCCCTATGGGTTTAAAATTTTCCTCAAGAAAGGTCGATTGAGAAAGTGGAAGGCTAAGGAGTTCAATCCATAATGGCACTAGAAGGGATGTCTGGTCACAAACATTGAAAGTATGGGTCTTTGGGGATAATTATAAGAGTGTTACTTAAGAACCAACAACTTGACTTGACAAGGAGGGCTTGAACTTGGGATGACTCCTTAAAGGAGAAAAGAAAGAACCCTTTTGTGAGGTTTCTAACACTAGTGACATGGGCCTAAGGGTTATAATTGGTGTTGAAACCAAACATTGATGGACTCCTTAGAGGGGATACAACTGACATAATAAGCTAGAACATAATAATTTTCATATCACTTATATACATTATCGACGTCATCAAGTTGGAAATAAACATTAGGCTGAGAAGGAGAGTCAAAAGTTAAGGATTAATCTTTATTTGATTATATCTTGAAAAAACATCTATAAATGATAATGATCATTACCAATTTTAAGAGTCCATAATCATATCAATGTTTGGTAATGGGAAATCATCCTTAGGACAAACCTTGTTTAAATATCAAAAGTTCGTATAAAACCTAATTTGTCTATTAGGCTTCATGACCAACGTAATATTGGAAATCCATTAAGGGTAGTCAAATGATTTCATAAACTTAGTATCAAATATATTTTTAATTTTCCCTTTAACTAAAAAGCTACTTTTTGATGCATTTTTCTAGCTTTATACTTAACTAGCTTTGCATCAAGGTAGAGAACTATGATGTGTAATGCAATCATAGGATTGATTCCTGGTATATATTAATAATCCCAAGTGAATAACTTAGGTAAAAATGTAGTACATGTCTAAAAATTTTGCCCTCATCATCCTTGAGCATAGCAGTAAGAAGAACATGTCTTGGATCTTTATCTATATCATAATTGAATTTTGAATCTTCATTTAATAATGTTGAATGATCTTCCACATATGGTCTAATAGGAATTATATCAAGATTATCTAATTGGACATCATAATGTGAATGTTTAGTCTCTCCAAAATATGCATGGGAATTTATTGTCTAAAGAAACACTTTCTTGTGATAGAGGGAAGAGAGATCCTCATATGCTCCCAAACATTCTAAGAGAAACTTGTCATTAGTAAAATCATTTAATGTCCAAATTTTTGGTAAAGTTGTATCATCAATGAGGTTGAGATATACCAACTCTAATGTTGATACATGATGTATTTCATGTGGATGGTTAGGTTTTGATTTAAGTAAGTGTGTATAAATATTCACTTTCTTTGTCCCACCTTCCTTATTGACCTTTGAATCATCCTTAAATCTAAGGCCTTGATTACCTTTATGATCAAATGAGGACACAAGGTTGATAATTCCTTTTGAGTGCTTTCCTAATAGTTTTTTGGTGTACCATAAATTTTGAAATTATTTTAATCCAAAACCATATTGTGTTAAATTTTTTTCTTTCTATAGAAAATTAGTAGTAGTAGATACCAATGTTTTTTTTATGTCATTAAAACTTAGATGTATAAAATCTTGAGGATATATATTTATATGTGGCATAGGTTGTGTCATTTTACAATTATTGGAAGGTTTTTGATATATAAGACAAGTGTGTGTGTGTGTGTGCACGCGTGCATGTGCGCGTGCACGTGCGTGTGTGCGTGCGCGTGCATGCGCACATGTGTGATCACACATGTGCATGCACGTATGCATGTATGCATGCATGTAATGTATAAGGGAAAACATGCATATCATGGATCCATGGTATACCTAATAGAATATTATAATTAAGATCATTGAACATAACCTACATATTATAGCTATTATTCTCAAACCTACTATCATATTCAATGTAATATGTCCAAGAAATTTTTGGGTATGTTATTGAAGCCAAGAATATTCATCACAAATTAAGTAGTAGCATTTTATCCTATACTTGGTAGATTAAGCAAGGAGATATTGCAAATATTAAGTCTTGATCCTTTATCCACTGAAACCTAATTAACTTAGTTATTTATTATTTTTTATTGAATATACAATGGGAAATGTTGATTAATAATATATCTAAGAGGTAATTATTCTTTCTCAAAATATATGTTATCCTTAGTCCATCTTAATGTATTGATAATAAATTCAATATAAGTTTGTTTCACATCACTTAGTAATGTTGTATCACATAATGATGCATGAAGGATATTTATTTAAAAAATAAAAATTTGAAGTAATTCCAACATATAGATCTTAAGTGGAGTATTATTAATTTGATCAATAATATCATACTCTGTAGTTATATTATATGGCACATTGGGACGGGGACAAAGATTATGAGGGATATTCTGACTACCTCCACTTTGTACTATAAGATGAATTACCCCACCTCTTCATTTTTTGACATCATGGACCTCAACATCCATTATAATCCTAGGGTGAATAATAGGGGATAGATAGTATTTATTTTTATGTTGAGGTTCAATATGGGAATGAAGGGAACCATACATTGCATTCAACATTGAGTGATATCTGGAAGCATCTCAAATTGAATATTCAAAAAATATGTGTTATTAAGTTGGGGTAAAAATTTATCATTAATATTTACATCCTTATTTTTATTGCATATAAATTTAACCCATTTCATTACACATATTACATATTTCAGGATGGCAACATGTAATTATGACAATCATAGTTTGAATTAGGAAGTATAAACTATTTATAGCTATTATAGCCATGATTTACTTATGTAAATAAGGGAAAATATTAAATCATATATAAAACCCTATTATATAAATCTACGATCCTAATAAGGACAATGAGACCCTAAGGGAATACCTAGTGTTTTTGCACACAAGAGAAAATTTGGGTTCAATGGAATGTTTCAACCATAATTGGTTTAGGAGACCAAACATGTATTAAAATAAATTAAAATTTAGATTGTATAAGATATAGCATAAACTACAAGTATTTGAATGTAATAAATAGATTTCACTTACTATATACATGACTGACCAAAGGAGAAATTACTTAGATGATGTATTATTCTATTTTGCTCTATCTATGTATAGTTGTCTAATATTCTATGTAATTTATGAGTAACTACTTAGGTCAATAAACATTATATCAAAATCTACTATGATGCTACCAACAAAATCTTATACACCTATGGTGATTGGTACTATCCATTTTATATTAAAATCATACTTGTATATTTTTTTGGTTTGTTATGCCATAGATCACTCCATCTGATTGCTAATTATTTATATACAATTTTTGATTTTTGGTCCTATGTGCAAATCTCAATCTTGTCATGTTTTGATTTAAAACACGACCTCAAATCTCAATCTTGTCAGATATAATCTGTAGTGTTTTAAATATGCATTTGATAATGATAAAGTTACTCCTTGTAAGTCACCTAAAATCAATGATTTTTTTGTGTTTATTAATTTTATGATATTTTTAAAATGGATTTTAATTCTTTGTTAAATTAAGAAATGAACATCATGTATTTGAATCAAATTAATAATGGTAAGATAAAGGCATATATGGCTTAACATATATGGCCTATCATTTCCCTCTCCTTGTTATCTAGAGGGGAGGGTCTCAATTGATAGATGAATAGAGACTAACTATAGTTTGGAATTTATTTTCTCTCTTAATAGTTTACTGTATATAGTTAAGAAAGAGGATTCATTTCTTATATGGGGCACTTTATCCCACCTATAATTAACAAAATTGATTAGGGTTAATGGACTTATATGCAAATAGATGATGAGGAGTGAACATAGTGAACCACTCAACCTAACCCCCTTTTATATATATATATATATATATATATATATATATATATATATATATATATATATATAAAGTTCTTATCTATCTTAAAGTTATGCAATTAAGTCAAGGTTAGATATATAGAGTTAGGCCTAATCTTTATGGCCCCTCCCATCCTGAATACCTACCCTGTCCCTACCACTACCCTTATTATATATACATCTATAACTTAAGAATCTCTACTATAAGCATATATGTGAAATTATCTAGCAAAAAATTAAAACGTAAGATGAGTTTTCTAATGGATAAAATAAATGAAAACAAATTAAATTTATTTAATTATTAATATTAATTAAAAAAAATTATTCCTAATCATTTGTTATGGATTATAATTATCTCATGGGTCAAGTCCACACTTGTATACTAGTTTGATAAGTTAGGGTGCATATAATTTTGAAGATATTTTGAGAGATTCTAATAATAGAATAGAAATATGAGAGGAGTAAAGGGACTCATATATATGTAAATTAGATGGATCTATCTTTGACACATTATTATGGTAGTAGGATGGAATTTTAAATGTATATTTTTAAAAATAATAATAATCATATGGGATATCTTTCTGGTGGGATATTTATGGTTTTTAAAGATGGAAAAATGTAAGATAAATTGTTGAGGATGTAGAAATTTTATAGAGTTCAACATGTTGAAATTGTATTGGTGTATAGGGCTTAGTCCCTTTATATATGAGGGAATGTTATATTTATTTTGCATTTGAGAACATGATGTTTAATGTGAAGTTCATATGTACTTTATCTCACAATAGAGAATTATTATTACAATATTATACTCATTTCTAGTGAGTGGTTTTGGTTATTTTCAAGGTGTATAGGAGATGAGATGGTCACCTTATATGTATTTTCAAGGTGCACAAACTTTATTAATGATTAAGTTAGCCATTTATGTTAGGTTGGCTAAGGAATGAGGTAATGGAACATAAAGGATGGTAAATACAATATCCGAATACCAAAATATTGGTGAGATAAATTTGATCCAAATGATACACAAAATTTTATGGAACTATATAATACATTTTAAAATGGAAAAAAATATTATTAATGAGACGAGGGCACAATTATTTAATATTGTTATGATATCAAGTATAATATTTAAAAGAACTACGCATGCCTGTCTCCAGTTGTCAAAATTTAACTCTTAGTTGAATTTGAGAAGAATTATAATACAAATGATAAATTAATTTCATGATATTTTTCGTATATTTTCTCTACCATCAATCCTCATGTTGTCAAATAACTCTTCATAGACTTCATCAAATCATGGTCCAAAAAAAATAATGCATTGATGATTGTACCTTTAAATGTAGGTATGTAATTATATGTATTGGATATATCTCTTAATTCACATGTAAATAATAGTGTCTAATTGTTTTTAGAATAAATACATATATATAAAAAGTGTAATCAGCCAATTTAAAAATCAAGCTTACCATGAATTTGGGAAAAAAGTTATAATTTTCGTAACAATAAAAAAATTATAATTGTAGTTTTAATGATTTTAAATGAATAAAAACATGATAAATTCATACTTTTTTTTACTAAAAAATAAAGGTCACTCTTTAAAAATGTTCTAAGAAATTATCATATCCATATCAGGATTATTGTGACAAAAGGAATTATTGAGTCCAAAAAGAAAAAAAAAATAGTATTTACCATTTGTCTAGACCATTTATTTATATGTGGATTTTGACCCTTAGTTTTCTAAAAAAAAAGTATTTACCATTCATCTAGGCCATTTATTTATATGTGGAGTTTGACCCTTAGTTTTCTATTACTAATACATAACTTTTAAATTAAATGTTAAAATTTATTAATACCACCCTTAGACTATCTCCAACTTAAAATGATTATCCATAATCTTTTAATACATGTCTACATTAGATGGATATGAATACTACAAACCTATCCACTTAGAATAGTCATGTCATGTGCCAAATAATGTCTAGTTTCCAAATTTTGAAACATGCTTTTAAGTCTTTCCACACATTTCATAAGGTTGGATAAATGAAATAGTTTACATATTTTCCTATAAATACACATCAAAGGTCATTCATTATCCCCTTTTCCATCAATTGTTTTCTAGCTTACACACTATTATACATTGAGAAAATCTACCATAATATTTTTAAATTTAATATCATTCATAAGGATAAGCCACAAGCCAAGTCTAAAGCATCTCAAGGCAAGTCAAGATATAACATTGTCAAGTATCAAAGCCACATTTATAGTTGTATACATATAACCAAGAAGCACAATTTTGAAATCACTCTAGGTGGGACAACTATGTGGGCTTGATTTCCTTCTTTATAGTATTAGATATGTAGGTAATGATAAATCATAAAGAGGGTGATTTAGGTCAGATTAACCCATTACACTCCCTTTTTGATAGGTTTTCAAGATTTTAAAGGTGACTTTAGGGTTTAAAAGACAATATAAGAAAAATAAAAAAAAATCATGTGGCATAATATGAATAAAAATATCACATCCTACTCAATAAACTTAGGTGTAGGAGGAGCAACAATCAAATTTTATTATCCAACCTACACTAATATCTATAAATAGTGGTCTTATCCAAGATAGATTTTATATATTGTCCTTAATATTGAACATGCATAGTCACATATTTTACTGATTTCCATTTTTAGATCTTTTAAATAGTTAACAAAGATCCCAATTTGAACTAAACACTTTTTTTTAGTATTTTTTAAAAATAGTTTTTGATATTTATCAAATTTTGAAATCATATCTGTTATTTATTGTACATCATTAGTATAATGATATGCATATATTTTTACACCTATTGGCATCAAAACATTTAATTTTTTAATCAAAAAAAGTAAAATAAAAATTTGTTAATGATATTTTAGAATTATGTGTGAGATAGAATTGTATAATTATATTATGTATGATTTTAAAATAAAACTTTAGTGAATTGTTGACATAGTGGATTTCACCTGAGGTAGGAGGCCGAGCTCTTGCCTTCCACACACAACAATGGAAATTCCCCTCTCACCTGTGGGACTAGTGAAATTGGAGGGGAGAGTCTCTAGGTAAGGGCTAGCTCCCTTTGATGCATTTGAGTTGTTCCAATAAGTGATAATATAGGTATATAGATATATAATGGGGGGTGAAAAGGGAGAAGGATTACAAGAAAATAAAACCTACTCTAAAGGGTTGATGCACCAAATGATTCGACCTACTCATACTCACACTTGAAGTCAGACTAACACATACATACACTTCACACTGGCAAAAGGACTAGGCTAGAGGAAGCTAACATGGAGGCTTTAATGGAATACACAAAAAACATGGACTCACCATAGGTGCTATGGAGAGGGCACACTGTATAGTAGCTTCTTCTATCTCTGCACTTCCAAATATAGCTCTCCTTGTCACTTGCAGGAATGGCACCTTATAGACACCAGGTGTGTTAGTGTTAAACTTGTGGAATAATTAAGAAGAAATGACTAAACACAGAACTAACACTCAGACACACACATAAATATCTAACCAAAATAGAGGAAAAAATACATTTATTGATTTTAGGTGAAAATTTGCCAGGGCTTCACCTTACAAAATGTGAAAGATGATTTTTTAAGTGACAAGTCTACAATATATAGAGGAAGGAAGGAGGCCTTTTGGCACCCTTTTTACAAATGACCCATGTGCGCCTGCTATCATTGGGATGAGCAAGCTGCTTAAACATCAATGAGAAATTATGAGCCGCACCCTTTGTCTACTTACAAGACCGCTCCTTCAAGGTGATTACACGATTTGTTTGATCATTAATGTGAAATGAAGAAAAATGGGTCACACCATTAGCCGTTTACACCTCCTAATAATCAATTTATAAACACTGTATCACTTGCTAGAGTAACTTCTTGAATTGGTGCCTCCCTTCACCACTTGGACTATCTGACTGCTCCTACACTTGGCACTTTTCTCTCTTTGTTCTTTGGGCTCTTTGTCTTCTTCCTACTTTTTCAGCCCTCAGGGGTGATCTTCTGGTGGGTCACTGCATTCCTTGGGCTCTTTCCATGGTTGGCATGTAAGCATCTTAAAAACCAACGGCTATTTCACCACCTTAAATTTGATGTTTGTAGGCCCATCACCCTTGGACTTTCCTTTGGCCTCCATGCTTCGGTCTTTTTCCCCGCGGGTCTTTTATGTGTGTTTTTTTCTTTGGGCTTTTTATTGCGAACAAAAAGTCTGCGAGAATTGTCCTAGTCGCTTGTTATCCCTTCAAGTTCTTTGGTTGTAGTTTCCCCAAATTCCTTCAGACTTTTTGTCCAAAGGAATTCCTTCATACAAAAAGTCTGAAATAATTTAATGCCTTAAGACCCTTTTTGCATTTTGAAATCCTTTAGCTGCCTTTGAAGTATTCCATTCCCTCCATAAGGGCCTTTGAACTTAGAACTGCCCTCTGCAAGGGCACTTATCTTTCAGCTTTAGGACGTTCCCTCGAACCAAGCCATTGAACCGACCAATTGAACCAAAAAATAGTTCAACAGTTCAATGGTTCAACACTGTGCACCACTCATTCGTTAAACTGAGCCTTTTAACCTTTTGCGATGAACCAAGGTGATGAACCCGCTGATTGAACCAAGTGATGAACCCGCCGATTGAACCAAGTGATGAACCCACTGATTAAACCAAGTGATGAACCCAATGATTGAACCAAGGTGATGAACCTGTTGATTGAACCAAGGTGTTGAACCAAGGCATTGAACCAATTCAATGGTTCAAAGGTGCTACCTCTTGGAAAGATTATGTCGTTGAACCATTCTTCCAACCTTAAGGAAAAGTGTCTTCTGAACCATTTTGGCTCTGTTTCCTTATGAATTTATTCAGATAAGAGTCTGAAGAAGCTTTGTAAAACCTTGCACTCTCTGAATTGGTTCTTCATCTATCAAAATATTACACTACCGAGTCCATAGAAACCCAAGCCCTGCAGAGTCCATAGAAACCCAAGCCCTGCAGAGTCCATAGAAATAGACCTGCAGAGTCTGTAGAAATCCAAGCCCTATAGAGTCCATAGAAATAGTCTTGCAGAGTTTGTAGAAACCCATGCCCTACAGAGTCTATAGAAAATTCCTGAACTTGTGCAAAATCAAAAAAATGAATTGGCCTAGAACAACAGAGGAAGAAGGGGATCGATTTTTGGCCTATTAAACCAAAAAATGGTCAACATGAATTAAAGGTCAATTTTATCATGAAATAAAAAATTATTGTCTCAAACCATTTAACTTAGCATGCAATTTAAATAATAATTATAATGTGTTTACATAAGATTATATTTTACATGGGAAAAGTGTAAGCATAACCAAAAAGAAAATAAAATTGGTCAAGTAATTTATTATAAATCCCCTCAAGAATGGGTATTTCAAGATCCATTTTACATTGAAGAATCATTTATGGAGAATCATGTTTATAAGGATGGTGAGCGAGTTTTAATCTAACATAGTTACAAATCCACCAAAATAATTCAAATATATTTACAAATCTTTTTCACTAGAAGTTTTAAAAGTTGATATTCATTCAAAATCCAATTTCCTTTCTTTTTACTAATGTTTGATGCAAGACAATATCCACATAATACTCTGGCTAATCATTCAACACAAAAAACAATGCTCTCAAACAATTCTAGACACTAACATACCTATACCAAAACATAAAACTATACTAGAAACCATGAACACAACATTGTCCTGTATATGAAAAAAATGAAATATTTTGATGGTAGCTATTAACAATAACTTTTATTTTAATGTGTTATCCTTAAATAGATAATGATATAAAACATTGAAATTTTCACATTATCATTTAATCCTTAAAAATTAAGTTAATAAATAGTTGAAGACTAAAATATATAATAGAAGAACCAAAAATCAAATTGTTATTGTATAAAAATATTTAAAAATTAATTATATAAATAATGTTACAAATTAATCTTTTGGCCCTTTTAGATATCGGATTATAACCTGCTTTAGCATATTTTGATAGCATTTAGACTAATGACTGTTGATGTTAGTTTTTTTTTCAAATGGTTATGATGCATGTACTTAGATAATTGAGGTGATATGTTATGTCATGATTGATGCTCGCAGTAGAGTCATTATATCATGATATGCATACTAATTATGTTGGGTTTATTTTATCCTATTATATGCATATGTTGCTTTAGTTAATTGAATTATTATATGTTATTAATATATTATAATTTACTCGATTGACATTGATCACTTTTATAGCTATTAATAGTGCCTCGCAAGACGTGTGGGTTTACGGTTATCATGACTAACTCTTGTCCTTCTCAGCTATAGTTGATTATACTAGATTTATCATTTCATGTATAATGATTCATGCTAAATTATTATCATTGTATTGACATCATATAGGTACTATTGATGTCTTAGTTGGTGGATGTAAGCACCAGGCCACGAGTTAGGCTCAACATTGGGTTTGGACATCTCATGTATATCTATGAGTGATTGAACAGTTAGAATGTCACTTCGATAGGTATAGAATGTACTATGTGATATTGAGCTCCCATCATATATATGACTTTGTGTTATTACTTTTCATCATTATTGGTCTCGCTCTATTTTGAGCTTGTGTGTTATGTTCTTGTTCCCTGATTAAGATTATCAAGATTTATCATCATCGTTCCTCATGCCTATCCTTGTGTGCTTGAAGTCATTCTCTCACTCTAATTATCTTACCTGGGTGTCATGAAAACATGATGTTTAAGCTATAAGGAAGTGGTATGTTTGAGACTATTATACGTTTGGGTCGACTAGATCGTATTGGACCTCTTGACCTTGGTAATGCATAAATAACTCTTCCCTTTATGGATATAAACTACTGAGAGACTTGACTAACTTGAGGGATTTGACGAATGTTGTCATTCATCAATTTTTATATTTGAGGTCGATTTATCATTTTTTGATGATCATTTAACGATTTTATTTTACTATTATCTTAATAAATTGATAATGATTATTATCATTGTGTTAGCTCGTCATTTTCTTATTAATTATTTATGTGAGGATTTTATTGTATTGCTATTGTCATAATAAATTTATGATTTCATGGATTGATTATTTTAATGATTTTATTATCAATATTATTTTATAAAGTTTATTGTTATTTTTATTATTAATTAAATTCTAAACCATGTTATTCTCGAATTTAGTGTTTTGTCATTTTTTGCTTCAATGATTTTATTTTCATTATTATTGATTTTATTTTCATTATTATTGATTTAATTAAATATTATATTATTTAATTTGGGTTTATTATTAATTTATGATATATATATATATATATATATATATAATTTTGATTTGGTTGGAAATGAAGTGAGGTGTATATATATATATAAAAGACATATATTATATTTTTTGTTGGCTTGGGACAGACATCAAGAGAGGTGTGTTGATAGGGTGTGAGACAGGGGATGGTAAGGGGGAAAGACATGGATGAATGGTAAAGGACAAGAAGGGAGGATGGCATCAAGTTAGACATGCAACAAAGGAGGAGACCAATGCGATATGTAGAGTAGGGTGTATGGCATGGACAAAGGAAATGTATGGCTATGAGCACTAAAAAGAGAGATGAAAAGTAGATAATGGTAGATGGAAAAGTGGGAGGAGAGACACCATGAGTGGAAGGAGAAGGAAGTCAGTAGTAAAATAGATATAATGTGTGGGAAGAGGACACATGATAGGAAAGGGAACAAGGAGGAGGAGGCAAGTAGTGTAGAAGGGGGAAATGCATAAATAAAAGAAGATAAGAAAGAAGAAGGGAATACACAGGAGAGGAAAACATAAAAATGTGCAGGAAGAATGGAGGGATTGATGCATTACTGTGTTGGGTGGTTTTTTATCGGATTTATCAATCTAGCTACCTTGGCATGAGTTTGCCTTTCTCCTAGGTAAGCCATTTTGACTGTTAAGCTAGTTATGAATGGAATGAATGCTTATTTTCAATGACAATCCATCTATTGATTTACTACCCTTTTCTATATAAACTAGTAAATAAAACCAATTTACATTATTTAGGTTTCGAAAAGACTATTTGAGTTTTATATCATGATTTGGTAATGCATAAATTGGTTGTTTACTATTTTTTTAATCCAACCATAGAATTTAAAATATTAAACTACCATGCCTATAGTTGGTTGTGTGTTTTGACCTAAAGAAACCCTATTGCTTTTTTACGGCATATGCTTTGGTTGATACATGAATTGGTTATGGGAAATCATTTTGGTGGTTATTTTAATCTTGGCAGATTTTTGAACATAATCCAAATATTATTAAGAAAGTAATCCCTCCTTTGTATTTTAAGTTGATATATTCATACTTATGGTAGATCTCTAATTCAGCCCTATTGTGGGAGTGTGGGGTTTCATTAACCAGTTGGATTGTAGTTACTAGTCTTGGTTGGATTTTTATTTTATTCTGATTTTCCTGATTGAGGATTTCATAGTATTTGGTTTGGAATTACTAAATTACTTGAGAAAATTTAGTGTTTACTATACCTAGACATCCTTAAGCTAAAAATAAGCCTAAATCCTATTACTGTTAGATGTGGGTTTCCTTCTCTAAACTTGTTTAAGTTCATTTGAATATGGTGGGTGGAATCCCTTGTGTTAATTATTTCATTTTTGGGTAAGCCCTTAGGTTGAGTGTTGTGGTGTTATGTCAGTTGTATTGTCCCTTTATCCTTGTTGATTATTTTTTTAAATCCTTACTAGTGGCTCAGTGTTATGTGTATATCCCTTACCTTGCTCAAGTACCTAGTTACTGAAACCCTCCACCAAGATGATGGTTATGGTAGTAAGGGTCATCGATGGTTAGGATCATAGGGATATTTCAAGGGTTATGCCTCTTGCAATGTTTGTCTTATTCATTGTTGTACCTAGATTGCTTATGGAAGCTTCCTCTTGCTCGTACTAATTATTATATGATGTTGGACTGTCAGATTTTGGTTGATTATTTATTTTATGTTGTAGTTCATCATATTACCTTATATAGTCTTGTACTTTTGTTATGACAGAATATGGACATTATTGGTTATGATGTGGGCTTAGAGGCATTCTTGATGTTAGTTATATGATTCTTATATATTTTAACCAACTATATTTACTATTTTGGCTTGCATTTATATTGGACTCTACCTACCATATGAATAGTAGTGTAATTAGCATGTATTATGTGATATTTGATCCTTGCATGTTGTTGTATGAATATCAATAAGTGTTATAGTTTTGATGTTAAGTGAGCACAATAGTAAAATGTTATTACTGAAACCACTAAAACTGTAATGTCATTAAATATTGAATTACAAACTTATATCATTATTATCTTGTGTGTAAATTTATCCCAAAAGAACAAGTTCTTGATTTTATTTACAACATGTGATTGGAATCTTTGTATGAAAATACTTAACATTATTTATCACTACTTATGTGAATTATTGTTATTCACTCCTTTTGATATAGTGTTGGAATTATTCTTTCATTTTAGAGAATGAATTTGCCTTGTTGAACCTATCACTTATATCCTTGTATGTAATTACATCATGTCTTCATTTGGAAATCAATACCACTATGATGGAAATAATCAAGTGATGATTGTATTTCTATTAAAACTGATAGTTATGTTGTATCTAGTTCACATTAAAGATGATTCAAGGAGTGTACCATCATGTTCTTATCAAAATAGTTATGATCTCCCATGGTGGGAATAATGGGAAATCTCTTAAATATTGAGTTTTTAATTAGTCATTGCTGATTAAGGTCTTTATTAGTTTAACTAGTGTTGGTGTCAACCTTATGAGCCATTGAAAGAACAACCAATTGTTAGTTCCTCAATATTATCCCACTTGACTTCATAATGTATAGTAAGTGGTCTTACCTATTAAATTATGAAACCTTGTACCTTCTTCTTCTTATATTATTCCTTAGAATTGGTGGTAATGCCATTTAAGTGGCTTACTTATATTGCTTAAGTAATGAAGTAAGCCAGATTAATGACCAACATATGTGACCCCACCTTATGAGTTATGGTTACAAGTTTATAACCTTAGTTAAAACAAACAATTATGCTTGAATTATGCAATCTATTTATCCTTAAGGAATGAAGACATCCACTAAGTTATAGTGTTGATATTAAACCCATGGCTTTAATAGGAATGTGATCTTGGCTGAAAATTTAGCTACTGAAAATAGATTATGCAATTAGTCTCTTGGTGATTCTAACAATATGTTCACATTAATGTATTAGATCAGTGAATGCTTATTATTCTTAATGCCATTTCAAGTGAGCTTACTTCCATTGCTTAAGAATTGAAGTAAGCTAGATTGGTGATTTTTATATATGGACCCACATTTTGTATTATGGATTTTACCATTAATGGTGTTATAATGTTTTATATATATGACATGTTTTCTTAATGTTTATCAATTCAGATATCATAGTACAATTCTTGTTTATTATAAATTGGATAAATTGTCATCAATTCATAGATGAGGTTGGATAGTCATTGGTTACACTAGATATGTGTGTGCATAAAGATTAAGCTTATCCTTGCTAGTGGATTCCTAGTATACCTTGTATGTATATTCATTAAATCAATAAATAATTCTCAGAATTGGTTAAAGATTAATAGGCAATGGAAACCTTAATGGTTATATTTGATTATATGAATTGAATAATACACTATGACCAGGAGTTGATAAATCATAATATTCCTTAATGAACACCTAAGTTAATGCCTAAGATTAACTAAGCAATGAACCTTTATGTGGTCATATATATGCTAACCAGATGGCATAAATGTTGATGTTTTATAATAACATGATAGGTTAACTAAAGGTTAATTAAGAAACATTTGTGTGACTCCTATGTTTGGGAACAAGATGGTGATCTTATAGCATGAGAAGTGATCATGTAGCATGAGGAGTAATTGATTTTCCATTGTTAAATGTATGCTTAGTCATTAGGGTACTCACATGTGTGATGTCACCTACCTAGAGTAAGTTATATCATAATTCATCTAATCTAATGAGAACAAGTCTTTCTACATAGAGTTTTATCATGTGTTTGTGTGGCCATCATATTTAAGGAAGCTAGGCATAATGTTCTCCCAAAGAACCTTAGATCATAATATGGTGATTAATAGGGGTTATCCTCACTTGGGTGATTCCCCAAAGGTTTTAGGACTCTTATGCTTACATTGTGTTGGATTTAGTGGTGGACTAGAGATTTCCACATGTTTTTATTATAAGTGATAAGACTTGATTATCAAGTTAGTGAAATTGAACCTTGAGTCTAGTCATTTGGACCCCGTGCTCATGTACTACAATTCCATGTTATATTATTTGCTTATCTAGTAAATGGTTAACTAGACACTCTTGGATGTGCCTAAATCCATTTTAGTTGTTTAGAGCTTTATCCTTTTGGGATGTTTGAGATGTTGTTTGTGGGTTGCTTGTACTTTCATAGAGTTGTTGAGATGCATTACACTATAATATTTTATGTAATAGGCCCATTTTGATATTCCATTATGTACTTTGATAGATAAATTTAAAAAAAATTGAGGTTATTTCATTTGGTATCAGAGCCTATGCTTTAGAGGGTTTGGATGAGTTTGGACACTTGTACTAATTTTTAGCATGTACTTGAAAATATGGTTGAGCTTTTATGTGGTTGTGTATATGCTTACATAGGATTATGTTTGCATAATTTACTTGAGTGGTTATAAATACACATAGTGTAGATGCACATATCCTTTTGGACACTTATTTTGCCAACATGTATGCATATGCCTTATGATGGTTGAATGCCACTTGTATGTTTATGTTATCTTGGTAAGATAGAATTGAAACCTTGTTCTTTAGCATGTATATTGAACCATGGTTGGAGTTATGTGCCTGGTGTAGAATGTTATATGTATTATTTACTTAAGGAGGCTATGTTGTGCCCCTTATTAAGTCACTTAGCTTTTTGGATGAATTAAATAGTACTTTAATTGGTGACTTGCTTATGCAATCCTAAAGTACTAGAGTTCTTATATTATGGAATTTATGTGTGTGTGGAATCGATAAATTTTTGCAAGTGATCTTGTGATTCTTATCTATATATTTGGTTGGGTAAACTCTTCCCATATCAGTTGCATTAGGGCCAATGTCACTAGTCAGTTTTTGACTTGTATGAGAAAGTCAATGAAAGATTGGTGATCATTCACCTTAGAATTGAGGAAATGATGTTTGGTATCTATTGATGACTTGTATGGGAAAGTCATCAGTAGATGCTTAGAACATCCTAATCTCGAGAAGACCAAGGGTTGATCTCAAACCTAAAGAGCTATGTAGGTTAAGGGTGTTGGATTTACTTAGGTAAATCAATGAGGATTGGGATCTCCACTTTGTGGGAGAATTTTGAGTTGTATTATGAGCTTGATGTTACTTATGTGTTCGGTCTCTTTGAGTTAAATAGAGGAGCATATGGATTCATAACCCTAAATGGAATCAAAATAAATAAGTATATGGGGATTCTCATTTCTTCTTATACATTCATGATGTTTTTTTGATCATAGATGTGTTTACATCGGTGATGGTTGTTTTATCGAGGATAGGTTGATTTCCATGAGATTGTCCTATGGACCATGGATATGTTATATCCATGGGGATGCTTAATTGATTTTGGCTGAGTTAGGTATCCATGAGGATGCTTAATGAAAGCATGACTATGTTTTGACACCCATGAGATGTCTATTGTGATATAGATATGCCCTACATCCATGTGATGTTTATTGTGAGTTCAATTGAACTTGTTGATTGTAGAAAATTATAATTTCTATAGTAGTGCTATAACATTCACCCCATGCGTTGGCTAAGTCCACCCTTTCCCAAAAATGAGGTTACATCAAAGCAAGCCTTACTATTTAACCTTTGAATTGTTGGATTAAGTCAACTAGAAGAATAGGTGATGCAAGATTGTCTTTGGAATCATGAGATAATGCCTTAGTGTCCATTGACAGCTTGCATAGGTTAACTATCCAATGATGTTGAGGTATACTATCTTGGGAGTTCCAAGGGTGTAGCTTAATCCTAGAGGGTCTAGTAGGTGAGTGTGACTGACTTTCTTAGGTAAGTTAGAGAGTTTTGGGGATCTCTCATTGCTATCGGTTAGTGTGAGCCATCTATCCATGACGTATAAACATTATTGGTAAATTTTTTAGAACTCATAGAGATAGATTTTTGGATTTTTTATAATACAAAATTCCTAGAAGGAAGGTGATCATGATTTGAGATCCCTCAAATTGATTATGTGTATTTTATGATGGTAACTAGAGTTATTTGTATGAAATCTAGACATCGGGTGACTCGATGTGACTCAGGGACCCTTGTGCTTCACCATTATGTGTATTGATTATTGTGATGAGAAAGTACATTGGCATAGTCATCTAAATGTCTAAGTCATTTATGCATGATTTATTTCATGTGATTCTTTTTTGTATGTAAAACTGTTATGTGTTGTATGATTATCACTTTTCATTGATCTTGCTAGATCATTTAAATTATGCCTTTATTATACTTATGCATATGGTTGACCTTGTGGACTTTCACATACTTGTTTTTATAATGACATTATTGTGTGGACTTTTACATTTCATTAATTATGTCAAATAATGTAAATTGGTATCTTTTACACCTATATGTTTGTAATGACCTTGTGAGTTCTCACTTTATCTCCTTGATATTAGCATTGTAGTGTGACCATTTTATAGACATAATGGTATGTTTTTAATGGTTTAATGTGTGAATAATGTCAAAGTTACTTGTGTTAAGTGTTCTCCCACTTTTGAAATCAATCTTGTAAACCCTATTTTAACCAATGTTTTAAAATTTTTGTATGAATAATTGTGTGCATGTCTTGGGAATAAATGTGACCTTCATTTTGTTAATATATTTGGTATGTGTTAATATGGTCATACACCACTCATGTGATGTGTTTTCTACGTAAAACCATTTTATATTTGATTGAATTGTCAAGGTATAATGTTGTATTGTGTTGTGTAATCCCACATTCACTACTCTAGCATTGAGCATTGGCACATGTATGAGGTAGAGGGTAGAGAAGCACTATGTTTGTAAATATTTTGACTAGGTATGGGCCAAGAAGTGGAGTCTCTCATAGGCTAAAAATCCATTTTTCCCCTTTGCACAAGTTAGCACCTAATTCATTCAAAGTGTGCATCACATGTACCATGAGTTGGCCATGGAATATTAGTGCATAATGGCCACTTTATGGATATAGCATTCCTTTAGCCACCTCTTGGAGGTTGTGGTAAAAGCAACCATTGTGAAGTTTTATTATTTTGCCCTTGCGAAACACTAACTAGTCCTGTAAACTTAGACATTTGTGCAATTCATCAAGATGGTACTTGTTAAAATGCATGCATGTGTTGGCTTGTATGTGCAACCATGTTTTAGTTAAGGTATTGTTATTATACCTAGTGGAAATATATTGGGATGAATATTTCTATTTTTTTTAGAAGCATTACTGAAATGTATGTTATTTTTATGATCTGATAGAGTAGCACTAAGCCCTGATCAGATGGTGTCTAAAATCCTAGGTACCCACTTGACTTTTGGATAGAGTGATGAAATTTGGGTGATGCCCTTAGATGGCTATTTTTAGATGGTGGGATTGGTATCCCTAGACCATTATGAGATCACACATGTGTGTTGGAGAACATGTTGTAAGCCTATGGTTTACACATGATGCCTGGTATGGATTCTCCATGGTTTAATGTGGTTGGTGTGGGATGTTGCACTGACCCCTCAATGGTTGATGATGTAGTGGAGCAACCATAACATTATGGATTACTACCCTTGGGATATGAAATTTTGTTATGAATGCTCTTCAGATTATGCATGTGACATAATGTTTTATTAGAAGATCTCCACTTTTGATTTAATATCTAGTTGCAATCTGGTGGGATTCGATGTTTTTATGATTTTTGACCTCATATCTAGGTCTGTGTGTATTGACACAAGTGACATTGACCCTATTCAAGTTACATATTCAGATTATCAATGGTTTAGACATCACTCTTTGTCTTAAGGTTCCTTAGCTACATGTTTCTACTTGGGAGTGTTGTTAGTGCCCTTGTTGGGAAATATATTAATGAATGTGTGAGCCATTGTGTTTTGGGATACTGTGGGCTCGTGATGTTTATGACCACTTTTTTTAAATGGTTAATTTTTATGGTGTTGTATTGGAATTAATAGTTGTTACCTTGGGATTTTGTTATCTGTTATAGATATTTTGGGTTCAATGAACCTATTGTAGCTAGTTCTAGTGGATTTTAATGTTTTGATGGCCTTTTTAAGACATGAGAGTGGAGAAGTTTCAACCAAGTAAATAGACTTGGTGGATTTTTTTGCTTTAATAATGTTGTATAAGTGTTGTTTTTCCCTTTTAGTGTCATAAAGGACATGTGAAGATGGGAGGAAGGCCATTACATGGCCTAAAACATTGGACAATATGGTTATCCTACTAATGGCAAATAAGTAGTGGGTGGAGAGATTGTGTATCAGTATTGATTGGTTTTGTTGTACTCTTTTTGAGAACTTTGTGCTTGACTATTAATGGTCACTGAGATAGATCCTCTTTAAAGAGGGGAGGATGTCACAAACTAACCTTGTGATCCTTTTGGATACTAGACTATAGCATGTTTTAGTGTGTTTTGACAATACTTAGACTAATGACTGTTGATGTTGGTCTTGTTTTCAAATGGGTATAATGCAAGTACCTTAAATATTTGAGGTGGTATGTTATGTCATGATTGATGCTCATAGTTGATTCATTATATCTTGATATGCATACTAATTATGTTGGGTTCATTTTATCCTGTTATATGCATATGTTTCTTTAGTTAATTGCATTGCTATCTGTTATTGATATATTATGTTTTACTTGATTGATATCGATCACTTTTACAGCTATTGATTATGCCTCATAGTACATGTATGGGTCCATGGTTATCAGGATTAAATCTTGCCCTTCTCAGCTGTAGTTGATTATACTTGATTTATCATTTCATGTCTAATGATTTATGCTAAATTATTATTATTATTATATTGACATCATCCAAGTATTGTTGATGTCTTAGTTGGTGGATGCAGGCACTAGGCCATGAGCTAGGATCAATGTTGGGTTTGGACATCTTGGGTATATCCACATGTAATTGAGTATTCAGAATGTCATTCTGACAAGTATATCATGTACTATGTGATATTAAACCACCATCATATATATGCCTTTGTGTTATTACTTTTTATCATTATTGGTCTTGCTATGTTTTGAGCATGTGTGTTATGTTCTTGTTCCCTGATTGATATTATCGAGTTTTATCATCATCATTGCTCATGACTATCCTTGTGTGCTTGAATTCATTCTCACGCTCTAGTTATCTTTTCTAGGTGTTGTGAACACATGATGTTTAAGCCATAAGGAAGTGGTATGTTTGAACCTATTATACTTTTGGGTCGATTAGACCATAATAGACCTCTTGACCTTGGTAACATGTAAACAACTCTTCCCTTCATGGATATCAACTACCAAGAGCCTTGATAAACTTGAGGGATATATCGATTGTTGTCATTCATCAATTTTTATATTTTGGGTCAATTTCTCATTTTTTGATGATCCTTTAATGATTTTATTTTACTATTATCTTAATAAATTGATAATGATTATTATCATTGTGTTATCTCATCATTTTCTTGTTATATATTTATGTGAGTATTTTATTGTATTATTATTGTCACAATCAATTTATGATTTTATGGATTGATTATTTTAATGATTTTATTATCAATATTATTTTATAAAGTTTATTGTTATTTTTATTATTAATCAAATTCTGAACCGTGTTATTCTCAAATTTAGTGTTTCATTATTTATTTCTTCAATGATTTTATTTTCATTATTATTATTGATTAAATTAAAGATTGTATTATTTAATTTGGGGTTATTATTACTTTCTACTATATATATATATATATAATTTGGCTTGAAACATAACGAGGTGTGTGTGTGTGTGTGTATTTTTTATTAGATACTATTTTATTTGTATATATATATATTTAAGACACACACACACACACACACACACACACACACACACACACACACACACACACACACACACACACACACACACACACACACACGCACGCACGCACGCACGCACGCGCGCGCACACACACACACACACACACACACACACACACACACACACACACACACACACACACATATATATATTATATTTTTTGTTAGCTTGGGATGGATGCCAAGAGAGGAGTATTTACTGGGCATGATACAGGGTATGGCATAGGAGGCAAGACATGGATGAATGGAAAAGGACAAGGAGGGAGGATGGCATCAAGGGAGACATGTAGTAGAGGAGGAGACCAATGCAATAGGTAGAGCAGGATGTATTGCATAGACAGAGGAAAGGTATGGCTACATGCATCAAAAGGAGAGATGAAAAGTAAAGGAGGATGGAAAAGGGGGAGGAGAGATGCCATGAATAGAAGGAGAAGGAAGTTAGTAGGAAAATAGAGAAGATGCATGGGAAGAGGATGCATGATGGGAAAAGGATAAATGAGGAGGAGGCGAGTAGTGTAGAAGTGGAAATGCATAGAGAAAAGAAGAAGGGAATACATAGGAGAGGAAAGAAGAGAAATTCATAGGAAGAATGGAGGGATCAATGCACTACTACATTGGGTGGTTTTCTTGATCAGATTTATCAATCTAGCTACCTTGGCATGAGTTTGTTGTAATCCTACGTCCCACCCATTAAGACATTCTAGCTTTTAAGTTGGTTATTAATGAAATGAATGTTGATTTTCAATGGCAAACCATATATTTATTTACTATACTTTTCTATATAAACTGGCAAAGAAAATTGATTTGCATGATTTGGGTTTTGAAAACACTATTTGAGTTTTATACCATGATTTGGGATTGCATACATTGGTTGTATACTATTATTTTTTTAATGCAACTTTAGACTTCAAAATATTGAATTTCCATGCCTAGAGCTAGTTGTGTGCTTTGGCCCAAAGAAACCCTACCACTTTTTGGTGGCATATGATTTAGTCGATTCATGAACTGGTTATGGGAAATCATTTTGGTGGTTATTTTAATCTTGGTAGATTTTTGAATGTAATCCACATATTATTAATAATTTAATCCCTCTTCTATATTTTAAGTTGATATTTCCATACCTATGGTACATCTTTGATTCACCCTTGTTGTGGTAGTGTGGGGTCTCATCAATCGGTTGGGTTGTAGTTACCAGTCTTGGTTGGATTTTTGTTTTAATCTAATTTTCTTGATTAAAGATTTCATATTATTTGATTCAAAATAACTAAATTACTATAGAAAATTTAATATTGACTGTACCTAGACATCCTTAAGCTAAAAACAAGACTAAATCCTATTATTGTTGGATATGGGTTTTCTTCTTTGAACTTGTTTAATTTACTTTGAATATGGTGGGTGGAAGCCCATGTGTTGATTATTTCATGTTTGGGTAACCCCTTGGGCTTAGTGTTGTGTTGTTGTGTTGGTTGTATTGTCCCTTTGTCCTTATTGAAATGTGTGTAAATCCTTACTAGTGGATCAATGTTATATGTATATCCCTTACTTTGCTCAAGTACTTGGTTATTGAAACCCTCCACCAAGCTAATGGTTGGGGTGATAAGAGCCACCAATGGTTGGGCTCATAGGGCTAGTTTTGAGGGGTGTCCATCTTTTAGTGTTTATGTTCTTTATTGTTGTACCTAGATTGCTTATAGAAGCTTCCTCTTACTCGTACAAGTTGTTATATGACATTGGATTGTTGGATTATGGTTGATTACTTATTTTATGTTGTAATTCATCACATTACCTTATGTAGTCTTATACTTTTATTATGATGGAATATGGACATTATTGGTTATGATGTGGGTTTAGAAGCATTCTTGATGCTAGTTATATGATTCTTGTACATTTAACCAATTGTATTTACTATTTTGGCTCACAATTATATTGGACTCTACCTCCTATATGAGTAGCAGTGTAATTAGCATGTATTATGTGATATTGATCCTTGCATGTTGTTGTATGAATATGAATAAGTGTTATACTTTTGACGTTAAGTGAGCATAATAATAAAACTGTTATTACTAGAACCATTGAAATAATAATGTCCTTAAATCTTGAATTAAAAACTTATATCATTATTATCTTGTGTGGAAATTTATCCCAAAATAAAAATTTATTGATTTTACTTACAACATGTGATTGGAATCTTCATATGAAACTATTTAACATTATTTATCATTGCTTATGTGAATTATTGTTATTAAATCCTTGTGATATAGTGTTGGAACTATTCTTGAAATTTAGAAAATGAATTTTCCTTGTTAAACCTATCACTTGTATCCTTGTATGTAATTACATTATGTCTTCATTTGGTAATCAATACCATTATGTTGTAAATAACCAAATGATAATTGTATTTCTGTTAAAATTGAAGTTATGTTGTATCTAGTTCACATTAAAGATGATTCAAGGAGTATACCATCATGTTCTTATGAAAATAGTTATGATCTACCATGGCGGTAATAATGAGAAATCTCTTAAATATTGAGTTTTTAATTAGTCATTGATGATTAAGGTATTTATTGGTTCAGCTAGTGTTGGTGTCAACCCTATGAGCCATTCAAAGAATAATCAATTCTTAGTTATTCAATATTATCCAACTTAACTTAATAATGTATAGTGAGTGGTCTTACCTAATGAATTATGAAACCTTGTGCCTTCTTCTTCTTATGTTATTCCTTAGAATTGGTGGTAATTCCATTTAAGTGGCTTACTTCTATTGTTTAAGCAATGAAGTAAGTTGGATTAATGACCACCATATGTGACCCCACCTTATGAGTTATGGTTACAGGTTTATAACCTTAGTCGAAACAAACAATTATGCTTGACTTATACAATCCATTTCACCTTAAGGAATTAAGACATCCACTAAGTTATAGTGTTGATACTAAACACATGGCTTCAATAGGAATGTGATCTTGGCTAAAAATTTAGCTATTGAAAATAGATTATGTAATTAGTCTCTTGTGATTATAACAATATGTTTGCATTATTGTATTATAGCAATGAATGCTTGTTTCTCATAATTTCATTTCAAATGAGCTTACTTCCATTGCTTAAGCAATGAAGTAAGTTAGATCAATGATTTTTTTATATGGACCCACATTTTATATTATGCATTTTACCATTAATGGTGTCATAGTGTTTTAGATATACGACATGTTTTCTTAAAGTTTATTAATTTAGATATCATAATGTAAATCTTATTTTTTGGAAGTTGGATAAATTGTCATGAATGCCTATGCGAGGTTGGATAGTCATCGGTTACACTAGATATCTACATGCATAAAGATTAAGCTTATCCTTGCCAGTGGATTCCTAGTATACCTTGTATGTATATCCATTAAATCAATAAATAATTTTAGGAATTGGTTAAGGATTAATAGGCAATGGAAACCTTAATGATTATATTTGATTATATAAATTGAATAGTCTACCATGACCAAGAGTTGATAAATCATAATCTTCCTTAATGAACAACTAAGTTAATGCCTAAGATTAATTAAGCAATGAACCTTTGCATGGTCATAAGCATGCTAACTAGATGGAATAAATGTTGATGTCTTATAATAACATGGTAGGATAACTAAAGGTTAATTAAGCAACATTTAGGTGTGTGACTCCTTTGGTCAGCCATGGGATGGTGATCTTATAATATGACAAGTGATCCTATAGCATGAGGAGTAATCAATTTTTTAATGCTAATTGTATGCTTAGTCATTAGGGTAATCACATGTGTGATGTCACCTAGCTAGAGTCAGTTGTATCATAATTCATCTAATCTAATGAGAACATGTATTTCTACATAGATTTTTATCCTGTGTTTCTGTGGCCATGGTCTTTAAGGAAACAAGGTATAATTTTCTCCTAAAGGACCTTGGAGCATAGTATGGTGATCAATATGGGTTGTCCTTGCTTGGGTGATTCCTCAAAGGTTTTGAGACTCTTATGCTTATGCCATGTTGGATTTAGTGATGGATTAGAGATATCCACTTGTTGTTCTCAAAATTGATAAGACTTGCTAAGCAAGTTAGTGAGATGGACCCTTGAATCCGATCATTTGGACCCCATGCTCATGTATTGCAATTCCATCTTATACTATTTGTTTATTTAGTAAATGGCTAATCATACACTCTTGGATGTGTTTAAATCCATTCTAGTTGTTTAGAGCCTTATCCTTTTGGGATATTTGAGATGTTGGTTGTGGGTTGCTTGTACTTCCGTAGAGTTGTTGAGATGCATTTGCATTGCAATATTTTATACAGTCAACCCCTTTTGATATTCCATTATTTACTTTGATAGATAACTTTAAAAAAATTGGGGTTATTTCAAATAAAACATTTATAATTAAATTAAAAACATTAATTATATATCAATTTTTAAAAAAAGGTGTGAATGTCATTACAAAATTCATATTAAGCCATAATTTAATGAGATTAATTTACATATAAGGAAATAAAAATCAAATTCCTATAGCAATAAAATATTGAATTGATTATAATATATATAAAACATTAAAATATAATTTAAAACCCTGTATAAATTTCAAGAGTTATAAGTTTTTAAAATGTAAATAGAACATTAAGTTATTTCAAATAATTTTTTTCTTGCTTTAATTTAAATGGAAGCTTCAATTTTAAACATATCAGGGAATAAAAATAAATAAACTACAAAATTACATATAAAACAAATCATTAAAAACCCCTCTAATTCTTAGTTTTGGGGTTGTAAGAAGAATGTCCATGCTCTTATTTTTTAATAATTTTTTCAGCATTTCTAATGGCTAGTGGGATGACACATGTGGCCTACATGTCTGAGGTAAGGATAAGAATTTATATTTTGGTACTTATTTGCTCAATTTATCCAAGAATTAAGATAAAGGTGCCTCAGCATCAACTTTATAATGTTTGATCATTTAAAAAAAAAATCCTATGTTGGGATTGAGTTCATGTCGGATCTTGAGGCTAATTTCTCACTAGAGTTTACGTAATTGAACCAACAAAAAATATATATAGTATTTTCATTCTCTTGCTCTTTCTAACACCACTAATTTTTCTTCTATTTCTCATACAACTATTGTTGTTACTTCCAATCCCAATCACTTATCCCACTACATCTCATGTCCATCTGCTTCTATTATCAATTAAATTCCCAAACTACCTTCATTTAATCATAATTTATTGAATAAATATGCCATATCAAGGGTTTATTATCTCAAATTCAATAATTTGGATATTTTCATCCTTGAGTTTGAATAAAGGGATCATATGTCATTGTAAATTTTAAAAAAATCATTACTTGATGTTCATGCACATGTAATTTACTTGCATTTCTACATCCCTAACAACTATTAGATACTATTGGATGGTTATAATTAATGTATAAACAATAAAGTGAAAAATATTTATTATCCAATCAGTAAAAGAAATTATAATAATGTATCTTACTTTTTTTCATTTTCAACCTCATACATAAATGTGTTCCTATATAAATATTTGAGTTTAGCTTCCTAAAAATTAATAAATTATACATTCTTTAAATTAGATGTTCAAAGATATGAGGCATGCATATTTTTACAAAATTTTAAAAGTTTGAGTATTTATGTTGTTTTTATTTTTATTTTTGTTTTGTTTTATTTTTTAAAGTTTTTTCTATATATTTTTCAATTATTTTTTCATAAATTATACACAAAATTGAATATAATAATATTATTTGATTCAATCCTTAATCAAAATTATTTTTGAGAGATCACACCTTTAAATGAAATATAGTTAAAACAAAAATATTTCATTTCCCATCATACTTAATGTGATTGTTTTCTTTTTAATTTAAAAATATATATTTAATAGAT
Organism: Torreya grandis; assembly: GCA_037957365.1. NCBI lineage: Eukaryota > Viridiplantae > Streptophyta > Pinopsida > Cupressales > Taxaceae > Torreya > Torreya grandis. The sequence goes on from JARHVA010001845.1 coordinate 967,554, forward strand.
TCATGTTATGTTGGTTATGACACACATATAACCATGATTATAGAATCATGATACATGTATACTTAGTATAAATTATGGAGTGAGTAAAGCCTTGAACAATCATGATAGTAATTCAAAATTTTTTGGGGAGGGAGGTGACCTCAAGTGTTCATGGGTAACCTTGATCATTTATTGGGAACCCTTAAAATTTCATGGGATCATCTTAAGTGTTTTTGTGTTGTAACCTATATTTCTTGTGGGGATCATTAAACACTTAATATTATATGCACATGGTAGATGTGATAAGTGTAGGATGGATAATGTTTAATAGTTTAGAAAATTAATGCATATCCACATTAGTGAGAGGGTTAAAACTGCATAAGATAAACATATTGATGCGATTAAAGGCAATGATATGTGAAAAATGGTCATCTCATGAGAATAAGATAAATTTTTGCAGTGCTTAGGACTCTACATGATTTTTAGGAGTTCACACATACAATAAGGAATTATAAGTAAGTACATGAAGAGCTAATTAGATGTGATGATATTTTTAGGGAAAAAGGATATGCTTACCTATAATTACCTAGAGGTACATATTTAAAGTTTAAAAACATTTAGTCACATTCTCCAACATTTTTGAGAATTATTATCAAACCCTAATTTAATTTTTAACCATTCACATAAATTTGTTCCTCACTCTATTCCATTATTATAAAAGTTTAATGGGATTTATAAAGGAATGACTTCAACTATGACATAATATTGTAAAATTATTCATTTGCATGAGGATGGAGCTGAAGAGTTTCAAAAATGTCATCCCAAAAAGGTTGTAAGCATTGATAATATTTTATGCACATATTTACTTAGAAAATGATTTTTTTATTATTAGGAATTATGGAAACATCAAATGGATGCACCTATTGAGAAAAAATAAAATTGTAGCCACTATAAACATTTGAATTAGAATTAAAAAATATATGTTTCTTATAGACATGTTTATCATAGAGAGTGGTTGGAAGGAATGTAGGAGTAGGATGCTACATTCACCTATACATATGGACAACTATGTCCATTTGAAGTGTTAGAATAATTAGTGTGCTATTATTTATTAGGAAATATATTATTCCATTTTTGAGGATGCACTTTTTATGGATAAGCACATCATTATACATAACTTATTTATAAGTTAGTTATAAATAAAAATATATTTGATAGTTGTCCTAAAAAGAGTGTTTGTCTATTTTGAGATAATATCCCTAAAATAAAGAGATTCGTTCCAAACCTAAACCTCCATGTGTGTGTGTTGGGGGGGGGGGGCATGGGTGTGTGTGGGTGGCTAGAGGGCAAAGGTGAAGGTTGATCGTTGATCCATTAATTTCTTCATTTATTTGGTTATAAACATTATAGAATCCATAGTATTCTATTATATTTTATTCCTCATGTGAATATATCTATTGTCCCTCTTCCACATGTGAGCAACATTGATATATTTGTAATACTTCTACTTTTACATATTTATGTTTATTTATTTAATAGTTCATAGGTATACACATGCAATCATGGGTGATAGGTTGAGGTTACTTTTCCAAATATCCTAGAACATATACTAAATATATCTATCATGGTCCCATAAAATGTTATAACATATTATCATAGCTTTCATAAGCTTTCCTTCAATATTTTGATGATTTACATCTATAAAAATCATCTCCTCCTCAGTTTTGTGAATTTTCTGTCAAAATTGTGTTAGAGGTACCTTGCTAGTTTTATCATTTTCATAGATCCATGGATATTTTTTAGCCATTTCATTGCATATATAACATTTAATAAAGTTAATATTGAGTTTTGTTTCATTAAAAATGAAGATATAATGCTCAACTAATAGAGGTCTGAATTTTCCTTTTTGCATGAATTTTTTTTGGTATAAATCACTATTTTTTTTGTAGTTTTTAATGTTTTTTATAAACTAAAAAAGGTATAAATTTCCCAAAAAAGGGTTGATTTTTTTTACAATTTTTTTCTAATTTTTTATGAGGTTTAACCTAGGCCTTCTCAACTTTTGGCAAAATTCCTAGACATACCCCATTTTATCAACTTAATGTCTTAAAAAAGTTTTATTTTGCCCATCACTACCCTTTACCCTTTTAGAGTTGCTACCAGTTGTGTTATCATCTAAGCTCATCATTTGGGTAGCTTGCTCTACAGGCCCATCAGGTCATTTTTTTAGATTTGAGATAATTTCACTTTTTGTTGATCTACTCATTTCTCTAAAGCTAGAAACTATTACTTTGAAATGCCACTTATATATCCATGAATTTTACTAAAAAATCTAGAGGCATCTTAGAAACTTATGTGAAAACCAATGCTTATAAATTTAAAATATTCCTAAGAGTTATTTACAAGATAGATACCATTAAATATCCTTCAAGTATCCCAGATTATGTTTGAATTTAATAGCTGCTAACTATTTTCAAACAACCCAAATTTCCATTTGAAGCTAGCTATTTTTTGAGCTAACAACCGCTATCTTCAAGATTCCAAAAATTCTATTTGAATCTAGTTATTTTCTAAGCTACCACCGCTAGATATCTTTAAAAATCCTAAAGTTCTATTTAAAGATTATGATCATTAACTCTAATTTTAGCATTCATTTTTTGGATGCTAGTGCACACTAATTATTCTTTAACTAGATAAATGCTAATTTAAACTAGTGATCTCTAACTTTTCCCTAAGAAACTAAAGTTATTTTTTTTAGCTAGTGCTTGCTAACTCTACCTTTTGTAAACTTTATTTGTTAAATCTATCAGTTGTTAAATATTCACACTCATACAAATAGAGCTATAAAATAAATAAAATTATCAAAAATAAAAAAAATGACTTATTTTTAAATTGGGTATGAAAAAAAAAAATTCAATTTTTTTTTAGTTTTTTCATAAAACACAATGGTGTAGATAATTTCCTCATTTTAAGTTAGCTAGAGTAGTTCACATTATTGTCTTTTCTACTATCCTTTGTATGGCCATATAATCATTTATTTTATACCTCACATATACATGGGTATTTATTATGGCATTTTTTAGGATCTATATTTAGAATGGTTTTACTTGAGTATGTTAGTTTGGTTTGAAATTTTGGTAAGCACTTATAGGTAACCTTGTATATTTTTTCCAATTGTGCATTGATCATCTAATATATTATTCAATATTTAAGTGTGATTTTTATGTTTGACATACCACATTTTAAGAGAGATATTTGTATCCAACACATTTAATTATAGACTTGATTATTATAGTCGCTTGACACCTAGGTATTCTAACATAATGTAATAAATTATATAAGGCCTTTACTACCATTTTTTATTCATCAACATCTAGATAATGGTGTATAAGGCATACTAGTTTTTCACACCCATTTTGATACATTTGAACATTGAACATTTTTTGATATACAACTTGAGAATAATCATGTTCATTAACTCATTCATTCTCACGATCATTACATTATTTGTACATAGGTACTTAACAAGGCCTAGTTTTTAAGACATATATTAGAGATTTTACCTCACTTCGTGATTTCCTCTTAGTTTATTGAAATGGGGGAGAGTGGGGTAGGTGTTGATGTTGCACTTGAGCATACTAGTTTGTTTCTTGTCAACATTACAACATCTCTTTTTGACTACACTTACTTAGGATAGTGTAGTTTTATTCACCCTCTCCTTTCACGAGTACATATTAAGGGGAATGTTAGTGTATATTAGGACATACACTATTGTACTGTCTAAAATGCTCCTTATGGATAAATACATCTTGTGGGAACATCATTATCCATAACTTATTTATAAATTACTTATAAATAAGAATGTATTTAGTGGTTATCCTAAAAATAGGATTTGTCTATTTTGAGATAGTATCTTTAAGAGATAAATATTTCTTCCAACCCTAAACTTTCATTCTCCACTCTATAATAAGTTGGATGGAATGTTAATCAATTATTTATTAACTTCTTTAATTCTTTGATTCTAATCATTATGTAATCCATAATATTCCATTCTATTGTATTCCTCATGTGAGGAGAATCAATCCTTCACATGTGATTTTTATTAATATATAGGTATCATGTTACCTTTACACATATGTGTTTACTCATTTAAAAGCTCACATTTATACATATGAAATCATGGGTGATAGTCTTGAGATTTTTTAGCATAGATCTTAGAACTTGTACCAGTATCCACCATACCATGAGCCTTTGTTAGAGTATTTTATTACTCATGCTTGCCAAGTTCTAGGTTATTTGTGTTTACATAGTTTTTTCCTATGTCAGGATTTATCCCACATTGCCTAGTTTAGCTGGCATATTGTTTTTCCTTTCCTATATAAGTAAGTGTTCTACTTTTTAATATACATGATTTATAATACTTTGTAATCTTTTGCATATCTCTTTTTATGTATAACAATTAATTTTGTTTTCAATTAGTTTTTGATGAGTATATGTTGAAGCATCGGTGGTTGTAATAATGAGCCATTGGAGAGATATTGGTTGAATAGTTTTGATAACTCTTTCATGGTATCAGATCCACCCTCCAATAACCATTATTCAACCATTTTCTATTACAACCCTTGTCTATCATTTTTGGCATCAAGGTTCTGATTTGGTGTAAAGTTTTTGTTTTTATGTTTTTTTGACATGTACATACACCTATTATTGATTGATCTACAATTTTGATTTACATTGACTCTTTTTTGCTTCACATATGGTTTATATTGACCATACTAGGCCATACAATAGGGTTTGATTTGGTTTTGTAAGGTAGGAAGAATTTTTGAGACTAATTAACCTTATAAGGGGAACCCATGGTTCAGATGTAGTAACTCATCATGTTGTAAGTAGCCAAATTTTGAGGTTATTTTTAATCAACCAACCCATCCATTTGTGGTTGCATTATTAGATTTTCCTTTAGGTAAATACTTTTTTTTTGGTTTGATCTATCTACTCCACAACAAGGCTCCATAGTCTATTTGGGTTAGCATTTTATTCAAGCCTTATATATTGGTTCTTCACTACCTCCCTCACTTAGTTTTTCCAATCTATCATTCACATGTATACCATCCCAGGAGTTGGAGAGGGAAAACTAGCCATCAAAGGAGATAACCACAAATCAATTTCAGATCTAGGATAGGGTTGCACTATCAAGATCACCAATGATAGGTCTTAAAGTCTTTGTAGATAAGTTGAATATTATAGCATGGTGAAGCAATTCATAGCCTTATGTATCTCTATAAACACCCAATCACTGCCAATCCCAATGAGCAATTTTTTGTCGATGCATGTTGGGACATCATTGAATTTATTGTAATAACACAACACACTAGCTCTTTGAGGCTTGATCCCATGAAACAACAAAGCTTATATAGTTATAGTCATCATCATCAAGTGCATGGCTTATATTAGAGATAGTAAGAGAGCCATGGAGGATAGATTGTTGAACACCATGTTATCTATAACATTGTTCTTCAAACTTTATTTGGAATAGAAAGTCTATGGAGCTGATATATTCATACCATCATTGTTGCTCAGATGGTTTTAGCTCACAATAATAGTTGGTTTAATACTAGCACCGATCAAGAAGTCCACAAGCATAGAGTGTCCTTTATCACCACCTTTAGATAAGGCAACTAGGTGTTGTCTAGCTCCATGATTTGGAATCCTTACATGAGTAATCTATCCAACTCTTTCCTTAATTTCTATTAGATGTACAGGTGGCTCACTAACTCCATTATGCCTCACTTGACATTTTTTGACTGTGTTCTAGGTCTGTAAAACTCAAGCCCTACATCTAAATCTTGGTCATGGTGCCTCCATGTAAGATCATGTGTTAATGGGCCTGGCATGTTTAATTCTCCTTGCCAAATTGATAGAATCATTTTATTTCCCTAGCTTGAAAATCCACAATTGACCCAACTCGATTGATGTAGAACCTTGACTTGCTACAACACAGCTTGTTTGGTATGTATCCCTCAGCTTAACCTTATCTACACATTGACATAATCATTTAAAGGATGGATCAATCCAATAGTCCTCTCGGTTGTGCTCTACAATAGTTCTAAATGTGGGTTTGCACACCCATTTGTATCCTTGGCCACTTTCTATCCTAGATGCATGCTCTTTCATTCCTTGTTTGCATGTTTCCACTTGTCATTAGCTATGTAACCTTATCTCATTAAGTGGATTTATGAGGTGGGTTATTTTAGTGGCAGACATATTTTGATGAGTTAATTTTTTTTCACTTTATTGAAAGCCAGGTAAACTTTTTAACATGAGCAATGCCGCTAGCTAGACACGACTAATACCGGTACCACGAGGCCAGTGGGGGACTTGAACACTGATGGGCAGAGCCGCAACGGAAGTACCCGACCAACCGACTACACCCCCCGACCCTTTTATGAGTTAAAATTTCATGGTGGGTGATTTATTATTTATCTAGGGACATCCTTTATTGTGGGGGCCATTTATTATACACAAATAAATTTTTATTATTTTTAAAATTTTAAAAACAATATATTATAGAATTATTTATAATTAGTTTAATTTTAATTTATTCTCTCATTTGTCAAAGATAAAGGGTGAGGCTTGGGTTGGTAGGAGGCCAATTCCTCCTTAAAAAGTAAACAATTGCATTCTTGGTTCCATACCAGTTCTAACAAGTGGTTGGAAGGCTAGGTTCCCCTTAGTCGTAGTACTTTTTTTAAATTTTAGTGCAATTTTTTATTAAATAGGCCTTATTGATGGGAACATAATTATTTAATAAATTTTGGTTGGTAGCCAAAAATCAATTACAATTCTTTTCAAAGTTCATTTTTTTAAATTTCCCATGCATTAGGCCTATTCACATTGTAAAAATCACTAAAGTTATAAAGTGCCACATTCTGGAGGGTCTCTTTGCATTAGATGTGTTGCATTGTGCTTATAGTTTGTGATGACATTTTAGTGGTGATGAAATTGCTATGTTATGAGCATTTGCAGATGGACTATTCATTTTTTTGAAAATTTGTTTGTCATATATTTGAGGATGAGGTCCAGTCTAGCAGGAGGTCAGACCCCCTCACAACAACACAAACTTCATTCTTGCTTCTTCTAGATTGCATTGTCATCATTTATTGTACTCATGGATAGATTTTTAGTTGAGTCCAACATCCTATTCTTGAGATTGAATTATAATTAATAAGGGGTTTCTCATGCTATGGTCCATGTATTTTAATTCACACATGCATTATCTCAAATGCATTTTCGGTTGAGCTCAATGTTTTTTTTGCATGTGCTTTGCATGTTGTTATTTTTTGGATGCTAATTCTTTTCTGGTATGTTTGAATACATTATAGATATTTTCAGAATTTTCCACACTCTTCCATTATCTTATGACATACATTATTACTTTGAAACATTGGTTATTTATGTCATGTTTCCTTGAGGCCCCTTTCTTATCACTTCATCTTCTTCCATGGGGACACATTTTTACTCCCTTATTTTTGGAGCATCTCTCTTGATGGCTTATATGACAGGTTAAAAATATCCTCATTTGGATCTATTATGGTGAAGCCCAGTGTTTTCCTTGTTTCTATCTAGTGTTTTTTATATATGGGTTATATTGTACTCGTACTGATTTATAAAGTGCCATGGGGGGTTTGTTGATTTCGCCTTGTTTACTTTCATGCATTTGTGTACTTTATTCTAGGTAGCTTTTCACTTCTTCAGTTGCTTGTCTCTTCCATCACCACCATGGGCCATCATATTTGAGAAACATTATCTATATTTTTAACACCACCTTTTACAATAGTTAATAGTCTCTTTCAACATGACATGGAGTTATTATAGTGTATATAGTGTCATCTTATTTAGTGTTCGAGTAGTGGATTCAGACCACTCGTGTAAATCATTTTCTTCCAATCCACCCATTTAGAAGTATAGGGGTTGTGTATATTCTAATTATTTGGTTTTGAGCATTCCTTTCACATGTATTACTCTATTGTACTTGCATCACCACTGACAGTCTTCTTGATTGAAGCTATTTTGGTGAAGCCAGGTGTCAGTTTTTTTATGATTGAGTAGTGGATTTGGACCACTCATGTAGATTAAGTTATTTTACAAATTATGAGTACTTTCAGTGTGGAATACTTTAGCATTAGCTTTGGGGGGATTTCTATCTCTCTCTTCTTCTTTTCTCTCTTTTGGTAAGGATTTTTTCTTACAGGTTTTCTCTTTTCTCCATTTTATGAGAGTTATATGTATTTTTTACTTTTGAGTGTTTTATATATTTATATTGTGTACATGGGTATCTTATTTAGGTACTTTGTTTGATGGAACCCATATGAGGTTAATTACTTGACTCCATGGCCTTCTTGGTGATTTTAATAGTGACATCAGTGTGGTATCCCCACCAGTAACACCAGTGTGGTAGCCCCACCAATCTTTGTACTCACTTCTCACCATCTTGTTGGAAGGTGTTCAAGTAATGCTTCTTCAGGTTCATCATTATACCTAATACTTTAGAGCATAGTGTTTGTGTTCAATGATCCTTATATTCAGCACCATTCCTATTTTGACGTGGCAATTATAATGACTCAACATACATGTACTCTAGCATAATGGATTGGCATCCATAGGGACACATGACTTCACACTACATCCTTTATTATGAGCTTTTATCTTCACTTTAGGGGGGGGGGTGTGTGTTAGAGTATCTTATTACTCATACTTGCTAGGTTCTAGGTTATTTGTTTTTACCTAATTTTGTCCTATGTGGGGATTTATCCCACATTGCCTAGTTTAGCTTGCATTTTTTTTGTCTTGCCTATATAATCAAGTGATCTAATTTGTAATATACATTCTTTACAATACTTTTTAATCTTTTGCATATCTTTTTTCTATAAAATAATTGATTTTGTTTTCAATTGGTTTATTTTGAGTAAATGTTGAAGCATCAATGGATATAATAATGAGTCATTAGAGAGATCTTGGCTGAAGAGTTTTGATAACTCTTTTAGCATTCTCACAATTTTAATAGAGTGAATACATGGAAGACATGGATTTAAGGCATGTAGAGGAATGATGATTTATGTTTTTTTGCATATTATATTAATTTTATTGCATAAGATAATAATCATTATAGGATGCACATCTTTGAAAAATGAAATATCCACTTTCAATTCCTTTATCATTGATTACAACATATTCTAATGTCTAGATAGTTGAGCCTTATTTTCCAACATACATTTAAATAATAATCATCACCAACACCAAATTCTAAAATAAATGAGAATCAATTTCAATATATGGGTGAGATTATTATGATATATGTGTTCTGAAAAACTACTCATAACTCATTTATTTGAAATTATTTTTTTAGGATTTCTTTAATTACATTAATTTAAATATTTATGGAATGTATAAGGGAGTGGTATATCCTTGAGTAATGGGGGCAAGTAATCAAGGGGTTATGAGGAATAGTCAAAAATAATGGGGTGGACCCAAATGATAACATAAAATAATAGAATTTTTAGGGTTTAAATCACCCTTAATGGCCATCCTCCTCCTTATGAAACACTAGCCTCATTTATTATTTCATACATACACTCTTTATTCTTAATTTTTTGTCTTTATACTTCAAACATGCATCATCATTCAAATAGTTTCATGTTAAATAAGGGAATAAGCATTTATATAGGGTGGATGTCATGAATGTTTTTGGGGAGAGTAACTATGATAATAAAGAGAAAATCATGGTGAAAATAAGAGATGATAGTGTGGGGATCAAAATCAAGTGTAGTGTAGATGTTACAAAGACTTATGTTTGAGTCAATAATGTGCACCAGAGCTTGATCTTAGTATTAATCTTAGCAATACCTTTGATCTCAAAATTTAATATGTTGTCATTTATATTAAAATGATGTATGGAATTATTTGATATATTTTTATTTTATATAAACTACTCAAAAAAAATTATTATCAGACATTATTATGTTTTCTTAGACCTTAAAATAATACATACTTATTTTGTGATGGATACATCAAAATAGATTATGTGTTCCTCTTCATTCTAGTTTTATTTTTTTTAAATGTATCAAACCTAAAATTACATAAAACTATTATAAACAAAACCGCTATGCATATACATTTACTACTATGAAATTTTGGTTATACTTAAAAAGTCATTTAAGGATCCATGATATTTTACTCTATTAATCAGGGTCCATTTTAATATAATTTTAAGTAGTTTAACTTGAGACCCTATTAAAGAAACTTAAAATTCATTAGCTTTGCAACCCTAAAATTATTCTCTATATTAAGTATACAAATCAAAGTTATGCACAATCTAAATTAATGTAAATAAAAATTGTTAAAATACAATGACTGCTTACTATTCAAGATAGAGAGCACTAATCCTCATGTATAGTCTATAATAATGATGGATGAGATCCCATTAATGAAAATCCCATGAAAATTATGCATGCACCCAAAGGTGGATGTATTCTTGTAAATCAAAAAATATAAATGCATTTTTTATGCACCATTTAGAAGTAGGTTGTTTTTACTGAATTGAACTAGATGTTGGTTAAAATCTAACAAGAAGAGGGCTATGCATAAAACACAACTTTATTAATATTTTCATAGCCTTACACAAAAAATTCTAAAGAGTGGTTCCTATTAAAAATTATGGGGGAGGGGGTAGGGGAGGGAACATCATGAATAACAATCAACTCAAATGTAACCATGAATCATTTGAACATGTAATCTATTGATAAGATTAAATGTGTATCATGTTATGAAACTTTAGGCACTTGAACACCTTTTTTGATATTTTTTGATTATTTTGGGAGTTTTTTTAATGTGTTTTGTAAACTAAAGAGTATAAAGGTAACACATTTATTTTTTCATAATTTGTAGAGGCAACTAATCTAGATCTCCCAAGTTTGTGATCACCCTATGTAGCAAGCAGATGGAAGAATATAGGATTGAAATGGTTTATAATAAGAAAGAGACAAAAATATCCACCCTTTTATTTTTTTCCTTTATTTTTGGATGGATATCTCAATGAATAAATCATCAAAAATACCTAGAATAATAAATGAGGTATGTAGAATTATAAAATTTTAAATCTCTTACAACTATCTTCCTGACTCTCAAATCTCCTCACCCAAAAAATGTGCAACCACTAGAAACTGTTTTGTTATTTTTGGGAATAATGGATTTTTATTCCTAATTCAATAAATAGGTCTAAGTAGGATGAATAAATAAATAATATGCAATAATTAAGCCACTTATTTGTGTAAACAAATTGTATTTTATCTTTTCTAAAAATAGTAATAATAAAGAGAAAATCAAACTTAGCTAAAAACTGGCTAAGACAGATATTACAAGGTCTAGAAATTTCTATGTAGGCTTGAGAGACTATCATAAATAAGATATTAGAGTTCATTTTTGGAATGGATAGGAGCATCAAAAGTGGGACACCCTATTGTTTATCACTATAGTCCTTTTTCGGTGCTATTGTCTAGGTGATCTAAGTTTTCTAAGTTCTGCTCAGTAGTCTGTGTTACCCTATCAGTGAAGTATCAAAGCTCAAAAGTATATGAAGATCATTGTGAATCTATTTTGATATTTAAAGACCTAGGATATCTTCATGCTTGAACTTAAATGACAACTTAGGAAATAGAGAAAATGGGTTAGTGTGTAAAGGATACGCTAGATGCACTTCACACCTCATGTGTGGGTATGCTACCTACATACCAATACTCTGAGGAGGGATCAAAATAATGTAGTTCTCCCATTGAATTTCTTAGTGTAATTATGTATGAAAATGTAAATATATGCAAAATTAGGTGTAATTTAGATGGTTAGGGACTAGTGTAAGGGTTTGAATAAGCTTGAAATATTGTTGGATGGCTATATGAAAAGAATAAGGAAGAGTGCTTGAATGTACTTGTTTGTATTCTTGATTTTCTCTTATAAATGAGTGCCAAACCTTCTAAATAGACTTTGAATGGAATTTTATAGAGGATTTAATGATCGTGGGTTAAATTAATTCATAGTAGGATGACATGAATTGGGATAAGGATCCAGGAGAATATGACTATTTGAGCCAACTTTGTATTTAGACAACAATGCTAGAAATATGACACCCTAGGTTTTAGTGATCCTATCCAAGTTGGGCACTATTGTCTAAAGGGAATGAGATGTGGGGGAATGGGTCTAGACTTGAAAGAGCCACTTGAGTCTGTAAGGGTTAAGTCCAAAAGGTTGTGAATAATTGGGAATCAATGAAATAAAAGCCTAAAAGGGTTGTACAAGCAAGTAGGAGGACCTATGGATTAGGTGTCTTTAGCCATACTCAAGTAACCAAATTTTGAATTTTATATGACTTCATTTTCCCCTCCTTTATTCTAGTGATACAACAAAGAAAAATACTAAGATAAAGGAAAAAAATAAAAAGCATACCTGAACTTACCTATAAAGGTAAAGTGCATGAAGCTTGTGTGATCCTAAGTAATGCTAGATAGTGCATAGAGAGCACATTGTGCAAGTTTGAATCTGTGAAATGAAATAAATATTATATCATTTCTTATTATATTTGATTTTAAATAAGAATGTATAAAATTTGAGTAAAATAAAAATGAAGATAAAGGAATGAATACATCTCACTAGGTATGCAAACCAATACAAAACCTTTTGTGATCCTAAGTAAGGTTGAATAATGTTGGATTGTGTTGGATGATGTTGTACCAAAAGTTATATCATGAATGGAACTGAGTGCTTAATTCTCTGGAAATTGGATCAAGAATACAAAGGTTGGCTCTTTGGCTCCATCATCACCTACTGAGTAAATCTAGATGATCATGTGTGTGATAATAGATGTTTGGACTATGTGTCTAATCCCTCTAAATAGGTGGTTCAAGAATACAAAGGTTGGCCCTTTGGCTCCATCATTTTCCCATGAAGTGAAGTTATGAAGTGATAATAGTATAGAATAGATGTCATATGAGTTGGCTCATGGAGCCCATGGATGTTCTAAAAATCTGACAATGTAGCATTGATAGATGAATGTATGCTAGAAATTAGGCCACTTTTAGTAATTCTAAAAGATGGAGATTAGGCTTGTATGAAATCCACTCCAAAACTGATGCACTAGGCTCATGTGAAAGCCAAATTGAGAATTCTAGTACTTAGGAAGTTAAAACTTGTATGAAAGTTCAACTTGAAAAAGATGCCAACCACCTGTAGATGGAGTAAGGCACATAACTATTGAGAATGCCTAGGTAATAGACTAAAGTTAGAAACAAAATAAGACCAATGTGCCATGCACATTACCCCCAATCACTAGTTTTTGGAACATGGATTCTAATTTTGAAGTTATGTCAATTGCCTAACCTAAAACTGGAAGTGAGAGACATCATATCATGCATGATAACCCCTATATTTGGATTCCCTAAGAAAATTATACTAAAACTACTAGTTCTAATTGATTTGGATGTGTAAAAAATGTAGTTGAGCTAAATTTTTTTCTTGTTACTAAAAAATTTAGGTGTTTTTCTGCCTAGACAAGAGTGCCAAAATGAGGACACCCTTATGTTTGGCATTGCTATCTATTTTTGGTGCTATTGTCCTATGATGAAACTAGTTTTTGATCTAGAATTATCACTATTTTTATGTTTTATTCTAACTGGTTTGACCTTTGGATTCTGAACTAGGTGATATGAATGCTTTTGTTATGTACAATCAAGAAAAAGATATTATTTACAAGTAAGATGGAATATGATGATACTAACTGATGAGTCTCATGTGATACTCCCTATCATGGTGTCCTATATTAAGGAGTGGAATCATGCATGAATATGAAGCATGATGAAAATGCTGAGACTATGGTTCTAAAAGCTATATATGTTGTAGATGCTCTAAAATTCTAAAGTAGAAATTGACTGTGGGGTCCTACTATAACTTTGAGAAGTGTATGTAATTGTAGGGCTCTTAGGGACCCATCTGGAAGTAGGAGAAACTCTTTGAATATGTGTTTTATGTGTAGACCCATGAGATCTCAATGAAACTAATCTGGGTGTGAAAACTATAGCTGGAAGCTATCTAGAATCCCAAAGCTATAGAGGTGTATGAATCCTTTGTATTGGTGATGGATGCCTCAACTGTATCTAAATATGTATCGGAGGAAGAACTTTAATTGGTGGGGAAATTGAAACTAGTGAAGAAGCTAGAACTAGTGACTGTAAAGAAGATGGCTCTGAAGTGGGTAGTGATAACTCATATGAAACTCCACTAACTACAATATCCTGATTAACGTGAATGAATTTCATACATCTATGAATTGTAGATGGTACTACTTGAATTTTTTGAATCCATGGGTGACCAAGTAACATATCAAAAACTCCTACACTAATAACTATAGTGAAATTTGTGGTCACATGTATTAGACCAGTCTGTAAAGGAAGTACAGTCTTATCCAATGACCTATGTATATACCCACTGAATCCACTGACAACTATATATGTTAGGGGGATATCCTAATTTGAATAGCCCAAATGTTGTAATAATGTAATGGTGCACATATTGACACTGGAACCATTATCAATGAGAACATTGTGAATGGGTTGATTATGAATATGTGATCATATAAAAAGTGCATTATAATCTGAATTATCCTCCACAATCTCCTGATCTAATAAGGATATTGAGGTCTAGCTAGAACTCTAGACTCATACACACTGATCATACCACTCAAAGGATGTGACTCAATTGAAGGTGCCTAGTATGTCACTAGTAGTAGATGTGCATGATATGTATGGTGAAACCCTGATGTGTCCCTCTATATCCTATTTTGAATGTTGTGGAAATGGATTTGAAAATATTTTCAAATCTTTATCTTGTGCTAGTTTTGCTTGTGGAGAATCAACTAAAATGACAAGATAAAGTAGGTTTTCATCTATCAAGTCATGTATCTTGTGTCTCAAACTGATGCATCTATTTTTAGTGTGGCCTAGTGCCCTATGGTAATCATGAAATGCCTACTAATCATATCCCTTGGGAATATATTTGGTTGGATCAACTTCCTGAATAGGAGGGAGAGATATGATATTACAATCCAAAAGCTATTGTAAAACCCTGGCTGGAGGAACTGGAAGATGTGAGAAAGTATACTGAGGGGGTGACGATAAAACTATGCACTGAAGAGGCTTTGAATTTGCATTTACTGTAGGTTGATTTTTCCCTTTTGTATAATTGAACTTGACCTTGTATGGGACTTAGCTATTACTCTTATTAGTTGTGTCTGGAATGTTTGTATACTTGAGTTTTCCCATTGAAATGAGTTTCACTTCTCTTTCCTTTAGTGCATGACATAATTCAGTGAAGGAAGAGAATATTTTGACCATAATAGATTCATGAAATGCTAGTAGAAGTCTCTATTTGAAGAGGTCTTGTAATTTATGATCTACCATGGGACTAGTCATCTTAGCCAAGATAATCTTATATCGAAGAACATAGTCTGTGAGATGCTCATTTGGTCATTGTTTTTGTTGATAAATTTGAGCATATGAAACCTTATCACCAATTTTAATGCTAAAGTGTGCTAATAACATGTTAACTAAAGGATTGAATGCATGAACTGATCAATTTGATAGACTATAGAACTATTGTAAAGCATAATCCTTTAGGATATGTGGAAATAACTTGCTAAGTATCTAGTCATTGGGTATATAATCCAAGCATCTTACATGAAATGCTCTCAAGTGTGTCTCTGGATTACCCTTGCCATTATATAGAGTAAGCTTGGGTTGAATAAAACCTTATGGCAAAGGTGTAGAAGTAATATGACGTGCCAATGGTGGATGCAGAAGAGCAAAAGAATCCAAATCTTGCATAGGTCTAGTGGTACCTTGCTCAAGATGTAACACCTTGGATTGAATAGATCTTATCTCTTGCACAAGGGATACCACATCAAGAGAGAGGGATGTACTAGCTGTAACTGATGGCATAGAGGTTAGTTGGGCTACTATAGGAGGTTATTGAGACATAATTGTCATCATAGTGTCATTTTCAATTGGTTGCTTTATGATTTGAGAAGATTGACCATTGTTCACTTTTTTTTATTCCTCTTGTATAATTCTAATCATGTCATCTTGCATATCTAGATGTTTAGTTAAGATTTATTGAAGTTCTCTTTTATTAGTTTCATCAAAACTAGAGTATTAGGTGATTTTGAAAGTAAGAAAACAATTTATAATGTGTTGTAATGTTTTACAATAAGTTTTAATAGTAAATGTGCTATAAAAGGAAAGTATTGAATATAATAAATTCAAAGTCCTAAAAATAGTTAATTGGAATTTACGTAAAAAAGATACAGAGCTCCCAAACATGTAAGGTGATACTTCAAGAAGCAAAATAGGAGCTAGTACATGTAACTAGGGATTTTTCAAAAATGTTTGTGAAAAATACTATAAATTTTTGTAATTTAGATTGAATTTTTGAGCTAAGTATGCAATATAAAATTTAGAAAATGGTTGGAAAATAACTAGGAGCTAGTTGATGCAACTAAGGTGTTTGAATGAATTTTTTTTTGTTATTTTTAAAAAATTAGTATGATAATTTTAAAAATTTGATATGAATTTATAGAAAATTTGTATAATTTTACTTGAAAAAATTATGAAAAATAAGAAAATATTTCTAAAATTAGCAATATATTCTTCCTAGTGTTCAGAATGTGTTTGTATGCAAAAATGACCTAGTATGTGCCAACTAGGTTTTTAACAAAATATATGATAATTTTGTAATTAATTTAAAGATTTATGATTTTTAAATATAGGAAAAATTAGGAATTTATTTTAAAAAATTATAAATAATTTACCCTAGGGTTTTTAGGGTTTTTTATGCAAAAATTTGAAGTCTTGTTATTTTTTAGAATAATGGAGTTTTATTCCTAATTAAATAAATAGGGATAAGTAGGATAAATTAGTAAATAATTTATAATAATTAAGATACTAATTTGTGTAAATAGATTGTGTTTTTACCTTTTATAAAAATAGTAATAAAAAAATCAAACTTATCTAGAAATTGACTGAGATAGATGTTGCAGGGTTTAGAAATTCTATGCAAGCTTGGGAGATTGTCACAAACAAGATCTTGGATTTCATTTTAGGATTGGATAGGAGTTCCAAAAGTGGGACACCTTAATTTTCAGCACTATAGTTCTTTTTTGACACTATTGTCCAAGTGATCTATTTTTTTAAGGTTCTACTTGATAAGTCTATGTTACCCTATCAGTGAAATATCCAAGCTTAGAAGTCTATGAAGCTTGTTGTGCATTTGTTTTAATCTTCAATGCATTAGGAGATTTTCATGCTTGAACTTTAATGGCAAATTAGGAAAGATAGATAAGGGGTTAGTGTGTAAAGGATATGTTAGACACACTTCACACCCTGTGTGTGAGCACACTGCCTACATACCAATACTCCAATGAGGGATCAAGCTAATGTGGTTCTTCTATTGAAGTGATTAGTGCAATTGTGTATGCAAATGTATCTAGATTCAAAACTAGGTGTACTTCAAATGGCTAGGGACTGATGCAAGGGTTTGAATAAGCTTAAAATATTTTTGGATGGTTGTATGTAGAGTATAGGGAAGAGTGCTTGAATGTACTTGCTTGTATTCTTGCTTCTCTCTTGTAAATGAGTGTCAACCCTTCTAAATGGAATTTGAATGGATTTTTATAGGGGATTTAATGATTGTGGGTTAAATGAATTTGCATTAATCTAACATGAATTAGGATAAGGGTCTAAGATAATATGACCATTTGATCCAACTTTTCACTTGGACAATAGCGTCAGAAATAGGACACCCTTGGTTTCAGTGCCCTTATCCAAGTTGGGCACTATTGTCTAGAGGGAATGATATTTGGGGGGATGGATCTAGGCCTAAAACAGCTACCTAGGTCTGTAAGGGTTAATTATGGAAGGTTGTGGATGATTGGGAATTAGTGAAATAAAATCCTAAAAGGGTTGCACAAGCAAGTAGGAGGACCTATGGATTAGGTGTCTTTAGCCATACTCAAGTAACCAAATTTTGCATTTTATATGACTACAAAAAAATTTATGAACCATTCCAATAACTCAATATGTATAGAATACATAATGCCTCCATTACATATATGTTTAGTAATTTTTCATATTAAAGGTGCACATTCATGTTTGCCTTGATGATAAAATAAAATGGATGTGTACCATATATAAAAATAACTTTCAATTACATCATCCACTATATATATATTATAATGACAAATCAATTCTCACTAAATAAAATGCATATAAAACACACTCTTTAGAAGAACCTCATTTAATAATTTTATTTTATCTCAATCCAACCAGTTGGATAAAAATGTTGTTTATTTCAATTATGGAAGTGTACTGCGACATTATCTTGCATTCTCCATCTACATATATCCTAGGCACATGAAATATAATTGGAAACACTTTATTTATAGGAATCATTTACAAGAGTGTGAAGAGTTGGTTCTTCATATTATGTGTCAAATCGAACCAACTTAAGGTCCTTTATGTGAGACTCATCAACAACTTAGAGCATGTCTCTCTCTCTCTCTCTCTCTCTCTCTATATATATATATATATATATATATATATATATATATATATATATATATATATATATATAAGATGCAAACCATCTTATAATTACTTAAGAAACATGACTATTTTAAAAGAGGGAAAATTCCCCACCCCCCCATTAATTTTAGTCTATCTAAATCCAACCATTTGGATCAAAATGTTGTTTATTTCAATTATGGAAGGGTATTGTATCATTATCTTGCATTCCCCATTTGCATATATCCTAGGCACATGAAATATAATTGGAAACATTTTATTTCCAAGAGTCATTTCCAAGAGTGTGAAGAGTTGGTTCTTCATATTATGTGTCAAATTGAACCAACTTAAGGTCATTTGTGTGAGAGTCATAAAAAAATTGGAGTATGTATGTGTCTATATATATAAATATATATACTATGCAAACCATCTTATATCTAGTTAAGAAACATGACTTTTTCAAAAGAGGGAAAACTTCCGCCCCCCTCTCACTTTCCATCCCTCCCATACTTACACCCTCCTTTGGTGCATATTTGAATAAATTCTAAGGTTTTAAGATAATTCATTTCTAGTAGTTATAATATCATAATCAACTGTAACATGTGATTTGTCTCCACTCTAGCTATATTTTTTTGATTCTCTAGTAGATTATTTTTTCCAGCATAATGTTATGAGCCTTTCTTATTCTTTTTCCAAATAACTTCTATCAATATCATCTTATGAAATTCAATTTTTCAATTTTCATGCCTTGTGTAGATGTTGAACTTCCAATTATATTTTATATATAACTACATATTCATAACTAAATTTACATTTTAGTGATGATTGATCATGTTATGCACTATGCATTGATAAACAAACTAATCTTAAATTTTTTACATGCAGTAATTTATGTAAGGATATGTAGTTATTATAACTATTATAATTTAGATATTGTTTTAATTGAAAGTGTATTAGGGATAAATAACCTAACAAAAATAAGCTTAAATTTTGTGGGAGATCCAACATATTTCAACTCAAAACAATAAATCAGATATGCCCTAATGGATAAAAATAGTAAATAAGCATAATTGAAATGATTTGACAAGCAATAACCTAAGTACAATAGAAAAATTAATGAAATGAACACAACTGGGTAGAATCTTGAGATTCTAAGAGTGTAGTAATGGTTTGGAAGTGATAATGAATCTCATTGTGAAATTTGAAATCATTATTATCAAAGAATAGATTTAGTGTTTGTCAATCTATTACCAAATTAATCTTGGCTATATTAGGCCACGAATATGCCCTACCTTTATTTCAATTAAATATATACTTATGTTTTAATTATGTACTTCACTCTATTTTTTTATTAAGTTTTATTTTTTCAATGCACTATTATATATTACAGAATCCTATTCCTTCACTTTTTTAAGTTGATGGGATTTTTTTTTAATTGTATATCTTATTCTTCTCTTGACCTAGTTACCTAAAAACACACAATGAAGAACAACAAAAATTAGATATGGGTCAAGAACCTATAATGATTTGCATGTACATATCCTTCACATTGAAATTAGACCCAATGTAGTTCTATGTTTTATGTAATTAGAATCTTGAGAAAGGGCTTCATCTTTTCTTTGTTAATTGTGTGATGCAAGTAGTTGAACATTTACCTAAACCCTATTTTGGTACCAGTGGATATTGTCACAAGACTCTAAATGGTTAAGGTATTGTTGAGGACAACATACCCCCATTTTTGAAAATTAGGACCCTTAAGAAACCCTGAAGGTTAAACATGAAAACATGGCATGTTATGATCATTTGTAGAATTTGAAGGTCATCCACTTTATCAAAATCAAGCTTACTTAGCTATGTTGTGCTTCAAATTTTGTCTAACAGTGCTAATAAATGGTCTTTATGGATTTAGTTATAGTTCCATGGTGTTTTTCCCTGAGAAATTAATATTCCAAAACCTTAGCAAAACCCTAAGTTTAAATTTGAATACAGGTAAGAACCAAATTGACAGGAATAATTTAAAACCTACTTTGGACTTAAGCATTAATTTCATATCTTAAGCTTAGCTGTGTTTTTTAACATAACTAAAACTTAGCCTAAAAATGATTGGTCCCCTTTATTATTTTCCCCCTTTTAGTTCTTTATATTTCTAACTAAGCATAATGTTAGTTTTACAGGGTCCCTTTTAATGTTTTCTAACTTGGTCTCTTTTGATTAATAAACTTAGCCTAAAGTTTTAATCTTAAGGCCCTATCATATTTATTAATACAAATGAGACCTTAGACTTAACACCTTACCCTATGTCTTTTATATCACTATGGATCCCAACTTAATTTTTTTGCATTTTGTAGGATCCAATGACCATCGCTTTATCATGATATTTGATCAAACAGAGTGTGAAAGGCCCAAGGTTCAACTTAAACAACATGTATATTAAAACATATAATGGTCCACACTTCATCATAAGAAAAGGATCCAATGCCATGAAGGCCCTTAAGTTACACCCTTAGCCTTCATCCAATGGTCCTTACTTTATTTCAAAACTTGATCGAATAGAGTGAGGTACAGTTAAAAGGTCAACAGGTTATCAAAGTCTTGTAGGATCAAATGTGGTACCCTTACATTCTAGGATTAAAAACAAATGGGTCCTACTTGATGAAAACAACCAATCATGAGCAATCTTATGGATCATGATCCTATGACTCTCACTTACTTGCAGGATCTTGATCCAATAGAGCACATTGAGTTCAAGATCCTGGGAAGGTCTATAGAGGTGCCAAGTGGAATTCTCACATGGGTTCATAGGAATTTGACAAGCTTAAAATTGATGATCATGTGACCACATTTGACATTTGTGAGGACGTATTTGATGTCTGTGCAACCATTAACTTTAAGCCTATCGAATTAAAATCTTCACTAGCTTAAAATTAAAGTTCATTCGACCATCATTCAATATTCATGAGGATGTATTTGAAATCCACGAGACTATAAAATTTAAGCTAATGAATTATTTTGCTCAATACTGGCATAGAATCCAAAATATTGATAAGAAGCTCACAAATTGCCATATAGACTAAATAATTCCCTCAAAAGATGCTCAAATATTAGAAATATTCAACCTACAAATATCAAAATGATATTATGGTCTAAATATATGTAAAAATGAACCTATTCTTAGTCTATATTTTAAGTTCCCCATTGCATTTTGTTCAAATACCATGAACCTTGAACTATAGACTTATACTAAGTCTTATTTTAGAGAGTCTTTGTAACATAGAACTTAGACCAAATGCTTCTAACCAAAGTTTTTAGTGTGTTTATTAATGCAATGAAACTCTATTTTGTCGTTAGGTCATTATATCATTTTGATCCCTTTGAGCATGTTGTATGAACTTAATATAAAAATATATTTTAGCCTAAAGTATACATTGTGTTTATTTAACATAGCATAAACTTTAGCCTAAGATATTTAGCCATAGTCTCTTTTGTTTGAATCCATAAAACTTAGGCATAAAAACTTTATCTTAAACTTTATTTCATGTTTAATAAACATGAAATAAACCTTAGTCTAAGTCCCTACCTTAATAATATTCTAACTTAAAACTTGTGCGTCTTTATAGATCAATAGCTCATGCTTCATCATGGGAGGATGATCCAATGGTATAAAGACCCTGTAGACATTTTAATGAAGTCCTAAGATCTTATGAGATTGACATGTAGAAAAAGTACACTTTAAGTAGAACTAGAAAATGATCCAATAGTTCTTGCTTTATTGAGTTTCATGATCCAATAGTGAAAAAGCATCAAAAACTTCTCAAAGGAACTCAAAAGGCCTATGGAGGTGCTATGTGGCATAAGCATAAGGCACTGGTACCAAGGAGCTAATAAATAAGTGAGATCCCATATCACAATCAATGGCTCATGCTAATCCAGGATCTTGATCCAATAGGGAAAAATAAAAGAAGGCATTTTTAAATGCCAATGGCTAGTGCAAGAAAGGCATTTATGAAAAATGCCACGAAAGGTCTAGATGGATGCCATATAAGCACCGAACAAGTAGAAAAGGAAAAAATAAAATATCTTGTGGGATCAAAAATGTGAAAGTATAAAGGCAAAGGTCTAAATCAAATCCAAAGCACATATGAGCTAGAGTCTGGATATATCCTACCATTAAATCTCTAAAACCCTAAACTTTGCATAAAAGTGACCCAAATGAACTTAATTGGTTACAATTCAATCCAAAGAGAGCTTGATTATGTTCTTAAGTGCAAAATAGATACCATAGAGACCAATTTGTAATCCAATGTGAATAATTTTTAGAATTAAAGCCATGGTATCTCATAGGTAGCAGTTGAAAGAAGAGACAAAACTCTACCTATAAATAGATCACAAAAGAAGGATATTTACAGACATTAAATTGGATGTTGCAGCCCTAAATTTCTCAAGCATCAAGAATTGGTCTGAACTCTTCTTTATCATGGAGGAACTAAAACCCATCACCAAGGAGGATTAGAGAATTACAATGGTAAGCAGAAAACATTATGACTTGGTCATTTTCCAGATGACCATCCTTCATTACACTACTACAAAATCTAAGGTACTTCATTGTATTGATGTGCTCACTCCAATTTTCATAGACTATAGGATAGATAATGATTATATTATTTATGAGGGAGGTTTTAAGAGGGTAGCTTACATTTCCCTTGTAGCCTTCAAAAAATACTATAAGCTCCTAATCCCCCATGTATACTTGTATAAAATCAAAGAGTGGACCAACAAACATGACCTGGATACCATCCTTAGACCCTGTTACACTAGGGAACCCATGCCCTTAGAGATTTTGAGGGTAAGATCCCAATAGTCTAATTTAAAGAAGGCATCAGGGTAATCATGACCCTCTTAAATAGAGAATTAGGAGCCTCCTCAACCACCTATGTAAACAAAATTTAGGTCCCCTATGTGTATTTCATGATGGATGAGAAGTTCACCCCTCTAATTGAAGACTTGATCAGTGTCTCCTTGGCCAAGAAGTTCATTGCTATCAAAAAGAAAACATCCAAGTAGTTTTGCATGATGTCATACTTACTAGATGCCCTATTTGCCTCCATCAACTTCTTAGGCATTAGGAATTGGTCCCCTGAGGGCAAAACCACCATTTCCCATCATTACTCAAAATTGTACATCTTTAAGTATAGGAACCATATGCAATTTATCTATGACTACATGTATCTTGCTCTAGTGGAGGCCATCATAGGTTATCCCATGCCTAGGGTGCACCCACTGAACAAGAAATATGTAAAAATGATGGGGGATGTCTGGTTCTATCTAGACTGCATAGTTATCTGAATTGAGGGAATCATGTCCAAACCCTACAGATTACCCATGTATGTTCCTAACAAGCTGGCTAGGAAATAAATTGCCTCCTAGCTCATCCATGGCATTAATGGAATTTTTAAGGAAAAGAGGAAGGGTCTTCTCCAACTCATCCCTCTAATCATTGGAAGGATCATGATATAATATTGGAAACAAGTTGAGACCATGTCTAAGCATATGTACTCATTTGGATTCCAATTGGATGATCTCAAAATGTGGGATCCAAAAAATATGAGTGATCACTTGAAAGAGAAGAAGCTACCCAGTCTTATGTATGAGCATCAACTCAATGTTCATGACACCATTTACATTAAGACAAAGAACTATGAAGAAGTGTTGGTCAGGATCAAAGGGCATAACATTAAGTTAGAGAATAGGTTAAAAAATGAGGATAAACTAATAGGATAAGTGTGGTAGATGCATCCTCTCTAGTATCATTTGTTTCCCTCCTCTTTCAGACAAACTCAAGTGGATTAGCCACCACCTCAAAAGCAAACTGAACAAGGGCATGGAAAAGAAAAGTTGGAAGAAAGACCTGGAGAGGGGCCCTCATATTTAAAACTACCCCAAAGACCACCTTCACTAATTGCGTATTTGGACATGATTTCCTTAGGTCTAGATGAAACACTTGAGGGTACCCTCAAGGAACTAACAGAGGCATGTGACACAGATGAGGAAGGGGAATAGATTGAAGAAGCTTAAATCTAAATAGGGGAGCTTGGAGAAGAGAGAGAAAAAGAGGTTACTCTCAATTTATTCCCAATAGATCCTAGAGAAAAGAGGAAGGTAAAAATGACATTAGTCCCTATTGGACCCAAAAGACTAAGGTTGACCCTCACTCACCCCACTAGTGAGGTTAATATATTCAATGATGAATTCCTTGTCCTTGGACTAATCATCCATGATGGGTTCATTTATGGAAAATTTAAGAATATCCCCTCCCTCTCTCACTCATGGTCACTAACAAAGGTTGGTGGCATATAAGTGCATGATGACATCAAGCCATGGATCAAGGCTATGTGAGAGAAAAAGAATAAAGAAGGATATTGGCCACTAGAGGGCCAAAGAGTAAAAAAAATGGATGCTCTTGGAGTATCAAGAAACACAAAAATTGAGGTCCCAAAACCTCCCAAATTCATAAATCTAGTCACCACTGTCCAATTTAACCCAGAGATAGCTAGATTGGAAAGGGTGACCACTAAAGAGGCCATGGTGGAAAATAAGGAGTTCACCTTCAAAAGGTGGAAACTTTTGTAGGCCTGACCCCAGTTGAAGGATAATATCTAGGTGAACATCCCATTCATGAGGAGGATGTTTAAATTTTACTTGAGGCTCAGTCAACTCAAGCCAAGGCTGAGATCCAAGGAATGAAATAGAGTATCCAAATTTTGGAAAGAGAAAAAGAGAACTTGGAAACACAAGTTATTCTATCTGTACCTGATGCTTTGTTAGACATGTTTGAAGCCTCCTTTTTTGATATTTTCAATCCCTTAGAATCATTAAAGATGAGGAAAGATGCACTAATCTTACAAAGTGAAGTGGCCAAAGAAAAGATAGCAGAATGGCAAGAGGTAGAGACCAAGTTGAGATATCTCATCAGCATATGGATTGGGAACAAACTTTCCAAATTCAAAGATATTAGCCTAGGCCAAATGAATTTTGCATTGGGGATAGTGGTGGATAAAATATAGAGTCTAAGTGCTTGGTTAGTAGGGTTGGATAGACTCCTTAGGGATGATGAAGATCTAATTGCCTGGATCAAGCATTTACTTAGCACTATGTTGGCCAACCCCACCAAAACCTCAACCTTTGAAATCATTGATGAGGTTGAATATAAACACAAGGTTTCTATGGTAATTTAATCAATTAAGATCAAGAGCTAAGGTTATTCTAGTAGGGACAATAATAGGATCTTTGACATGATCCTCATAGCTGAAGAAAAGATCACAGAGGCTAGGAGTATTAAGGAAACAATGGCCAGAGATGATAGAGATTTCAATGATTTAGTTGATCATGAGGATGTTTGCTTCTTGATGCTTATTTTGGACCTAGAACTGATCAAAGATCAACATCAAAATGTTATGGATTTCTTACGAGATTAGTAGGAGAGTTTAAAGGCAATTGGCCCACCAACTAATTAAAATTCTTTTCTTTTAAAACATTGTAATATTTAAAATAGGAATTTTCTTTTGCAAGGCATATGCTATCCTATTAGCATATTGCCCCTAGGTCAATCTAATCATAAAAGATAATTTTATTTTATAACTTTCTAAGGAAGGACAACTATCTTTATCTTTTATTAGCTGGTATGTTGTAATTGACTGGTGTATTGCCTTATCTTTATATAAAAGGCATGTATCACCATCTTGTAAGAGGTGGATAATTTTTGTGCAAATATTGTATACTTGAATCAATTAATAATCAAGGAGTTTTGTAAATATTGTCCATATTTGATATGTCAATTGCTAACATAATTTTTCTCTCAATTGCTAGTTTTATGTCTTGAATTTGAATAGTTTCTTTAAATTTTGGGTTGCATTTTCTAATCACAGGGTTTCTAATTTGTGCATATGATAGATTAGTCAGAGGATCTTGGGTTTGATTCATTTCAT
Source organism: Torreya grandis (assembly GCA_037957365.1). Classification (NCBI taxonomy): domain Eukaryota; kingdom Viridiplantae; phylum Streptophyta; class Pinopsida; order Cupressales; family Taxaceae; genus Torreya; species Torreya grandis. Next base: position 994,171 of record JARHVA010001845.1, read on the forward strand.
TTTGCTCTGTATTCAGATGTGCAAATGCTATTTGATTATAGTAGTAAATATTTAAAACTAAACCCAATTCTTACTTGTGATTTTTTACATTATCCTTTAAAGTTTGCCTAGTATATAGTGAAATTTGAGCTTAGGCTATTTTGCATTATATATTGGTTCAAATGCATGCTTAGTTGTAATTGATGCTTTGTCATAATATTTGAGACTAAGATAGGCAATCACCCTTTTATTTTCTTCCTTACCCTTCTCTTTGCTCTTTTTCTAACCAAATCACTTTAGTTTAAACTTTATTATAAATATTCACCTAGATTAATTTTTAGCTTAGGTTTGGATCACAATTCACTAATAATTAACATATATCCTCTAAAATTCATGAAGAATGAACCATGATGACTCCCAACCATCACTAATTATAAATTTGTGGAACACTAATACATATCTCTACTACTATTTCACCGAAGTTGACATCAAGTTGCCACAACCTGCTACTTATACTCTGAATTCATAGAATTCTAAAATGAGAAATGTTTCTTGAAAACTAAGAACCCATGTGGTAAATTTGGAGGCATCAACAAGGTGTTTCTGTTGGTATTAGAAGGAGGGATTCTATTGATGAATTTTTTAAATCTCAGTTAATTTTAGTGTGTTTTGGTTCAATATTAGTGTATCTTTACACCTTTGAGTAATTCATTGATTATAAGTGTAAACATCATTGATCTTTGTGGTTTGTAACATATCTTTGTGCTCCCTTAGATAGAGATCAAAGTTCTTTGAGATTCGATGCCTAGTTTTAGTAAATTTAACTTGAAATTTGGAAATCTATAGTATTTTAGATTAAGACAGCTTGTTTTGATCAAAGGTTGGTATATCTTTCCTAGATCTGAGTTTATTCGGGTTTAAATTTATAAATATAGATCATATTAGCATAATTAAATACATCTTTGAGCTATTATAGGTAAAGATTAATGTCCTTTACTATTTTTTATGCAATCTTTGAAAACTAAGCTTAATGTGTAGGATTAATCCTTGTTTCTTATATATATTAGCCTAATACATCATATTTCAAATAAGATCTTCAACCTTCAAGTTGGAATTTCCAAATATTTGAAGTAGATCACACTTAGAGACAAGGGAGCCTTTGTTTGAACTTGAGGTTCATAGAAAAGCTAGGTGTGACAAACGTAGATGTAGGAGATCCAAATCTTTGCCAACTTCACCTCTCTAAGGTATCTTTGCCTTCAACCTTCATCCAGGTATGGCTTGGTTGGTAGAATCTTCAATCGGTGTACTAGGTGTGGTATATGATCTCCCATGTAACCCTGAGAAGTATTTGCCTACATTTAGTCTAATGGGTATAGTAGTTAATGAAGAACACATAAAATATTTTAAATCTACCTTAAGGTTACTAAATGTTGTGCATGAAGATGTGGCTTACAGGTTATTCCCCTTCACCTTTAAAGATGTTACTTATGAATGGTTTTTGAACTTGCCTGATATTATATCACTAGCTAAGATGATTTCACCAATGTTTTCATAGATTAATTTGGTAAGATTGTCAATCTTTGTATTATTTATCATCAATTCACCACCATTAGAAGAGATGCAAGTGATCCTATTAGATCCTTCAATTCTAGATTCCAAAAAATGTATAGCAGGACCATTGAACCTTATAATTTTGATAACATCTTATTTTTATAAATCTACAAGGATGCAGTAGATCTTATGACATCTGTGTTCTTGAAGATATCCATGTCAGCTATAACTTCATTATCTAGGGTCTATTCTGAAGTGGTAACCATCAATGACCAGATGCATCCCTAAGGGAAAATGGCCTATACTATCCCAAACATTAACCCACAAATTCCCATGATGAACTTATTCCCCAATAGCAACTAAAATATCATAGCATCTAATCAGCTCCCAAACATGACTCAATTACCTTTGAGTCATGTTGATCCCAATTAGAACCTAGGATTCTTGAGTTATCCTGCCACTACTAGCTTTAATGATCAAAGAGATCTAGTACCAACTACTGGTGCTAACAATAACCAGGTACATAATTCTAAAAATCCTAAAAATGAGAATGAGTCTATCTTAAAAATGGTCCAAAATTTGAGCACTAATTTTCTTCAGCTACAAAAACAAGTTGGAAATACTATTGAAAGCTCAAGTAGGAACTTCTCATTTCAAAGGTAGAATAGGCCCAATAACAAATTTTAGAATGACAACTTTCATAATGATAGGAATAATGAGCCATATTTTAAAAAGAATACCATGGACATTAACCTCACTGATATTGCATTACCTGATTACTGTAGAGTGCATTGTATAGCTAAGAATGTGGAGATTGATTGCATTGAATTTTTCAAGGATTTTGAGGCATTCCAAGAAGAATTAGATACATTTAAAGTAGTCCCTAACAAACATAATGGTATAGGTACCTCTGGATCCAAATCACCTGATCAAGCCTTCATGGTGGAGATATTTGATTTCCCTTTTCAAGAGGAGAATGAACTTGATAAGATACATAAGGAGATCCAAGCCTTTTAACAATTCTTTAAGAAGATCTATCCCTTGAGGAATAGAGATTAGAGGTAACCCTTCACTACCTAAATGCCTTCAAATAACTTTGGAACTCCTTCGGATACTTCTTCAAGAAACAATCTAGAGCCACCTAAAGGGAGTACTTCTAAACCCAATATTGAAATTCTTAATAAAAACTAGATATAACATAGTTGAGGATATGAAGAAGATAAATGCTAATATCACTTTGCATAAACTAACATAAATTATAGATCAAAGGGACCTTCTACTGGAATCATTGTCAAAGAAGTCCAACAAGCCACCCAATTTGACCATGCCAATCTAACTGTACACAAAGCCAAAGCTGAATCTCCTCCTTTCTTGCTCATTGTCAGGATGTTTGGTAAGAACTTGTATAATTATTTATTAGATTCAGGTACATCTACCAACATCATGCTAGTAGGTATATGAAAATGACTTAGTCTAAATCATATTAAATCTAATAGGTTTGTTACTTAGAAAAATCTAGAGTTAAGGTAATTGGGGAACTTTTAAATGTTCATATGCAACTAGCTTCTAAGCCTTGAGTGTAGCAATTCATTATTATTCAAGTTTTTGATATACCTGATGCTTATGGAACCTTGTTGAGAATGGAGTGTACCAAAGCCCTAATGATTACATGTCCATAGATTGCTCAGATTTTTTGCTACCTTGGAAAGGAGTTCCTAATCAAATCAAGGTTGAGAGAGAACCAAGGGTGAAACACATAATAATAGAGTACAATGTTTTGAATTAGAGGTTCAACATAATTAAATCAAACTTAGGGGTCTTCACCCTAGATATTGACAAGGTATGTGATCCCAAAAATCTCATGTTATTCCTGGACTATGGAAATTACATTTTGATGGTGTTAGGTGTAAGGATGGATCTAGAATAGGCATTGTCCTTATTAACCCTATCGGTAAGAAATACCATGCTTCCTATAAACTCCAATTCCATTGTACTAACAATCTTGATGAATATGAATCCCTTATCCTAGGTTTACAATTTATTATAAAGAATAAGGTTAAAGAACTGATAGTTCATGCATATTTAGAACTAGTGGTCAACTACATAAGAAGAAAATACCAATAGAATATCTCATACCTTAAGAGGTATAAGTTCAGGGTATGGGATCTAATTGAGTCCTTTGATTCTTTTAGTATTACCTCCATCCCATGGAAGAGAACCAAGCTTCTAATGAGTTGGAATCTATTATATCCAACCTCATGCCCAATTAAGATTCTCCAAACATCAACATTGAGTTGATCCCTTTTCCTTCTATGCTAATAATGTTAACCATTTTCAATTTTTTAGTGATGATCAAAAAATATTGGATTTCATGACTAATTTTGGAGCATTTGATGTTCATATTTGTTGGTTGAATATTTTGTCTATCAGCGTACTGATAAAAAAAATAGGTCCGATCAGCCAAAGTAGGAAGATTAGTCATCCAAATGTGTAAGTTTATCACATCAGAAGGAGACTGCTCTCTCCTCTCATCAAGGGGAGGTTCCCTGTGGATATGATTTATATATGTATAAATAGAAAATAATACTCAAGGATAGGACAAGCCATACATCTCTCTTTCTTTAGAGATGATGTGTACAAAACAAAGGAAAAACTCAAGTGAAATGACAGACAACACTCCTCTTCTTTCAAAAGAACTATTCAACCAACCATAAGAATACTCCTAGAAATAAAAGTAGAATGTAAATGAGGGTGTGGTAACTAGAAAATTGAGACACAACACAAAGTCTCCACCTAAAATGATCAAGAGCAATATATGAAGGACAATGAGGGCACAAAGTCTTCTCAAAGTCCTTTACACATCAATGAAAAGAAAACACACTGAAGGTAGCTATGGGGGCACAAAGTCTCTCCACAGTTGATTCTTTAGGACACCTTCCTGACTAATTTTACTAATCCTACTTGTTAAATTAATGGAATAAAAAATATATCAAGGAAAAAGACATAAGAACAGTTTCCTCAACAACAAAGATATCACAACACAATGTCTGAAAATGTTCCTTGCTTTCTTATTCCATTAACAAAATATGATCAACAGATTGAGCACAAAGTCTCAATTATGCCTCTCAATTTGGGCAGAGTTTCATTTAGATTGTCAAAAAAGAGATCCTTATTACAATAGAAGAGAGTCCCTTATATAGCCTCTTTAAGAAGGACTCGGGAATAGTAATACATCATGATCCATTGGGAACTGTTAGGAAGACAAGCTAGAACTTTGGGGCATTTTACCCATTTGATCTTCTCAATGTAGATAAACAAGTCATGTAATTGAAAGATTACAACTTTCAATGTCCACCTAGCGGTCTGATCTTGTCTTCATCATTCCTCCTTTTTTGGTTAATTAAATTAAGTCCTGGATTCATTCATTTTTCTGTCTTTCCTCACTTTTTGCTATTTTTGATCTTGAATTCTGGGAATGCATTTAGGTTTGTAAATCCAAAGGATCAACAGCTATTTCATGGGCTTTAAAATTGACATTTACATGCCCGTCGATGTGCTCTCAATGGCTAGTTCACTGTCTTGAATTTGATGTCTTCAGGCGTGTCACCCTTGGGTTCTCTTTTAGCTTTTGGCTTTGCCCTTTTAGGCCTTAAGAAATGATCCTTGAATGGGTTGAAAAGAGCCCTTTACTTTGGCCGCTGAGAGTCCCCCACAAGGGCACTTGCCCTTTGGGGTCCTTCGGCAACCCTTTCAATTTGAGTCTCCTACAAACTATCCTTCGGGTGAATTCCCGGGTGTTTTCCCCCGTGGGTAATTTCTGCAGACATTTGTCCCATGAAAAATTCCCACAGATAATTTGTTTGGGGAAAATTCTAGTGGACAAAAGGTTAGCAAAAATTTTTTCCACAAAGTCTTTGACTAATCTTCAGATTTCTTGCACCCGCAGCCACTTAGAATTCCTTCAGACAAAAGTCTGAAGGAATTCTTCCTTAGCCAATTTTAAATGCCTTAAACAAATTTGAAAGAATTACCTTTCGAATTCCTTGAAAAATGACCCTTTCGAAGGGTGATTTTATTGATTAAGTGTCCTCTGCAAGGGCACTTATCCTTCGAGAAGCTTCTTTTTGCATTGAATCGCCCCTTTGAACTTTGGCGAAGAACCATTTTGAACCAAGATGTTAAACCAAGGCTTTGAACCAAAATGGTTCAAGCTAATGGTTCAAGTGGATGAAACAAACCAATGAACTAAGCATTGAACTAAACATTATGAACTTGCCTTTGAACCAACAATTGAACCATTTCGTTGAACCAATTGGTTGAACCAAGGCTTTGAACCAAAATGGTTCAAGCCAATGGTTCAAGCTGATGGTTCAATTGAATGAACTGACTAAATGAACCAAGCGGACAAACCCAGTGAATGAACCTACTGTTGAAAATATTTGTTGAACCTATTCATTAAACCAAGATGTTAAACCAAGTTTTGGTTTAACGGTTTAAACAAAGCTTTAAAAAATGTCTTTGAACCTGCTGTTGAACCTTGAGACATTGAACCATTGGATGAACTGAATGAATGAACCGAGTGAAATAAAGCATTGAACCTATTCATTGAACCAATCCATTGAACTATTCCTTTGGTTGAACCCGCCATTGAACCATTCCTTTAGTTGAACCCGCCATTGAACCTTGAACCCATTGAACCTTTGAACCAAAGTGGTTCAATGGTTCAATAGTTCAAGCCACCTTGATTTGGCCAAGTGTCTTGAAGATGATGAACCAATTGAAGCAATTGAAATTTGAACCTTGATGAAGTGCTTAACTCTTACCAAAGACGTTGAACTTGTTGAACCTTGAACCCATTGAACCTTTGAACCAAAGTGGTTCAATGGTTCAATGGTTCAAGTCTCTTTTTTGCACTCAAATGCTTGCCGATGGAGATTTTTGATTGAACTGAGGCTCTAAACCAATCCCAAAAAAATACTAAGTGTTTGAAAACCAATTATTTTAACTGAAATTACCTGCAAAAGCCTTTGAACCTGTATAAATGAACTTGCCTGTAGAGTTTGTAGAAACAAAGTCCATAGAAATCAACATGTAAAACTCATTGAACTTGACCTACAGAGTCCGTAGATTTTTTGAGAAGCTTGGAAAATGAGGAATTTGAATGTTTAGGACAAATTTTGGAAATGAAAGAGACAATTTTGGTCTGCAAGACTAAAATATTTCAAATGTTGTCCCAAAAATGACTGCCGCTTTTAGGGGACAATAGCTGGCTCCAGTTGGGAAACTTCTATCAATTACAAAATGAATTGAAAGGAGTAGAATCCAGAATCTCCAGTGTCTTCATGTGTACCATTGGGCTTCAGAGTCATGCTAACCAAAAATGAAAGGCATCAAAAAGAAAATAAACAAAACAAAATAGAATTAAAATTGTACAAATATACAATATATACAGAGGCAAATATCTGATACTTCAAGAGTTAAAGTGTTTCAGATGCTACCCATTGTGTGGCAGAGAAAAGAGTGTGCCATCTTGGTATTTCAATAGAAATATATTTTCACCAATGTGTTGATGAATTATAAATGGGCCTCTCCGAAGGGAGTTAAACTTTCCATGCATCCCCTTTGGTTCTCTTCTTTTGTCCCACAACAGGACTTGATCCCCAATCTGGAAATCATGATTTCTGGCCTTTTAATCAAAGAGTTTCTTTACCAGACTTTGATGAGCAGCAATTTTGTCCACCACCATGGTTTTGTGTTCCTCCAACTAAGTCAGGCACATGATCCTTTTGTCAAGTGAACTCTCATATGTCTGATATTCAATGGCCTTCACCAATTTCAAGGCTGGTAACTCTAAGGTGATTGGTATCTTAGCATTAATACCGTAAAGAAGTTGAAAAGGGGACATACCAATTGCCTTTTTTGGTGTGATCCTGTCTACCCATAGAGCATCAATCAATGATTTATGCCATGTCCTTTGATTATCATCTGCTAGCTTTTTGATAATAGTTACCAAATTCTTATTGCTGGACTCAGCTTGCCCATTCCCTTGTGGAAAATAATTAGAAGAATGAGAGCTTGTAATTTCATAATGAAAATAGAATTGCGTGGTCTCTTGAGAGGTGAAACAAGCTGCATTATCAGTAATAATTTTGAGTGGAACTCCAAACCTAGAAATGATATTCTCTTTGAGGAAGTTCCATACAACTTCTGAAGTAACATGCTTAGTTGGGATTGCTTCTACCCACTTTGTGAAATAATCCATTGCTATAAGGACATAATCATGTCCAGCACTTGAAGATGGGTTTATTTTCCCAATAAAATCAAGTCCCCATTGCTGGAAAGGTTCCTCTATGATTACTGGCTTGATATGCATGGCAGCCAACTTGGGTCTTCCAACAAATTGCTGGCAAATTTCACATTTCCTCACCCACTTATGTGCATCTTGGAAAAGAGTTGGCCAGTAATACTTGGCTCATAAAATTTTGTGAGCAGTCACAGGAGCAAAAAAATATCCTCCATAGGCCAGATTATGGAAAGATTTCAAAAGTTGAGTTTGTTGTTCTTTGTCTACACAACGAAGGAATACTCCAACTATGCTTCTCTTGTACAAGCCATTGTCCCAAAAGACAAAATTGGTAGCTTTCAACTTGATAGTCCTCTTTTCTTTGTAAGACAAATGAGTAGGACATTCACCATAGGCAATACTTGAGTACCATTCATTGGTAGTGGAGACAAAAAGGACTGTTGGAGTATCTTCCACTTCAGCTTCTTCATGTTGTGTATCTTTTGGCTTATTGTCAGCCATTAATTGGCATAGGCCTTTACCTCTGACCAGCTTTGTCAGCTTGATATCCAGATCAAATTCTTGGATCTTTGCAATTCAATTACTTCTATTTGTGCCAAACTCCTACTGAGTTAATATAGATTTGACTTTAGTGTCAGGAACTAAGGTAGTAGTATGTGAATTCAAAATATAGAAGCGAAAATATTTGACTGCTTTTACCAACACAGAGGCGTTCTTATCTATATTTGAATACTTCATTTCATGGGTTTTGAGAGGGCAACTCATGAAAGAGATAGGAGATTCCATACCTTCTTTGTCATGTTGAACAAGAATCACTAAAAGAGTGTGCTCAGATGCATAGTTGTATATGATGAAATCTTTGTGGTAATCTGGACAAACTAAGGTAGGGGCGTGAGTAATGGCAGTCTTGATATATTGAAATGCTGATTTGCCATCTTTAGTCCAGCTGAAGGTGGTCTTCCCTTTTATCATGTTCACGATGTGTTTTGTCTTCACAGCAAATTCAAAGATGAATCTCTGTAAGAAATTCACTTTTCCAAAGAAAGAGTGAACAACATTTTTACTTGTAGGCAAATTCAGATCTTGAATAGATTTGACTCTGTCTGAGTCAATATTTATGCCTTCTTTGGACACAATGTGTCCAAAGAGTTTCCCCTCTATTACTCCAAAAATAGACTTCTTAGGATTCAAGAAAATACCATTCTAGCGGTAGCGCTTTAGCACTTTTTGTAAGTGGTGTACATGATCAGATCGATGCTCTAAAAAGATAGTTAAGTCATCAAGATATACCACTATGAATTTGCCAATCTCATCTTTGAAGGCCATGTTCATTGCTCTTTGAAAAGTAGCACCAGCATTTATTAAGCCAAAAGGCATTCTTTTATATGCAAATGTACCCCAAGGTGTGGTGAATGCAGTCTTATGTTGGTCAACTTCACCAACTTCAACTTGATTATAACTTGAGAAGCCATCCAACATTGATAACATCTTTGATCCTATTACTGTTTGAAGTACTTGGTCCATGATTGGCAAAGGGTAATTGTCTTTCAGAGATGACTAATTTAGATTCTTGAAATCTAAATAAATGCAAATTTTGCCATTCTTCTTCTTTACAGGCACTATGTTTGCAATCCATGTAGAATGATGGATTGGGAAGATAATTCTAGCATTTAACATTTTATGTATCTCAGACATAATAGTACCTAAATTTTTTAGATTGTATTGTCTAGATTTCTACTTGTAGGGCATTGAATCAGCCTTGAGAGAAATGTGATGGCAGATTTCATCAGGTCTGAGAGACTTAAGGTCTTCATAAGAATGTGCTAAGACATCAATGTATTGATGGAGCAAAGGGGTGAATTTGAATATTTCTTTAGGGGTGCAACACTTACTAATGTTGACCATCTTAGGATTTTCTTTGTTGGTCAGATTTACTTGGTCAAATCCCTGAGAGAAATTTAAATTTGTTTGTTGTTGTTGTTTGACAAATCTATCATGCTTGTCAAATAGATTCTCAAGAGAAACCAGGCCTTTGGGAATTTTGTTTCCTTTTAGCTGTAGGAATTCTTCATTTACATCTAAACTGGATTCAAAAATAGATTCAAACTTCTGAGATTCGCTGCCTTCAAAATACAGCTATTCAAAATTGTCTTTTTATTCCAAGAAGGCAATGATTTGATGATCATCATTGAATATTTGCCAATGATTAGAATTGTTAGGAACACTTGGTCTATAGACTAGCTCAATGGTATATTTGTCTTCTTTAAAATCTGAATGAGGAACTAAGATAGTTTTTGAAACAAGTGTATCAGCTCTATCATTAGACTCTCTGGGTATGGCAAAAATGTTGAAAACATCAAAGCTTTCAATTTGGTCCCAAACCAGGTTACGGTAGTGGTGTAACCTCTCATTCTTAGTTTGATATATATTACTCACTTGACAGACCACTAATTCAGCATCCCCTTTGGCATGAAGAAACTTGATGCCTCTTTCTTGAGCAACCTTCATGCCAAGCAATAGAGATTTATATTCAGCTTTATTGTTAGTGTTGCTGAATTGTAATTTATAGGATGAAAGAAACATATCTCCTTGAGGAGATATCAAGACAATCCCAGCTCTCGAACCAGTAGAGGAATAGCTACTATCAAATTTTAGAGTCCAAATCTCATCAGACACTGACTTTTCTTTAGACTTTCCCTCATTAGAGATGGAGGGTCTTTCTTCATCTATATATAGAAAGTAGCTACCCATACCTGCAAATTCAAAAAGGATTTGAGCTTTAGGAGTTGACATCTGGGTGACTACATACTTTACTTCCTTTTCAAGAAGTAATATCTTCATCATGCCTTGGACATGGATCCTTGCCTCAGATAGATCCATGTTTAGTTCTCCTCCCACCTCCTTGCAGAAAATTTATCCAAGCAAAATGCCATAAGATGTTGGGATGTCAGCCACCAAGATATTCATCTTAATCCTCTTGTCTAAAAAGGCTGCGAATGCAAATTGGGCATCTTTGATTTGCCCTAGCAATGGTACTTGCTTGTTCTCCATGGAGAAACATCTCCCAAATGTCTTGGTCAGTGTGAGACCAAAAGACTCAGCGACTTTAGCAGGCATGACATTGTCAGACGCGCCTGAGTCTATAATATAATTACTTAACTTGTGGCCATTGATTAATAGGGAAACATAGAAGGGTTTTATTTTTCTAGGAGCAACTGGAGGAGTATTGACCAGATTATTTGGAATAGGCATGTTCTTTGGAGAATCAAGAGTTATCTTTTTAGCTTTTTGTCTTGTAGGGACCATTTGATTTTTAACACATTGAAACAACTTATTCAATTGATCCAAATTAGACTACAAGTATTTAAATTCAGACATCTATATTTTTGTCTTTTTGACATGATCAATTATGTCAAATAGCTAAATTAAGCTAGGTACAGAGAAAGGACATCAACTTTTTGAGTTTTAAGAGGGATAGGAGGTGGGTTGGTTTGCAAATTGGGAGTAGAAGGTGAAGGTGAAATGGATGTATTTACCTTTTGGGTGATGACCAGATCTTTTGATTAAAAAGGTAGAGCAGTCCCACGTTTAGCAATTGTGATTACTAGTTGAGGTTGTTCCTCTGTCTTCTCTTTATCAGCTTGCTGGACTGATTGGTTCTTAGATCTGGTAAACACTGCATATGATCCATCTAAAGCTTCTCCTTTGCTTTCGAGTTCATTCTGGTAATTCAGGAAACCAATGTGGGAGTCTCCAACTGATTCTTCTTAATTTTCTTTAATGATATCATCATCATTTTTTTGATTCAATTCAGGTTGGAAAGAGAATTTTGATTCTACTTCAAAGTATTCCATTGTTGAATTAGTTGGAGGAGCTTTTAGGGCAATTTTTCCTTGTGGGGGAGGAAGGTGATTTTGTTGCCCTTGGTTCCTGGTGACATTGCCCTAATATGACTGATTTGGGAATGTCCTTCTGTATGTAGGAGCAAAAGACATTCCTTGAGCTATTTGCTTATTGAGAGCAAACAACTCATTTGCTAATTTTTGTACCATTGGATCTATGGTGCTTGTAGACACAAATTCAGAAGATGATGAAGCTCTATTTCTATTGGGATCTCTTCTTACTTTTCCTGCTAAGATGAGATCATCTTCTACTTCTGTGGCCAAAAGTTGAGCTGTAGCAAGATATATTTGGCCAAGACATCTTAAGAGAAAACTAACTTCAGGTAGCTAAGAATTAATGAAAAAGCATTTGAGATTATCAGTTGTAGGTCTAGAAATTATAGGGATTCTATTTCTCAATTTGTCAAATTTAGCTATGAAGTCTCTCATAGGCTCATGAGATTCTTCTAACTGAGGGTGTGGTAACTGAGGGTGTGGTAACCAACAAATCGAGACACAACACAAAGTCTCCACCTAAAATGCTCAAGAGTAATATACGAAGGACAATGAGGGCACAAAGTCTTCTCAAAGTCCTTTACATAGCAATGAAAAGAAAACACACTGAAGGCAGCTATGGGGGCACAAAGTCTCTCCACAGTTGATTCTTCAAGACACCTTCTTGACTAATTTTACTAATTTTGCTTGTTAAATTAATGGAACAGAAAATATATCAAGGAAAAAGACATAAGAACAGTTTCCTCAACAACAAAGATATCATAGCACAAAGTCTGAAAAAGTCCCTTGCTTTCTTATTCCATTAACAAAATATGATCAACAAATTGAGCACAAAGTCTCAATGATGCCTCTCAATTTGGGTAGAGCTTCATTTAGATTGTCAAAAAAGAGATCCTTATTACAATAGAAGAGAGTCCCTTATATAACCTCTTTAAGAAGGACTTAGGAACAATAATACATCATGATGCATTGGGAACTGTTAGGAAGACAAGCTAGAACTTTGGGGCATTTTACCCATTTGATCTTCTCAATGTAGATAAACAAGTCATGTAATTGAAAGATTGCAACTTTCAATGTCCACCTAGCGGTCTGATCTTGTCTTCATCGTTCCTCCTTTTCTAGTTAATTGAATCGAGTCCTGGATTCATTCATTGTTCTGTCTTTCCTCACTTTTTTCTAGTTTTGATCTTGAATTCTGGGAATGCATTCGGGTCTATAAATCCAAAGGATCCACGGCTATTTCATGGGCTTTAAAATTGACGTTTACATGCCTGTCGATGTGCTCTCAATGGCTAGTTCACTGTCTTGAATTTGACGTCTTCGGGCGCGTCACCCCTTGGTTCTATTTCAGATTTTGGCTTTGCCCTTTCGGGCCTTAAGAAATAATATTTGAATGGGTCAAAAAGAGCCCTTTACTTTGGCCACTGAGAGTCCCCCGCAAGGGCACCTGCCCTTCGGGGTCCTTCGACAGCCCTTTCAATTTGAGTCTCCCGCAAACTATCCTTTAGGCAAATTTCTGGGTGTTTTCCCCCGCGGGTAATTTTTGTGGACATTTTTCATGTGGAAAATTCCTGCGAACAATTTGTCTGGGGAAAATTCCCATGAACAAAAAGTCTGCAAAAATTTGTTCTGCAAAGTATTTGATTGATCTTTAGATTTCTTGCGCCCGCAACCACTTATAATTCTTTTAGACTTTTTGTTCGAAGGAATTCCTTTAGACAAAAGTCTGAAGGAATTCTTCCTTAGCCAATTTTAAATGCCTTAAACAAATTTGAAAGAATTACCTTTCAGTTTCTTTGAAAAATGACCCTTTCGAAGGGTGCTTTTATTGATTAAGTGTCCTCTGCAAGGGCACTTGTCCGTTGAGAAGTTTCCTTTTGCATTAAACCGCCCCTTTGAACTTTGGCGATGAACCATTCTGTTGAACCAAGACATTGAACCAAGGATTTGAACCAAAATGGTTCAAGCTAATGGTTCAAGTGGATAAAACAAGCCAATGAACTAAGCATTGAACTAAACATTATGAACTTGCCTTTGAACCAACAATTGAACCATTTCGTTGAACCAATCGGTTGAACCAAGGCTTTGAACCAAAATGGTTCAAGCCAATGGTTCAAGCTGATGGTTCAATTGAATGAACTAACTAAATGAACCAAGCGGATGAACTGAGTGAATGAACCTGCTGTTGAACCTATTTGTTGAACCTGTTCATTGAACCAAGACGTTAAACCAAGTTTTGGTTCAACGGTTCAAACAAAGCTTTGAAAAATGTCTTTAAACTTGCTGTTGAACCTTGAGACATTGAACCATTAGATGAACTAAATGAATGAACTGAGTGAAATAAAGCATTGAACCTATTTGTTGAACCGAGCCATTAAACTATTCCTTTGGTTGAGCCCGCCATTGAACCATTCCTTTGGTTGAACCCGCCATTGAACCTTGAACCCGTTGAACCTTTGAACCAAAGTGGTTCAATGATTCAATAGTTCAAGCTGCCTTGATTTGGCCAAGTGTCTTGAAACTGATGAACCAATTGAAGCGATTGAACTTTGAACCTTAATGAAGCACTTAACTCTTACCAAAGATGTTGAACTTGTTGAACCTTGAACCCGTTGAACCTTTGAACCAAAGTGGTTTAATGGTTTAATGGTTCAGTGGTTCAAGTCTCTTTTTTGCACTCAGATGCTTGCCGATGGAGATTTTCAATTAAATTGAGGCTCTGAACCAATCCTAGAAAATGACTAAGTGTTTGAAAAATGATTCTTTTGATTGAAACCACCTACAGAAGCCTTTGCACCTGTATAAATGAACCTACTTGTAGAGTCTGTAGAAGCAAATTCTGTAGAAATCAACATGTAAAACTCATTGAACTTGACCTGAAGAGTCCATAGATTTTTTGAGAAGCCTGGAAAATGAGGAATTTGAATGTCTAGGACAAATTTTGGAAATGGAAGAGACAATTTTGGTCTATAAGACCAAAAATTTTCAAATGTTGTCCCAAAAATGACTGCTACTTTCGGGGGACAACAATATTATTGATGATACTGATGAAAATGTATCTAAGGAAGATAAATTTGATGGTAAAGTGATTTAGTTGAATGATAACAAGATCCCTAAGGGGATGATTGCTTTAGAGAGACTATTTGATCAAGACAAACTAGCTGAAGTTTCTAAGGTTCCCAAGGTAAGTGGAAAAGACTATAATGCTATTGATCTCAATCTCCAAGATCAACCTCAACTAGTAAATATTGGATAATCCTGCATAAACATTAAGAACAAGAAGGCCAAAGAACTCCTTATCCAATACAAGGATGTCATAGCCTGATCTTATGATGACTTAAATATCTTTGATCCAAGAGTCATTACCCATACTATACCCCTTAAATAAAGTTGCAAGCCTTTCATATAAAAATAAAGGCTTGTAAACACTATCTTATAACCCATGATCTTTAAGGAGGTTAAGATACTACTAAGTGATAGGATATTTTTTCTCATTAGGCATTCTATGTGGGTGGCTAATTTGGTACCAATCAAGAAGAAGAATGGTGAGATTAAGATTTATATTGACTTTAGGAACTTAAACAAAGCATTAGAAAAGGAAAACTATCCCCTTCCCTCTCTAGAACAAGTGATTCAAGTTGTTTTAGGTTCAGCTATGATGTCTTTTCTTGATGGATTTTTAAGTTATAACTAGGTGTTGGTTGATAGAGAGGACAAGATGAAAACAACCTTCACAACCAAGTGGGATACCTTTGCTTACAATAGAATGCCCTTTGGGTTAATCAATGTAGGAGTTAATTTTCAAAGGGATATAGACCATGCCTTCTAGGGCCTGATTGGTAAATGTATTATTATACATATGGATGATCTAATAGGTTTTTTCTAAAAACAAGGAAGATCACTTCATGCACTTAAATTTTTTTGAGAGACGTAGAAGGTATGTAATCTCCTTAAACCCTAAGAAGAGTATCTTTTGTTTTAAAGAAGGAAAATTATTGGATCATGTTATAACCAAAGATGGGATCTATATAGATCTTGAAAGAGTGGAGGCCATATCCAAAATAGAACCCAAAAACACTAGGAAAGAGCTAAAGTCATTCTTTGGTAAGATAAACTTTGTAAGGAAATTCATTTCTGGATTTGCAGAGATTGTCAAACCATTGAATGGCATGTTGAAAATGGATGCCAAGGTGTCATGGAATGAAGAATCTAGAAAGGTTTTTAATGACATTAAGGAGGTCATTAGCCAATCTTTGATCCTGATAAGTCCTAACTTTTCAAAGGACTTCTACCTCTATTCACTTGACTCTGATCATACTATGGTTATTGTATTGACTCAGAAGGATGAGAAGTGTGATCACCTAATAGATTTTATGGGCATTAATTTTAAGAATGTTGAGTTAAACTATTCATTTATTGATAATCAAGCATATGCATTAGTAAAGGTAGTAAATAAATTCAAGCATTATATCTTTATAAATAAGGTACATGTTATCCTACCTGACCCTACCACAAAACTTATGTTAAGCCAGAATGAGCTGGGGGAACATAGAGGTAAGTGGATGCCAGTTTTATAGGAGTATGACTTGGAGATGAAAATAAAAAAATTGGTAAGGTGCTAAGGTCTAATCCAGATGATTGCTAATGCTAAACCTATATTAAGTATTATGCAAATGGATCAACATAACTTTCAATCTAGTGAGTGGTATGATTTAATCATACATTTTATAATCAATGGTACTTGTCCTAATGGATTATCCAAGGAGAAAAAGAGGGTCATAATATTGAATGCATCCCATTCCCTAATCAAATATGGGGTCTAGTATAAAATAAATTTTTAAGGATTTTACTTGAGATGTGTCTCACAAGAAGAGGACACCCAAAGTATGAGCACCTTCCATGAAAAACTAGGTAGTGGAAATCCATCTGGGAGAACCACAACACATAAAATTCTCAAATATGGATATTATTGGCCAACTATTTTCAAGGATGCTCACAAGCATGTGATAGAATGCCACTCTTTCCATATTTTTAACACCAAGGAGCCAAAGGTAGTGATGCCTCTGCAACTAGTCATTGTTGATAAACCCTTCACTCAATGGGGGTTAGAATTTATTGGGGTAATCAACCCTAATTCATCTAAAGGTCATAAGTATGTCATGATTTCCTAAAACTAATATACAATGTGGATTGAAGCTATAGCCACCAAACAATGTAGGATTGAGGAAGTGATCAAATTCTTGGAAGAAAACATCTGCACTAGGTTTGGAAATCTAGTTTCTCTAGTATGTGACAATAGATCTACATTTATATTTATAAAGATGACTAAATGGGATTATGTAATGGAATTGATCTCAATTTATCCAACTATTATCCCCATGGGAATGGAGTTTCTAAGTCTACAAACAAAATCCTAATGAAAGAAATCAAAAAATTTGTTGAAGACAAACCTTGGACTTGGCATAAGCTCTTTTAATTTGCACTTTGGGCTGATAGAATAAGGATCAAGTAAGCCTTAATAGCCTCATCATTTATATTGGTGTATGTTCAAGAACCTATCTTTCCTATCACTCTCAAGATGCCCACATATAGATTTAAGTAGAGTACATGGAAGAAAGCCAAGAGATTTCCAACTCTAGATTGTTTTACATCATTTAGATGGAAGATGCAAGGGAAAAAGCCTTTGCTAATTTTAGTAGACATCAGACTATAGTGAAGAGGTGGTTTGATGAAAGTTTAAAGGTAAAGGTATTCAAAAAAGGAGATTTGGTCCTCATATGGGACAAAGCATCTAAATTAAAGGGGAAGCATGTCAATTTCACACCCCTATAGATTGGTCCTTATCATATAATAGAGACACTTGGGAATAACACCTTCAAGTTGAAAGACCTTCAAGGGGAAGAGTTCACATTGCACACCAATGGGTAGTATCTCAAGCACTAATTTGTTGATGCTCTACCTGGGGTTTTCATGGAGTGAGCTTTAGAAGATGGTTAGACTTAGTTTAGGTAGGCTAGCTAGTTTATTTCAAGTACTTTCCTTCCTATCCCTTGTCTGTATGTAAGAATGTGTATATTTGTTTATTTCCCCTTTGTTTCTTTTATTATTTCTTTCTATTGTGTGTTTGTTTCTTGTTGCTTGGTTCCTTGTTTTGTAATCGGTCCTCTTAGACAATCTTGAGCTCAAAGTTATGAAGATTTCTTGAAAATTCCCAAAATTAAAAAATGTAGGTGTGTACCCCATTCATATGATAACCATGGTTCTAAAATGTAAACATAATGTTATAATTTACAGAAACTAGTAAAGACCAATAGAATAAGCCAATCATTCCATGAGAACTTGAGCATTGTCTTGACCTCAAATTGGTTTTAAGAAGACTTGCACTTATAGGATGAGAACTCAAATTATCTTGGTATATCCATACTAGAACTTAATCAACATCCTTACCTAGGATATAGGTTGTAACCATAGGTGATTTTTTGAGGATTAAACATTTGACCAAATCCTTAAACTTGGCTACCTAGATTCCCAACCTTGCTAAAAGCATAAAGATCTAAAGAAATACAAAAAATAAATAAATACAAAATCAAAAGCTTTGTAAGCATAGGTAATTTTGGTAATCTCCACCAAGGCTATGGACATCTAGCTAGCAGTGGAGAAAGACCTTGAGTAGAGCCAAAGGCATCTCTATCAGGGCTATGGATTCTTGGCTGGTAGTAGAGTAAAGCCCAAGCCTTCCTTGAGCAAAAAAATGGTTATCTAAACATGCTCCAAGTCAAGTGTTAGTGATTAAGGACATGAACCTAGACATTGTTTATTGAACCCCATGGAAAATAGTAAGTGGAATCAAAACATACACACAGAGTATGGCTATGTTTTGATGTTTGACCTTAATTCTATAAGTGTAAGATTTGTTGCAACTAGAATTTGATCTGGATAATGATATTGATCAAGTGGAATGGATGACCTAATTATTTGTCTAAATCAGAGTCTCTAAGTTCTAACACATTATTATGTTTCCCCCATGAGTTGTCATTTATTGAGGCCAACATACCCCCATTTTTGGAAATTGGGACCCTTGAGAAATGCTAAAGATTAAACATGAAAACATGGCATGTTTGGATCATTTGTAGAATTTGAAGGTCATCCACTATATCAAAAGCAAGCTTACTTAGCTATGTTATGCTTTAAATTTTGTCTAACAATGCTAATAAATGGTCTTTATGGATTTAGTTGTAGGTTATATGGTGTTTGTTCTTGATAAATTCATATTCCAAAACCTTGGCAAGACCTTTAGTTTAAATTTGAATATGGGTGGGAACCAAATTGGTGGGAACTATTTAAAACCTACTTTGGACTTAAGCATAAATTTCATATCTTAAGCTTATCCATGTTTTTTAACATAACTAAAACTTAGCCTAAAAATGCTTAGTCCCCTTTATTATTTTCCCCCTTTTAGTTATTTATATTTCTAACTAAGCCTAATGTCAATTTTACAGGGTCCCTTTTAATGTTTCCTAAATTGGTCCCTTTTGATTAGTAAACTTAGCCTAAAGTTTTAATCCTAAGGCCCTATCATATTTATTAATACGAACAAGACCTTAGCTTTAACACCTTAACCTAAGTATTTTATATCACTGTGGGTCCTAACTTAACTTCCTTACATCTTGTGGGATCCAAAGATCCTCATTTTATCATAGTTTTGATCCAACAGAGTGAGAAAGGCCCAAGATTTGACTTAAAAAACATACATCTTAAAATATCTAATAATCTATGCTTCATCATGGGAAAAGGATCCAATAGCGTGAAGGCCCTGACAAAGCTGCACCCTTAGCCTCAATCCAATGGCCCTCACTTCATTGTGAAGACTTGATTGGATGGATCAAGGCATGGTTGAAAGGTAAAAGGATTATGGAAGGCCCATAGGATTGACACATGATACCCTTACATTACAAGATTAAAATCAAATGGGTCTTGCTTGATGAAAATAACCAATCATTATCAAGCTCCTAGATCATGATCTTATGGCTCTTGCTTACTCACAAGACCTCAATCCAATGGATCACATTGAGTTTGAGATCTTGGGAAGGTCTATGGAGGTGACAATTGGTATTCTCATACGGGGTCATAGGAATTTGACGAGCTTAAATTTGATGATTGCACAATCATCATTTGATGTCCATGAGGATGCATTTGATGTATGTGTGACAACTTTAAGCTCATTAAATTAAAATCTTCAATAGCTTAAAATTGACATTTACATGACCATCATTTGATATTTATGAGGATATATTTAATGTCTATGAGACTGTCAAATTTAAGCTAATGAATTATTTTGCTTAGGACTGGCATATACTCCAAAATATTGCTAGGAAGCTCACAAATTAATATACAAACTAAATGAATCCCTCAGGGGATGCTCAAATATTGGAAATATTCAACATGCAAATATTGAAATGATCTTATGGTCTAAATATATGCAAAAATGAACCTAATCTAAGTCTATACTTTAAGGTCCCTATTGCATTTTGTTTAAATACCGTGAACCTTAAACTATAGAATTATACTAAGACTTATTTTAGAGAGTCTTTGTAACATATAACTTAAACTAAATGCTTCTAACCAGAGGTTTTAGTGTGTTTATTAATGCAATGAAACTTTGTTTTGTCATTAGGTCATTATGTCATTTTGATCCCCTTGAGCATGTTCTATGGACTTAACATAAATAAATATTTTAGTCCAAAGTATACATTGTGTTTATTTAACACAACGCAAAATTTAGCCTAAGATATTTAGCCATAGTCTCTTTTGTATGGATCCTAAAAACTTAGGCATAAAAAATTTATCCTAAATTTTATTTCATGTTTAATAAACACAAAATAAACCTTAGCCTAAGTCCTTACCTTAATAATGTTCTAACTTAAAACTCATGCATCTTTAAATATCAATGGCTTATACTTCATCATGGGAGGATGATCCAATATCACGAAGACCCCATAGACTTTTCAATGAAGTCCTGAGAGCCCATAGGCTCGATGTGTGGCAAAAGCACATTCAAAGTAGATATAGCATATGATCTAACTATTTTTGCTTTATCACGCTCCATGATCTAATGATGTGAAAGCACCAAAGACTTTTCGAAGGAACTCAGAAGGCCCATAGAGGTTCCATGTGGAATAACCATAGGGTACTAGTACAAAGGAGACAATAAATAGGTGAGAGCCTAGGTCACAATAAATAACTCATGTTAATCTAGGATCTTGATCTAATGGAGCAAAATAAAAGAAGGCATTTTTATATGTCAATGGCTAGTGCACAAAAGGCATTTATGAAAAATACCATGAAAGGTCCAGATTGATGCCACATAAGCACCATGCAAGAAGAAAAGGACAAAATGAGAGATCTTGTGGGCTAAAAAATGCAAAAGTATAAAGGCAAATGTCCAAATCAAATCCAAAGAATGTATGAGCTAGCGTCTTGATATATCTTACCATTAAGGCTCTAAACCCTAAACCTTGCATAAAAGTGACCCAAGTGAACTCAATTGGTTAAAATTAGATCCAAAGAGAGTTTGATTATATTCTTAAGCATAAAAGAGATATTATAGAGACTAATTTTCAATCAAGTGTGAACAATTTTTATAAGTAAAAGCCATCGTAGCTCATAGGCAATAGTTGAAAGAAGAGACACAACTCTACCTGTCAACATATCATGAAGGAAGGATATTCAAAGACACTAAATTAGATGTTGTAGCCCTAAATTCCCTAGGAATCAAGAATTGGTTTGAAATCTTCTTCACCATGGAGGAGCTAAAACCCATCACCAAGGAAGAGAAGAGAATTTCCATAGTGAGCATAAGGCATTATGACCTGGTTATTGTCCAGATGATTATCCTTCATTATGTTCCTACAAAAAGTGAGGTACTTCATTGTATTGATGTGCTCACTACAATTTTCATAGATTATAGGATAGACAATGATTAGATCATTTGTGAGGTAATTTCTAAGAGGGTAGTTTACATTTCTCCTATATCTTTTGAAAAATACTATAATCTCCTAATCTCCCATGTAGACTTGTCCAAAATCAAATAGTGGACCAACAAACATGATGTAGAGATTGTCCTTAGACCCTGGTTGTACTAAGGAACCCATGTCTTCAAAGATTTTAAGGGTAATATCCTAATATTCCAATTTAGGGAAGGCATTAAGGTAATCATGACCCTATTAAATTGAGCATTGGGAGCCCCCTCAACCACCTATGTAAATAAAATCTAGGTCACATATGTGTATTTCATGGTGGAGGAAAATATCACCTATCTAATTGGAGACTTGATCAGTGTCTTCTTGGCCAATCAGTTCACTGCTATCAAAAGGAAGACATCCAAGTAATTTTTCATGATGTCATACTTATGAGATGCCCTAATTACCTCCATTAACTTCCCAGGCATTAGGAATTGGGCCCCTGAGGGTAAAACCACCATTTCCCTTCATTACTCCAAATTTAACATCTTCAAGTATAGGATCCATATGAAATTTATCTGTGACTACATATATCCTACTCTAGTGGAGGCCATCATAGGTTATCCCTTGCCTAGGGTACACCCAATGATCAAGAAATATGTAGAAATAATAGGGATGTTTAGTTCTATCTAGACTGCACAGTTATCCAAATTTAGGGAATCATGTCCCAACCATATAGATTTCTTATGTATGTTCCTATCAAGTTGGTTGAGAAAAAAATTACCTCCCAACTCATCCATGGCATTGATGTAATTTATAAGGAAAAGAGGAAGGGTCTTCTCCACCCCTTCCCTCTAATCATTGGAAGGATTATGCTACAAGATTGGAAACAAGTTGAGACCATGTCCAAGCATAGGGACTCATTTGGATTACAATTGGATGAGCTCAAAATGTAGGATCCAAATAATATAGTGAGTGTTCACTTAAAATAGAAGAAGCTACCTAAACCTATGTATGAGCATCAAATCAGTGTTCATGACACCATTTACATTAAGGTAAATGACTATGAATAAGTGTTGGCCAGGATCAAAGGGAATAACATTAAGAAAGATCATAGGTTAACAAAATAGGATAAACTAGTAGAAATGTGGCAAATGCATCCTCTCTAGTATCATTTGTTGCCCTTCTCTTCTAAGCGACCCCAAAAATAGCCTCAAGTGGAGAATCCACCACCTCAAAAGAAAATTGAACAAGGGAATAGAAAAGAAAATTTTCAAGAATGACCTAGAGAGGGGCCCTCATCTTCAACACTACCCCAGAGACCACCTTCATCAATTGAGTATTTGGACATGGTTGCCTTAGGGCCAGATGAAATGTTTGAGGGTGCCCTCAAGGAACTTGTAGAGGCATATGACATAGATGGGGAAGGGGAATAGATTGAAGAAACTCAAATCCAAATAGGGGAGCCTAGATAAGAAAACGGAAAAGAGGTTACTCTCAATTTAGTCTCAGTAGCTCCTAGAGAAAAGAGGAAGGCCAAAATGGCATTGGTCCCTATTAGACCTAAAAGACCAAGGTTGACCCTCACTCACCCCACTAGTGAGGTCAATCTATTCAGTGATGAATTTCCCATTCATGGACTAATCATCCTTGATTGGTTCATCTATGTCAAATTTTAGAAGATCCCTTCCCTCTCCCACTCAAGGGCATTAACAAAGGCTGGTGACATAGAAGTGCATGATGACATTAAGCCATGGATTAAGGATTTGATGAGAGAAGAAGAAGAAAGAATGATATTAGACACTAGAGGGATAGAGATTAAGAAAATGGATACTCTTAGAGAATCAAGTATGATAAAAATTGAGGTCCTATAACCTCCCAAATTTATAGAGCCAGATACCATTATCCAATTTAACCTAGAGACAGCTGGATTGGAAAGGGTCACCACCAGGAAGGCCATAGTGGGAAATAAAGAGTTCGCCTTTCAAAAGGTGGAAAATTTTGTAGGCCTAACCCTAGTTAAAGGATAATATATAGGTGAACATCCCATTCATGAGGAGGATTTTGAGATTTTACTTGAGGCTCAGTCAGTTCAAGCCAAGGCTGAGATCTGAGGAATGAAATAGAGGATCTAAAATTTAGAAACAAAAAAAGAGAACTTGGAAACATAAGTTATTCTATCTATTCTTGATGCTATGTTGGACATGTTTTAAGCCTCCTTTTTTTATATGTTCAATTCCTTGGAATCATTGAAGATGAGTCAAGATGCACTGATCTTACAAAGTGAAGTGGCTAAAGAAAAGATAATGGAATGGAAAGAGATAGAAACAAAGTTAAGAGTTCTCATCATCATATGGATTAGGAACAAGCTTCCCAAATTCAAATTTATTAGCCTAGGACACCTAAATGCTGCATTAGGGATAGTGGTGGAAAAAATATAGAATCTAAGTGCTTGGTCAGTAGGCTTGGATAGACTCCTTAGGGACAATGAAGAGTTGATTGCCCAGATCAAGAAATTACTTGGCACTATGTTGGCCAACCCCACCAAGACCTAAACCCTTAGAATCATTGATGAGGCTGAATATAACCACAGGGTCACTTTGGTAATGCTTTAAATTAATATTAAGATCCAAGGTCAGTCTGATAGAGATAATAGTAGGATCTTTGACATGATTCTCATAGTTGAAGAAAAGATCACAAAGGCTAGGAATATCAAGGAAGCAATGGCTATAGATAATAGAGATTTCAATGATTTAGATGATCATGAGGATGTATGCTTATGAAATCCTATTATGGACTTAGAACTGATCAAATATAAACATCAAAAGGCTATGGAGATCCTATAATATCAGCAAGAGAGTTTAAAGGCAATGGGCCCACCAGCTAGTTAATATTCCTTTCTTATAAAACATTGTAATATTTAAAATAGGAATATTATTTTGTAAGGCATATGCTAGCTTGTTCACATATTTCCCCTAGGTTAGTCTAATTATAAAAGACAATTGTATTTTATAAATTTCTAAGGAAGGATAGTTGTCCTTATCTTTTGTATGCTTGTATGTTATAAATGACCTATGTACTGCCTTATCTTTCTATAAAAGACATGTACCACCATCTTGTAAGAGAGAAAGACCTTTTGAGAAAATATTGTATACTTGAATCAATTAATATAATCGAGGAGTTATACAAAGATTGTTCATATTTGATATGTCAATTGATAACATAGCTTTTCTCTTAATTTCTAGTTTTATGTCTTGAATTTGAATAGTTTCTTTGAATTTTGGGTTGCATTTTCTAATCATAGGGTTTCTAATTTGTGCATATGATAGATTAGTCAGAGGATATTTGGTTTGTTTCATTTCATTTTGCTCTATATTTAGATGTGAAAATTCTATTTGATTATAGTAGTAAATCTTTAAAAGTAACCCTAGTTCTTACTTGTGATTCTTTACATTATCCTTTAAAGTTTGTCTGGTATATAGTGAAATTTGAGCTTAGGCTATTTTGCATTATATATCAGTTTGAATGCATGCTCAGTTGTAATTAATGATTTGTCATAATATTTGAGACTAAGATAGGAAATCACTTGTTTCTTTTTTGCCTTACCTTTTTCTTTGCTCTTTCTAAACCAAATCACTGTAGTTTAAACTTCATTATAAATATTCACCTAGATTAATTTGAAGCTTAAGTTTGGATCATAATTCACTAAGAATTAACATATATCCTCTATAATTCATGAAGAATGGAACATGATGACTCCCAACCATCACTCATTATAAATTTTTGGAACACTAATACATATCTTTGCCACTATTTCACCATAGGTGATATCAAGTTGCCACAAGCTGCTACTCATGCTCTGAATTCATAGAATTCTAAAATGAGAAGTGTCCCTTGAACACTAAGAACCCTTGTGGTTCATTTGGAGGCATAAATAGGTATCAACATGGAATAATTCATTGCAAGTGTATTAATAGATATGGAAATGTAGGTTATAACTTGGAGATAGGAGAGGATTAATAATTCACTCAACACTTAGACAACATGATCGATACTTGAGAAATGCTTTGTTATTTATAAGGATCTATAGGACATGACACATGCTATGGTTAACCATGAAAAAGTGTAATATATGAAATAAAGGTTCCATAAATCATTCAAAGGTGAAATTACCCATAAAATTATACATGACAAATTGATGGTCCATTGAATCCACACAAGGTAGATTTAGTGCTACACCTATAACCATTGAATCCACACAAGGTAGATTTAGTGCTACACCTATAACCATTGAATCCATCATTGGAGAGATAAATGTTTATAATGGGGGAAATAAACTTAGAATATAAGTAAATAAGGCTTAAATTATAAAATTGATGAATTTTTAATACATATAGAAGGCTCAAAAGTCATCAAAAGAGTAGAGTGGTGTAGGAAATGTCCTTAAATATAATCAGTTATACACAATTGGACCAAGTGTGACAAAGTAGGAAAAATACACTATAAAAAAAGGTCTTATACCAAATTAGGTATATAAAATTAATTTCACTACTTATTCACACTAGATTAGGTGTATACATATGTCTAACACTTGTCAGGGAGTTCTAGCAACCTAATTGACTTTTTGATCAAAGAAGTAGTAAATGGACCATTGTTGATGCTCTTAGTTTAATCAAACTTGAAAAATATTTTCCCAATCTTAAAAATATAGAGATATATGCCCCATTTAAAGGTGAGGTATTGAAAAAACTTCAATGCAATCTCTCATGTTAAAATAAATTATTAAATGCATCATGTGTTATAAAATATATATCCAAAGCTTTGAAAATCTTTGAAATTTTGTAAAAATCACATGTATTGAACCATCATAAAATATCATCATGTAGATTTAAATATTAATAATCACATCCTCAAATGAGGATGATATAGATGAGGCAAAAATATTTTCCAATGAATACAATATATATATATATATATAATAAAGAAGATATGCAAGGCTATAATGCCCCTAAGTGGTAGAGTAAGATAGGTATAAATGGTATGTCCCTAATGTAGCAAATGTGTCCTTAGTAGGGATTGATGAATAAATGAGGCACACACATAATAGTATAC
Organism: Torreya grandis; assembly: GCA_037957365.1. NCBI lineage: Eukaryota > Viridiplantae > Streptophyta > Pinopsida > Cupressales > Taxaceae > Torreya > Torreya grandis. The sequence continues at coordinate 1,020,975 of JARHVA010001845.1, forward strand.
CCAAATATATGCATGTTAAATACCATGTAAATGTAGGCACCAAGCATATTAATATCATAAATAATAATGTGCATGGTAAAAACCATGGCACTAAACATAGTATCTGATTGATATGAATTAGGGAAACAATCATAGAATATCATATAAATTACACACAAGCATGTAATAACATATGGTAAATCATCCTTTAATGACAAATGATTCATGTAAGACATGATGACATGACATGACATGACATGACATAAAAACTATAAGATCCTCTAAGGAGAATGACTAGATAAGATGACATGCTCAAACACACACGTAAATACACATGAAAACAATTTAAAAAAATAGGCACACATGAAATGTAATGATGTCAATGTCATAATGTAATCATGCAATATATATATCCATGTAAACATTAAAGATGTAGGTACTATAAATATATGATATAATTTATGTATATAACTCAATATGATAAATGGAAAGCAATAAGTGATTATAAAATCTTCTATATAGATATGCCCCCAAAGATAGGTCATACTAAAAAAGTGATAATGCACCCAAGGTGTAGGCAAGAAAGTGGTTTCATAGAATCTAAAATTCCATAATCATATATATTCTATATATCCTACATCTCACCCTATCAAAGAAAACCGTGATAATCACTTGTGTAAAACCTGAATGCAAAAAACTTCTAACATAAGCATATAAGCATTCATATGTATCTATTGAAAAATAATTTTTTCAATTTTATATTTTATAATTTTTTTACATTTAGCTAATTTTATATAAAAATAAAGTAAACTACACAACAAGAAATCCAAGGGCACATTCTAGGAGAAGATAAATCAAGAATAATAGAAATCAAAGGGCACAATCAAGAGTAAGCCAAAGAATAAAATCCATCAAGCCAAGAGGAAAAAATCTATAAGAAATAAAAAATAGGAATTTGAAACAACCTATAACCTCCCTCAAAAATCAATACATGCTAGGACAAAAGGTCTTGATATACATGTTGTCATCATCAATAAATTTGTGCAAGTATTTGGAGGGGGGTCAGATATCAAAGGGGAAAGGGCCAATGCAAAATATAAAACAACATAAACTTAGTGTCTAAAAGAATATCAATTCAAGATAAGGCAAGTGCAAATATGTGAAATCTATAAAATAGATGATAAATGCAATAAAAACTCAATGGAGGAAAACACATGAAAGATACCACATATATAGGGGGAAAGCTATGTAAAGTAAGAAAAATATAAAACATTAATGATATAGTAATAAAGTGAAAGATATAGACTAGCATAAATAATTAATGATCTCCTCTAAAGTATGATATAATGTATATAAGGAGCAATATTTTAAACTATAGGTTTTACAAATTTGAATGGCGAGCATGAGTCATATGGGAACATAACTTAGTATCATGAAAGATTCACCTCAAATATGGGATATAAAAACTATTTTCACTTATTATAAATAAGTGTATGTTATAGTCTAAATATATCATATGAATTTGGACCCTCGATAAGTGGTATAAAATATCATGTTGTAGATGATTATGTATAAAAATTAATGTGGTGTAATTGTAATAATATTTAATGGAAATAATAGGAAATGTGTCGAATAATGTATGATGTTGAAATATCAAAAGATATATGCATCAAAGCCCATAACATGATATGAGAATTACTAAACAATAATGTTGTCAATAATTGAATTATAAATATGGATTTAATACATTAATACACATTTTATTCTTGCATAACAAAAATATATGATGGTGCTATTAATCATTATGTTCTAAACTAATGTCTTCTATGCAAGGATATGTATAACTAAATCAATTTTGCCTTGTAAATGTACTAGTAAATGATTGTTCTTTTTCTTTTTGAACTTGATTTAATTGCATTTTTTCTTAAGAACCCATTTGATTTGTTTTTGAGATGTAATAAGATCTAACTTGGGATGATTTAAGTCTCTCTTGTCATAAGTTTTATCTCTTTTCATATTAAATTTATTGCCTTCATATTCAAATGCAATATACTCGTGTACTATTATTTTTTGTTTTCATTATTTCTAACTGTGTAAATAAAAATATAAAATTATAGTGAAGAGAGGATGTAATAACATGGAATAATGTATGATATGTTTATGGATCAATAGATACATGCAATGTAATACACCCCAATGTCATGTGTTATGTCAAGGAATGTGATACTTGTGTTAGATATTCCATATCATATCCAAGTTTATTAAGGAAAGGAAGACTGCACCAATTTAATCGAGTTTTGTCATTGAACACATTCTTTTTTTAATCTATCCACATACGAACTTATGAAAAAGTATTCCACATGCAAATGATGAGTCTCTATAAGATCATTAGGAAACATGCTTAACACATTATCGTGCTTAGGTGGTTATTTATTGAGTACTTATTTCTTAGGTAATCCTTTTGGGAATATTGTGTCAATACATCTTAATAATTATTTAGAAATAATTTATTTTTACATGAGTTGATAAAATAACTCACTAAGAATAGGTAGATTGAGATTTGGTTTAACTCATTATTCGTAAGGGTATAGTGCCTATATGTATATCTCATGTTATTGAATAAAATAATGAAGTTCTATTTATAATGTTCTAACCATTTACAAGAATTGGTATCAAACAAAAATGAGACTTTGATTTCCAATGGGAAAATTTATTTTTTTGGTTGGTTTTCATATAAATGATAGTTTATTAGATCAGAAATAATGCTACACCCTTAACCTTTAGCATGTCTAGGTATATGTGTGGCTGACTTATGGTTTACATACCCCTTTTATATTCTTGTTACATTTATCTATGTTCTTAGTTAGGCTAGCCTATGGAATAACCATAGCTAAGTAGACTATATATATGAGGTAGCAGTTAGTATTTGATCATCATATTAAGTATTCTTCTCTTATTGCATTGTTGTGGAGGTTTCCCCCTTGAAGTGGCTTTGTTATATTATCCAGCATTCTGCTCTAATGTTAATTATTATTGTGTGACTGCTCTAATGTTAATTATTATTATGTGATCTCTTATATTTGTATATTATGTGTGATATATAATAATTTTGTGCAAACATCTAAGTAATTTCATTAAAAATGGTATCAAAGCTTCGATTTGGGCAAGTCTTTTGTGACATTTTTTTTGAATTTGGTGAGGTTGAATTCTACGAGTGAAGGGAGATAAAAAACATAACTTACAATCTAGGAAGAATTAATTTTTTTGTCAGCATAGTATTATTCAAAATGATTTTTTGAAAAAAAAAAAGAGTATTTTTTTTCCCTTTGCACATTTAGAGTCATTGGATTCATCTTGGTGAGATGGTTGCAATGGTATTTTTTCCAATACACTTTTTTGGTACCAAAATTTTCACCCTAGTACGTAAAAGTAATTGTTTGATTCATCTTGGTGAGGCAATCGTAATGCTACCATTTCCTGGTACACTTTTTTTGGGGTGAAAACCTTCCTAGGGTTTGTGCATGATGGGACCTACTACTCAGGGAAAAAGGGGGGGTAAAAAATTCCTAAGACTCCTTCTAAGGATGAAATGAAATCTAGAACTTTAGATCTAATGCTTTTTCAACTTCAGGACGACATAAAGGTCTTGGTGCAGTAGGATGACTTTGTTGCAGTTCAAACTAATGTTTTAGGGATGCATGGAGAGATTAATGGGGTGCACATTCAATTACATCATATCATGACACTATTGGCTACCATTTCATCTCAGGTATAGCCAAACAACCCTCCACTTCATCATTTGGGTCCTCCTCCTTTCAACATTATTAACTCCAATCCTAGTGTGAAACTAATGTTTTCAAAAGTGGACATGCGTAAGTCTGATGGTAAGGATCCTCTCACTTGGATTACCCAAATTAAGAATTTATTTGATCTTCACCAAACTCCTAATTTTTAGAAGGTGATAGTGGCGTCTTTGTATCTAAAACATGAGTAGTTCATTTGGTATCATTGGTTGTGTACTCAAAAGAAAAATAATGGTGCTCCTATTACATGGTCTATTTCCATTGATGAGTTTTTGGTTCATTATCAAAATCATTTCTTTGAGAACTACTTCAGCCAGTTAGCCAAACTACAAAAAATATGAATTGTGAAGGATTATATTCATCAATTTTAGAATCTATCCTTAAGGGTGAAAGACATCACTGAGGAAAATTTGACTATTCTTTTTTTGGGTGAACTCAAATATATAATCTAATTGTAGGTTCAGATGTTCAATCCATCATATGTATCATAAACTATCCAAATGTCATGCAAATAAAAAGTAAAATAGATGTTCAAATGAAAAAAATTCACTACTAGTCATGATTGCACCTTTCCAGCACCATCATTTTCTCAACCCCTAAATTGACACCTCAACAAATTGAAGAGAAGCGAGCCAAAGGGTTGTGTTATTGTTATGACAACAAATGGAGCAAAGGACATCATAATGATAAAAATAATTTGTTTTACATCAAATGTGTCAATGAGGATGAAGATGATGAGGAGGTAATTGGTGAAGATGTAGAAGGACCTAAGGAAGAATCTGAAGACTCTCAGCCTACTATTTCATATCATGCCCTTTTAGGTATTATTACTTTCCAAACTCTTAAGGTGGTGGTTTTCCTTAAGAAAGAGAATATCACTGCATTGATTGATTCTAGTAGTACACATAACTTCATCAATAGTAAGTTGGCTACTGATTTAACTATTTCATTTATCACATTCCAGATTTTTAGGTCATGATTGAAGATGGTGGTACTATCATTTGTTTAGGAAAATTCCATAATATTAATCTATCCATGGGAGACTACCTATTATATTTTCCTATGTTTATTATTCCCATGGGTGGAGCCAATATTGTTCTAAGAGTACAATGGCTCACCACTTTGGGTACTATTGAGATGAATTTCTAATAATTATTCATGAATTTTAATTCTAAAAGAAGGAAATTTGAGCTAAGGGGATTAAGGGATAAATATCCATAACTTGTTAGCTCTCATCAAATAACCAAGATTCTTTGAAATGGTGCTGAGGGATTTTTAGCTCGCTTGTTCTCCATTGAAGTCTAGCCAACTCATCTGTCTACACCCCCTAATCTGGAATAATTGATTGATACCCATTCTATTATTTTTAGTAACATGCCAAAATGACTTCCACCCAAATGCATGCATAATCATGTCATCAAACTTATTCTTGGTAGTACACCACCCAACCTTAGTCCATACAGGTATCCCTACACCCAAAAAAATGAAATTAAAAAGATGGTACAGAAGATGTTGGATACATGTATCATTTGGCACAACCAAAATGAATATTCGTCACCAGTTGTTATGGTGAGAAAGAAAGATGACACTTGGAGGATGTGTCCCGACTATAGAGAGATCAACAAGTACACTATCAAAGATTAGTTTTCTATTCCTGTCATTGATGATTTTATATATGAATTGCATGGTGCTCTTTATTTTACCAAGTTAGATCCATGTTTTGGATATTATCAAATCCAAATCCGTGATGAAGACATACCCAAAAACAACTTTCAGATTCATGAGGACCATTTCGAGTTTATGGTTATGCCTTTTGGTCTAAAAAATGCACTATTCACCTTTTAGAGTTTGATGAATATTGTTTTTAGGCTATTTTTGAGGAAATTTGTTTTGGTGTTTTTTGATGATATCCTCATTTATAGTAAAAAATTGGGAAGACCATTTACAACATGTGAATAAAGTACTCTCAATTATGAAACAACATCATTTGTATGCCAAACCTTACAAATTTATTTTTGGAGCTCATGAGGTTGAGTATTTGGGTCATATGGTTTCACATGAAGGAGTGAAGGTGGATCCTAAAAAAATCCAAGCAATGGTGGACTAGCTGGTTCTTAAGACAATCAATTAAGGAGATTTTTGGGCTATGGTAGCATTGCATCCACACTCACCTCTTTATTGAATAAAGACTCCTTCTAGTGGATTGATACAATTACCAAGGCATTTGAAAAATTGAAACTAGCTATGTACACCACTCTAGTGTTGGTCATTCTAATTTTTTCTAAGACTTTTGTGGTTGAATGTGATGATCTAGATATGGTATGGGTGTTATGCTCATGCAAGAAGGTAGACCACTTGCATTTAAAAGTCACCCACTAAAGGGTAAAAATTGACTCAAGCCCATCTATGAGAAGGAAATGATGGTCATTTTGCATGTAGTCAAAAAATAGAGAGCTTATTTGATGGGTCATCACTTTCAGGTATATAATGATCATGATAGTCTCAAATATTTTTGGGGACAATGGTTGTCATCAGAAGAATAATAAAAATGTGTAACTAAGATGTTAGGCTATGATTTTGAAATAGTATACAAGAAAGGTAAGGAAAATGTGGTGGCAGATGCACTATCTAGGAAGGATGAATTAATTGAGGCATTGCTATGTGTCATGACCATTTGGCAGGTAGATTGGCTAGAGGAAGTAAGATCAAAATAGGAAAATGATAGTACTGCCCATGATTTGATTCATAATCTTTAGAAATATTAGGGTGGATTTGAAAAAATTATATGGAAGGGTAATGCATTATGGTATAAAGACATATTCTACCTATGTAAGAATTTTCTTCTCAAACAAAAATCCTTCAGGAACTTCATGCAACTCCATTTGGGGTTCATTTAGGATTTTTGAAAACCTATCATAGTATCAAACAATTTTTTTTTTTAAAAAGGACTAAAGGGGGATGTCTATAAATATGTGCTTGAATGTATGATCTGTCAGCAAAATAAAGGTGAAGCCATCAAAATGTCAAGTCTTCTACAGCTTTTATCCATTCCTAGCCAACATTGGGAAGAGGTATATATGGATTTCATTATAGGTTTATCGAGATCTAATGGTCAAAATTTTATCATAGTTGTTTTGGATCATTTTATTAAGTATTTTCATTTTGTTCTTTATCATAGCCCTTTGTTATGAGTATAATATCTTCTACTTTTCTCAATATAGTTCAAAAACTACATGGTACTCCTAAGATCATTATTAGTGATAAAGATCCCATTTTCACTAGTAAGTTTTTGACAAAATTATTTGCATGTTTAGGCACCAAGTTGGCTCATAGCTCATATTATCATCCTTAATTAGATGGACAAACCGAGGTAGTCAACAAATGTCTGAAAGGATATCTCTATTATTATTTTTGATAAACAGGATAAATGGGTTCATTAGTTTCCACTTGTTGAATGGTGGTATAATACTTCTATTTATAGTTCTTCCAAGATGTCTCCCTTTGTGGCCTTGTATGGATACCACCCTCTATCCATCACTTCCACCTTGAAGGTCCATCATGAGGTTCATGTAGTTGAGGAACATCTTCACCATCAATAGGTCCTTGCAAGTTTGTGTGAAAATTTAGCTATGGCCAAGAATCACATGAAGCAGTAGGAAAATCAACATAAGAGTGAGAGGCATTTTAACATTGGTGATTGGGTATTTGTTTGCTTGTAACCATATAAATAGATGTCCATGAAATAAATAAAAAAAGGATAAAAATCTATCCCCTAAGTATTGTGGGCCTTATTAGATCTTGAAGAAAATTTGTAGTGTGGCCTACAAGTTAGAGTTTCCTTCATCCACTCACATACATCCAGTATTTCATGTATCATGAATGAATAAAGTCATTAGACACAAAGTTTCTACTCAAACTAAGTTATAAAAATTAGATGAGGAATAAAGAGTTATTCTTAATCCTGAGGTGATCCTTCAAATTCACACTAAGCAGCTATGGTCTAGAGCATTTAAGGAGTACCTGATCAAATGGAAGAATTTGGCATGTGAATATGCCACTTGGGAGGATGAATCCTTTGTGTTGCAACATCTAAAGTTAATTCAACATTTAATACAATGTTATTTTGAAGGGGAGGGGCATGTTATGCCCTTAAAATTTGGCATGTCTAGGGATATGTGTGGCCGACTTGTGGCTTACATACCTCTTTTATATTCTTATTACATTTCTCTATGTTTTTAGTTAGGTCGACCTATGGAATAACCATGGCTATGTAGACTATATATAGAATGTATTAGTTAGTCTTTGATCATCATATTAAGTATTCTACTCTTATTACATTATTTTGGAGATTTTCCCCTCAAAGTGGCTCTGTTATATTATCCAATATTCTGCTCTACTTTCAATTATTGTTGTGTGATCTCTTACCTTTGTCTATTATGTGTGATATTTAATAATTTTGTGTGAACATCTAAGTAATTTACTTACAAATTATTTTTAATGATATAGAATGGAACCATGAACATGTAGTGTAGTAGTCCTAACAATATTAATGTCTAATTATACAATTTATCTCTATGCTTCATGTTTATATTTGTCAAGATGTAAAACATAGAGTTTGGCATAACCTATATAGCATGGGGAGGACATATCCTCTAGGTAAAATGTTGTGAGTTAGCTTTGATACTAGAAATATCATGTGTATCTATATCCATTCATCGATTGTCAATTGTCTTCCAATATCCATTCCTATCACTTGATTTTATCCATTTACATTTCTATTTCATGATAATATGAAGAGTTATGAAAAATTATATTGTGAAGGGTCACAACATCCTACAACAAATATAATAGAACATTCATTCACCCTTACTTCATCAAATTCTACCTATATTAGTTTAATTGAATTAAATCATGTTTTTTTTGTAGGGGGTGCAGTCATTTTAGTTATTAAAGGTCTTTTTTTAATTTTATGACAAGTCAAAATTTATGTCATAATTCATTAGGTCTATTATCTATAGTTTGTGTGGGATATATATTTAATAAAATGTCATTTAGTTTTTAATGTTCTACTAATAAATATTTATTTTTTAATTTAATAGTCTATTAATTAGTAATTGTTAGTTTAGTTAGGATAGTGTCAGTTTTAAATTATCAAGGAAAAAATTATCCTTGTCATAGATGTATTATTGAGGTACTTGATGTCTTATGTGTTAGTTCAGTTTGTGTGGGAGCAGTAAATATGGATAGGTTAGGTTTAGTCAAAAAGTTATAAGGGAATGATTTTCACATCTAGCAAGTGAAAACCTAATTGATCATGAATTAGAAGGACCTTTCAGGTGTTATCACAAGTATTATATTAAAACTAACAGATGTTGACAAGTGAAGTGGACCAATAAAGACCAAAAATCCTTGGTTATCATTGGCCTTGGATTGTCAAATTCATATCTACATCATATAGAATTTAAAAATTCATAAAAAATCATTTAGGATTCAATGAATCAAATATATGGATATGAAGTTGAGAGTGCCAAGATAACATTGAAATAAAGACTATATTGCTTGAAGATGGAGTAAGGTAAAAAAAATAGTATATCACATCAATAAGTTTTGTTCCCTAATAAATGAGTTAGTTGGTGTTAACATAGAAATAGAGGATGATGATTCAAAATCCATAGTTTTTAATAGTGTGCCAAATAGTTTTTAAAATATGTTTTAAACTTTAAGCAAACTAAATCTCACTCTGGGAGAGTTGATCTCTAGTTTTCTTGATGAAGGAAATTGAGTCAAAAGTCCTAAGTTAGAAACAAAAGAAAGAATATTTGTGAAAATAATCCAAAACCCTCTTCTAAGAGAAAAAAAAATGTGTCAAAATTTAAAAAGGACAAAATTTTCTATTACTACTATAATAGGTCAGGACATGTTATTCTAAATTGTCTACAAAAAACACATGATGTAATCAATGGAAAACCGAAACACAAAGTCCTTGTTGCTACTGATGACAAAGAATAAGAAGAATATTTGGATGAATGGGATAAATATTCTCCCCATGAGAGTGATGAATAATATGTGTTCTAATCAGTGATAATAAATAAAATGTGTGAGAGTATGTGTGGAGTGAATAAGTATAAATAGATGGTCATGTTTACATATATGATTATAAACCAATGTACACATATGATTATGAGATAATATATACATAAAGTAGATAGTAAAAAAAGGTTGATATGTTCCCTCTTCATATTTGGATGGTGAAATGTCAAAGTGTTCCTTATCCATCAGCATCTATTGTTGATGAAAGTTTCATGTGTTCCTTGATAATCCAAGAGTCTATATCACATAATGTGTTCTAATTCATGTATATTGGTTCATTTTCATATGTCCATAATAAGGGGTAATTCTAGGAATAATATGTTAGTAGGTTATAATAATTATTTAGAAAGATTTTTTTGTATATGAGTTGATAAAACAACTCACTTAGAATAGGTAGATTGAGATTTGGTTTAACTCCTTATTTATAGGGGTATAATGTGTATATGTATATCTCATGCTATTGAATAAAATAATGAATTTTTCTATGCATTCATTTAGTCATTTACAATTAAAAATTTCTTAATAGGTGGAACATCATCTAAATTAGATTGCTCAATATTGAGAAATGTGTTTGAGACTTGTCATTTCTTAATATATATATTTGATGTAAAGTGACCATTATCGGTAAGATATTATTTTTTATGTTTTGAAGCATAAAAATTATTTGTTTAATGATAATTAATTTGATTATTTATATATATATATATATATATATATATATATATATATAATAATTTGGAATTAAATGTATGTGGCATATAAACCCAATCATAAACATTTAATATAAGGTAAAACAATCATGTTCTTATCAAGTAACCTCTTAAATGGTGTACTTTGAATTTTATTAAGCTTTTGAAATTTATGTGATCTACTAAGGGAAGGTGTATGACTTGTTCTAGGTGTATTTCAATTGCTAGCCAAGGGTAATATTTGTCTCAATTGGTGCAAGGTTAGTGTTATGACTCATTTAAATAGTACCATAATGTAAAACATGAGTCTAATAGTTGAGTTCATCCTCAAGTGGCATAACCTCATTATATATTTGAAAGAATTTTAAGCATGATAAATTAATTTATCTTTGAGAGAGGTAAAATTACTTCTACTATAGACAAAGTATTTATTTAGATCCATTTTTTGACATATCAAATGATGCATGCTAGCTTAGATATGAGAAACATAATCATAGATAAGTTCATATTTTATTTGGAAGTGAGATAAAATACAGTCAGATGTAGCAATTGGTATAATATTAGTGATAAATTGGGATGGGAAATTCTCTTCCAAATTATGGAACATTTTTAGGGATCCACTAGGTAGAGTGTGGAAACAATCTAAAGCATGACTTGTTACACTTCTAAGAAATGTTTTAAGTAAGGTTCGATCATTACTACCATATTTCCTAATAGAATAAAGAAAATAATTAAGATGCAAGTAATGACACCCAATATCCATTGAAAAAATAAAATTTATGCCTTATAAAATCATGTGGGAGAGAAGAATCATAAATCCTATGTATTATGGTTAGGCCATATTTAGCATTACAGTTATTCCAAGAATCAAATCTAAAATACTTTAGAGCTAAAGTTTGTACTTCTCATTATAAAAATTATATTTAATGCATCATAGAAATAAGTTCATGTGTTAGAAAAACTATAGTATAAATATTTTCATTCAAATGGTTTCATTTGATGATTGATTTCAAACATAGGAGCACTAAAAGTATAATAATAACCATCAAACATAGACTAATCATTGACCACACAAGAATAATTCAAACTAGTTATATTTTTTGTAATTTAAATGATAAAATAAGGGTTTTGAAAATGAAAACCCAAAGAATGAGTAAAAAAAAAAATCACTCAAAAGATCATTTTCCACATTTGAATTTAAAGTAAGAATATAAAGACAAACATTTTCATCATTTACAATATTTGCACAAGATCCATAATTTATTTTCTTATTAATTTTTTTTCAAAAAAAATCCATTCCATACTCATAAGAAGTTAAATAAATATAATCATTCATAGTATTGCATTTTCACATGGTCAAATAAGGTTGAAATTAAGTTGTCTTAACCATTCATCTTCATTATAATAATAATAAGATACATCATCACTCTAATCATTATTTTCATTTTTATAATTAGCCTTTAAAAAAATGCATGTCATCCATATAAGCATTTTAAACATAAGCATATGCATCATTTGGAAACATTAAATAAAAAATAATTAGTCATCATGTATGAAATAGGGTTTGAAATATATGAATAAAAGACAAACGCTAGAGATTATGTAGTAACCATTGAATCAAATGAAATAATAAACACAAGATGAAAATAAAATTTAAGAAGTAAGATTAAACCATAAAATAAACCTTGGAAGATATATGTATTCAAAAAATGAAGGTGTATACACCAATTTCTAAAGTTGAATGGAATTTGAAGGTAACAACAAGTGAGTAGAATCTAGGGTCTAATCAAAATATGTAAAATAAAATATAGAAATAAAATAATTATAAATCATTCATGAAACACTAAGGTTAAATATCAAAAGATATATGCATTCAAAGAATTAAGGGGTTTACTAACTATGTTTTAATTATAAATGGATTATGGATAAATAACATAAGCACAATAAGATAAAATATTATCGTAAGGGATATCCAACATATGCCAATTCAAAATAGTAAATTAGATATGACCTAGTGGTTGAAAATATTAAAAAAGCATAATTGAAATGATTTGACAAGAATTAACCTAAGTAAGATATAAAAAATGATGAAACTAACACACCTAAGAATAATCATTGGATTATAAGAATATAAAATTGGTTTAGAATTGATGGTGAAGCTCTATGTGAAATATATAACCTTGAATATCAAAGAACAAATTTGATACTTGTCGATTTATCATCGAATTAGCAGTGGGTACATTCAGTTACTGAATATATCCTACCTCTGTTGCCACTAAATTTATACTTATGTGTCAAAATATTTATTATGATCTATTTTTATTATGATTTTTATTATACAAGTGCATTGTTAGATGTTGTATAGTCATATGTATTTGATTTTTTGAGTTCATGGGAAGAAAGTTTAATTTGATATCTTCTTCTTCTCTTGACCTAGTTCATTGTAATCTCACAATTATGAATAATAATACAAAGTTATGGTTGGAGAAACCTCTAGGGAGTTACAACTATATATTCCACACTTTGGAATTAAACCCAATGTAGCTATGTGTTTTGTGTAAATGGAATATCTAGAAAGGGCTTAACCTCCTCTTCCATAGTTGTGTGATGCAACTATATGAAAATTCACAAACACCCTCTTTTGGTAAAAGTGGATTATGTCACAAGACTTGAAGTGGTTGAAGTATGAAGATAAAAGAATCCATTGCAAGTGTAGCAATAGATATGGAAATGTAGGTTCTAACTTGAAGGTATGAGAGGATTAACCATTTGTTTAATACCTATCCAACTTGATCAATATTTTCTAAATGATTTGGGATGACTTGGTACATTTTGGAACCAATAGGACATGAAATGTGATATGGTTGACCATAAAAAAAGTGTAATATACAAAATCAAAGGTTTAGTAAATCATATATCAAAGAAGAAGGACCCATACAAATACACATGATAGATTTAGTGGTCCACGTAGGGTAGATCCGGTAGTACAACTTTAATTGTTGAATCCATCCTTGGAGAGAGAAAAAAAAAAAGGGAATGCAGCTCAAAAGATAGATAAATTAGTCTTAAAATTTGAAATGGATGAATGTTAAAGACATATATAAGGATCAAAGGTTTGAGACATAGTATTGTGTGGTAGAAAATATCCTAAAAGTAGTTAAATATATAAAAGTGGACCAAGTATGATAAAATGAGAAAAAGACACTATGGAAAAGGATCTTATACCAAAAATAGGTTTCTATAGATATGTAGACTATTCAAAATTGTAAATTATGTATATTTATATAAAATTAAAATTAATGTTCCATCCACATTTAATATTCAATAGACAATCCATAGTTAGAAGCAAGTGTTTCTTTATTATCAACATATATACCTTGAATAATTGAGCATTTTTTTCATTTGTAGTGGACGAAGAATGGTTTTTTCCTATATCTTATATGCAATCTTAAAAAAATATGAATAACCATGTCACATTCTATAAAAATAAAACTAAGTTAGATTGATGAAAAGGGTTACTCAACATAGATAGGGTTTTTACTTTTATTGTGCCCATCCAAATTTTTCCATTGGAAGACTACTCTTTTGTGAAAATATTCACATTTCACTTTTTAAAAATCAACTAAAAATGAACATATTATTGAAAGCTACAACATTTTTCAACAACAAATTAATATAAATATTTACTCTCAACTTGTTTTACTTCTTATAATGAAAAGAACAAAAACTAAATAATAACACTTACAAATATTAATAAAATTATTTTTTCATAAAAAAAATTAATAATAATTCAAAACACTATGTGGACCCTTCTAATTTAAGGCAATGTTTCCTTTATTCTAAATATTTACTAAGTAAAAAAATTATATATATGCATGAATGTCTACAAGATTCATTTTGGGTTGGGGTTTTTAATATTTAGAATATAAATGGAATAATCAAGTAAGTGTAGATATTCATGAATTACATGAAAATATATATGAAGTACAACAAGTCGATAACTATTCATTAATACAACAATGATTTTATATGTATGCTAAAGATGAAACTAAATAGACATTGAAATAATAAGAATGAAATTTTAGTATAAATGACATAGACTCAAAGCTCTCTATTCACTAAATTCTTTCTCCATTCATAAAGTTTGTTCAATGCATATTAGATAATTTTTTTTTTTAAAAGTTCAAAATCCCTTTTAAACATGAACATTTTGTTGTAAAAGTTTTTCAAATTTTCAAAAGCAATAAAAAGTTTTTTTCCTTTAAAATATTATAACCAAATTTAATATCTTCTCACATTCATGTGTAAATTTATTGAAATTCTTTAGAGCCTCTTCAATGTCATTAAGACCTCACACTATACACTCTTTGATCCAATATTTATTAGAATTTTTAAGCATCACCACTTTATTGAATTGTAAAAAGCTTTCTCTCAACATTTATCTAAAAATTTGGTTGAATATATTATTGAAGGGGAGGATGAGAAGGAAGTGGAATGACAAGTGGTAGTATAATGGAGGCGCCATATGAAATGAAATAAACATCAATTTTGACTACACATTTTGATCCACCTTTCTTGAATTTTTTGAATAAATCAAAGAAAGGTAGTGATTTTTGTTGTGACATATCTAAAGTGGATAGATACTTATGTTTAAGATTAATCAAATATACCATTATCTAACATTACATATTATTTAACAATGTGATCATGATTAACAACTTGGGTTGACTAACCATGAATAGAAAGAGGTATGTATGGAACAAATTTGTACCTTATATTCTCACACTATTTTCATTTTAGGGAGTATTAACCTTAATTTTTTTTTTTGGATTTTCCTCTTTATCACCTTCAACACAACCTAAATTTTAGAAGTTTTTTTTTTGAGAAACTTGAGGATAATTTCAATTTTTTATCTTACTAAATAATATTTTCTTGAGGAAGATAAAAGCTAATGTCGATTAAAACTTCCATCAAAATCCACCATCTTGGTTTATTAATCTATCCTCTTTTAAAACCACACAAGATTTATAACAATTAATCATTTTGTCTTAAAATCATAGTGTCACAAATCCTCATGAGGAATAATTATCAATAAATCTTTCACATAATCAATGCCCAAATGCAAAATTAAATTCCATTCAAAATTATTTATTTCTACCCCATAAGATTATATGCCTTAGTGCAAGCCAATGCAAGATTTGGAATTTGAATTGAAGTGGGTTATCTTGTTGCCTACACAATCTCACTTTCACACAAATGATAGTATGGAATGCTTCCTTTGTGTTGACACAATTTTTTCCATAGGTCCTCTTAATCTATATGACCAATTTCTATGTTTGCAATATCATCAATAATCTCATAATCAATGGAGTCATGAAGATCAATTATTTTGAATTTTTATCTCAAGGAAAGGGTGAAGGCATGATTCTCATCATGGGAAAAACATGTTCAAGTAGGAAATATATCTCAAAAGAAAATAAATATGGAGATGAGAGATGGAGATCAAAGAAATATGATCATAGACCTAGGTGGAACTTGGTGGATAATCACACTTAATGAAGTAAGTGTGTCATTTCATAAGCATATATCAAGTGATAAAGGCTAAAATATATATCATAGTCTTATGAGACATAAAAATAAATACATCAATAAATACCATGATAAAAATTGAAGTTACAAGATTATAATATGCAATTAATATATACAAGGATATGATAGATCGTATATGTTACAAGATTTATAACCATTATTGTACTCCTATTTTATGTCTATTTATTCAAGTAATGGAATAATAGATGGATATATTAGTGTAGAGCATGAATTAATGGTTGAAAAATTATAGGAATGATAACCACTTTGTCCATAACTATTCCTAACCTTTTATTTATTGTTTCCATAAATTATACTATGCATCTATATAGAAAGTACTCACACTATCAGATTTGTGTTGCATCAACAAATTAGATTTAGGAATTTGTAGTATGACCATGTATAATTGGCATGGTCCTGAACCTAACAATGAAGATGATACATGATGAAAAGGACCACCATTATACCAAAAATCACTCAAAGGCCCATATCATCCTGGACCAATTTCCCCTTCTTAAAGAGCAGTGGTCCCCATTGCATGTTGTTATAGAAGAAGATATGTAACTTTGTTGGAAACTTGTACTCTTGTAAAAAAATATTTGGGAAGGAAATTGAATTGATTTGATGATATGAAAGAGATGGATATATTTTTATCTTATCCATTTGACATTGGCATCAATTATTTGATATGATTCTACTAGTGTTTTGTAATCATGATTGATCTATGTATGTTGAAGTGCCTTTGAAACATCTTGAGTGACAATAAAGGTGTAAAATAATGGTGCAATATTTTGCATTGAATACTAAATTTAAACCAAGTTAGGAAGGAGTATTGATCTCAAAATAATTATCTCCTAATTGTTTGGTGATAGTGTATGTCCCATATCAAAGTGGATGGAGCTTGTGGTAAGGTCATATTAATATTTATTTATGCAAATTAATTCATACTTAATCACCAACATGAAAGTTGTGTGGCACTTTATGTTGATCATGACTCTAATTTTACTTAACATTTACCTTCTACATAATAGTATATACTTGTCGTTGCATGTAGTGAATGTGCTTAATGAACTTAACATTTTTTTCAACTTCATTTGGAGTTTCAAGAGTTATGGTTGTTGATGAGGGTATGGGATAATCCACAAAAATGTATGCCAAAGGTCTAAAATCCATTAATATATAAAAATGCTTATGTGCATTAGATTTGAATAAAGCTATAGTATACTTGTGTTGAGTAAAATTAATAGTTTCATCCCATATGTACTACTTCCTTAAATTATACATTCTAAGAATATTCATAGTCATTGTATTCACCACTTATGTTTTTCCATTAGTCTGAGGATGGAATGTGGTAGACTTCTATAACCTTGTATCCATCATAGAACAAAGTGCATTCTATAAATTTCACAAGAATATCATATTGCTATTAGATATGAAAGTGGCTAGTAATCCAAATTGGATCTGGACATGCTAAAAAATTAGTCGATATATTTATCGAGTTGAGATTGATCTTTTAAAAGGTGTGAGAATAGACATATTTGAAAATGTATCAACTACTACATAAACACAATCATTAACATGATTTGTAGTAGGGTAGGGTAGCCCAAGTCCATGGAAACAAATTCTCACAGTTTCATTAGAATGAAAAAAAGTGTGTGCATACCTTACTTCTTGTTGATTGATTTAAAAATTACACGTGGTACAAGATTTGATGTATTTGGAAACATGTGATATGATGTGTGGCCAAAATAAATAATTCTACAATACTGAAATGGATTTTTAACTACTAAGCATCTTACAACCTTTTTGAAATGGGTCTCCCATATTAGTTTCTTCTATTCTTCTTTGTGTATAAGGAGATATAAGAGCCCATATTGCAAATATAAATTTGGATTTTAATGGTTGTTATGAAAAGTATACTAGATGTATATAATGACTAAATCAAAGATATACAATCCTAACCAAGACTTAGCTTCATGGCCACATGCATCAAGAATAGTGAGGAGAGATTGAAAAAAAAGTCTAATCAAACAATCAACTACTAGATTAAAACATCCCTTCTAATGCTTGATGTTTAAATAGAACTGATAAAGATATGAAGACCTTTTTTATTTCATTATTACTAATAATTTTTATGTGTCTGTGGGAATTTTAGTGGCTTATGATATATGTGTATCATGGTATCCTTTAATAATATGTAGTGTTTATAAAGCTTACATTTATGAATGATGGCAAAAAAACTCTTAGTCATATGTGGGATATTTTTTTACCATAGTAGTGAATGTTTCACTATGGTGAGAAAGAAATAGGGTGACCATGTTTAGTGAGGACTAATCCAAGTACATAATCAAATGGATTTTTATATATCTAAAATGGTTGTTGAAGATAATATAATGCAAGGATTAACATGGAATAGAGTCTAAATTTCCATTTTTTGAATGATTTTTTTGGTGGCTAACCAAGGGAAGGTTTATTTGGCATCACCTTTAGTAACTTGACTTAGAGGCCAAGTTACATGAGTGCAAACATCCAAAATAAATTTTCTAACCCAAAGAAGCTATGAATCTCTATGAGATTACTTGGTGTAGACCATTTTTGGATGATTCAAATATTTAATGCATCCACATGAAATCTCTGTGTGTCTATAATGTATCTTATATACTATATCTCTTGCATTAAAAATGAATATTTATATATGTTACCATAACACGCCTACTATTCTAAAGTGTGAACTTGTTGACTATGGAGAAAATTTTCATACCATGTTTTGCAAAAGATTAGGATGTCCTCAAGGTAAACTTTAACAAAAAAAATTGTGAATGGTTGGAGGATGTTATTCATCATCTGCATGGATTTCATAGGTGAATTAATTATGTCAAAGAGTATATCTAATTGCTCGAACAAACCTTCCTTATCTTTGAAGGTTGTTTTATAGATGTCTGAGGGATCAACAAGAATATGATGATACTCATACTTTAGATAAATTTTAGTGATGTAATTGGTACCATGGAGTTGGTCCAGATTTTCCTCTATCCTAAGATGAGGGTAGAGGTAATTCACAATGATATTGAGATGTTTGTAATTAATGTAAATATCCATGTGTCATCCTTCTTTGGCATGAGTGAAATAGGGATTCTGCAAGGTGATGAGATTCACATGATGCATCCTTTATCCACTATTTCATGAATCTATTGTACTTTATATCTTCATTCTAAAGAATTAATCTATGGTTTAGAGGCCTTAGGTAGAGGTAGTATTAGAATAACATCAATATTATGTTTTACTACCCAATGTGTAGGTATTTCAAGTGACTGAAATATATGTTTATATTATTAAAACACATTTTTAAACTATTGTGGATCTATTGAAGGAACCATAATATGAGATGTAAGGATGTTATTGCATTCAAGTCTCACCATAAATATCACAAACTTTTTACTAGAAATAACTAGCATCTTTTAATGATTGGCACTATCGAGTGACAACTTAGGAATAACTTAGTAACCACAGTTTACTTCAAACTCCAAAGAGTGTTCGAATTCCTCCTCCATGTTTAATAGCATGATACCTTTCAAATCTAGTAATGGGTTCCAAAAGAAATAAAATTAAAATATCAATCTAATATAGGTTGTGCCATTTTTATGCATCACCCTCAATCTGGATTCCTTTAAATTTTACAATGAGAAGGATTATTTCCTTCTAAATTCTCATGGGAGCTACTTCTATCTAATATAATGTGTCATATATGCCTCAGATTCCAAGTCTAATAGCCCTTTTTCACTTGTAACCAATAATTTTTGCTTGACATTATATAACTTTAAATTCAACTTGATCATTTTTCTGCAGATTGACATAGTCTTTCAAAATATCAATAGGATTTGGAAACTCAACCCTTAACCATAAGGGATATGTAATTCTATAGATATGTACTCAAACCACTTCTGGCCATTTATGGTCTCATTATAAAGCTAAGGAAAGAATGATCTTAGGAGTATATCACCTATAGAAGGGTTGGGTTCCACTTAAGTTCATTGGGGAGAAGAAGGTTATGAATGTAAGCCTCACACCTATTAGAAGATGTAAAAAATACATCTTTTTAGAAGATGTAAAAAATACCTATTAGAATTTTCTTGACCTAGATATATCAATGTATAATTAAGAAACAATCCTTCCTAATTACAATTTTAGCTAATTTTCCTTCAAGATCAAAGAATACACCCTCAACAGGGCCTTATAGGAAAATAATTGAGTAGCCATCTCATAAACAAGGTTGATATTTTTTTGAAATTTTGAAATGGAGGAATATTTATCCTTTAATTCCACAAAGATTCCCTAGGAGTATGCATTGAAATATTATTGTATCTTTTTTAATTTTTAAGTTACATGTTGTAATTACTGCCGAAGTTGACCCGCAACCTTAAATCCCTCAATATGAAGAGTGTTGATATATTTATCAAAGTCCTCACTTGAAATGAACTAGAAATATTTTGTTTAGGTTGAATCATTTATAAGTAAAGTCTTAGTGGCATCAGGAAGAGGTTGTATTTGAGGCCTTATTATAAGTATTTCATAACATTTCCATTCATCATGGTTAAGAAGGCAAGGTTCTTGGTGGAGCTATCAAACATTTCATGTAACCTTTCTTTAGGGCACAAATCTATGCTTCATGGATTTTTATTATTTGCAATGCCCTTAGGCCTTTACACATGTTATACCATCCTATTGATGAATTTTACCCAATCTTCATATTCTCAAACAATACACCTTCCTTCACACTTCTGTGACCTTTGGAACCCAATTTTTTTTTCATTTTCTAGACCATTCCAAGTCTTTATTTTTTGGCTCACATCTAAATATCTTAGTTCTAATAGATTTATCACACCTTATCTTTGCATGTGCACATGTCCACTTAGTCACCGCATACTCCTCCAATATCCACATTTTGAAAGCATGATTAGTGGTATCCAACACATATCAGCCACTTTTCCAACTTAGAACCCCACCATCCCTTGGGTCTAAGCACTCTTTTACATATGTAATGATGTTATATATGTAATTGATATCTTAATATATATTTAACTTTTAACACATGAAGGACCATGCACCCCATCTAGAGGAACTACCATCCTCTCTCTACAATTCTCAAAGATCATATAATGTTATTTAAATTACATGTCTACTTTTTTCTCATTGCACCATGACATTCCCAATAAATCCAAGTTTCAATATGCTAACTCTATCACTTCAATGTCAACCTTAAATTATGATCCACAAACCATGAGCTCAATTACTTTCAAGAATCCTAATGGGCTCAACCATGAGTTTTCTGCCAAGAATAACACCTTTTTTGAAGGTTGTGGCCTATAATTTTTGCATCTTTCACTAAACATCTTGGGTCATAATATTCACTCTTGCATCTACATTAATCAAAATATTGCACAACTCACAATCATTTTATAGAAGCGTTAATAGTCAACCCCTGATCATATTGCTCATTGTTCATAGAATGAACCTCTTTCATCCTTCCTTAGAATCGATCACACATGTTCCCCATAATATTTGTGAGGTAACACCTCAATAATGGAAACATACCTATGATATTCAACAAAGTGATATCTCTTTTACTACCCTCAACTCCTTTGATCTTGGACTCTTCTTCAGAATCTTTCTAATATTTGTAATTAGTTGTGTGGCTATCTACAACTTGACTTGAATATTTTTCATTGTTTCCCTTTCTTCTATCAATAAATGTTTATCCACATGCATATTTGAGTGGTCTTTTACTTTTGTTTCTTGCTTGCATAGTATATTCTCCTTTTATAGACTAGGTGATATCATTACATGTGTTTACACTCTATTCATCATGGTAATGTTTACTTTTTGGCATAAAATTACTTTCTATGCAATACCATTCACTACCTAATTTATTCCAGGTTGCACAAATCTTATCTTTCCTGCACCCTTTGATGCCATATCCTTTTGCAATATCTTCTAATGAAGATTAGGACAACTCTTCAATATTGTGTTCTTCCCCACAATGAGTTCAACCTAATAAATTTGTACATTCCCTTTGATATTGATCTTGGATCCACACTTGAAACATGAGCTTTGATATATATTCCCACTTCTTCCACCACCTCTTCATCCATAGGATCTTCTACCATAGCCTGTGTGTGTTATTTCCTGCTCACTATGTATTTCATAAATGACCCAAAAATTACTGTGCCATACATGTGTGAGATAAATATATTTTGCCACATTGCCTTCAATTATTTGACCTTCTAGAGTAGCACAAAAGTTATCATCTTGTGATCTTCTCAACACACTTCACTACTTGAAGTAACAACTTTCACCTTTCAACATGCACAATTTTCATCGTGTGTGCATATGTCTCACATTTTGTGCATTACAATCCTCTTTAGGACTCTTGCACATTGTTTTCAAATAGATTCTCCAACTGAGTTACCATATTTTATCTCTACACCTCAATAAATAGGCTTACTCTTGTGTCAAAGTTTCCAACAACTTACATTATGAACATGTCATCCAATAATTTTCATGCATAAAAAATGTCTTGATATCTAGTTATCTTGTGAAATATGGTAATTATCTAAAAAACCACTATACATGGTTCATTGGGTGATATCATAAGATAAATTTGATAGAAATATCTTAAATTGTGCATCGTATACATGTACACTTTATGAAGCATCCTAATTTATCTTCTTGGCACATAAATTATCTACTACTCAAACTCTGGTATAAGAAACTCCCTTAAGAATGCAGTTTTAAGAAGATCAAACTCTACCAAAATTTGATTGGGATCAAACTTGCAGTGCCATGTATGCACATGATCCATTCGATAATAAATTAGCTCACCTTTATCTCTAAAGAAATCAATCCCTTGGCTCTATAGGCTATCTTGCACTTATATATGTGATCAACTACATCCTTCATCCCTCAATTATCAAGTAGCGTTACCTCCATTTTGTAAAATATTGTCATATTATGTGAAGATTGATGTGCTTGTGTACCATTTTTTTGAGCTATACTTCCACTTCCACTAGTAATTTTTTGATTAATTCTTCCTTGCACAACAAAATTTAGATTTCCTCCTTGAATATTTCTTCCTATGAACAAACCCTACTTATCGACTCCCCATGTTAGTATTCTCATACTTGACATACTTCAAGTATCTTCTTTAGAAAACATATAACTTACCACAATGCATGGAATCTCTCGTTCCACTATAAATCTTCACTTCAACAACTCACTAACTTCATGTTAACTAAAACTTTCTTTTTGAAAAATAACACACAAAAGGATTAATTTTAGGAAGACCTAGATCTAAGATATCTCCACAAATTGTACAACTTCCTCCACCTTCTTATGGTTTAACATCCAATTCTCCAAATTGAGTCTCCTCAAACATGGATAATGCATTCATTATGCATCACTTCATCATTGGAGTGCCTATCTTTTTCATGCAATTTAATCATTTTCCTTCCTAGTTCTAAACGAGTACTCATGACATCCCAAAAAAATCAATTCCCCCTCACAAGTGAGGTCCTTAATTTATAACATCTCTTTCCCTTTCACATATTCTTCCATTCTCCCTTCACTTGTACCAAGTTGATCCATCTCCGTCTCGTCAATCACCTTGCCCTTGCACAATTTGTTTTTATATTTCAATTGTTAGGTTCAACATAAATATTTGATTTCATCAATTAAAATATTTCACAAACGCTCCTTTGATCTCCACACTTATTACAAACAAGGTCCCAACAATGAAACCAAAATGTTGTGTTATTTTAGTCTTCCATTCCATAGTCTTGTGCAAACTAAATTATGCATAACAAATGTGAATACTCACAACACCAACATATTTCCCAAGATAGAGATTTACGCACTCACTCGAGGCACAAAAAGAGAACACTAAAAACCCCATTGATATAAGAATATATATAGAGAATAACATGCACGATAACACTCATTGAAGTCCTATTATTAACATAAATAATACGACTCACTACACATAAATACTTACAAGATATAGATTAAATATCCTTTCCATCATCATAAACAACATACACTTTACATCATCATACATACAACAGCTACATTGATGTACATAACTAAGAATTCATGCTAAAAAACATGATACAACATATACAATTGCATTTCATAGCTCAATCCATCCTTACATTCCTAAGTTTGTTTGTCACTTGCTTCTTTTGTAAAATGTGCAAGATATCCGAGATTTTTAAATGAGTGGTTGAGGGGTCTACTAATAGGTTTCTAGGACCCCCTCAACCCATGCCAACTAATGTTGAATTAGTTCACCTATCCATTTATGCCAATTGTTCTTCCACATGTCTTTTTCCTTAGAATATTCTATAATATATCCTGATCAACTTTGATTGAAACATTTCCATCCACTTTCTTACCATCTTGATGCTTAAGATTTATTAAATATATCATTCCTTGATCTTTTATGTGTTTCTTTCAACCCACAAATTGAACTTGATTGTGTTTATTCTTAGCTCACCCATTCTTTCCTTTCTTGTGTGTGTTAACCAACTCCTTCAAACTATCTTGCCTATTTTTGGAGTAGTAAGCATGATCATGCATGTGTCACTTGTGCATTAATACACTTAGCCATTTGTTGTACAAGTAACCTTTATGTGTAGAATATAGGGTCTACATTTCGAGATTTGATCAAGATTTAATAGGGGAAACTCACACCCAAAAGTGATGGAGACCCGATCCATAAATCTAGTAACGAATATATAACTATCTCAATTGTGTTGATCTCACTCTAGACAATGTATAGAGCATTGGGATGCTCTAGAAAAGATGGTAGACATGTCCAAATTAACTTGATGAATATGTTTGTCTAATTTTGATCTCTAATAATCTTGCTCAACTTTACACATTGTGACTTGATCACTTGCAAAACATATTTTTCCCCAAACCCTAGGTAGGCAATAATGCTTGAAATATTAGGATAACAACATATGTTTTGGGAATCGTAGAAAATTAGAGAATAACAAAACTATCTTAATATTTATCATGTCTCTAGACAATAAAAATATCTAAAATAACAAACCCCATAATTGGAATAGTTCCAATATTATATGAACCCAGTGTTGTGTGATACATGCGTATAACATAAAGTTGTGTGCTTCACTAAATGCTCTAATGATTGCTTGATTCCTCTAGAATGCTTGCAAATATTCAATATATTTATGTGAATAATAAATTAATCCTCTATGATTAGTTTTTATACTATCAAAATGAACTACAATAGTTATATATTTATGGACAAAATAAATTTAAATTAGGGCCATATTTGTACCCAAACCAACATCAAATAATTGAAAAAGAGAAAAAATATGAAATAAAAGTTACATGGACAAAAGCTAGCAAGGACTATGCTAATAACCTAAGAACGTCACAAGGATTTAGACAAACTCAAAGATGTCATGATGCTTTGGACACAAACCCTCAGGTGGGAGAAAAAGGGATAAGAAAGAGAAAAGGATATCTAAAAAGTGCTAAGAGAAGGCGTAGAGATCACCAAAAGTTAATAAATATACCAATGAAACTTCATTTGAACCAATAATCAAATACAAAAATATCCTGAAAACATACAATTGAATAACTAATAAAAACATAAAGATCATATCCACAATAAATAGTTTGCAATCATTTATTTTCATAGATATTTCAACCTTGTAATGGCTAATTAAACCCGGAATTCCACTCTAAAGATGAACAATAAAATTTCACTACTAAACTGAACTCCAATTTTGAAGTGCATTACCCCTTTGAAAGACTCCAATGGAAATTTCTTAGTGCTCAAATACTCCATAAAAAAAGTTCTTGGTGTTAAAATACTCTATTTAAATCTGCTAGGAAATTTCTTATTCCATCTCTTATATATTTATCTGAAAGCTCAGAAAGAGATTTTTTATTCCATTTCCATTATTGCTCTGTAGGCTATTTATGGTAACCCTGGAAAGCAAGGTCAAACAAATTCATTGATGGCCGATCCGGCCAGACAATAACATGGTGGAGGACAACTTTTGCTTCCTTACTAAAATTAGGTTATTCTGCATCAAGTCATTAACAGGCCTTTCATTGTTGCCAAGAGAATTTACTGCAAAAGAAACCCCATCTTAAAGAAAACGACACAACGGTCAGAATGCCGTTGGCGGATGACAAGTGTGTGTCCCAAATCCTAAATAATAACATACAGCAGGTTCAAATATATTATTAGCTTTCACTTCGCGCGTATAACGTGAAGGAAAACGAATCTAGTAAGAGTGGGTAGACCGTCGCAATAGCTATAGCATTGACTGCTGCGCGTGCTCAAGATGCTGCCATTTCAATCCTGGATATTCTGCACCATTTCCGCCTGTCTTAACAAAAATGTCAATGCATTATTCCCTCTTCCCATTCTTTGTTTTTATTAATAATTTGGTGAAAGGAATGCATAGCATCCATCTTAATTTTTTTTTTAAAAATTGAAGGACAAACATTCTGATCATTGGAAGTCTTTCAGCATCAGTGGCTATTCTATTGAATTAGATTGGGATTCAAACCTAATTTCATCTTTTTTTTTACTATTATCCAGGATTGATACCTTGGTAGATACCCTGTCAAGACACATTGCCATCATTTACACCATTCAACTCCAACCTAATTTTTTTCCCTTATTTACAACACCTGGAAATTATATTTTGGTAAATAGTCTGACAAAACATTTTGGGATCATCCACGCCAATCTACCGTCTTACTTAATATATCATTCTGTATGTAATTGAATGTACATTTAAAAAAACCAAGGGATCCAGATTCCACAATCTCACATTTTGAAGGTATCATCTCACTTAATATATCATTCTGCATGTAATTGAATGTACATAAAAAAAAAATCAAAGGATCCCGGTTCCACAATCTCACATTTTTAAAATAAGGATATTATTTCATTAAAGAAACCAGGACTTATACCTGAATCCTCCACACACAATTAAAACTTCATTCTTTCTTTCTTTGGTTATTAATATTAGCAGCATTTTCAATTAAAAAAATGAAAAATTAAAACTTCGTCAAAGTCACCTAGAGCTTGTACCTGCCCCCAACAGACACCTCTAAGTATAGAAACTCGATGGACTCTCTATGATTCATGGGTGTCACCAGCTAGACTTTGTCCCTTGGCATCTTTCCCTCGCATCTGCCATGGATGTGGATGAATCCTCTCCCTCTTCTCTTCATCTATGTGCCCTTGTCGTGTTCCAGAATCTACTCAATGAAGGTAATTCAATCACACTTCTTAATTCTTCCTTAACCTGCATGGCGTTGCTGTCTTAATATAGAAATTTTAATTCAGTTGTTTTCTGCTTGTTCAGAGCTTATCAAGAGTATTCATTTGTACCGAGGAGAAGATGGGACTCTCTCTGCTATTCAACGAGAGTTCATGTTTTGCCCCAGCTCTTATAAGCAGATAGGAGATGCTCCCATCGATCTCAGTGTAAAAGATTTTATTGCCAATTTGCAGCAAGGCGAAGAACATGGTCTTTGGATTTGTGTTCTCCAGTACAATTACAATGTACTGTGCAACAAATGCACAATTCCTAATATTCTAAATACTGCCAGGTAAGTCCACAGCATGGCCTTATGTAAAAAATATTGAATTATTTTATATTTAGGTTTTCCTTATTTAAAAAGAGTAAAGGTAAAAGGTTTTTGTAAGTCAGAGTAAAATGCCAATTCAGGGTATGGAATCCCCCTCTCCCTTCTGGAAGTCAAAAAGGGAATTTCTTTTCGTTTACATTACATGCGTATGTGTTTCTATGCATGCAGAAACCCTTGTCTGAAAAGCGTACCAGAGCTAACAATTGACCTTGATAGAATTACGAGAGATTCTAGTTACCCTCAAAAATGTGTTGGGGATGATGGAATATCAGCAGAGGAGTGTGAATCAATGGATTTACAGTCCAATTTTCTTGGCATTGAGGGTTTCTGGCCTACTATCCCTCAGTTAGCGAGTGTCCAGGATGTTTTTGTTGAAAGTGGTGCTACTATTCATGATGTTGATAATTCTTATAGCATTACAGACATCTGTGGTGAAGATAACTCCATTCGTAGCCAACCAATCACCCAATTTCTTCCAGGTATGGAACTTTAAAAAAATATCTTTTACCGTTTGCCTTCCTAAGCCCGCTTCCATAACAAGTGGGAACAATTATGAATGCTTCATACCTGATTGCTTAGCATTGTTTTGAAAGGAAACATGGCTGTATGTTCCTAAAAGTTGAATTGAACTTCAAATAGTAAGTTCAGATTGTATGAAATCCTTCCCTTGGAATTTGATCCCTGTTGCGGTTTTTGTAACATAGATAATCTGAAGACTGACACCAAATCTAGCAAAATCACTCAGATATCTCTATAGTGTTAAAGCACTTATATGTATTATTGTGTGTCACGATTCAGGCAAAAATAATGCTTTCATTAATTGATTGTGTAGGTTATTCATCTTTTGACCTAAATCAAGTATATTCAAGCACAGTAAAGTGCTCCCTATCTAGTGAAAACGAGGATTACAGGACTGAGAATAAGTCCAGGTTAAGTGTAGCAGGCAGTGCAGTATTTCCATCAATTGAGGACAACTTTGCTTTGGAAGACATCGAAATTGCTTCCTATAGGGATTCATCAATGTTATGCAGTAAATCATCTATTGAAGAGCTTCCCAAAAACTTGGAAAAGGATGAAAATAGGCGAGTCCATCGTGCACCAACAAAGCGAGTTGCTAGCATTTCACTAAAGGATCTTGCAAAATGTTTTGATATGCCCATCACTGAAGCTTCTAGGAGGTTGAATGTGGGGCTTACAGTCCTAAAAAGGAAATGCAGAGAATTTGGCATCCCTCGATGGCCACACAGGAAAATCAAGTCCCTTAATAGTCTCATAGAGAATTTACAGGTGAACATCACCCATGGCTAATTTTTGTCTCGAGGACATTTTTAAATTTTATCCCATATTGTACAATCAATATATAGTTTATCTCATACTTGGTTTGACTGCAAAATAACTACAATTGATTAAAAAACTAAACCTATCCCAACGTCTATTGTTAAGATTCCGCTTTCATATGGACCCTTTCTTCACTGCTATATTCTCCAGTTCAATAGAGGAGACCAAAAGACAAAAAAACATCACAAAAATAGGATAATCCATATACACATCTATATGTTACTATTATTATTATTATGAATCAAATCCTATTTTTGAATCCATGGTTCTTCTTGGACAGGAAGAAACCAAGAGACAGGAGAGAAAGGACCAGGCGGCAGCTTTGGCAGTAAAGAAAAGAACTAGGATACTAGAGACTGAGAGACAAAAAATTGAGAAAAAGCCCGGAACAGACATACAAAAGGACACAAAGAGGTTCCGACAGGACATCTTCAAAAGAAGGCACAGGGCAAGAGCTCTTGAAAAGAAGTATGAGTCTTCAGACACAAATTCAGACGATGGAAATTCTTCAGTTTCTACTATTCTAACATTGATGATAGATCAGGCCAGTACTTCCCCATCTACCAAATAATTTGTGTTGATGTTGCCATTCATTGCTGAACTTTTGGCTCGTATGCATTTTTCAAACTCAGTAGTGCAGAATCTTTGCATTCATGCAGAATGTATGCACTCTATAAAGTTTTGTTGCATAGACCAAAATATATTCTATGATCAAGCCAAATGTATATTTCAACTGGTGGGGGAAGATGAGCTTGGCTATTTTATATGTTTAGTACAAGAAAATTGTGGATAAAAGACATTGGGGAAATAGTCTATGCTTCTATGCTTGGATATTTCATGTAGAAGATCTCAAGAATGTCCCACTTAAGTAGCCATTGACTTTTGAGCATACAGTGTAAAACTCAAGTTTGGGTCTTGGAATTTCCTAATTATAGTGGGCGGTGCATTTGATTTTCATTGTTTGAGTTGTATATTGCACAATTTTTTTGCAATGGATTATGTTTTTAATGTTACATTGGCGTTTTTCTGCTATACTCTTCATGCAATATTCCGCATTACTGGATCATTTATTCTCAATAGGATTAATAATCACTTTGAACGGGAAAAAACTAACTTGCAATCTTATGCAATATTTACACACACTGTAGGGGGGGAGACACAATGTTTTTTTGAAGAAGCTCTATGGAGTTTAATGTGGAATTTATGCAGTAACGGAGTTGAAAACCAAGGTTTTTTATTCTGTTTTTATGTTTTACTTTTAAGACAGTGAAAAGTAAACTATTCAATGTTCCAATTGTCATTATTGTTATTGTTCTCATTTAATGGCAAGAAGCTTGATATTCAAGGTAGTGTTCATTGCTCAAATCTGTTTTATTTGTTTGTTCAAAGTTAATTGTCACAAATGGATGTCTCCTGAACACCTTGGAGAGACATCTCAACGAATATTCAGAGATCCCACTATATCTGGAGCGTCGGGGACAGATAATATGTGCTCTTAAAGGCAAAATCTAAGGATTAGAGGTTCGGAGTTTTGCACTAGCTGGCAGGAGCACACAGAACACAGATTTTTCTGGAGTAAAAAATGAGCCTCAACAGAGGCAACATGGGTCAAAAGATTAGATTATTATATTTTGCTTCATACACATTGTAAAGGGAATTGATGAGAAATTTGAAATCATTTTTCTGAAAGGATTAAACATCATGATATATTTAGAAACAAAAGTTTGCTATCCAAGTTGGGCTTTGAAGCTCTCATGACCATATACATGCAGCTATACTGAGGAGGTTAAATCTATGAGCTTTTGAAACTATATAATTCTACGTCTTGATTAGAGGTCCTAGCATCTTGAATGATCCATAAATAGAAATATAAGGGTAAACCCTCCACACAAATTGTTGTTAACTGAGTTTTATCATACTGGAAAGTCAGTGTCTATGAAACCTGAAAATATTTACTGGGAACTGCTTCTACCCAACTGATGAAATCATCGGTGGAATGGCACACAAGAAAATCATTGAAGAACTAGAAAATAAAATTCGAAAGTACCTATGGAGAAATGGCATACTATGGTACTGAGGGCAAATAAACTTATCCTTGATCTTCCAAATTTTGCAAACAAATTATGAAAGACTGAAAGAATCCCCTTCCAAATGATGCCAAATTCTTTAATTTTTTTAAACATCCAGCAATCATTTGATGGAATGGGAATGAGATTAATGATCAATAAAATTCAGTGAATACATTTGCAAACAACATAGATTTTTCGAGTTAATTGTTACCGAATGCAACCCAAATTTTCAAGCAAGTCAGGTATGATAATGACTATAGACACATCCTAACTCTCACAGATAGATTTGACAAAATGAAACAATAAAGAAGTTTCTACAAGGATGCCAATATATAGTCCTTAACAAACCAGTGGATATAATAGCACGAATGCTTACACTGAGCAAATGCTGGTCCAACTACATGCCATATAGCTGCCAAAGTCCCCTCATTTTTAGCTTGTTATGGTTTACCACCAAAGAAATTAAAAGATTGTGCCATCAAAGTCAAAGTCCATGCTTTTAAAGACCAACTCAAACAATTGAGGGATATTATCCAAATCTTAAACTTAAACTTTATTGGAATGAAGAGGAAAATGGTTTCTTGGAGCAAGAAGACCTTGGAAGGGATAAAGAATCTCTTGTGAAAGGAGAGTTTTCTAGTGTTAAGAAGACACCAGAAAGAAGTTTATTGACAATGGATTTTATGTATGGAAACGGTCCAGCTGAAGATGTTCAGCATGTTGCAGAAATTGCTCTCATGGAGCATGAGGATGTAGTCTTAATGTGTCATCAAGCGGAGGACAAAGATTGGGAAATCTCTTGAAGAAGAAGATAGGCATGTAAATGATTGCATGCATGAAGGTAAACTTGGATTTGCAATTTGCAGCAAAGACTGGTCTCATAGAGCATGGAGGTCAATATGAAGACACTGAAGAAGAGGAAGAAAGAGCCATATTTGCAATGACCATTGCAATCATGAAAACGAGAAGGTATAGTGTTGACTTCAGTGGATTTACAATGAAGGAGAATTCTATTATTTTTTATCTGGCAATGCAAAGTGAGGTGGCAAGCAAGAATTTATCTTTTCTAGTATACGTGAACTTGTACAAGAAGAGTCCTGGTTTGATTTATGGAGGAAACAAAGGAAGACAAGTAAAACCACCTATGAACCAGGAGGTTCAAAAATTTTCTTAACAGGGGAGAATGGTGCGGAGCATTACCTGTGGTATTCAAGGCAAAAGTTAAAAACAAAATAATGAATTTTCCGAACACTTCGCATGCATAGTTATGTTAATGATTTTTGAGAAGTAGAGTTGTAGTTGAACACTTGAACACCGTTGTACATGATGTACACTTGTCAATGAAAGGTCGAGACATTCGTGGAGTTGTTCTCCTAAAAATAGAACTAAGTGTTGACTTCCCTGTTTAGTAGGAATGGACGAGCACAGCTGTTTAGAATAGTATAATATAAATAAAAAGGGAGTAGAGTAGGAGGGGAGACTAGGAGTTAACATCAGGGAGTAGGTGTTAATGGTAGAGAAGTTGCTCTCTAATGTCTGAGCCAAAAAGGTTTGTTGTATTGATTTTTCGGATGCATTAATGAGGAATGTCAGTCCATTTGTAGTGGACTCTTATGTTGTGCTATTCTGCTATTTTTGATACTGCTGTTGTCATTTGAGCAGCCCTACTGTTAAGTACTTGCATGTGTCTAATTAGCTGAATGTAATGTTTTCTGCTGTGTGTGTCTTGGTTTGAGTGTTTTGTTTTGTGGGCAGCGCTGTGCAACAGGATAGCTTCTCAAGAAGGATAGCAACAGGGAGCTGTAACTGTCTGCATCACACTTCAACTCCAGCAATAAGCTTATGAATAGATCTAGAAAATTTGTAAAAGTGTATGAATGTCAAGTTTTTGTAGGGATCAGTTATTGAGAATTTCCAGTACCGGCTACCCCAAACTGTACATTGAGTTGTCAGATTCCCCTCCAAGAAGAAAAAAAGTGCAAATTAGACTAATATTTTCTGGATTAAACCATGTACAAGAATTTTTGGATCAACGTTTCGGATCACACTATTATCTGTCTCTGATCCTGCACCATTCTCTGTCTCTGAGAGAATGGTGCAGGATCAGAGACAGATAATAGTGTGATCCAAAACTTTGATCCAAAAATTCTTATACACGGTTTAATCCAGAAAATATTAGTCTACTTCATGGACAGTGGAAATACCATCTCTCTTATAATGTGCAAATTATCAGTTTTGCATTATTTTTTAAAAATACGTTAAAGACTTTGTTTGCATCATATGATCATAACCATTTATTTGAAGCGGCAAGTCTACTGGGTTATTCTCTGATAGCATTTTCTTTGGTCAGTGTTGTAAATTTTTAGAGGCACTTTATTCAGCATACGGCATGTAGTATGGGATGAAACCAAATTTCTGCAATAAATGAAATTCATAGATATGCAGAGACCCCAATATGGAGGTTCTAAAACTTGCCCAGTTTATTAAACTAAAATGAGCCAAAATACAAAGGTTGGTTATAGGAGCTACATCACTTGAAGAATATTTATGGAGTGGTTACTCGAGTGGCATTTGACTGCTTTTAGGAATTTAATAGTGCATAGAAAGAAAAACTGTAGCCATGTTTCTACCCAATAGAAACAAATAAATAAATCTCCTCCTTAGAAGCAATAAAGGGCAGCAGTAAGGACCATGGAAGTCCCTTTTCATAATGCGAGTTGCAGAGGATAAAAGTTTGTAAGGTAAAGCAGCCAAAGGGAAGTATTCATCTTTGGCCTTCATAAGGGTTTCAAACTGGCAGCCAAACTTGCTCTTTCCCAGGATTTTCATGCAATTTGAGAAACAAAAAGTACCCTTCTATCTGTTTATGATCTTGTGCGAGATCAATCCAAATATGATTTGTCATGTTCAGTTCAAAAAAGATGATGCCTTGTTTGCAGAATCAACGTGAGTTGATTTCTTAAATCAGGTGAAGCTACAGCTGCTACACTATGTCATTCCCTACAACGTTTCCAAATGAGTGCTTAATCTACCAATCATAGTGAATTTTGTATTGTCGGCAACATAGTAACATCCAGACTCTTCAAAGCATTGCTGCAATGCTCTGAGCTGTAAGAGTTGTTTACAGTATATATGAGCTGTAGTGTTTCCACATTCATTTGATTAGAGAGTGATTTCTGGAAAGACCGTGTAGGCTGTTTACAGTTATATGATATATATAGTTATTTTTAGAAATAAAAAATGACTATACTTGTATGACAAACAATGAACATCCTACACCAAATCTGGTTCAATTCCAAATCATTCTCAAGGTCATTTTTATTCAAAAAGTCTATTTGTACCATGATGCTGGAGCATCACTGTCAATATGCAAGTTGTACTTGGCGAGGATAGTATAGGGTCTTGATGGTCTTGAAATGTCTTGTAATACAAAAAAGAGACCTTGTCCAAGTCTTAGAAGTCAGTCTAAGTGAGTTTGAGGTTTTATATAAGTTTTCCCTCCAAAAGTTCAAATTTGAATTTTCAAATGTCTTTTATGTAAATATATGGAAAATTGTACTCATTTATGAGTCATTATGAGTTGTTATAGGTCTCTTAGGGGTTTACAACGTTGTAAGGAGTCTTCTAAACCTTTTGCAAGTCATAGCCATCCTAGAAAGTTAAATTAGGCAAATGTAACAAAAAGATTATTCATAACAAGTCATTTCCTATCTTAAGTTTGAGTAGTTGAATGAAAATCTCAACCAAAATTGGTCATTCCAATCTTGGTGAAGTCTTCAACTACCAGATACACATCGAATCTACGAAGGAGGAGGCATTCAAAATCTATGACTATAAAGGCTAATGAAGGGTCTGCAGTTCAAAACAGGGATTTGTGTACTGTTGAAGTATAGTTTTCTAGCAAATAAAGGTTTAATGTCACTTGATTCAAGTGTATTCATGTTGTTTGTGTACGAATGAATAAGATCCATTCAAGTTTGAATTGATTTTGCACTTAGTTAGAAGCTTTCCTTATTGAAACCCTCAAAGTCATGTTTTCTGTATACTTGCAATCACTTGTAGCATGTGTGAAAGCTTGCATGAGCTCAATTTAATGATCGGGAAAGTTGAAGAAGGTCCTTAAGACCCTGATACAAGTGTTAGAAAGGATAGAGTCCCTAGGTTTTATGAATCATCATTAAGAAGCTCTTGGCTTCTATGTGTTCTGTGAAACCCTAGAACAGGGTTCTCAAAGACAAAAAGGTCCATAACTTTAGATTCAACTAGCGAAAATTCCAAAACTTTGTACGAGGTTACTAGATGGTGTTTTCCAGCTAATCCACATGTTTTCAAGTTGAGTGAAGCTTTGTGGAGTGAGTTTTAATTGACACTGTTATGTGTTTCCTGTAGGTGTCCACCAAGAGAATTCAAAAAGAGAGGAAATTGATTGTTTTGTATTGTTCTTTGATTTCAAACCTTGTATGAAGGTATGCCAATGCTATGTGATCTTTATACAACATTTTGTGGGGTGTTTCAAGTCCTTTATTGATAGTTATGAGTCAAAATCAATTAAGAAGGCAAACCAGGCCTAAAAGGGGTTTAGGGTCATAAAAAAGAGTGACTTTTTGAGATTATAATAGATTAGCCCTTTTTGAAAAATTGGTATTTGGGAGTCACATCATATTCTTCATATGGATCAAGAAGTTTCTTAGAGGAAGAGAGAATAAAATAAGAGATAATATAGACCGAGTGTCAAGAACTTGTGTTTTAGGCCTATACAATCCTAAAGAGAATAAGGGTTGTTATTGAGTTTTCTCTTCAAGAAACCAATAAATAAAGATTGGTTTCTTGCCATTATAAGTGCTCTTTACAATCCAAGAACACACTCTAGGAACTATAAGAAGTCCCAAAGCTATAATATCTTTCTTAAGACCTATTAAGCAAGCCTATACACATTCCTATAGCAAGTTTAAGATTGAGTTGAGTTTGTTTTTGTCATTAAGTGATCTAATTGGTGCTTGAACTTGTGTAAAACAACCTCTACAAATTCAACATCATTCTCTCAAGTCTATCATAGGTTTGTGAATTGATTGAGTCACAAAAATAGAGTACAAATAGAAAGTTGTCTTTGTCAAGGTTCAAGTGATAGTCATATTAAAAGTTGCAGGTTTCCTTGAGAAGATTGAATTGAAGAAGATCATTCTTGGAATCATGCCATTACTGACCACATTGAGGATCATCTTGTCTGTAAAATAATTGTAGTTAAGTGATCTAGGATTCACTTGGATGGAGGGGTTGATTGGGAGCATCATAGAGAGAGGCGGCAAAAGTATGCCAAGTATGGAGGTCAATTTTGCCTGAGTCACAAAAATAGAGTACAAATAGAAAGTTGTCTTTGTCAAGGTTCAAGTGATAGTCATATTAAAAGTTGCAGGTTTCCTTGAGAAGATTGAATTGAAGAAGATCATTCTTGGAATCATGCCATTACTGACCGCCTTGAGGATCATCTTGTATATAAAATAATTGCAGTTAAGTGATCTAGGATTCACTTGGATGGAGGGGTTGATTGGGAGCATCATAGAGAGAGGCAACAAAAGTATGCCATGTATGGAGGTCAGTGATGCTCCCATGGCATACATGGCATACTTCAGTCGCCTCTCTCTCTATGATGCTCCCAATCAACCCCTCCATCCAAGTGAATCCTAGATCACTTAACTGCAATTATTTTATAGACAAGATGATCCTCAAGGCGGTTAGTAATGGCATGATTCCCCAAGGCCATCTTTAAACTTAAGTCTAATAACGTTGGCACAAATAGACTTTTTTCCATTACTGACCTCCATACATGACATACTTTTGATGCCTCTCTCTATGATGCTCCTAATCAACCCCTCCATCCAAGTGAATCCTATTTCACTTAACTGCAATTATTTTATAGGCAAGATGATCCTCAAAGTGGTTAGTAAACTCAAGTTTAATAAAGCTCAAGGTGTGGAAAAACCTAAAGGTTGAATTCTTCAAACATAGTGCAACATTACTTGTTGTCCATATCTCCAATAATTTTAATTTAATTGTTTCACATGGTCTACCCCCAACTTGGACATCTTATATCTTCAAATCTAAAGATTGTCTTCAACAAGGAAACTATCATTCTTTGGCTAAGCTTTTTGCTACAACTCTTGATGATTATATCTCCAAGTGGAAAGAATCATAAGGACTTTAGACTAAAGGTCAAACAAGATTCAAGAGGAATCACCGAACAAGTTACTACATATTCACTCTTGTTGCTTTTATTGAGGAAACAAAGTTTAACAAAAGTAAGGTATATTGTTGTTTTGTAGACTTTTGTAAAGGCCTTTGATAGAGTTCCAATGCATCTTTTGGTTCAAAGGCTTAAAGATTTAGGTTTCCCAGATTTAGTAATTTTTATGGCAATATCTTTATATGACAATTTTTGAGTATATTCATACCAAAATGGGAATTAAATATACTATCCATAGTACCATTGGTATGAAACAAGGTTGTCCACTCTTACCTACACTCTTTGGGTTGTATATTGATGATTTAAAGCATCTTATCTGCAAAATTGTGGGTGGTATGAGTGTTTATAGTTTCTTTGGGATTTGCATTGTAATTTTATTGTTTGTATGTGATATTGTTTTGGTTTTGCATATAATTACAAGGCTTCAAAACTAGTGTAAAGTGTTGAGAAATTGTTGTGACAAAAATGGATTTGAAGCAAATCTTGCAAAGATGAAAATCATGGTATTCAATGTAACCAAGAAATTAGCATCTACTATCAATTTGACATACAAAGCATAATGGGTCAAGGTGGTGAACTCTTACATCTACTTGGGTGTGTTTTTGTTTGGACCACCTTTTAACCTTGTACTTACAATAGAAGAAATACTTAGCAAAGGATATGTAGATTGACATCCTTGGAAAGATAATATTTTCAGTTTCAATTTCAAGATATTCGAACAAAGATTCAACTTTTCCATATGTTAGTTACTCCCACACTCGTGTATGTGTGTGAGGTTTTGGGTCTATACTTGAGACAAAGTGATCAAATGCAAGAGTTCTCATATCCATGTTATCAAAGAACATGAGTGCCGAAAAAAAAAAAAGTTCTTTACTCAATTATTTTACTAGAGTTTGGGGCATGTCCTATCTTTTACCTATTTAATTTTTACCATTATTACTATGTTACATAGGACCTGATACATGGCAAATTATTACTCTAGTTAGAATAGATATTTGTATTTGGTACTTGTATCTTCTATGCAATTTGCCAAACAAGGATGCAAATCTTGTTGGATGTAAGGTATGGCTCTCTAGAAGTTGGATATCGATATAGAAAGATTCCCTCTTCAATGTTTTTATTAATACTCCTCACTCACTAAGCAAAATATAAAGGGAGGTATTCTTGAAGAGATTAATAAATCTTATTTGAAAGTTAGATGGATTAATACAAAAGAGTATTTACATGTAGGCTTCATTATTTCTAATTTTATTCATGGTTTTACGAGGATTGAATTTTAAGTTCTCGAATACTTAAAGAAGATACTACTATATTGCTTGACGATCCCTTTAGCTAAGTTTTAAGCTTTCTCTCCTCAACTTCAGATAGAATTAGACCTTGACCTCCCACAAGATGAACATATAT
Source organism: Torreya grandis (assembly GCA_037957365.1). Taxonomy (NCBI): domain Eukaryota; kingdom Viridiplantae; phylum Streptophyta; class Pinopsida; order Cupressales; family Taxaceae; genus Torreya; species Torreya grandis. The sequence goes on from JARHVA010001845.1 coordinate 1,059,877, forward strand.
GTAAATTTTATTTTTCTAAAACATAAAATTGAAGAATGTTTTGCATTCCGATGTCTTATCTAATATGAGATTTGTGAAAGACACCATTGTCTTTTTAGAGATTCCCATGGATCTTTGAAGACATTCATTTAGTATGAAAGCCATAGATGTTTAGCTTTGTTTAATCACGAGACACTTCAAATCTAATAGAAAACATTTAAATTGAAGTTTTTACATACTGATAATCCCAATAATACTAGCTCTTACTTCCAAAAATGGACAATCGAACTTATACGAAATCACATAACTAGACAACATGGTCAGATATGTTAAGTATTATACATTTTATTGGTCTCAAGACCTTACGCCTTCTAATATTCGAATAACTGCTTCATTGTTTTTTCTTGTAACTTTTTTTTTTCTTTTCTTGTGTCTTTTGGAGATGCCATTGACACTCCCTATATCCATTGGATCCATATATAATCTTCTTTTTATCTCATTGATCATTCTCAATCTCTAATAAATATTAAATTCTAAATTAAATTAATCTAAGATTAATTGCTTAATTAATCATATTTTATTAAAATTTTCAATATTGGTTTTCCAATTTTGAATTCTAACGAACAATGGAAATGTTTTTTAAAACTAAATTGAGTTCATGTATTGATGAACTATTTTGAACTTAAAATTTTTGGACTGGTATTTCAACAATGGTCAAATTTAAATAAATTTTAAAATGTAATTTTTCTTTTCAACCAATGACCTCGAAGTTAAGTTGATTAGCTTCTAAACACCATGCCAGACTCACATTTTGTCAATTGTGGACCATTGCTGATGTAAAAAATCATTTTAAAGATGTAATACAATATTGAGGTACATGTTTAGAACATCGAGTCCCTCAATTGCACTTTTAATTAAGAAATTCATACTTTGGATTTTTTTTTAAAATTGGTTGTTAAAAGAATTTGATATTTAACCAAGTCATGGCATGGGTTATAAGAACTTGTTCAAAGCATTTTTTATAAATTATTCTTGATCAATTTTTTTATAAAAAAGTTAAAATATTTATTTGAGATTTGTAAAATTTTATTATTAAAAAGTTTTAGTAAGATCATTATTAATAAAAATAACAATTTACAAAGGAATATAAAATAAAGGATTATGCTATATAGAAACAAGGTTATAAAAGTGTTTTGATGTTGTCATTTAAATAATTGGAAACTTTTTAAAAATAAATTTACTTAATTTTGATCTGAGTTTAATAATATTTCTATGGGAAAGATTCATCTTCCATCATATAAAATTTGTATAACATTTTTATTTTTCTAATATTTTTCATTCATTAAAATTATTTAATAATATCTTTTCGTCTTATGGTCATACATATGGACATTATGCATAAAAAACTTCATAATAAAAAAGCAACATGCCCACCATAAATACTTTAATTAGAGGTTGATATTGACAGTGTATTTTTCTCATAATTAATTATCATAAATGTACCCCCCAAAAAATGCAATGTGAATAAATGGATTTACATCAACATGTAACATAAATTCTCATATTACAATTAATTTAGATTAAATAGTATTCATAAGACAATATTTATCCTAGCTAATAATATTATAAAGTTGGAGAAAGAAAGAAATATACAATGTTTAGGCTTGTTTGATTTTTAAAAGTGATTTGAAGGCAATTATTAGGATTTGATAGTGAAAAATAATGCACAACAATGAGATAAAGATGAACGAGAAAACTTATGATCATCATAGAAAGATGTCTAAAATGTTCACCATCTAAAGCGTTAAGTTTCATTCTAGGCAAAGGATCAGGGAATTAAAATATATATTGATAACTATGTTCGCTTGATTTAGACCCCCAAAAATCTCTCTTAGCTTTTTGTGTGTTCACTCAGATTGTTGGAAAAATGGACTTCTTCTCCTTACCCTAATTGAGCAGCGTAATATGAAAACTTAAGGAAAATATCATATGTTTTGGAGACTATGTTATACCATGAATCACTAAACTATCTTGATATTTGGCCCCTCGATAGTGTAAAATATTATAAACAACACACTAATAATTATAATAATGTATCAACCATGCAGACCCATGTTGTGCAATGTAACTCTAACATGAAATTATGTGCTTAAATGAATTCTCTAATAATTATTTGATTTCTATAAAATTATTACAAATGCTTAATATATTTGTGTGAATAATAAATGAATTCTCTATATTTCACTTGACTCTTCTTGAATATCTTAGATGCCTAAATGAACTAAGATACTTGTGTACTTATAGATTAATTTAATTCAATTTAAGACCTTATTAGTAAGCAAGTCGATATGCAACTATCAAAAATTTTGAAAAAGGAAGGATAAGGGTCACATGAACCAAGGGATAGAAGGACCCATTTTTTTGTTATAACTATACACTCACACTCTAGACATGTTTAGAACATTAGTGCATACTTTGGATAGGTAAGACAAACTAACAAGAGTTTCAAGGGGGGATGAAGTGACATTTAGAAGGTGTAGGAACCACTGAATGTCAGAAAATGTGCCAATAATGTCTAATTTGGCCCAATAATTAATAAAGACACAAACATCCCAGAAACATGCAAGTTAACAACTAATAAATGTAGAGAGTTCATTTTTAGTTGTCTAAATTTCTCCCCACTTTTATATGTTGGTTTGCATATACATCAAATTAAAGGGAGGCATGGTATGGATATAAGATTTTGTGCCCTTGAAGCTCCTAAAGCAATCTCCAATGTAGCTGTGAACTTGCACGAACATTATTTATTTTCCTACACACACAAATGAATGCCAATAATAATAATTTTCTTGAATCAAGAAAATTAAAAATGTTAAACCTGTTTTGACTAGAAGGCAGTGATAATTCCCTGTGAAATCAAATGTATCTTAACTTATGATAAATCATGCATACATTTATGAGTGCAGATTTTAGTAACAAAACTAAAGCTAAACAATAGTTTTAAGTACTATCTAAAATAGTGTTACATAGTCTATTAAATATACCCTTGTGTTAGAATAAGTGATGCATCTTGAATACCTCCCCTTACAGGAGTGAGTGAAATCTGAATGCCCCCTTATAGGAGCAAACACAATTTCGAATGCCTTCCCTTATAAAAGTAATTGGAGTCTAGATAAATATAATAAGTGGAATGTATGCACCCTCGTGTGCCCTTCCCCCCTACCCTTGAGATTTGAGATGAACCCATTTAGCATGCATCTCAAAATAAAGGAATTAAATGTTTCATTTGTAAGATAAGATATTAAATCATTGATGTAGAACATAATAATAAATAACTTTGGAATCACAAATGGTATGAATAATTTACTCCATGTGAGTAGCTAGTATAATCAATCTAAGTGTATAAATAATGTGCCCCATGTGGGATAAAATATAGGTTGTATATAAAAAATAAGAATTTTATCCTTATAGATGCATGATAGAAATTATGGCCACAAAGGAAAGAGTGAGAGACATTGTGTGTGATATAGATCATGGAATCATAGTATACAATAAATACCTGGTGAATACAACCATAAAATGATGTATATTATATATGTGACCAAACATAGAGCAAACCCTTCAGATACTTAAGTTAGGGATGCAGAAAAACAAATTAAACAATGAAGTCACATCAAACTCATAGAATGCACATAAGACAATGAAGTCACATCAAACACATGGAATGCATATAAGACATTGAACTCACATCAACCACATAGAAGACACATAAGATAAAACACATAGTAGGAATGTTAAACACCTTGGAAAATCGTCACTCATCATGAAAGACAAGTTCAATACATGACAAGGCATAGAGTAGTCGCTTCAAACACAAATATAGAAAACATAACAAGCACCATGAAGGCACAATAAGCATATCAGACAAATAAATCATAAAATATTATAAATAATCATATCAATCAATAAAAACTATGTCAAGCATGCAAAGACACACTAATTATATAAAAATAGACTAGAAACTTGAAAACAACTCTAGCAAATGACACATTCAAGAGACAATATATAATACACAAAAGAGAATACATAGACCTAAAACACTAGATCAAGTGAAATAATAATGACATACCAAATAACTAATGGAAGAATAACCTAAAGTGAACCATGAAATGCTCCATTTTGCCCCAAAAGTTACCCCCAAGTGAACATGAAATGTGATCCCTATCAAGTGAAAGAATAATGACATACCAAATAAATAATGGAAGAATAACCTAAAGTGAACCATGAAATGCTCCATTTTGCCCCAAAAGTTACTCCCAAGTGAACATGAAATGTGATCCCTACTTACTCAACTTCTATTAGAGTTTGTTACATAGTGTTTGCTGCCAAAAAAATTTCCATCATAATTTAAAATTTATTGTGGGATTTTGGGATGGGAGAAATCAAGAAAAATCATGGGTGGTAAGAAAAATAAAATCACAAGGAGAGGCAACTTGAGAACAATAGAAAGATATATGCAAACTTTCAAAATTATAGGAAAACAAGTGGAAAAATCAAAATGCAAAAAGAAGCATGACAACCTAAAAAGGATAAATAATGTAAAGCATGATGGAGAGAAGCCAATGAATTAGAATCAAACAATGAAATCAATTAATAAATGAAGACTCAAACATAATATTAAAAGCTAAAGTAAAATTGTGAACATCAATGCAAGAAGTATAAGGAAACTAGGGGAAATTAGAATTGGCAAACAAGAGAGAAAATAAAACCCCATGTGAATGACCTAAAAAGGAAGAAAGAAAAGTATAAATAAAGCATTCATATAAGTCACACACACAAGCATAGATATATGGAATCAAATAGAGATAATTAGAAACATGCATGCTAATAAAGAAACAATAATAAAAAAGAAAATATGAAAAATGGAGGATTCATTTCCAAACATAAGTAGAACTAATTAGACAAAACTAACCAATAAAATGATCATAATCAAATAAGTCATAATAATCATCAGAAGATATATAAGCTAAAGCATGTGTATCATTGGGAGCCAAATAAGTATGTTAGGATACCCACATCTAAGAAATAGAAAAAACTATCATTGTAGGGAAGATATAATCTACCATTACATGTTAGCTTGAGGATTTCTCCTACAACATGTGAGGATATACCCTAGGAGGCAACCACTTAACACATAGACTATATAATCCTTCACTTAAATTATCAACCTAGGGATGCATAACCTTGTAAGGAATTTGTACTGTATATGCAACACTAAACTATGTGAAATACTAAGAAGGTTAACACACACTGAAAGTATACACATTTGCAGAAAGTAAATGACAAGAAAGTAAGTTGTGGGAACTAAAATGCTGTAATGTAATTTACATGAAAAGAAATTATAGGAATTAAAATGTCAATCTAGTTTGGAAGCTTCCCACACATGATCAATATTGCATAATTAGAAATACTTATGCAAGAAATCAAATGTGAATGTAAAGAACATATGTTGTGACTATTTTACTCAAAATGAATGATACATATATAGTGCATAATGAATCTAAACAAATTTGGATGAGATCTCTACCATGATTCCTCTCAAATCTAGGCCCTGTCTCAGTTGGAGTTGTGTTACGATCCCTTCCCCTACTATAGTTAGATTAATTTAGATCACGTATATTGCATAAATAAATCCGTAATAATGAAAGTATTACAATAGTGATATTATAAAGTTATCAAAATTGTGACAATGACTTCAACCTTATATTTTATATATCTAAATTCTTTCTTATTTCATCTTGTTTCTCTTCTTTCAAATAGGGAAGGCAAGTTTTTATTTAGAATGATGGTTACAAGAGTTTTAACTAATAACAAGACAATAGCAAAAAATAGGTAGTAGAGAGAAACAAACACCCCTGTGTTGCAATCACTTAAGAGTGATGGTTTAATGAAGGAGGAATGGTGATGAGACAATCTAGAGTCGATTCCCCTTTCTCCTCATAATGAGGAAATTTCCTAATCCATAAAAAGTAGAAGTTACTTGCTTAAAAATATCATTTAACTGTCAAAACTTCAAACATGCATGTATAACTATTGTTATGGGTGACACCCAATTGCTATAGGTAGATCAAAATACTCCAAGCATTTCTAGAGGCTCCTTATCTAATTGCTATGAGCTACTTACCTAATTTCTACAGGATATTTACCTAGTTTCTATGGGTAACTATACCCAATTGTTACAGGGGAGTCTGTCCATTTTATACAAGTGAGTTTTCCTAGTTGCTATAGGTGAGTTTGCCTAGTTGCTATGTGTGATTCACCTAGTTGCTATGTGTGATTCACCTAGTTGCTATGTGTAATTCAACTAGTTGCTATGGGTAGCTATTTACATGAGATTAGCTTAGGATTTGTAATTTATAGATTAGTGACAGAAACCAAAAGTAATAATAATGATAAATGATATTATTTTATTCATAAAAAATAATATTAATACAAAAACCAATTATATATGTAACATGTTTATTAAGTGTTATATGGTAACAAGGAATTCAAAAGGAAACATATATATTTGAATATACTAATTATAATTGGTCTATAAGGAAAGTTTAAAAAGTTAATCGTGGTCAATTATTAAATTCATCACACCCCCCAACTTAACCAATTGCTAGTCCTTGAGTAACTTAAATCTCATTATGTTTTGGGTACAGATTTCTCGAAAATAAAAAGGTTTGAATGATCCCTCTCCTTGCCTTAAGGAAAACCATTTATTCTTTTCTAATTTCTTCCACCTTCTAATATTTGTAGCTTCATCTACTTTTTCTTTTCATATCTAGTCCAAAATAGGAAACCAAAAAGGAGGGGGATGATTTTTTTTGGCCAACCAAGTTAATCTTTGTCTTCTTGCTGCATTTATGTACTTATGGGATTAATGAAGTGTTTCTATGATATTGTGCTTGTTTGAACACAACTATCTACTGAGAGGGGGGCTGAATCAGTATATTGCTTCAAATCAGTCCTTAGAGTACTTTTAAAACAAATTAAAAAGCATATGCAGATTAAATCAAATATGCAAAGATCACATACACATAAATTCACATGACACCATATTTATACATGGAAAACCCAATATGGGAAAAACCATAGTGAGAATAGCTGCTAGAATCTACCATTTTAATCCAGCCTCATAGTCAAAGCCTCACTGGTAAAACCTCACTGCTTACACATTTAAGGGCACCGACCCTAAGGAGACACCAATCCCCTAGTTTAAGAGAACCAACTCTAAGGAAACACCCACTCCCTAACTAAGCACCAACTCAGCTTGTCTGATGGCACCAAGCAATCATATATACTATGGAGCTAAAACTCCAACTTATAAAGTTGATTCATAAAAAAATCCAATCTCAATTCTTTGTTATAGGTTGGTCTATTACTGCTCATACTCTGCACATTCTCTTCATTTTCTTCCTCACTACCCCTCTGTCTTTGTGTCTATATTTATCTCTATTTGACACACTTCATCTTTCTCTCTCTCACTCTACCCCTTTGTTTCTCTATATTTTCTATTTGACACAATTCAATAATTCCTGATCATCCTCTTTGCACCTCTATCTCTGTGTCTCTATATTCTTCTATATGACACACTTCAAATCATTTCAACAACATCTGCCTGTATCCTAGATGTTATATATATAAGTAATTGATCTAGGGTTTTTTATCTTCTATGTGTTCACACTAGTTTGTTAACACATCACACTCTGTTATGGACTTAGTTCATTATCTCTTGAACTACAAGTTTCCCACATCTTGAACTCATGCTCCATAGATGTGATTCCTGGTCTTTTACTATATATAGCATATACTGGGCTCTAGTTTTGATGCACATGAATAATTACATAAATTTGATCGATTACAAAAATCAATCTCATTATTTGTATCATAATTTATGTCTTACCTATATGTTCCTGAATGTTCTTACATTTGACCGTTAGCATGATCATATCTTTAAATATTGATCATTGATATTAAGTTTGGTACCATGATATGATGATCCACATTCAATTTTATCATCTTTGAAATGCATCCATTTGATCAATCTCTAACAAGCTTACACTCTTTGTTCGATCTTTGTATACTTCCAAAGTTTTACTCTTCAAGTTTAAAATGCATCTGTTAGATCATTTGATCCAATTTCTCATGCACTTTTAGCTATTCAAAATAGCATGATCTTTACTTATGTCTTGACATTAAACATCAAGCTCTTTATCCCATATCGTTGCTTCTTGAGTCTTTGGAATACTTACGCTTCATCGATCTTCTTAAACTTGCTAAGTCTTTAACTCACCACTATGTCGATAAACATTGAACACTTTATCCCATTGAGTCCACTTGATCCATTGGATCTCCTTTGCATGATTACCTACTCACCATCAAATCTTATGACAAACTTGATCTTTATTTCTGCTTATCTCTCAAGAATGTGACACTTGGCATTCACACATGCCTTATGTACTTTTATGTCAGTTCCCTCTATTGAGACACTTGGAAATCCCATGTTAATAATTGACCTTTTGACTTTAAACCGCTCCATAGATTTATTGTGCAAGCTACGTGATTGTGACACTTGTCACTGGCACATTTACTTGGAGGTGCCTTTGAAAAATTGACTTTATTGCATGCCATTAGATAGTTAGTGTTTGATTAAGCACTGACCATTGATCGTGCTAGGATAAATATTAAGTCCAAGACTTAGGAAATATAAATTTTTAGAATATTTGCTCGATCTAGTAATTACTAGGTTGAAGGGGCTAGTTTTACAATGATGACAAGGGATTAAGATATAACTTAAGCTACTAGGTCCAGGCTATATCCAGTCAACATCAAAATAGGAAAGCCTGTGAACACCATGACTTAAACCCTTAGGGTTTAACTAAGACACCCTATAATGTATAAGAACAAAGATAATTCAATTCTAGACTCATCACTCTTTATTTGAATTTGTGAACCATATTTCTAAGATGCTGATGGAAAACCCATAAAAAATCTTTTATCTGATTCACTTCAAACATCCATAAATGGTCTTTGTAAAAGTAAGATAACTTTACATTGTGCAACTTGTAAAACATGCTCTTCTCTTTGACAATCTTGCTTGATCCTTTTGACATTAATGACATTCATAGTACCCATTTTGACATCAATGACAATCATATTGCCAATAATCTCCCCCTTTGGAATTGATGGCAAACTAAATGCTCTAATGCAAACTAAATGCTTTGATCTTATAATACTTTACTCCTATGGAATTTTCCCCCCTTAGACAATGGCACATTTGACAAAACTCAATTTGGACACATGCTCTACTTTTTCAAACTTTTACAGAGAGCATTTTATTCTTTTTCTCCCCCTTTGACATTAATTGCAAAGGGACTCTTTCTCACTATTTGTCCAAATGTTTCTTCCCCTTTATCAAATAAGGAGTTTGTCCAAGAATCTAAAACCACAACTCATTATAAATTTACAAGAATATGTATACCTAAGTTTCCTTTTCTCTCTTCTTACAGGGATTAATAAGGATTCTATGATTCTCCCCTTGAACTCATGCCCTATCACTAAGATCTAGTGATGCAGAGTAGGACCCACCACTCCCAAATTCTGTCTCAGATATTCAAATTGTTGCTTGGGAAGAGGTTTGGTGAATATGTTTGAAATTTTATCCTTATTTGACACATATTCCATTGTGACCTCTTGATCTGCAACACTCTCTCTTACAAAGTGATACTTGATTGATATATACTTGGTTCTGGAATGCATCACTAGATTCATTGAAATGTTAGTAGCACTTGAATTATCACAAATGATAGAGATAGGTGATTTATACTCTACCTTGATGTCTTTGGGCTTTTGATTTATCCACAAGACTTGAGTGCAACATGCCACTACTGCAACATAATCTGCTTCTACTATATATAAAGTAACTAACTCTTGTTTTTTGCTTAGCCATGAAACAAGTCTATTTCTAAAGAATAATGCATCACCACTGGTGATTCTTCTATCATCCACACTTCTTGCCCATTCAACATCTGTATATGCTGTCAAAGTGAAATCTTCACCTTTTAGATACCATAGTTCATAGTCAGTTGTGCTCTTGATATATCTAAATATTCTTTTCACTGTATTGACATGTGACTCTTTAGGAGCATCTTGAAATATTGTAACCATGCATACTACTTGCATGATATCAGGTCTTTATGTAGATAGGTATAACAAGCTACCTATATTTGATCTATACATAGTCTAATTTGCATCAAGGGACTCATCTTCTTTGCTCAACTTACATCCAGTTATCATGGGAGTACAAACTAGCTTGTTGTCTTCCATTCTAAACTTATTGAGCATTTCCTTAGCATACTTGGTTTGGGATATGATCATCCCTTAATTATATTATGTTATTTGTAGACCAAGGAAGAAAGAAAATTATCCAAGCATAGAAATCTCAAACTCACTTTGCATTTGTGTAGCAAATTCTTTGCACATTTTATTGTTGCTACCACCAAAGATATTTCATATATATAAACAACAACAATAAACATATGAACACCTTCTAATTTTAAGTATAGTTTGGTGTTTGCACATCCTTTGTTGAATCCTTGTTTTTATAGGTACTAGTCTAATCTTGAGTATCATGCTCCAAGTGCCTATTTTAGACCATACAGAGCTTTCTTCAATCTGCACACATAATCTTCTTCCTCTAACAACTAAAAACCTTCAGGTTATTCTATGTAGACTTCCTCTTCTAGGCTCCCATTCAAGAAAGAAGACTTAACATCCATTTGATAGACTTTAAACTTATTGTAAACAAAGAATGCTAGAAACATTTTTTTGGATTCCAATCTATCAACAAGAGCACATATTTACTCAAAATATATGCCCTTAACTTGTGCATATCCTTTGCACACCAATCTTGCCTTATTCCTTATAATAACTCCATCTTCATTGAGCTTGTTTCTAAAGACCCACTTTGTACCTATTACATTCTTGTTATAAAGTCTTGGAACTAATTCCCAAGTTTTGTTCTTTTATATCTAGCTCAGTTCTTCATCCATGGATTTTATCCAATTCTCATCCTTGATAGCTTCAACATAGATCTTAGGCTTAATTTTAGACATTAGAGTAAAACTTACTTGTTCCTTGTTTTGTGCAACTCTTCTTCTTGTCTGAACTCCTTCATTCTTATTTCCAATGACCTACTCTATAGGATGATCCTTTTGAAAAAATCTTATAGGTGGCTTCTCATTAGCTTCCTCAGATTCTTCATTAGTTTCTTCCTCTTCAAAATTTGATTCTTCTTCACAAATGTCTCTATCAGGTTTAACATATTTCAAGCCTTCTTCAACCTTGATGTTGATGCCCTCTAAAATATTGTGTAGCCTTTTGTTGTAGCATATGTAGGCCTTGATTTGGGTAGAATAACCAAGAAATATTCCTTCATCACATCTTGATTCAAATCTTCCCATATTGTCTTCTTTTCTCTTGATGTAGCATTTGCTACCAAACACTCTAAAATACTTAACAGAGGCAAGTTTTCCATACCATAGTTCACAAGGAGTTTTGACACTATTTACCCTCAATTCAACTCTATCCAAGATATATACTATTATTTGGACTACTTCTCTCCAGTATCCATTAGGTAACTTGGCCTCTTCTAGCATTGTTATGGCCATCTCCTTGAAGGTCCTATTTTTTCTTTCAATAAATCTATTTTGTTATGGAGTGTTTGCTATAGAGTAGTGCCTTTTGATTCCATGCTTCTCACAATACTCTATGAATTCATTTGAGGTGAATTCTCCACCTTTATCAAATCTCAATCATTTGACCTTTCATCTAATCTCATTATCTACCATGTATCTAAAGATATTGAATCTTTCAAATGCTTGAGACTCGTCCTTCAAAAAGGTTACCCATGCTATTCTTGAGTAATCATCTAAAAATAAAATGAAGTATATTTCTCCTTTAGATCCTTTTGAATTAGTAAGACCAAAAAGATTAGTATGAACTAACCCTAAAGGCTTTGTAGTTGCATACTCCTTTATTTAAAATTTGACCTTTGTCTTCTTGCTGTGTTGACACTCCTTGAAACTAATGTCTGCAAGTTTGGTTATCTTAGGCAAGTGTCTAACACACTTATTTGAACTCATTTTAACTAGGTTATCAAAATTGACATGACCCATTCTTCTATGCCATAACCACCTCTCATCAATCCTTCATACAAGGAAGTTATTTCCATTTACTTCACTAAGATTATAGATATTGCTTTCAGTTATTTTCTCTTCTATAACTATTTTTCTAGATCTCCTTATCTTACAACCTTCTACATTGAATGTGACCTTATATCCATTGTCATATATTTGACTGATACTTACAAAATTATGCTTCAATCATTCAACATAAAGGACATAATGTGTAGGTAGTTTTACATTTATGTTCAAGGTTCCTTTACCTCAGATATTTACTGTAGCATTGTCTTCCAAGATGGCATATCCTTCCTTACATTTGCTCAGTTTGATGAGCTTGCTCTTGTCAAAAATCATATGCTTTGAGTAACCAATGTCTATTACCCATAAATTCTGCTCCTTAACATGGAGTGTAGTTTGAGCAATCATAGATTGATCTTTCACTTTCCACACATCCTTAGTTTTCTTGTTGGGATTATTTTTCTCCTTTTTAGAGACTAGTGAACCTTTGTTCACACTGGAAGGCATGATTTTATTTTTAATTTGTACCTTTGGTATTACAAAGCTTGTTCTACATTGTTTAGCTATGTGATCAAAATTATTATAACTATAACATATTACATTTGTATCTATCAAGGGTGCAAATGAATTTCTACTTACAAAGTTTGTTATTATTTTAGGTACAACCCTTTATTCACTAGCCATAAGACCAAATTAATCATAGGTATAACAATAACCATATAAAGATGAGAAATACTTGGTCATATCATATCTCTGTGCTAGATGAGGTCTTCTCAAGATTGGCTTCTTCAAGTCTCTCACCTTTATGTAACCATTTGCATCAGTTACCTTTATCTTATGCATCTTCCTTGAGTTTGTCAATATTGACTCATTTTCCTTCTTATTTTATTTAGGCTTCTTTTCATCTTTCTTCTCATAAGTAGTGCTTGTGTATTTTTTTGTATCCTTGCAACCTTTGAAGTTGTCATACAAGTTTGTAGATGTATTGGTTATGGAGCTTTTCCATTTTTCATAACCAAGACCAGATCTCTCTTTTGAAGTATTTTGATAGTTGATTAACTCATCAAGAATGTTTGAACCTCCTTTTAGTTTCAGACCTTTGTCTATTTGTACTTTAGCCTTATTAAGTTCTTTTCTCAAAGCCATTGTTTCTACTTCTAGCATCATACATTCATTAGATTTAGATTATAGTTCAAGTTTGACTACATATTATATTAGTTTGGCCTCTTTAACTTGTGTCTATAGGCTCATTACCATCTAATAATATATTTCAAGACTTTTGGATAGTTTTTCATTTTCTTTTTGCCTAAACTTCTTCTGATTTGAGTTCTCTTTTCTCAGCTTGTCAATATCATCTAGAGCATAGATGAGTGCACACTCTAGATCTACTTATCCTTCCTCTTCTTCATCAAAGTCTATAACTTATTCTCTTTCTTGATTCACAAAATCTTATCCTGATGTCATGAATTAGACTTCATGTCCCTCAGCCACAAAGGCACAATCATGATTATCATTTGAGCTATCAGTATCATCCAATGAGTCACTATCTTCTTTTGTGTATAGATCCTTATTATTTTTAAAGAAGTTATTCTTCTTGGAGTATTGGGTTTTCACCTTTTTAATCTCCTTTTCTTGCTCAAAGTTATCCTTTTTATTGCAAGGGAATTTATAAGCAAAATGTCCTACCTTACCATAGTTAAAGCATTTAAAGGGTAATTTACCTTTGTACTTTCCAGATCCTCTTTTTAATCTTCTAAAAAAGTTAGCTTCTTCTTCATTAGTCTCCTCAGATCTGGATGAGGATGCCTTTGCTTCTCCCATTCTCATCTAATAAGAAGTGAAGGTTCCATGCAAATCATCAATAGTGAGTTTATCCAGATCTCTTACTTCCTCTATTATAGATATTTTAGAGTCATACCTTGATGGCAAAGATATTATGAACTTTTTGACAATGACTAATTCTTTCATCTCTTATCTAAGGTCTCTGATTGCATTGACTATTTCATCCACTCTGAGGAGATAGTCTACAATTTTCTCTTCCTCATTCATTTTAAGGATTTCAAACTTGCCTTTATAAGTTTTTAGCTTGGTATACTTTACCTTGTCATCTCATTCATAGATGATCTTCAATTTATTCCAAATATCTTATGCATTTTGACAATGCATCACTTTGACAGACTCTGAATTAGATAATCCACATGGAATGAAATTCTTAGCCTTGGCATTTCTCTCATATGATTTCTTGGTAGCCTAATCAGTAGGAGTTGTAGCAAGTGCTATATATCTATTTACAATAGACATTCATACATCAACCCTAATTAAGATAGATATGTTCCCATTCTAATGCTCTAAAATGCATAGTTTATTCCATCAAAGAGAGGTACTTTGTTTGAAGAACCTTCTTGACTATCCATTTGTGTTCACCTTGTAGGATCTACCTGAGTTGATTAAGCTTCTTCTAAGGAACTAGGGTTTTGATACCAATTATTGGAACACAAATATCTACTAAGAGGTGGGGTGAATCAGTATGTTTCTTAAACTTAATCCTTAAAATATTTTAAAAATAGATTAAAAATCATATGCAAATTAAATCAACTATGTAGAGATCACACACACACAAAAATTTACATGACACCATATTTATATGTGGAAAAACTAATATGGGAAAAACCATAGTGGGAATAGCTACTAGAATCTACTATTCTAATCCAACTTCATAGTCAAAGCCTCACTAGCTAAACCTCACTGCTTACACATTTAAAGACACCAACCCTAAGAAAGCACCATTCCCCTAGTTTAAGAGCACAAACTCTAAGGAAACATCCACTCCCTAACTTAACACCAAATTATATTTTTTGATAGCACCAACCAATCAAATCTACTATGGAGCTACAACTCTAAATTATAAAGTTTATTCATAAAAGAATCCAATCTCAATTCTCTATTACAAGTCTGGTCTATAACTGCTCATACTGTACACATTATCTTCCTTTTATTCCTCACTATCCCTCTGTCTCTATGTCTATATTTATCTTTATTTGACATACTTCATCTTTATCTCACTCTAATCTTCTATGTCTCTATATTTTATGTTTGACACAATTCAATAATTCCCGCTCATCCTCTCTACACCTCTATTTCTGTGTCTCTATATTCTTCTAAATGACACACTTCAAATCATTTCAATAGCTTCTACATGTATCCTAGATGTCATATATATAAGAAATTAATCTAGGGTTTTGTATCTTATATGTGTTCACACTAGTTTGTTAACACATCACACTCTATTATGGACTTAGTTCATTATCTCTTGAACTCATGCTCCACCACCGTGATTCCTAATATTTTACTATATATAGCATATACCGGGCTTTGGTTTTGATACAAATGCATATTTACATAAATTTGATTGATTATAACAATTAATATCATTGTCTGTATTATAATTTATGGCTTACTTACATGTTCCTACATATTCTTGCACTTGACCATTAGCATGATCACATCTTTAAATATCGACAATTGATATTAAGTTTGGCACCATGATCTGATGATCCACATTAAATTTACTCATATTTTAAATATGTTCATTCGATCAATCTTTGATAGGCTTACACACTCTATTTGATCCTTGTACACTTCCTAACTTTAACTCTTCAAGTTTAAAATGCATCTATTAGATTATTTGATCCAAGCTCCCACTTGCCATTAGATTTTCAAAATAACATGATATTTAATTCTATCTTGACATTAAACATTGAGATCTTTATCCTATCTCACTGCTTCCTAAGTCTTTGAAACACTTATGCTCTGTTGATCTTCTCAAACTTGCTCAATATTTAACTTGCCACTATGTCAATAAACCTCAAGCACTTTATTCTATTGAGTCCACTCACTCTTTTAGATCTCCTTTGCATGATTACTCACTCACTATCAGATCTTATGACAAGCTTTATCTTTATCTCTACTTATCTCTCGAGAATGTGGAACTTGGAATTAGCGTGTGCCTTCTATATATTGTTGTTAGTTCCCACTCTAGATACACTTGGCAATCCCATGTTGCTCATTGGCCTTTTGACTTTAAACCACTTCATAGATTTACTATGCAATCTATGTGATTTTGACACTTGTCACTAGAGCATTTACTTGAAGGTGCCTTTGAAAAATTAAATTCGCTCTATATCATTGGATCTTCAGCATCTGATTAAGCATTGACCGCTGATCGAGATAGGATAAATATTAAGTCAAGGACTTGGGAAATATAAAGTTTTAGAAAATTTGCTCGAGATAGTAATTACTAGGTTGAAGGGGCCTATTTTACAATGACAACAAGGGCTTAATATATAAATTAAGCCACTAGTTCTAGGCTATATCTAGTCAACATCAAAATACGAAAGCTTATGAATGCCATGACTTAAACCCTTAGGGTTTAATTAAAAAACCCTATAATGTTTGAGAGTAAAGATAATTCAATTTTGGACTCATCACTCTTCATCTAAACCTATGGACCATTTTATAATATGATCATGAAAAACCCATAATAGATATTCTATTTGATTCACTTCAAACATCCATAAATAGTCTCTATAAAATCAAAACAAATTTGCACTGTACAACTTATAAAATATGCTCTTCTCTTCATCAATCCTACCTGATACTTTTGATATCAATGACATCCATAGTGTCCTTTTTGACATCAATGACAAACATATTGCTAACAATGCTATAATTAGATCTCTTTTATTTTCATCTCAAGATTAAGTTATTCCCATATTTGTATACAAGAGGCAAGTGATACTCTAATGTTTTTCTTGGATAGTGATTCAATGCATGTATATACACTCTTATAATTTTAATGGCCACATTGGCATTAGACATTAATGTGATCCAATCTTCTAATATCCTATCAAGTCTATTGGTTTCTCCTCTTATCATTAAAATAACATTTTCTCTTTTTCTTCATATCCTACTATCTCTTTACAAATTTTTTATTCATTAACAAGATATGAAAAAAAAGACTTAGGTAGTACATATCCTACATACAAGTTTGGATCCCATTATATGTCAAAATTGACAACATAGTCATGTAAATAAAATTCACATAACTTGTTTTGTACTTTAGGGGTGATTTTATCATAAACATTAAATAATGAGTGAGGCTCAATTAATACTCTGGGTAGATCATATTAGAGTTGTATGAACTAGTATTTCATCCATTTTCCCTTGATATATAGGGTATACACCCTTTCAAGTGGTATATAATATATTATATGTATTGTCAATTGGATTCATTCCTCTACCTTCCCCTTTAACTCATATATCTCCTAGTCCTTGTTCTAGTTATTCTTCTGCCTCTTTAAATTCATTTTTCATTTACTCTATTTATTTTAAATTTTAACTATAATGGATATACCATTTTAATTTTAGAGCTTGGATCTTACATCTCTTTTTATAAATAATTCCTTTTGACTAGGTCCATCAGTTTGGGTGGAAACAATCTCAAAGGATTTCTCAGACCTTTAATTGATGGTCTTCATGTCTGTAATTTTTGTTTTTTCCCTTGTTTGAATGATATCATACCACATCAAAATTGGTTGGAGAAAAGAGTCAAGGTTTATCATACCAACATCATAAGTGTCTAGATAAAATATTGAAAGGATATCATACTGACATCAAAAGTGGTTAGAACAAGTTCTTCGGTATTTGTAGTAACTATTGGATCCTTTCATTTTTATATGGGGACTTGGTATGTTATAGGTGATGTTGTTGCATATGTGGTGATACTATTATTGGAAATTAAATGTTTTTAGTCTCTACCTATACCACTTTCCAATGTATCCAACTTATTCTCCTTGTTCTCTAATGCACTAATCCATGCCATAAGAAACTCAATCTCTTTTTGGGCAGCTAACAATTCATGATTATATTATTTATTTGAAAAATAAGGGTTTAATTTTTTTATAACACTTATTCATTTTTAATGGATTTCTCTTCTACTTATATTATTTTTTCTTCCTTTCCTTCTACTGCTTCCTTAGGTGCAGGACCCCGATGTTCCATTTCTCTAAAAGCTCTAAAATTTTAGATGAATGAGGTGAAATTTTCCTTTGATTTAATACTAGTGGTTTGGGTCTTCATATCTCATTTAATCCATTTATTCAGATTATATTACACGCTCAAGGTGGATGATCGAAAAGGTCATAGGGGTATACTACCTTGCTATCCTACATCTTATTCTTTTAGATTATCTCCTAGGCACACTTGGTGGAGGAACTCTTTGCCTTTTTTTGGGTCTTGAAGACAAAGGCATATATTATGTCTTATTTTTTGGATATGGATAAAAAATATTGTCCTATAAGTCTAATGAGGAGGAGGGGTTTAATCTTATCCTTTTCTTGGCTTTCTCTTGGTAGGTTTATTAGCTGCCATATTTTCTTCTTACTCTTCTGGTGGCAGTTGTCTTAATGCTAAGAAGTCTTCCCATACCAGGTTAGGTTTTTTAATCTCTTAGGAATTTTTGAACAATAATCTAAATCAAGTAATGATGGAATAAGGCCCTTGGTCTTCCTTTATTGTATGTTGATACCTTTATTCTTAACATATTAAGTAAAAAATTTGACACATTGACATTTATATTGTGCCTTAAATGGTTAAGAAGTTTGAAATAAATTTTGGACAACACAAATGCCTTCCTTCATAGGTAAGGTATTTTATGATTAATACATCAAATTATTCTCATAGTATGGGTAATGATGACTGAAATGTTTCTTGGGTAGATAAATCTAGTTAATCACCTTTCCTATAGAATCCATTCCTTACTGTTGCAACATTTGGATTTTGTTTCTCTATCATTAGAAGACCAATCACCTATGCTAGTTTCTCCTATGAAATAAAAAACTATAGCCCCTTAAGGGTGTCTATATAATTGGTAAGGGTTTCTAAAATTTATTTTAAAACTTGCTCATCAAAACCTACCAGCCTCTCAAACTAGCTTATCCATCTTGCATTTATAAATATTGTTGCTAAATTTTGTCTTCCTACTGCTACTAATTGGTTTGTTGGTTTTCTCTATAGCATGTCTTCACCCATTTATATTAATTTTTAATTAATTTTAGAAAAGAAAGGATATTTTCATGTTACAGGCTTATCTCAAATGAGAGTGTTTTTAGTTTAAGTGATGACCACTTATTTTGTGTATTGGTGATGTGATGCTTCTTTGTGCTTATCTTCCATCATTGCATTTTTTCCCAAAATTTATTCATTTTTGCATATCAAATTTGACAAGACATTTCCCCCAAACTATCACATCACTCATCCTTGAGTGACCTTTTTCAATGGAAATTACATGTGAGGATACTCATAGGATGAATGGGGATGATTAGGGAAATTATGATTAGATGTATACGATGGAGAGAAGTGGTGATGTGAAATTTTATTGAAAATGTGTTTTCATGGGTGTGATTTATAGTTTATGAAATAACACAAATAACATGATAATACATACTTTAAATGTTTGCATTTAAAACATGATCACTTAGAAAAAAAACATTCGTATCCTACTACTAATTAGTTTACCAATGAAGTTGATCTTCCTCAATTTATGTAGTTGGTTATGAAGTTGAGGGATTAATCAGTGTCTACAAATTTTAAATGATCTTGGAGGATGGTTGTGAGAATTGAAGAAGTTTTTATCTATCATGAAATCACCTTCTGTAAGATCAAGAACTAAGGGTGGTGGTTTTAGTGGTGAATGTGTTGGAATTTTGGAAGGAATTTTCAACAAAAACTAATTATAACTTCATGTAGAAACCAATTATTTATACCTTAAGAATATTTTATATCTTCCAATAGAAACTATCCAAAAAACATCCATATTTTTGAAAAAGAGGTAGTGAGTACTAATTGGTGTGTATTGGACATGATTACTTGGGGAGCAATATTGAGATTTAATGATGATTTATAAGGGTAGTGTTTCTTTTGATTTTCCTTTTAGAGAATACAAGTAGAGGACTTCATGTAATTTGAAAGGGCCAAGTGTTTTTGTTGATCTTCCTTTGGTGGCCCTAGTTAGGTACCCTTTGGAGCTTTTATGCCAGGTGGTGGTATATTTATGCAATATGCAAAAGTTTTTAATAATCTTGAGGATACTAAAAATCAAGACTATAACATTGTTAAGCCACTTGTAACAACTACCATACAACTCGTAGCTACTCTTAGATAACCTATAACAACTAATATAGCTCATGGTAACTACACATAACCTATTAAAATGTATATAGTCTATAGTAATTAATTTTTAAAAACCTTTAAAAACTACCTAAAACCCATAAAAAATACACATAGAATGTAACAACTTTATATAGCTTGTAGAAACTTTATAAAACCTGTAGTATTTATTTTAGGTCCAACATGTAGTAACTACTCATAGATTTTAGTAACTGTTTATAACTTGTAACATAGAGCTATGGTTGGATGGTCAAATAAGGAAAAAAAAATAGATAAGATTATATATTTTTTTTTACTATTTTATTAATTAAGTTGAATTTATACTTAGGATGATATTTATTTAGTGTTTGGTTAGTGAGATTCCTTATTTTTTGACCAAATACTACCAACAATGCTTGTGGGTTTTTGTTATTACTTTTTTTCTTTTTTTTAAAAAAAATTTATGATGATGACATCATAAGAGCTCTAAAATAGGTTGTGCCTTAACCTCAATGATATTAAACTCTTCTCATGTTTTATGGTACAAATTAAATCTTCTTTTGTTTGAGGTTCTTATATAATTTTAGATGATGTCCATCAATCAACAACTTAAATATTATTGGATCAATAATGCACAACTTGATTGATCCTTTATCAAATACTTTTTTGACCTCATATGGATCAATCCATCATAGTTTAAAATCAACCTTATGATATTTATACTTTGAGTAAACAAGTAATGCCTAATCTCTAGCTTCAAACAAACATGTCTTGATGAATTTGTCATACCATAACACTCCTTTTTTTTTGGACATCCTCTATATGGTGAAGAGTTTCATGACAAAGCTCATCTAATGTATTAATATAAGTGATGTGTTGTTTATGTGCATCAAAGAGATCCATACCAAGTTCTAATTCAATCCTTATAGTTTTGATCCCAAATTTTATAGGGAAAATAATTTGTTTTCCATAGACCAATTCATAAGGTACGAACCCTGTAATGGTCTTCCATGTAGTTTTATATGCCCAAATAGCCTCCAGAAGGTGAGTTTCCCAATTTGATGGTGTAAGGATATTAAGTTTTTCAAGATATCATCTAATTCCATGTTTGCAATCTCCACTTGGTTATTGTACATGGATGATATGGAGTTGAATTTTTATGACATATTTCATACTAAAAAACTAAGTGATATTATTAATTTTGATCTTAATTATGGCCATTGATTAGTGATAATTTCTCATTGGATTCCATATCATGTGAAAAATTCCTCATACAGAAATTCAACAACCTTTTCATCCCTTGCATGTGTGAGTGTTATTTCCTCAATCCATTTGGTAAGACAATCTATGAAAACCAATATGGATTCTTTTTGATTGGGAGGGTCAAGAAGCCCAACAAAGTTTAGCTCCCATTTTCCAAAGGGAGATAAAATAATTTTGGGTTGTATATGAATTTCATTAATTTGTGTGTGTTTCCCCATACATTTATATCTCTCGCATTGTTGATGTTCTCCTTGTTGACTCTACACAAAGTATGTCTATAGTATCATATTTTAAAGATTTTAGTGGCAATAATTTATGTTAAAAAATTCCCTCTAGAAGAATCATCATGACAAACACAAAGGATGTCAAAGACATCATCTTATCTCACACACCATCACATGACTAAGTCATGCCATGTGTAAAAGGGATAGTCTGATATCTAGGAAAAGTGATTGCTATGGTTGAATAGGTTACATATTTCCCTTGGTAAAAAGTGTAGTGAAAGTTTTCCTACAACCAAATAATTAATAATCTCTAAAAATTAAGGTGTTGTTATTGAAACAAAACATAAATGTTTATCTAGAAAATTATCAACTTTTAAAATTTTATTGTTAGATGTTAGGCGAGAAACGAAATCTAGAACTACATTATCCTTTCTTTATTTATCTACAATGGTAATATAAAATTATTGGAGTAGTAAAAACCATCAAATAATTAGATAATTTATTATTAGTTTATTCATCAAATATTTAATTGATGAATGATCTATATAAATGAAAATAGGATAGCCAGTGATATAATAATGAAATTTATTTATAGCATATATTGTAGCATGGAATTATTTTTTCCATTATCATGTATTTGAGCTATGAGATTGAGAGATTATTTATAATAAATATATAACATAGTTCAAATATCCATAATTTTATCCAAGAACAACCCCTGGTGTTGTATTAGATGCATCTGTATGAATATTGAAGGGGAGCTTCCAATATGGTCCTCTATCACAAGTTGTTACTAGAATCTCTTTGAGATTCTAAAAAACTTCTTGATATTCATTAGTCTAGTTAAAATTAGCACCTTTAGTTAATAAAATAGATAAATGAGCTGCAATATTTCTAAAATATTTAATGAAATGTCTATAATAACCTCATGCCCAAGAAAGCTCCTGACATATTTTTGTTTCTATGATACGGGCAGGTTTTTAATAAATTATATTTTATCTAGATCCACTTTTATTCCTCTTAGAAAATATGGTGTCTTAGTAAAATAACCTTTGTCATTAGTATATAACATATCTTATGGCTCAACATGAGAATATTATCCTAGCAACACTAAGGATTTTTTTCTAGGTTGATGATGGTTTCTTCATAAGAATCCTCATAGACTGTAAAGTCATCCATGTAGATTTCCACATAGTCATGAGCAAGATAAAAAAATATGCATAAAATATCCCTCTGAAAGGTATCTAGATCATTACATAGTCTGAAAGGGAGGATACAATATACATATTATCCTCAAAGACATGTAGGTGGTTTTGTCTTGGTCTTTTGGTGAAACCCTAATATGATTTTACCCAATAAATGTATCAAGTAAGGAATATTTAATTCTTTATAGAGAAGGTATCTATGAATTAGTAAATGAAGGGTAGAGGAAAGTGATATTTCCTAATGACATTGTTAATTTCTTGATAATTTTAAAAAATATGCCATTTTATATCTTTCTTAGGTATAATGACAAGTGGTGAAACCCATCGACTGTTAGAAATAGGGTAGATGAAATTTATGTGGATGAGAATTTGTAGCTCTATTTAAATAATTTATTAGATAACATGATTCATCCATATTTGATGTTGACGAATAGGATTGAATTCATATTTAATATAGACATGGCAGGTGCATAAATTTGGGTGTATACCTTTTAGGTCATGATATTCACATGCAAAGATAATCTTGTACTTTTGGAGCATAGAACTAGTTCATTTAGTTTTTGAAGTGTTAAATGATTACTTATATTAAGTGTTTGGCATAATGAGATATTTATTACCTTTTATAGTGAGGTCATGGATTCAGTAACACCATAGAATTAGTCAGGCTACATTTATGTTGTAGGAGTTGGTGAAACTTAAGAATGTCATTAATAGGATCTTCTAATTCATAAGAAAAGATATGTTTTAGTAGATAGTAATTATATGTGGCAATATTATATACAAATTGATCTTGATCATACACATTTTTTACAAAGTTTTAAATTAATGTGTCCTCATTTTATTCCTGTAAGGACAAGCTCCACTTAATAGTAAAGATATGTTAGACATAGGCATGGTCAATATCTTATGTTTATAACTAAAGTGGTTGTTTTATTTATAGTGATGGTTAGGTAAAAGGGTATAGTTCTGATTGATAGGTATTATTTCCATTGGAGATGACCATTTTTACAAACATGTACCTAATTTAAGCATCTATTTTGGCTAGCCAAGGTCTTCTTAGGATGAGGGGATATCCTCCTAAATTGACATTGGGCTATAAAATCAATAAGTATGACAAGGTCCTTGATCTCCCCTTTAGACCAATATATATATATATATATTCCATTTGAAGAATAGATGGGGTTTAGTGGAGAAATTGTAGCTTAATATGTTCATGGTCTCCTTGTGCATAACATTGATAACAACCCCTAGGTTGATTAAAGTTTTGTATGAAGATTCATAAGATATGCACATCTACCACTAGACTTTTTGGGTCAAAATTTATAGGAGGAACAATGTTACCCAATATAAGATCAGCCAATTGTCTAAAAATATGGATAATTTGGGGATCTTTCTTTTTTATGGCCTAGTTTATTTAAATAGAGCTCCCAAACAAACTTAATGTAGATGGGAATGTCCTTAATGGCTTGGAATATTGGCATACAAACACAGATTTTTAATTTCCCCTACAAAATAAAATTCTAATTTAGTTTCCCTCCTTAATGAAGTAAGACATTTAGGAAATGGTAGGTTGGTTGCTATATTTGGCACATTTAAGGGGTTTAGATCAGGTTTGATTCATTATTATGATGGGGGTGGGTTAGTTGTGTGTTCTAGAGCCACCTCATAAGGTTTTGTTATATTGAGATTTGATGGATTGGGTATAATCTTCCCTAAGTGAAGTTGAACATCATATAACTCCATTGTATACATGGGATATGTCATCATGTAATTACTACCAGCTAAGCATTCTTATTATTTGTATGGGGTGCAAGTTAGGCAGATAGTTGTGGTGGATGAGGAGATTATTGGTGCTTAGTATTTAACATCAAATTTGGATTCTTTGGTTGTTTTAGGAGGCCAATGTTTTGATTATACCAAGGTGGATTTTCCCTCCATTATTTTTTCCATGGATTAGAGGATTGTTTCCACTACATATTTTGTTATTGTGGTTGTCATGCTTGGTTTTGGAACTACCATTAGTTGGCCTATGATTGAAAGTTTGTGGCCAATTTTGGGATTATTACCAATTGTTTTAAGGTGGTGGGTTTTTTTGTGACCAAGTTTGGTTTTGGAACTGTTTCTAGTTGGTTTGAGATTTTGGAATTTATTATAACCATTTTTTTGAGGAGGAATTATATTCTAAGAATTTGGTCCATATGCATTATTAGGAGGAGTATATGCAAATTGGGAATTAAAAAATAAATAATTCGGTGGCATACTTATATTTTGTGATCTATTTGACCACATTATGCATATTTCTAGGTAGAAAACTTGATCTCCATCACCACCAATCACATGAAGTTCCATTGTTTTGAGACTCTCCTCTATTATGATGTCTAACTTCACCTGAGTGATTTGACACCTAATTCCTCTTTCTTCTTCCAACAATCAGGATGGTAGAATGTGAGAGATTTTTTTTCTCTTACTATTTTTATAATGCAAGTAGAGTGTTTATATGTGTGTCCATATGATTGATGATGGCTTATTTCATGTCTTATTGTAAATTGTTGAATTCCATTCTTAATACCCCATTAGTGGATTTGGAGGATGATGTCAATAATGCTTAATCACTTCAGGTTTTATTCATTATAGACCTTTAGTAGTTTATACACAAGCAAGTGATATCATCAAATGATATCTATGAGATATCTCCATTTCTCATAAGATCTAGAGCTTCCAAAAAATATTAGTTAATTCCCTTAAAGATTATAATCTTGATATATTATTAGTCCAAGTTATTTTTCTTATATTTTTGAGAATTATACATAATTATTTACATATAATATTCTAGTGGTTCCTCTTCTTTTTGTGACATGATAAACATATCATCCCCTCTATAATATTTTCCTCTACAATAATATTGGTACTTGGATATAAATATCTCTTTCGTATCACTCCAATCATTGACTACATTTTTCTCTAGTCCCATAAACCATCATAGGGTTATGTCCTTACGAGTGGCTAGAAATAATTTCAACCTTCGGGAATCCTAATTATAGTCATAAATACGAAACATGACGTTAAACTTGAAAATGAAAGTGTTAGAATCCTTGATCACCATTCACCTAAATTCAGGTAAGGCAAAAAGGGGAATGTTTTTCATAGGTGAATTACACATGGGGGTGTTGATAAGAAATTAAAAACTTGTGGCTTTGCTGACAAGAGTTTATCATTCAAATTATCCAATGAATCATTGAACCACTTGTGTCCTAGATAATTTTTCAATCCACTATTTGAACTATTTATCAATCTTCTTGGCCCATGATGAATAATAAATTATAGTCTTTAGTTTTTTTAGGGGAGAATAAAATATTTAAGATGGGGGTGATGGGGTGGAATATCCTATAAATTATTTTTTAAATTAAAAATTATGTTGTCTACTTAGCTAATTCAATTGGTTTAGCTAGTATTGAGGGTTAAAAATTCTCTTTAAAGTTATAAGATCTTGATATTATATTTTGGAGAGAAGTTTGGGTGAGGGAGGAGGGAACTAAATGTAATACTCTTGGGTACAAATTAGTACTATTTGAAATGGTATGAGGGTATATTTTTTAGAAGTATGGGAATCATTCTATGCCTTAGATTTATATTGCTCTACTAACTTAACCAAAAACCTCTTTGATTTTGATTCTTTTGACATAGCTCTAGGTGATTGGTGTGGATTGGCTGTGGATATGTTTATTCAACTTGTAGTTTTAGGAGATATTCAAATTTTCCTTCTATTGTGAAATTCAATCTTTTAAGAAATATCTACCTAAGTTATCATGTTTATGCAACATGCACTCAATCAATCTCCATTTTTAATTATTTTTTCTTGTCCTGTATAGGGCTAGAAAAAAAATGTCTACTTTTTATCATATTAAAAGGAATTAATTCTAAGCAAAAGGAAAATAATCTATAAAAAAATAATTTTATTCTATAAGGAAAATAATTAATCTAGAAAGTAGGAAATATATTCCCTATCTTTCAAGAGTTTAGTACTTGACACCTTCCTCGACAATAGTGCCAAAAATGTATGGAAGATATAATTTACTGGTTATATGTTAGATTGAGGATTTAGCTTATAATTTATGAGGATATACCCCAAGTGACAACCAAATAACACATAGACTATATAACCCTTCACTTAAATTGTCCCAATAATGTATAACATTGGAAATAACATCCATTGTATATGTGACATTGAACTATCCGAAAATTTGAGAAGGCTAACACATGTTGAAAGAAAAAAAGCTTGGAGAAAGTAAATGACAAGAAATTAAATTGTAGGAATTGAAATGTTGTAAAGTAATTTGTAGGAAAATAAATTACAGGAATTGAAATGCTATAAAGTAATTTGTAGGAAAGGAAATTATAGGAATTGAAATGCTAATCTTGTTTGGAAGCTTACCACATAGGATTAAATATTGAAAAAATAGAAATTATTATGTAAGAAATCAAACATGAATGTAAAGAACATATGTTGTGACTATCTTGCTGAAAAATGAAAGATACATATATATAGTGTAGAATGAAACTAAACTAACAGATGCGATCTTCACATCAATTGTTCTCAAGTGGGCCTTACCTTAGTTAGAATTGTGTTACAATTCATTCATATACTACAAATAGATTACTTAAAATCATGTTTATTGCATCTATGAATCCATAGCAATGAATTTTTTTCCCGTGAAATTAAAAATTTATCATAATTGTGACAATGACTTCAACCTTCTATTCTCTATATTTTTTATATATCTCACTTATTTCTCATTTCATCCTATTGATTCTCTCTTAAATAGAGAAGGAATGTTTTTATTCATATTAATTATTAAAACACAATTATAACTAATAATAATCTAATATAATAAAATAATTAGTAAGGAGAAACAACACATTCCTCTGTTGTCACTGCTGAAGTGTGACAGTTCAATGAAGAAGGAATGGTAATGAGACAATCTGAAGTTGATTCCCCTTTCTCATCATAATGAGGAACTACCATAACATTTAAAAACATATGTTACTTACTCGAAACCATCATATAACCATCAAACCTTCAAATGGGCATACACAACTATTGCTATGAATAGATCAGAATGCTATAGCCATTACTATAAGCTACTTACCCAATTATTATGGGATAATTAACTAGTTTCTACATGTAAGTTTTCCAAGTTGTTATAGGTAAGTCTACCCAATTTTTATGGTGAGTCTTCTAAATTATTATAGGTAGTTCACCCACTTGGTACTGGTGAGTTTGCCTTGTTGCTATGGGTATCTCACCCAGTTGCTACGAGTAGCTTTTTACCTGTGATTGGCTTAATATTTGTAACTCATAGACAATGAGATAAACCATAAATAATAATAATAATAATAATGATGATGATGATGATAAAAGACATTATTTTATTTATAAATTAAAATTCTTAATGAAAAAAAACCAAATATATATGCTACATATGTATTAAGTTCTATATGGTAAAAATGACTTCAAAAGACAACACAAATATTTGAATATATTAATTATAAGAGGTCTATAAGTGAAATTTAAAAGGTTAGTCATGGTCAATTATTGAGCTCATCAACTATGTCTTCTTCTAAACAACTTATAATCTTTCTCATTAATGATTCATTGAATAATCAAATCATTTTTAAGCTCTTTTATTTGTGTAGTAAAAATAGGTTGTGTTACACATACCTTTGTAAGTATAATCTTATGTAACTAAACCTTGTGTTTTTTTACTTGAGTTCTTCCTTTTTTACTTCTTGTAGACACGTAATTTTGGTACAAGACCCATTTTCACAGTTTTTTTTCTTATTTTGTCACATTTGGTCCACTTTTGTAAATTTGGATGTTTTTGACATTAAATACTCCTCATTAGAGTCTCTCTAGACTTTAAGCCATCTCGATGTATTTAAAATTTACCCATTTCAACTTTGAGGATTATTAAACTATTTTTAAATCTATTTTACCTCATTTGGGGCATTTATTTCTCCTAGGATAGATTTCATAGTTACAAGTGAACCGTCAATTCTACATTTTATATATTTGATAGATCATCGAATCCCTCCTCTATTTTTTTTTGGGTCCTTATGCCTTGGCTTGATTTACCACCCATTTGATCTCATTTATTTCACCTTTCCATGTTTTATCATTGTGCATGTCTTACCTTAGAGATGCTTATATATACAAGGTCATTCTTAGTCATTTATATTTTATTAACCGAATAATGAATCCCTTATCCATAATTAAATTAAGATCCCTATTTGACCATATCTATTGTTACATTTATGGTGAAGCCTAGCACTTTGATACTTAAAACTTCCTAAAGACATTATGACATCATATGCTTGTACCAAAAGAGGGTTTAGTGAATCTTCATGTAGTTTTCATTGCACATCACTAGAGAGAGAAGACAAAGTTCTCACTCAAAACTCCACCCACATGTAAAAGATAAATAAATTGAATTTGATTCCAATCATGGGAGATATATAGCTACAACTCTTCAAGGTGTATCCCAAGTCATTTAACTTTACATACACTTATTTGACTACTATTTTAAAGGGTTAGGTCAATGAACATAAATAAGACAAAATAAAATATTTTCCCCATATTTTTCACATTGTGATCATACAACACTATATGACACCTGACAAGCACCTACACAAAAAATTCCATAATCTAAAAAGTAATAAGGAATAGATTTGGTGGCTCATACAAGATTCAAGGGCTACAGATTTAGTCTATTGAGTCTGCCCATGGGCATATTTAATGGTTCTTATTGAAGCGATGATTCCATCCTTATATAATCATAAATCTAGATTTGACATATAATTATGTCATCAATATCAGGTCCTTGTTATAGCTTCAAAATCAAATGATTGTGCCTAGGTTCCTATCACCTCTATCAATTCATTAGTATTTGCTTGTTCCAGTTGTTTCTTGTATAAATTATTACAAATTTTAACACACTTTGGCTTCTAAATTAATTCTTAGATTGTATTTATATTAAAACCCTTTGTTCCCTCCATTTAAGTGATTGTGGATCAGGTTATTATCCCTAGTGTCTAGTACAATTAAGATAATTAGTGAAACCTCTTTCCTACCAAAAATTATTTTCAGATATGTGTCTTATCTTACATGGATCAAACCTTAGCCTAGACTTTTTATTTCCTCTATATTTTTTTTTAAATTTTAGAGTTACATCCATCTCTTTAAAAATAAATGTAAGCAACCTAGAATTTCTCAAAACATTATCCTACTTAGGTCTCATTTTTTCTAATTTTAGGGTTTGATGTTCCCGATTTTATGGATAAATTATAATTATGCATGTTTATTAATCAAATCCTATATTTACCTTCACCATTTTTTGCTTTTGAATTTCCATACATCTTCAGAATTGGTGCACACAACTTTGATCTTTGAACACATACAACATTCCAAGATTTATTCAAGGGTTTGATACTTCATCTCAAATCTTTTTTTAAGATTTACATCTTGTTTGCACTTGTTTTATTTCTCAATCTTTATCCTAACTTCATTCATGTTTCTTATGTTTCTATCTTAAGTCAAATATAAAGCCTATATCTACACATTCTAATAGGAAAATTTCTAGACTGAATGGTGTTACTTGTGATTTTACCCAATTACCTTGTTTGTTACTCATACTTTGAAAATGCCAATAATGTTTTAGAAACATCCTATTGTTGATGATATTGAATATGTGAATGATAATAATTATGTTTATATTGATGACATGTCTCTTCATAACTATGCATCTTTCGATGATGAAAATGCTAGTAAGAATAATGGTGATGTTTTCAATAATAAAACTCCTAGTAATGTAGAGATATAAAATTTTGAGGATATGAATGAAAGTGATTTAGATGCTTATCTTGATATTGTCCCTAAGGAACTTGATGCCATGATTTATCTAGATATTGAAGCTTGGAATGAAAAAATAGGATAAGAAACCTATGCCTAAGACTAATATTATAGATCCTTTGAATGTTTATAATGTGACTATTGGAGGCTATATGTCTATATTGGGTGGTGAGGCTAGTGGTCATAGTGCTCCAAAATAGTTTTTGCCTCCACCTAGTTCTACACATACTCAGGTTAATCTTACTATTTATATATAACCTAATGATTTTAAGGTTCCTCTTACCACCAATTTGATGACTAATGTGCAATAAATACTACATATTAAATTACATCTCTTGGACTTGAACATAATGAAAATACCAATCATGCCTCTCTTTATACTAATACTAATCCTATGAAGATATCTATTCCTACATTTAAACATACTAATTATAGCCGTGTTTCAACACTTACACCTAGTGATGTATCTCTAGATATAGTGGTTCAATAAAAACTTGATGCTTTGAAATTACAACTTACCCAACTATCTCAAGCATCTCAAAAGACTAGTCACTTAGTTTCATCTCATGAAATATTAAAAAACCCATTGGATATTTAGGTTCTTGTTCATCCTTTTCCACTTAATTTTTCAATGCCAAAATTTGAATTATATAGTGGTAGTGATGATCCTTTGCATCACATTTGATATTATTTTTTCTTCATGATTTGGTTTTATTCATCATGATTTACTTATGACTAAGTTATTTACTAAAAGTCTAAAGTCCATATGCCTTAAATTGGGTTTACACCATATCTAAGGGCTCTGTGCATTTCCTTAATGATTTTTTTAAAATTTTCTTAGCTCATTTTTTGATAAACATTATTCAAAATGTACATTTTTTCAATTTGTTCAAATCAAACAAAGACTAAGTGAAATTTTTTTTAACTATGTGCTTAGATTCAAGACTAGTTTATGAAAATATCACATCTAATCCTTGAGAGTGAGATCTAAAGTATTTTCTTAAATAGTTTGCTTACACCACTTAAAGACAATGTCATGTTTATAACTTACCAATATTTTGACAAACTTTGTCACATGTTTTACAACATTGAGATTAATTTTTTATAGGTCAACATAATTAAGTATAATATTACTACCTCCAAATATCAATAAAAATCAATATTCAAAGTTAATACTAACAATGCTCCTACATTTCAAGCTAATAATGAAGCCAAAATGGTAAAATTACTTCCATAACTAGTTGATAGGCTAGTCCTTCCACCCTCTAAGAATATGTGAAAATTTAAAAGGTTGCCCAACTCTCTTCACAAAGTACTTAAACAATTGATTCAATGCATCTTGATTACATTTCATGGGCCATTCCAATTTACACATTGCACATGTAGTACAAGAATTGATGTATTTAGAAACATTTGAACTTAGGTGTGGTAATATTAAGTAATTATGTCACATTGTATGGGTATTTTCACCTCCAAATTTTCTTTAAACCTTATTAAAATGGGCCTCCCATATTAGTTTCTATCTCTCTACCTCGTGTGGAACATAAAAGTGTCCAAGGTGATATAAGAGACCATCCTACAAGTAAAAACTTGGTACTAAATTATCACAAAGAGAATTATGATAGGTATCTAAAAATTCCATGCCAAACAGATATATTTTTGACCATGTGTTGAATTCAATTCCACATCCCTCAAGTAAAAATTAGAAAGCTTGAACCCGTGGATGGCTTAGAAAATCTTTGATTGGATTGAAATTTCCATTGTTATGCTTGATGTTCAAATGAAACTGCTCAAAATAAGAAGACCATTTATGATGATAGTCTTGATAATCAGGTTATCATTATACAATAATTGAAACAACTTATGATTTGTATGGATCATAGTCTCCTTGCCCAATATATAATGTTTATAATGCTTACATGCATAAATAATAGCATAAAACTCATGATCATATATTTGGTAGTTTCTTACTGGTATATTAAAACTATTGATGTGGTAAGTAATTAGATGAACATATTGAGTGAAGACTACTCCAAGTGAATATTTTGATGCATTAGTCTCAATCTCAAATGGTTTCTAAAGATTTGGTAATGCAAGTACTAGTGCAAAATAGAGTTTGCATTTTATTTCCTTGAATTATTTTTATTGTTTAGCTAACTAGATGAACTCAACTTTACCACCACATTTTGGTAACTTGATTTATATTAAAAATGACATGATAAAAACAAAGTACAAATCTCTTATATAAATTACTCAGCCCAAGAAGCTGCAAAGCTCTATGAGATTATTTAGTTATGTCCATTCCAAAATGAATTAAATCTTAGTTGGTTCCACATGTATTTCTTATGTGTCTATAATGTATCCCATATATTATATATCTAACATGGTAAATTATTATTTTTACATGTTTGTGTACAAATTATTCTTCCACAAAGTTTCAAACACTTGATCTATATGGTGTAGATGTTCATCCCATATGTTGTTGAATATTTTGTTGAAGATTAAGACATCATGAAGATAGACTACAACAAATGAAGTGGTGAATGGCATAAGAATGTCATTCATCATCCACATAGAGAACATGATCTATGTTATAAAGAGGCATTATATAGAGTTAGTTTAGGAATCAAATTAATAGTGTCTTACATAGTGTGTAGGCACTTCCTTTGGTGACTGAAAGAGATCCTTGTATTCTTCCAACTTATGATTAAAATTTGAGGTCTCTATTGCTACTGTTGGAGTAATTACAATACAAATTGGTGTTTCAATGATGTTATTACATTAAGATTTCACCATAAATGGGTATGTGCATGAAGTTGGGGGATAATTTCATGGGCATTTATCATAATGTGTACACATTATGTCCATAACACATACACATTATTTGAATTTAAAGCTTGGGATATCGAGCCATAAAGTGTACACGTTAATATGCATACAAATTATAAAGTTTAATTTTTTAAAAATCTACATGAGTTCCCTAAACATCTCATTCACATTTTTTAGTTGTTGTCTTGTGTTATCATGTGGTCACATTTTGATCTTCTTATTGTGCTACCATGCGATCTTCATTAGAAACATGAAAACCTTACCACGCCGATGATGCCATCATAGAGAGGAGGTAAGAGATAAAATACTAAACCTATTAACCCTAAAGTTTTGTAATTTTTTGTTATTTTCATTATTTGATAACTAAATTATTCTTTTAAACATCTTGCTTTGGTGTAAGAGGCCACCTTGCTAACCTTCTTCCTAACCCTCTGCTTAACTTGCCTATCCCTCCTACAGTTCCACAAGATCCCCCAGGTAGTTAGAGGATATAGCTTCACATATATTGGAAAAAAATTGAAATTGAGTAAATAATTAAGAGAATGAGGGACCCCACTTCCACCAACACCCATCATACCTATCTAACTAATACCCTAGAGGCGATTTTAGGTCAAGTTAACTAGGTAATGAGTCAAATTGATAGATGGGCATCATATAGAGATACATGTAGGGATTACTATGATGATAAATTATCAACACATAAAGTGAAGAACAAAGATATAATAAAATATAAAATTTGTTCCTTATTCATCAATTTAGCCACCAATGCAACATTTCCACTTACCACTAAATGTTTCCCTATCCATCAATGCTAACATAACTTGATTAAATATAATTTATGGGACCAATGGTGGATGGTGTTTGATTATACACCATGTAACAAACATGAGGTCCCATTGTATTTTTTGAGGAAACTCTATTGTGAGTTTTTCCTCAATGAGATTCTAAACTATTTTGACTATGGTGAGTTTTAAGGCTGAGGAAAAGGCTCTATGCAAGATAGACTAGGTGTACATGGTATGCCTAATAAACCTACAAAGATACCTAAAAAAAACTAATTAGTTTTGAGATTACCTATACACTAAAAGAGGTAATGTAGATTGACACTCTACATACACGTAGTATGCTTACTAATATACTCGTTCATCATACGAGTAGGCTTTCAGAGACTAATGTTGGAGACACTCCAAATAGTGTTCATACCAAAACAAACCCATACATGTATTATGGTGATATCTATAGTGGACCTTCAGATGATAATGATGGTGCTTTAGAGGGATTAGATGATATACTCTTGACTGATGAT
The DNA here is from genome assembly GCA_037957365.1 of Torreya grandis. Classification (NCBI taxonomy): domain Eukaryota; kingdom Viridiplantae; phylum Streptophyta; class Pinopsida; order Cupressales; family Taxaceae; genus Torreya; species Torreya grandis. Next base: position 1,095,042 of record JARHVA010001845.1, read on the forward strand.
TTTTTGGCACACATGTTGGCCGTTACATGTATGCAGGTATCTTTTATATAAATTTCACGTTAAATTTAAGGTATAATTAAAAATTTAAAAGATAAAACTTAATCTACACATTAATTGAATAATATATATGTAATTTTTATGTTACAAGAGGTTCTTCATCATCACATTCCACTGGTGCATTATTTGATCTTACTCAGCCTATGTTTACATTACAGAGCCTGCTAGTAGACAATCCACTACTACATCCATATATTTTTGTATGACACCATTTATGTATACAGAGGTAAAATTTTGAGTTAATGTTATACTCTATGTGAATTTTCTCTATGTATATTCAGTCTTATACTTAAGTTAAATTTATCTATCAAGGATCTCAAAATTTAAGTACACTGCTATTAAATATATTTTTGGTTTAATAAAGAAAAAAAATTTGCCATATATATTCAATAGTTTATAGAAAACTAAAAACCATTATTTATGCAATTGATGACTGGAGTAGACACTCCTCCATCACTATGCGCTGATATAGACATAAACATTGATGTTGCAATGTCATCCACATAGGAAATCACAGAGGTACATATTAACTTATAATTTTGAATTGTAAAAATATATTTATTTTATTAATTTTACTACAAGTACTTTGGAAAATATAACTTATGTGAATGTATTGTGTATGCATGGTTGTTATATGACATCTAACAGTCCAATTCAGATGATTACTATGGTACCCCCTCATGTTTCTTCATCATTTCACATGCATGTTCATGCAACAGAACCTGTCACTAACCTAGTTGAGCATCAAAAGCAAATTGAGAAAGACTATGAGCTTGTAGTAAGTGCATGTTTAAATGATTTTTTATTCTAGTTTAAAATTAATTTATTACCTTGGTTTCATGTATAGTATGTTAATTTTCTAATAATATTTATATTTGAATGGGTTTAGCTACAAGCAAGCTATCATTATAGGACCCATAATCAAAAATTAAAACAATCTAAGGCATTCGAGGGATCTCCATATACAACTAAGACATCTCAAGGAGACTATTATTCTAGGAAGGCAAAGATAAGGAGGCTATTTTATGATTAGAATGTCTTAGATGATGTATTTTTTGTATGTTTATATGGAAATGTATGCACTTTTGGTATTGTATGTGTATATGACATTCACCCAATATTAGATACTATGTTGTTAGATGATGTAATTTTTTGTATGCCTATATGGAAATGTATGTATTTTTTGACATTGTATGTCTATATGGTATTCACATGACATTCTATTATTTTCTTATTTTGTATGCCTTTATGGTTTTTATTATTATCAATAATGAAGTGTAATGTTTGAAAATTGATACATAATATTACTTTATATAGTTTCAAATTACTTATACCCATTTATTCAAGCTATGCAAGTGATGCAAGAGCATCAACTAGAAGATCTAAGTTTATACATATAAGTTAAAAGAAGTCAACTAGGTCATATTATAGTCAATAAGAAGCCTTGTTATGATTCACTATAGAATGTATGGTAATGTTTAAATGATGTCTATTATTGTGAGGCCTTTATATAGGTGATGTCACTTAATGGATCTTTCCTTCTTAACTCTATGAAGGGAAACATGCAACTTTGGAGGCAGTCAATTTGAGTCTTGATATAAACTCTATACAAATTGGAAATATATGTTTTTGAATCAATACCTCTTTTATAATAATAAAGGATTAGGGTATTTTCACTTGACTCAGATAAGTATTTTTGATGGGTTCAAACATCCACTAAGACACTTGATAATCCAAAACCTAAACTCTGTCTCAAGACTGCTACGGGACTATTTTAGAATAATTAGGCCTTAAAAATGATGTTTTTGAATATTTCACTCTTTAGATATTATTTTTAAAGTATTTAAATATCTAGAGATTAAATATATTGTGAATAAACCAATATCCATTCATTAGTTTCATAAAAAGATCAATTTTGGACCAATTTTGTGTTTTATGTCTCTAGGCTTAATCGGCTCTTAATAGGTCAAATCACTTATTAGGTTCTTTATCCACCTCAAAAAATTCCTTGAGATTATTCAATGATAAAAAAAGTGTCTAAAGTCTCAAAACAAGATTATTGACTTCATCTACAAGAATTTTCATCCAAAATTGTTCTTGCATGTCTTGACAAATCAACACCTACAAGAAACACTGTCACAATCCACATTTTCTTCTTTCACATAGTCTCATTCATAAAACTAAATATTTAAATAGTTTATATACATGATCCTTAACCTTAATACATGTTTTGGTTGAATTCCACTAGTTGAAAATAAATATATGAGTCTTTTAATGTCACTAAACCCTGTTTTAGGGGTTTTCTAAGTTTTAAAAGATGAGAACTTCTTATTGATTATTAATACAATATAGGAATTATCTAATAGATCCAACACTCTAAAAACAATATTATAATACTCCTTAAACTAATCCAAGATTCATTTTTAATGTATGCATGATTTTTCAAGTGATATAAGTGACTGAGAAGATTGCCCTCACACATAAAATAGGGGTATTATGAGTTCTAAGGAGACAAACTTAAATCTGAGCTAAAACATGTTCTAGACTTGAATGAATGACATTAATTTATGATTAATATATATGAATACACATGTTTCAAAAAAACATTGTAATTTATTGACAATAAATTTGCCAAAACACATAGAACCCTGTTTAGCAGACTATAAACTATCATTAGTCTCTCTAATGGTGTAATATGGCCTTTTAATTCCTATTAAGGGTCTTGTACACTTCCAAAGTGATAGGATATATTATGATCATGCTGTTAGATCATTTTCCAAGCTTGGAGTGTGCATATTTAGTTGAGATTCTTCCTCAACTTCTCCAACCTAAGTTAATAAATGGCCTTTTAAAATAGTATTATGTTACATTTTTCTTTATTTTGTCCCATGAAGATGACTATGAATTCTAGAATTCATCTAAGACATCTAATTACATTCTTAGACTATTAACACACCCTTGATAACTTGTTACAAGCTTTTTACAGTATAAAATATCCATACATTGATTAATAACATTTAAAAAATTTAAATTTACTATTTTAAAGGGAAACCTCCCTAAGCTTATAAATGACCTTCAAACACACTTATAATGCCTCATAGATGTTTGTTATGACTTAACCACCTCCTTATTCTTTTATCCAATGTAATTATATCATAATGTCTATTTGGGAACAAATACTACAAAGAGATTTACGTGAAAGAGAGAGATACACTTGTTGAGTCTAGCGTGAAAGAGAGTGATAAACTTGTTTATTATAATAGTATGTTGATATTTGTCATGAAATAGGCATGTTTTCCTCAAAATGGAAATTAAAAGTGTATTGATGACCCTCCTTCATCCTCCTTGTAGCCTTATATGACAATAATCATCTTATAATAACCTCTTTGAGATGCATATTAATAATGAAAACACACTCTCTCTCTTAAGGATTCATGAGAACACACAATATCTATCTCTCTTAAGGAATCATCCTTCTAAGTCATTCTAATATACTCTTGAAGATCAAGTACAGACCTACAGATAGGTGTAATGACTCATGAGAGCTTACACAAACCCATAAATTCATTATTGAATCTCAACCCTTGATTGATAAGCCTAAAATGATCCTTAAAATTTGTATGAATACCTTAAAAATGCTAAAATACCTTAGGGGTAGATAACTAATATTCAGGAGTGCAAAAACACTGACAACAAATGTTGTTAAAATTGAAACTATAGTTGGATAACTCCATTTCTAGTGCTTCTTGGATGAAAAATGGCACTAAAAACACATTTGAAGGGGAGGATAATGTCCAAGACTAGGTTCTTGGCCTCCCATCATTCCCTATTAACAAACCCACCACCTATTTTGGGCTCAAGAATGCCCTTCCCAATACAAGATCAAGTGAGTATAAAATTAGAGAGTAATGCATGGCACAAGTTGTAGTAACGAGTTTTAAAATATAACTTTTTGGTAGTGAAGAGACAACTTCTTGAGTTCTAATTGGCATTTATACCTCTAGGACCCCTAGGTGAAAATACATCACTATGAACACATATACATGGGAAAATTACATGTGATCTGATGACCATGATGTCCAAGTCCACTTGTAATAATATTTTCACTTTTGTTCAGGAGTGAAGAAACACCGATGATAAAAGTTGTCAAAGTCAAAGCTGTAGTTAAAGAACTCCATTTTTGATGCCTCTTGGGTAAAAAATGGAACTTAAAAAATGTACATATGGGTGTATAACATCTATTACCAAGTTATTGGCCTCCCATCATGCTCTATTGATAAACCCACCACCCATTCCGATCTCATGAATGCCCTTCCCAACACAAGAAAAATGTCAATTTTAAGCCTAACTTTAGACATGCATAAAATGAAAATAGTAAGTCATATGGATGAAATATATGATAATTAATATGAATTTTAAATACATATAATTTTACCCCAGATAAAGTGAGTATAAACTTATAGAGAAATGTGTGGCATAAGTTGTAGTAACGGATCTTGAAATGCAACTTTTTGGCAGTGAAGAGACAACTTCTTGAGCTCCAACTGGAATTTATGGCTCCAAGATCCCCAAGTGAAAATCCATCAATATGAACATATATATATGGGAAAATTACATGTGATCCAATGACCAAGACATACATTTTCACTTGTAATCACATTTTCACTACTATCCAGGAGAGCAGAAACATTGATAATAAATATTGTCAAAATTGAAGTTACAATTAGATAAATCCATTTTTGGTGAATCTTGGATGAAAAATGGTACTTAAATCATGTTCATATGGTCAAATAACATATATGAATATGTTATTGTCCTCTCATCATGATTGTTTGACAAACCCACCACCCATTCTGGGCTTAATAATGCCCTTCCCAACACAAGAAAAATGCTAATTTTAAACCTAACTTTAAACATACAGAAAAATAAAATAGTATTCATATGGATGAATAATAAGATCCATATTATGCATGTTAAATCCCTCTAATTTCACCCCATATAAAGTGATTATAAAATTAGAGATAAATGCGTGGCAAAAGTTGTAGTAACTGGTCCTGAAATGCAACTTTTGGCAGTGAAGAAATAACTTTTTGAGTTCCAACTAGCATTTCTACCTTTGGGATCCCCAGGTGAAAATATATCACTTAAATCACATCTATATGATAAAATAACATGTGATAAAATGACCATGACATCCAAGTCCACCCATAATCACATTTTCACTTCTATTTAGGAGCATGAAAATAATGATAATAAATGTTGTCAAAGTTAAAGCTACAGTTGGAAAAATGCATTTTTGGTGATTATTGGATGAAAAATGGAACTTATAACACATTTTTAGCAGTGTATAACATCTATTATCAGGTTTTTGTCCTCCCATCATGCTCGGTCGAAAAACCCACCACCTATTTTGGGCTCAAGAACGCCCTTCTCAACACAAGAAAATGTTACTTTCTAGACTAACTTCATACATACATAAAACAAAAATAGTAAGTCATACAAATAAATCATAAGATATATAATGTGAATGTTAAATACCTATAATTTCAACCCATATCAAGTTATTATAAACTTATATATCAATGTTTGGCACAAGTTGCAATAATGGGTCCTGAAATGCAATGTTTTAGCAGTAAAGAGACAACTTCTTGAGCTCTAACTAGCATTTCTATCTTCGAGACCCCCAAGTGAAAATAAATCACTCCAAACATGTATATATTGGTCAATTATACATTATAAAATTACCATGACATCTAATTCCACCCGTAATCACATTTTCACTACTATTCAAGAGCACATAAACACTGATAACAAATGTTGTCAAAGTTGGAGCTACAGTTGCATAACTCTATTTTAGGTGCTTCTTGGATGAAAAATGGAACTAAAAACACACTTTAAGAGGTATATAATGTACATAAATATTTTTTTTTCATCCCATCATGCCTTGTTGACAAACCCACCACCCATTCTAGGCTCAAGAATGCCCTTCCCAATACAAGAAAAATGCTGATTTTTAACCTAACTTTAGACATGCATAAAAATAAAATAGTAAGTCATATAAATGAATCTTAAGATCCCTCACGTGAATTTTAAATCCTTATAATTTCACCCTAGATCAAGTTAGTATAAAATTAGAGAGAAATGCATGCACAAGTTTTAGTAATGGGTTCTAAAATACAACTTTTTGGCAGTGAAGAGACAACTTCTTGAGCTCCAACTAGCATTTATACCTCTAGGACCCCCAACTAAAAATACATCATTCTGAGCATGTATCTATGGGAAAATTACATGTGATCCAATAACAATGAAATCTAATTCCACCTATAATCACATTTTCACTACTATTTAGGAGCACATAAACACTGACAATAAATGTTGTCAAAGTTGAAGTTACAGTTAGAGAACTCTTTTTTTGGTGCTTCTTGGCTAAAAATTGTTACTTCCAACATGTTTGAAGGGGAATATAATTCTCATACCAATTTATTAGCCTCCCATAAATACAAAACTATAAACCAACCACCCATTCCAGCCTAGTTCTTATTCTTAACCTTAAGACAAGATATTTTAGTCACTAAAAGTGGTGTAAATTGAAAATGACCCATCCAAATAGGTTAAAATCTGGAATATAACTTGCCATAACCCCATTTATGAATTATAATTGGTCTCATCCTTTTAATACCTTTAAAAATCTTTAAATAGATTATTATATCATTCAAGTCTGTAAAAGTCAAGAAAGTGAGGGTTTTGGAATAAATAAATTTGTATATCTCCTAAGTTATTATGTCAAACATGAATTAAAACCTTGTCCACACTTGGTAAATGATCATCTTAAAAATATATATGTGATTTTAATATTTTGAATATTGTATAAATAATCTTATAAGTGACTTTGTGTAATCATACCTATGTCTAAACAAGTAAAATAGGGGTTTAGGAGACTAAAATTATCATATTTCCAAAATGATTGAGAGATGGAGCCTATAACTTTATAGGTATATTGGGGAAGTTGTATATAACATCCCTAAGGTGATTAAAGAGTATTAAGATGCATACATGAGTATGAATGATCCAAAATAGACCTAAAACATAGGTGTTAGTAGGCATATTTCTAAGTTTTATGAGAATTAACGATAAAAAAGGACATAAATTATTGAAACCGTCTAATTAATGATTGTATTAAGGGTCATATAGAGCTGATATAAGTGGTGTCATGAGTTGAGGTTGAGTGGAGAAAGAGATAAAGTTGGATTTCTGATCTATAGACCTACATAATAAGGCTTGAAGGTCAGTGTTTTGAGAGTGCAACTGTAAATCACGTCTTAAGTGAAGGGTGAAACCCTATATGATAGGCTGGGAGTGTCAATGTGGACACAAAAACATTGACAGAGGCATTGAAGAATATGAGTTTGTGAAAGTATGTCATGCAAGAAAGTAATTTACATCAATAAGCTTCTCTTAGCTTCAAGAATATGAAATTCTTTACTAACAGTGCCAACCACATGAAGGTGTAAGCTTATATAGCACCACTAACCTATAAAAAATTATTAATAAGTAATAAAAAATGAAATTTATACGTGTACTACCTAAAAAATCAAAAACATTTAGTAGAATTCATTACATCTACATTTTACAATTCAACATACATGTGCATTTCAATCTAATGAACCACTAGATCTACTCTAATCTTGATAGAATCAAGAATAACTTCATGGTTTGACTCACACACTTTCCATAGATTCCTTCTTAATGGCCTCCTATAATGTTTTTTTAATTTAATATTCATTGCAAGAACCAAATTTGAATAGTGAGGTATTTTCTTGCACATTTCAAACTCTTCAAACAATCATACATTTGATATTTTGATAGGATATCATCAAAGTTAAGTTTTATTGACTACCACAAAAATTAGTGAGATAGTCAATGTTTTCTCCATCTATGATTGGGGAAGTCAATTTTTTCTTTCCATCTACACACTAACATAAGTAGTAATCTATTCCCTCTTCATTGTCCTCATCTATAATAAATATAAAAACATGCCCTGTATCATAAAAAATAATTTTTTATGACACTATCAAAATAGATAATGAGAATAAATAGTACATAATGATTAATATACTACTTGGCTGCACTAGATCATAAACATGGTCAAAGTCATGTGATGATGTCATATCTATAAGCTACAATGTTGGTAGAACTTGATATGTGTTGATTGGAATTAGAGGTCTGTAAATCCACTAATCCACCCACTCTTTTGACTCACACTCATTCCAAAAAAATTCAATGGACTCAAAACAAAAACATGTCTCGTATGAATAGTTCAAGAACCTACATTTGAGCTATGAAATGAATGGAGCTCACTTGAATCCATTAGAGTCATAAAATCCTCATAGTTTTCCAAGTGTTCTTCCTTTATTAATAAAAAATGTCTATGAACCATAAAATTTACTTGAGCACCATGGAAAATGTTCTCATTACACCATTGAACCAAAATTTTTACATCAATCAAATTAGTAACCTCTTCAAATTTTAACTCCTCCCTTATAATGGATCTTTTTACACATGGTCCAACACCGTCATGTTCCCCTTTTCCATGGCCATCCTCAGTAAAACTCCAAATATGTTCTATGCTAGTGGTAACATGTATTGTTCTCAACCAATAAAATATCCATGCATTCTTGAATTACAATGTGCAAACTTTTTACCAAATGTAATGTTGATTGAAAGTGATGTTTCTCTGAGTCAATTGTCCATATAACTTCTCAAAACAACCTTGTATGTAATCTTTACAATGTGATCAGTCATTACTAATATATAAAGGGTACTCCTTTGATATTTTTCAATCTTGATCTATACTATCAGGGGCATGCATGAATGCCATATGCAAGAATATGTAAACTTGTGATAAGATGTAATACTGTGATTAAAATTTTATTTACGGTTTGAATGTGTAATTTTAGCAAAGTCAACTACTAAAACAATCAAATCAAGTGGGAATGTGTCCCTGCTTAGATTTAAATGTTCATCCAACCATCTATCACTATGTGTGTGCCTTGCATACTCATAAGCAAATTTCTCTTTAAATTTATCCATAAATTCTGAAGCAGGTATTTATTTTGTAACAAGCTCACACCTTTTTAATTATTTTCCATATTTTACTTGATAAGTCATAGATTTATATTTTCTCAAACCAACTAAATCCTATTTAATTGCATTTATATGCTCCTTATGGATACAATTATTTAATTTTGACAATCCTTTGTATTTGTTTTTAATTATATAAGGAAACAAACCAAGGGTCAAACCCTTATAGAAGCATAGAAACCATGAAAGCATTCAACATTAATGATGCCTTACAATAGGAAGGACACGTTCAGTGAACCAATAGACACAAAAAAACTAAAATAAAACTAGAATAGGAAAAAATGAGAGACAAAGAATCTATAAAAAATAAGAGCTAAAGCAGCCATATCTCTCCTTACATAAACATAGATTTGATGAGGTCATTTAATTTCTCAGTGTTCTCTGCATTGATAGCAAAAGCAATAGTACCCAAGTCCTGCAACATAGACATGTTCAGGAGAATAAAATTTTGGAGGCCAGTTGTAAAGTTTTGATCTAGTTTCTAGATGCGACCCTTTAGGGCAGCAATTTTAGCTTTTAAACAAGTCTTGATTTCAGTTTCCTCATCATCTTCCTCCACATACATCTTTCCCTCTTTGTTAGCATTTTCTGCAATGTCAGCAACATCCTCAGTAGTATCCTCAAATTCTCTTATCTCCTGCTTACCTTCAATATCCTCAGAGATTTCTTGAACTTCCAATTCCTTATTCTCCTCATCCTAAGTGGCTTCCTCTGAGGCACTCTCATAGTAGTCAATAAGCCTAGCCTTGGGAGCTGGTTTGCCAATAATCTGCCCTAATCGTCGAACTCCTGAGGAGAGGCCCTCCTTACTAACTTTAGTGGATAGCTACCAGGATTTTTAGGGGTCCCCACAGTGGTCCCCCCAATACCCTCTTCACCAGCATAAAACTTCCTCTTCTTGCCCTTTATAGTCACAAAGGAGCCAGGGGTGTCTAAGGGAGTCTCCTCAGGAGTAGAAAAGGAAACTTCTTTAGTTTTAGTAGAGACAAGGGAAGGACATGGCTCTTTGATAGCATCACCAACAAAAGGGTTAGAAGAAATTTTTTTGCTATCAATTCTAATAGTCTTGGATAACTCAAGGGTATGGTGGAAATTATACAAACAGAAAATGAGGCCCTGATGAAGGGGGATAGGATTCATATCATGTTTTTTTGCCAATGTTACAATTCCAATCCAAACATGCTTTCTTAAAAAAGATATGTCCATCTAGTATTTCACAAAAAAATTAGAATAAATTATCAGATAATTTTGGTAGAACTTCTATGCCACATTCCTATAAAATGTTGTTAGTAAGTAAATTATAATAGATATGAAAAAAAATATCATAGTGCATTTAAACTCAACATGTTGCCCACAACAACAAGTGGTGCATGTGTGATTTATTTTTACATAAAAAGGTTTGGCTACCTCAATTTTTTTTGACTAATATAAATTTGTGGATGTTTTTCCAAAAACTTAGAGTGCAATTGTGTTTGAGTCACATCAAAAAAATGTTTTGGATGCAGTTCATGATTATGAGAACCAACTCTTCTTTTCACTACATCTTTTGTATTAGATAAAAATCTTGTATTGCCTTTCAAGTGTGCAAGATAACATCGACTATAGCCTTGTCCTTTCATGGAAGTCTACTCAAGAATGAATAAATCTCATTAGTATTGGTTTTACTAAGTCTTTCATGTCTTCCAATTGCTTTCATTAATGTTTTTCTATTTATATCAAGTGTTTGGATTGTTTTTAAAATCAATCATCTTTTCCTATTCAAACACTTACTGCAGAAGTTGTAATTATACATCGAGCAAAATTACAATCTTTATTTCATAATTAAGGCCTAAAATATAATATTCAACATGTATATTTTCAACAATTTCATTGTTTTCATCATCCATGTTAGATGTTCTTAGTCATAATGTGTACATTTTAGGTCTCATCTTAATCAATTTCATTAACAAAACAAATAATTGAAATTTTGACTATCATAATCCAATCTATGAAATAAACTATCCCAAATTTCTTTATCTAATCTTCTTGAATAATGGCCATACATTTTGTTACACACTGGTTTCAAAATATTTTCATTTAATTTAATTAAATACTTTTTTTTTACATAATTCTTGGAGGTGTTGTTAATGGTGGAATTTGTTGAGAGAGTGTTTCATAATCATTATTAATTTTGTTATTTAGTTGTGGGATGACATTTTATTCATTGTTTCTTTCTTCATTATATGTTTCAATTAAATTTTATTCATTGTTAATTTTATCATTACTTGTTTTCATAAAATTTTATTCATTGTTAGGGGGTAAAGCATCATGCATAGACTCATCATCAACAAAATAAAAAACTTTATACTTTGAATGTGAAATTTAAACATTATCTAATTCATTATTATCAATTTCATCATTATTCAATTCATTATTGTCAATTTCATCATTATTCAATTTATTAGGATTAGTGATTATACTTTGTCTAGAATGAAGTACTTGCATTTTTACCTTGTGTTTTTCTCTCAACTCTTCTAATTGCTCTAGTGTTTTATTATTCAACTTATTCCTCGTCCTTGAACATGATCCATAACCCATTAGAATTTATAGCTTTTCAAAGTTGGAGTCAAAAAAATTAATTGAAAAGTACATACAGAATACACAGAGAATGTATGTGGGCACAAAATTCATGATTTGGGATAAAAATAGTTGTTGAAAACTAAGTTTTGTCTATAGAGAAAATAATGTGTACACATTATAACACATACACATTATTTATTCTATATATTAATCCTATATAAATATCACTAATACTATCATACAATGGATTTTCCCCTTCAATTATCTGCTTAATTTGATTCATGTTTACATTAGGTTCAATTAGGCCAAAATTAGATTTAATCACTCTAAATTAAGTCTAGTTTGCCTTTGGTTGATGTTAATTAGTCCAAAATAGATTAAATTAGTCCAAATTAGATTAAACTAGTCAAAATTAGATTTAATTAGCCCAAGCTAGATTTGAAATTAAAATTACATTTAATTCATGATAAAATTAGGGTTTAAGGCCAACACATGTCACTAAACATAGGCTAATTTGGCCCCTTTAATCATATTGTAGACTCACATTTAGGTTAAAATTCACCATAATTAACTATGTTTTCATTTATGATAAAATTACATATCCAAGTCATTGGTGCTTAATTTGAGGTAAGACCCTCTGAGGAAATCAAAATAGTCCTGTATAGACCTAAGGAACAAGGGTTAAAATTAAATTTATTCTCTTTTGAGAAACCAATAATAAGATTGGCTTCTCATCATTATAGATGATCCATGACAGTTCCAAGAAGCATTTAGGAAACCATTGAGGTGAATTTAAGTGAATGACACCTTTTTAAGATCTAAAGGAACCTATCTACAACCCTGCAATAATTTTTGGGGTTGAGTCAAGAATCTTGGTCATTTGGTAACCTAATTAATAATTTGAACTTGTGAAAAACTTTTAGAGGATTTGTATCATTGTTTTAAGTCTTTCATCCATATTTGGAAAGGATAATTAGTAAATAATAAGGATGAAAGTTGTCTTAAACTAGATGCAAGTAACAGTCCACACTACCAAAAATTATAGGGTTCTAGGCAAAACCATTTGAAGTTTGAATAAATTAGATTCTTCTTGGTATCAATTTATGGAATCCAAAGGATCTATGGTGAAAGAACAAATTGATGGATGGGATCATTCAAATTGATTTAAAACCAAGGTATTGGTATCTTGAGCTTGTAGAAGGGTATTGTAGGACCTGAACCTTGAATTGAGACATTAGTCTATCATTGGATAATCAAACACAAGAGACAAAGATCAAAATAAGTTCATTGGTCCTTCAAGACTAATATAAATGATATTATTTTGTTACAATCATTAAGAGACATAGAAGTGGCCTATATTCCTTCAAGTTAGTTATATAAAAAATAAATGTAGAATGTATAAGATATATGGTTAGTTTTAAGCCATGTTTTGCATAGATTATACAATCAATTGACCCATAAATTTGGTCCAAGGGATCATTTTTTCCTAAGTCACATACCTAATTACACTAATTGACTAATTGGATAAATTCATGACAAATAAAACTTAATTTTGCATCAAACCATATCATGCTCTTTTAGTTAGGTTGAAGGTGTTCAAATTGGCCTCAAATGCCTCCTCAATTGAATGGATCAACTCTTTGCTTCATTAAATATGATGACATTAGGGTTAATCTCACTCCAATCAAGTTATATAAGTTTTATGTACATGTTCAATGAGTTCAGATTGGCCTCAATTTCCTTCATTAACTTATATTTGTGATAAAATTAGGGTTTAGGGTTTACGATTGTAACAATTGACAAATTGGATTAATATGTAAGGTAATATGAGCTAATTTATCCCAAAATCACATCTCAAACTTGCAAAACTAGGTTTAATGGGTTCACATTGGCCCTAATTACCTTCATAAAAATGCATTTGTGATTAAATTAGGGAACTTAAGGGTTGTATTCAAGTCATAAAATTAGGGTTTAGCCCATTTCAGGTTCAGTGTAATGGGTTTGTATGTATGTGACAAAATTAGGATTTATGAGAACTATATTTATGATAAAATTATGGTTTAGGGTCAGCATGTCACAAAACATGAGATAATTTAGACCCTTTAATCACATCATAGACTCACATTTAGGTTTAATTAGGTTCAAATTATCCATAATTACCTTCATGTTTGTATTTATGATAAAATTAGGGTCAATTAAGCCATATATTGCATAGACTATACAATCAATTAGGCCATGAATTTGGTGTAGGGGCTCAATTTTTCACAAATCACATCCCTAATTGCACCAATTGACTAATTGAATTAGTTCATAACATAATAAAACTTAATTTAGTCCCAAATCATATCACATGTTATTGTAATTATTTTTAAGGGGTTCAAATTAGCCTCAAATACCTGATTGATTGAATGAATAAACTCTTTGGTTCATTATATATTATGACATTCTAGTTTTAATTTCACTTTAAATCACATCATGTATACAATTTAAGATAGGTTCATGTGTCTAATTTTGACCCTAATTATATCCAAAATTGAACCAATCAACATTTACATTCATTATATGATGGTCCATTCAAGTTTATTGAGTTCAAAACCACATCATATACATGTAAAACTTATATTTTATGTTTCTTTGCTTCAATCTCTGATAAAATTGGAGGTGATCAACCCCCAAATCATGACATTGGGGTTGACATGTTAGACTTGAACTAAATCCTAATGTCTCATGTTTAGCTTAGGTTGCACGTTAAATATTCTCATTAAATTATTAAATTTAAACATTTTCACCATATATTCACATAATCTATTAACTGAGGCCATAGAACCTATAAAAATATAATTGCATCATTTTTATGGTAATGTATATAGGGGGAAAGTACCAATAGTGATTTGCACCTACCAATAGTCGAACAAGCTTTTTTTTAAGGTGTAATCCATTGATGGAACATGTATTAGTGTGTATAAATATTAGGATGTATGTATTAGTCTAATGTGATACCACAACACCTTAATTCACTATTCAAAGTTAGGGACATTTCGCCTATTATGATACACTTCACTTTACAATTGAAATTATCATGACACACCACTATTAAGGAGCTCAAGATAAAAAAATACGTGTACCCATAGAGAAAATTTGTTTTTTTTGTTATAAATAATGCATACGTGTTACTTAAATTTTAATTTAAAAAACCAAGCCTTTTATCTTGAAAAAAACTTAGATTCTTGAGCCAAAGGCTTGGACCTATTAATCTACAACTAAGTCTAAGAGTTTTGATAGAAAATAATAAATTTCAACTTCCATCACCAAATACACTATGAATTTCAACAAAAAAATTTAATAAATTATTACCATTATAACAAGCATGTTTTCTTATCGATGAGATGTAGATGAGTTGGTAAAATGACTTGGTTATTTTAAGCACCACCTAGGTTCAAATCCTAGTATGGTATTGGAGGCTAGTTGTGGCCGATTGTTGGTATTCTTGGGCTTATTGTGGCTGATCATTATTATTATTATTATTATTATTATTATTATTATTATTATTATTATTATTATTATTATTATTATTATTATTATTATTATTATGCTAATTATGGTTTTTGATAGTATTTTTAGGTTAGTTGTGGCTATTCGTTAATATTTTTGAGTCAATTATGGTCATTGTTAGTATATTTGGTATTTGTGATATATGATCACTTGGGGATCTAGGCCCTCGATTTTGTCCCAAACTAGTTAGAGCTCTGGTCAAAAGCAAAATACCTATCTAAAAAAATAAAAAACAAGCACACTTTCCTCTTTCCAAATATATAATTTTAATAAATTTTGGAATATTTTAAGGATTCAAACTATGTTGGTTTACAACTATACCTTTTTTAGGCCACTACAAGCTGCAAATATACATGCCTATTCATGTTTATGTAATTTATTTTTCATTGAGTCAAGTTCAAAAAATATTATATGGTCACAAACTAGGCCTAATTATATAGACATTAAAAAAATCAAATTTCATTTTTTTTGAGGTACCTAGCGGGGCCGCACAGCCGGATATCGATTTTTGTTTCAATTTTTAGGATCTATTTACTTGCAAAATTAATAAAAAAATATTAATTAAAAAAATATAAAAACTATAGGTCACAAACTAGAAGATCTTATCTAAATATTCACCAAAGGGTTTCAAACAATACTAAATGGTGCTAAAAAAATGGTGGGTTGCATAAACATCTATCTACTCTATTTTCTTAAAAATTTAGGAATTCTTTTTCAAATCATGTTAGGTTGTGGAGCTAAAAGCTTCACTGATGCAGACATGGAGGAGGTTGCAGGAGAGTTGCAGAAGTGTCACGGAGACTGGCGTTTGGTCTGGCCAACCGACGTCGACAGTATTAGACAAGGAAGCAACCGACGTCGGTCATAGATCGGCCGGCGTCGGTGACCCCCAGGTGGACAGGGACCGACGTCGGTCGCCTGTGTGGTTCGGACTGCAGATGTTACGGGCAGTTAGCTAACGAACCAAGTGTTTGCATGAAGAGAGCTATTTTTAGACTGAGAGCTGCGGATCTAATTATTGTAATTAGATGTCTAATTATTGTTTGGATGAGATCTATATAATAGACTCATGGTTGTATTGGAAAATTGTTCTAGTTTGAGTTGAGCAGAGTTTGCTCCTTCTGTGTGTGAAGTGAGTAAGGGTGTTCCTCCTAGTTCCCTATCAGTGCCAAGCTTGGTACTGGTTGGAGAATCATAAGGACTTGGTGAGGCAAGGACAAGGGTTCTTCAGGGTGTAGAGTGATCTACATGGTAAGTAAGATCATTGATCTGCAGGTGTATGTGTGTGCAAGGTCAAGGTTCACAGGGGAGCAAAACCGTGTTTGATTTGCAGGTGTGCAGGATCATATAGACAGCAACACAATAGGGAGCAGTATCAGGCAGGATCTACTTGGAGTACAGGTGTGTACTCGGATAGAGCAAAGAGGAAGGCAAGGGAGTTCCTTCCATAAGTATGGTCTGTTGAAGTGCCGGTTATTGCAGGTTCATGGGAGATCTACTTGAAGTACGTGGAGTACTTGTTTGAGTGTGTGGAGCACTTGTGGTGTGCGTGGAGCACGGGAGGTGAACACCAACTCTGTATTTGAGTTGGGTGTTGGGACCTGAGAGGGAGAGCTTTGGGGAGAAAAATTACTGTTCACTTGAGGTGTGGGAAACCTCTGTAAGGTGGTGGAGAAGAAGTGGCATCTTCTTTATTGTATTCTTTTCTATATAAAGTGTTAATACAATTTGTGTATTGTCTCTCATATCATGTGTTATTCTGAATTCTAGTTACTTGGTGAATCTGGTTAATTTCCGCATATTAAGTTGCTTGGTTTGGTAATCAATTGTGTGCTTCCGGTTTATCTCCCAACACGTGGTATCAGAGCTAAGGTTGCAGGAAGCAGGTTTTGTGTTTGGTTACAGGGCACTCTCAGGGGTTTCTGATTGAGTGGGAGTAGAGCAATAGCAGATCAAAGTAAGCTAAGAATGGAGGAGTTGAAAAGCATAGATGGTTACTCACAGTCCTATGGAAAGAAAGAGCAGGTAAAAGATTATTGTTGGTTGGTAGCAGATCAGCATGAAGGAACTGAAGAAGCAGATGTTGCAGGTGTTATTGCACAAGATGTTCTTGGAGGTTTCTTGGATAAATTTGAATCTTGGATAAAAGATTCGGTTGCCTCTTTCCATGCAGTTCCAGGTAGAGGAGCTGGTAAGCCTTGCCAAAGAATTGGCAAAGGGGAAGTGAAGCTGAAATTGCAAGTGGCCAACACACAGGTGTTGATGAAGGTCATGCAGGTCCCAGGTTTGGAGATATGGCTAATTTCTTCAGAAAGATTGGGTGATGAGAGATGCACAAGAACTCTCACAGCGGATGCACTTGAATTAGCTGGTGGTAAGAAAATAGGTACCCTTTATCTACTTGTTTATATTACTGATTCTTCTTCTGTTGCAGAGACGTGGCTTCGTAGGATTGGTCACATGAGAAGGAAGGAGATGCATGTTCTTAAGCGAAAGACAGATATATTTGACAGGCTTAAGAACTAGAAAGCCTTGGTGTTCTTGGAGGAGATGGCGGACAGAACCCAGTGGATGTGGCTGGATACTTCTGAGCAGCGCAGTTTGGACATGGGTTTTGATTCAAAGAAGCTTGCGGGTAAAAAGTCATCACTCACAGGCGAACACAGGTACCGATGTCGGTCAAGAGGAACCGACGTCGAACAGACAGGTGCCAATGTCGGTCATGTGCAGACCGAAGCTGGTGATGTCGGGCAGGGAAAGACCGACGTCGGTCATGAGGACCGACGTCGGTAGTAGGTAAGACCGATGTCGATCAGGAGGACCGACGTCGGCAGCAAGGACACCGCAGGGTCAGTAGTCAGGGACAGACGCATGGAACTGATGTCGGTCGGATGCAAACTGTGGGGTGACCGAGGTCGGTCACTGTAACGGATTTTGGGTGGACAGCACGCTGTCAAGGAGTCTCAAACACCCATATGGAGGACTGAAGACGTAAGTAGGCCCTCAAATTCATTGTTCCTCTTCTTTATACATGTTGCTGATTGTAGAGCAGGAAGGATCCAGGAAACAGGTGTGAGCTTGGCATGGATGAGGATGTGATTCCTTGGAGGAGAACCAAACAAGTGTTTTTTGGTAGGGTTACCAACTGGTATGAAAGCACAGAGACGAATGGATACCTTAGTAGAAGAATAGAGAGAACAGATACGTGAGACGGAAGATCAGGTATATGGTCTTGAGGAGCTGCAGGACAGTGGTACAGGTTTTGACAGGTGGAGGACGAAGCATGGCTTCAGTCAATGTCAGGGTAACTACTGTGGTGTGACTTACCAGGGGGATGGTGATTGCAACATCATTCTATTGCTGTATGTGGATGGTACGCTAGCTAGCTGGTTTTGTACATACAGGTTTTTTGCTGAGCTAAGGGTAAGATTAGTTTAGTGGCATGTCATGAGGAGTTTGGAGCAGCGGAATTCTTTGACATGGGAGGCATGGAGATCACAGGTTGATTTTGTCTCGAGTGGGAGCTGATGTGAATCAGGGGTTGGCGAGGTTCAGGTTGCAGAGTCGGAGCACACTAAGGGCTGGACAGGTACAGTGTCTGAAATCACATGAGGTCTGGTATAGACCTGAGTATTCCCATGCAGTGGGAGCTGTCAGAGAGTTAGGAGCCAATTCAGGGAAGTGGGTTCTCAGGTACTTGAGAGGGACCGGCAGCAGGGATTCATGCTATGCAGGGTCAGGACTTCACTACATGTGTTTGTAGGTTCGGATGTGGCAGGGTACTCGGATGACAGGTGGTACATCACAAGTTGTGTGGTGGGTTGTCTTCAGGGTTGATCTTGAAGAGGGATACAAACCAGGAAACAGATTAGATGGGGTACAGGTACAGGTATAGTGCAGTTGTTTATCTCCAAGTGGGAGATTGTTAGGTTGTGGAGCTAAAAGCTTCACTGATGCAGACATGGAGGAGGTTACAGGAGAGTTGCAGAAGTGTCACGGAGACTGGCGTTTGGTCTGGCCAACTGACGTCGGCAGTATTAGACAAGGAAGCAACCGATGTCGGTCATGGATCGGTCGGCGTCGGTGACCCCCACGTGGACAGGGACCGACGTCGGTTGCCTGTGTGGTTCAGACTGCGGATGTTACAGGCAGTTAGCTAACGAACCAAGTGTTTGCATGAAGAGAGCTATTTTTAGACTGAGAGCTGCAGATCTAATTATTGTAATTAGATGTCTAATTATTGTTTGGATGAGATCTATATAATAGACTCATGGTTGTATTGGAAAATTGTTCTAGTTTGAGTTGAGCAGAGTTTGCTCCTTCTGTGTGTGAAGTGAGTAAGGGTGTTCCTCCTAGTTCCCTATCAGTGCCAAGCTTGGTACTGGTTGGAGAATCATAAGGACTTGGTGAGGCAAGGACAAGGGTTCTTCAGGGTGTAGAGTGATCTACATGGTAAGTAAGATCATTGATCTGCAGGTGTATGTGTGTGCAAGGTCAAGGTTCACAGGGGAGTAGAACCGTGTTTGATTTGCAGGTGTGCAGGATCATATAGACAGCAACACAACAAGGAGCAGTATCAGGCAGGATCTACTTGGAGTACAGGTGTGTACTCGGATAGAGCAAAGAGGAAGGCAAGGGAGTTCCTTCCATAAGTATGGTCTGTTGAAGTGCAGGTTATTGCAGGTTCATGGGAGATCTACTTGAAGTATGTGGAGTACTTGTTTGAGTGTGTGGAGCACTTGTGGTGTGCGTGGAGCACGGGAGGTGAACACCAACTCTGTATTTGAGTTGGGTGTTGGGACCTGAGAGGGAGAGCTTTGGGGAGAAGAATTACTGTTCACTTGAGGTGTGGGAAACCTCTGTAAGGTGGTGGAGAAGAAGTGGCATCTTCTTTATTGTATTCTTTTCTGTATAAAGTGTTAATACAATTTGTGTATTGTCTCTCATATCATGTGTTATTCTGAATTCTAGTTACTTGGTGAATCTGGTTAATTTCCGCATATTAAGTTGCTTGGTTTGGTAATCAATTGTGTGCTTCCGGTTTATCTCCCAACAAATCATAGATGTTTTACCTAGTTATACTTAACTAATTTTTTTAATAAGTAGTGTTTTGGAATCTAGACTTCAAATGCTACAATTCATTTTCTTATACCATCTTCAAATTTTGAATGTAGCCATCTTAAATTATCTATAGAAGTTGAGATTTTTAAAATTTTAGTAAAATCATGTCCATGATTAGACCATTTTTTATCCCCCAAATTTGTGTACTTACCCCAATAGCAAAAACTTTTTACTATATGTGACTAGCTTCTCACACTATTTGGTGATAATAAATGAGAGATTGGGAACTAGTTTTGGTATGTGGTATCTCTTATCCCCAAAATCTATGAAAACATCTCTAGGATTTCCCTCATAGACTACATGTCTATGGTAAAGCTATGGATGTCCAAGTAAAACATCATATGCATCTAATGGATCAAAATTGCAAAGGATTATATCTTGAAAATGTTTGATGTTATACATGAGATGAAGCTATTGAGTGAGACATTTCTTAGATCCTTTATTGAACCATCTAATGGAGTATGGTTGTGAGTCTTCAATGGAAAATTTAGTTTATAAACTACTTTAAGATAAATCATGTTCTTATGACTTCCATTGTCAATAATGAAGCTTATTAGTTGAGCATTGATACACATTTGATAATGGAACAATCTTTCTTCTTCCTTTGTTTCCATAGTGGTAGTAGAGATGTTTGTGGTACCCACCATGGCACTAGGTTTAGATTCCATGACTTTATTACCCTTGTCCAATGTTGCAAAGCTTGTACATACCGCTTCAAATTTTACAAATACAATCTTCCTACCATGACACTCATTGGAATGACTAATGGAGTTGTGAATTGAACAATAGTTTCTAGTCTTCGATTACTTGTTTTGATCATTTGAAGGTTGTTGCTTCATTTGCGAAGAATTCTTAGAGCCATTTCATGGTTTGGATTTTTTATTATAAGGATTACATTGTTTCTTGGTATAAGAATTAGAATATTTTGTCTTAGTCTTTGACTTGGCCATTGATTTAAACTTTAAATAAAATATATAGGCTTATTTATTTGAAGAGATCTATATCAAATTCATATTTGACTAGATATACAGCCTCAAGCCTGACGTATAATTCAAAAAAAAGTTTTGATTTGAATATTGAACACCGATTTTGGACACAAAATTATGAAAAGTATTTTTGTATCCCTGCATAGATTAATCCTTGCCTTGGAGAAACTAAAAGAAATTGATGTATAGGTCATCATATTTTCCAATAGGGAAATATATTAATTCGAGTGATTCTACAAAACCATTCCATATGTCTAAAAATGTGTCTAAATAATATTCATCTTCATGATTCCCCTGTGAAGTACAGTAGTTTTCCTACCATTTATTTATTTATTGATAAAGAAATCTTAGAAGAGTGGATGTAATCTTTTCTCAGTCAAATAATTGTTTAATTTCATAATATGAAAAGATTAATTTAAGCCACTTATCTAAGGAATCTCCACATCTTTTTCATTCAAAATTAGGGATGTCTAGATTGATTTGTACCTTATATGACATGTGACCACCAAATAATCAATATGATTGGGAGGTAGTGGAAGGAGTCTCCTTCTTGAGAAGTAAAAATAATTAATCACAATACATTATCATTCAAGTGCATGAAATCATTCCAAATATCCCTATTATCTTTAAATTGCATCCTCTATCAACTTATAGAATATTTTTTAAGTTTATTTCATCAAATATTTTTCTCCCATCTAAGGATGTGAAGGAAGGTATGATGAATGGTCACGAGTCGTGAGCCATAAATTTCTATATTCATACCTCATATGAGTGGTCACATAAAAATATATGAATTTGATAAAACACCATGATACCACTCTAAAATTATATGAAGTCTGTGTGCTCTTTACCATTGATTTGAGGCCCAGGAAGAAACCTAGTGGAAAACCTCCTTAAACAAATTTAAGAGGGTTATATACTGAAGTGAATTATGAATGTTATTTATGAAATTGAAATGTTTAAATGAAAAAATAAATCAAATAAGATAATT
This sequence comes from Torreya grandis, assembly GCA_037957365.1. Lineage (NCBI taxonomy): Eukaryota > Viridiplantae > Streptophyta > Pinopsida > Cupressales > Taxaceae > Torreya > Torreya grandis. The sequence continues at coordinate 1,117,449 of JARHVA010001845.1, forward strand.
CAAAACCATGTGGAACTATAATAGCAAAGTTGTATTATTCCAAGATCTATACAATATCTAAGAGATCATATGTTTGGTGTCTATGTAATATATAACACAATTATTCTATGTACTTAACATCCCTAATTATAGAGAATGGAAGTGTAAATTAATATTGAACTCTTATAAGATTTTATAGAAACTAATTCATAACTAATGATCATAATGACATCATCAACTATCATTACAGACAAACTATGTGATATGGTATTGACACTAAAGGAGTTGTGTGATAAAGCTAAAGAAAATTTAGATATTTCCAACTAGCATATAAGTTCTGCCCTCACTACATAAGATGCTAAAATGAGCATGAAGCTAGTTGATAAACTACGATGAATTGTAGTAAGATCTAGTGACCCAAATACTCCCAAATCACTAATAAATAAGACAACATTAACATGAAATCATATATACATCATTTAAATATTTTATATGAGCATGAAATTGATAACACCATTAGAATGTGTTATACATAATTTTCACACCCTCAATTTTTTTGAAATAATATGTTATTATTCATATTCTATCATTATGATGACCTAGTCTTAAAATTTAAAACTGCAATCGAGGACCCTAAGTCAATTAGTGTTATTTATGAAAATTCATGATTTCAATTTAATAATTTGATAATTATTGTATTTATGCATTCATATTTGCATTATAGTGGTTTTGAAAAGCATTTGTGGATCAATGAAAAAATTGGCATATATATATATATATATATATATATATATATATATATATATATATATATGTATGTATATATATATATATATATATATATGTATGTATATATATGTATATATATATATATATATATATATATATATATATGTATGTATATGTATGTATATGTATGTATATATATATATATATATATATATATATAATCAAATGAATATTATAGTTTTAGTTGTGGATGAATCGACAATTAGATTTTAACATGTTGCAAGTTAACTTTTCAGTCTAAAAATATACAAAGTATTGATTATCATAATGTTGATTTAAAATATGTTTAAAATATTCAAATGGGTCAAATATTAAATAATCTAAATGTAAATATTTGAATATATTGATGGTTTTAAAGGTGTCATGGTAATTTGGTCACATTATTATGTGTCATACATGAACTTTGATAAGGTTGAGATTATAAGGTTTATTTATAACCTAAGATAATTCCAAAGGGGTTATAAATTTAATTTTACATACTTCATGATATAAAAGGATCCTAAAATTCTAAGTGATTAATTCTAAGATCTCATTTGACTAATATTAGTAATTCAAACATTATCTAGCTAAGTTCTCAAGTAATATAAATAGATTACTCTAAGGCCTAATGTTCCCAAGACTTGTTATTTCAAAGGTCCTAACCTAATCCTTTCATCCTAAATTTTTAAAATATTTCAATCTATCAGATCATGATATATTCGAAGGCATTTCATATGGTTTATTTAGAGGCATGAAGATTTATAAGGTAAATGATTTATTTGGAGGGTTAATTAAATTAACCTAAACTATGTTTATCTTAGAAACATAGACTAATGTGATTGATAAGTTCATGTCAAAGTGAGTTGGTTTTTCATGGCCCCAGTTGGCAAGTGAATTAATAAAGAGGCATATTCAAGAGATTTTAAGATATGCTAAAATCTTTGGTGGTTTAAAAAGTTAATGTGAGGCGTACATGCCCCGAATGGTTGATTTTAGAAAAGAGTTTAGTAGGGAATTTGGTTAGTGCTAAGTTTGATTATTTCACTAACTCAATTGGTGGAGATATTAAGTACATCCTTGAGTTTGATGAACCAATGATAATTAGACACTTGAGCAAGGTAGTTATGATAGGGGCTGGAAAATACAAATAGGTTGGTTTTCTTTGTTTTCAGTCATTTTTGAAAGCTTTCTTGCAAAAAAAAGACTCTATCAGTTTGGGATCTCGAGTGGATTTCAAGTTATTTTGAGTTGCAGAGAAATATTAAGAGCAAAAGATGAACTTTTAGGTATGTCATAAATAATTTCAATGATTTTTGGAAATTACTCAGTTGATATTTTGAACAAATTTTTTATTACATAAAAAGAAATTTGTTTCAATCTCACGTTAATATTATTTGTGAAAGTTATTGGTTTGAACCTGTGCATGAATATTTTGAAGTGTGATTGATATTGTAGTCTTGAATATCTTTCTCATGCATGAGTATTGGCAAAGAATAGTTCAGGGTTTTGAAAAGGTTGAAATATTTTTGTTCTGGGTTTTGTTCGAGTATTAGAAATAAATGAACAATTATTTTTTGGTTCCAAATATGAGTTCAAAAAATATATTTTAAGGCATGCAAAGGTTTTATTCTCAAACTTCGTCATCTAAATACTTTATAGTGACACATAAATCTATATTGTGGAGCCTTATTGAAAATATTATTAGATGGATTTTGCATGAAATGCTTGTTGGTTTTTGGTCTGTCGTGAAAGTTTGGTTTGAAAATATTTTCTATTGAATGGTTTCTATAGAAAATTCTTTTCAAAATAATGCAGAAAAGAATTAAATATGTTTTATAAGTTCAAAATGATGTTCAAAAAGTGAAACACTGATAAAATTTTGATACAGTTTATTTTGATATGGGTTTCATGTTGAATTTTTTTGAGACAATACGATGATAATGTTTTAGCAATACATATTAAGATTGATTTTCAGTTTGAAGTGATGACTTTGGGAAAGTAGGTTATTATTTGTGTTGAATATCTATGTATTTTTATTTAACAATGATACACAATTAAAAAAAATTAAGAAATATGGCATAATATATGGAATAAAATTATGAAGAATTTAATTTTATTCAACCATTATAATTTTTTTGATTATTCAAGATGTTGAATCATGATAGTAAATGGGAGTTTTACAATGGGTTTCATTTGATTTTAAAAATTGATTGAATTACTTTTTGTTGTATAAAATTTGCAAAATGATCACTTACAATTTTTTTTACGATGTTAAATTTGACAATCAAATGACAGTCACCAAAACCCAAAAATTATGTAGTTTGACAGTCATTTGAACATTAAATTTAAGCTGGCTAGAAAACATAGTAAAATGAATATTTTTAATAAAGTAAAAGTTGTTTCATGGAGAGTTTGGGTTCATATTTCACGTGATATAGTAGAAATACTTTTATTATCAATGTATTTCATAAAAATAATTATTTTCAGAAGCATGGTGTTGCACATGGAATAAAGAGTAGTGAAACATCTTTGAAGATTTGATAAATTATTTGGTAGTATATTTATTGTATACACAATATATATGTGCTATTGAGTAAATTAAATTGAAACATATAATTAATGTAAAGATGAATTTTATTCAATATGATAAGCTACTTGATATTTTATTGATTAATTAATATTTTAAATATTTCTAGTTAGCTAAAAAAGGGTCCCCATCCATTAGAAATATCTGGTCTAAATTCAAACATTTGATCTCTTAAGACTTTTTAAAAGTCTTAAATAAATTTAATTTGTAACCACCAAATTAATTAACTTTTAAAGTTAATTAATAAAGTTGACAAATAACTAACTAAAGTTAGTTATAAATTTTTTCAACCAACTTTGGAGATTTAAAAGGAGATCAAAGATTCATTTAAAGGAGGAATAATACAGGTACTGAAGACTTATATATTTATAAATTCAATAATTTCTCTATCTTTTTATGTAATTTTTTTGAGATAACATAACTTTTATAGATAGATTAATGGTACTTTATCTGACGATTGAATATACTACTTAGACAATGTAGATATATTCGATTTTATATTGTTATTTATAACTGATTATCTGAAGATTATCAAGTTTAATATCTTTTGATGATTACATTTTGCAGTTCTATGTTTAAAATTTAAATATTCAACTCAAATAATGATGAAAACAACACTTTTTATGACAAAGTATTGATCTAATTGATTGTAAAAGTTATTTTTTGAAGATACTTGTATGAAAGATGTTGATTTTCTTAATAAAATCTTTCTTGCTAAGATAACTCTCCTTTGAGACTCGTACAATTTTTATTTTATATTATATTTGAATTTTTTTTCTATTATTTATTTTCATTTTCTGCTTTTTAAGTTAAGTCTTCTAGATTAGTTTTCTTTATTTCTTTAGATTAGACTTAGTTAGATTTCAGATTAATTTGCTACAGAGTTATTCTAGACTTAGATTGTTTTATTTTATTAGACTTAGTTTAATTAGATTAGTTGGTTTATGTATCATATTATTTATTGGTTTTCCTTTCTTAGATTAGTTTTTATTTTGTTGAGTTATATTGATCTTTTATATTTTATATTTATTATCTTTGATGATCATTTATGAGAACGGACATAAAATATACTTTTCAACAATCTAATTTTTTGTCCTTCAAAAGATCATCTAATTCATAGATTTTAATTTGTTGGATAGGTTAGATGATAATTTATAACAAATTTGAGATTGAATTATATGATATTAAAGGAATGATTAGCTTTTTAGATCAAAACATTGTTTATGATTAATCTTCTTGACAAAGTTGATTTTTGTATTATGTTTGATTGATTTAGTGAATGTTTGTACATTTGATTTAAATTTATTATTGAACATATTAAATCTATAGAACTTGCATACCTTAAAATTAATTTTCAGTTATTATTAAGTCCCTTATGATTAAACTTCTATGATTCCATCTTGATCTTCACAATAGACGAATGGATTCATTGACATGATATTTTTCATCGTCAATAAATTTGATGACTTTTCTTGACACTTTAAATCAAGTGACTTTATTTATTCATTCATGTTTTCAATGATTCATATTACCATAACAAGTTGTCAATTTTCAATTTATAGTTATCATAACCAGTTGCCTAAATTTTGATTTTAATTTAGTGACTGTTTCTTGCTCAGTTATGAAAACTTCAAAAGAGCTCACTCAAGAGTGGCTTTACATCAAAATCTTAATTGAAAATCAAGTAGATCAACATCTAATATCTTGGTTCATGCTTTATGTGAAAGAAAAAGAGTTTATAGGAGAATATTTATTGTATTTTTTTCAAAATTAAATGAAATTCCTATTTCTTTTCGATCAAGTGGTGATATTTTCTTTCTTTGTTGGAAGAATAACTTACTTGAAAATTATATTCAGATTATTTATAAAACTGGTATTGTTAATTTTAGCTTAGCTTTGCAACTTGATCGCATTTAAAGATAAAATCAAGATTTCTATAATCTTTGCTTACTCAATCATGATATGTTCAAATACAAAATATTCTCTACATTAATGTTATAGTTTGAACATGAATTGTTCAAAAAAAAATTTATATTTTTTATTTATGATTAAATCATGACATGGTTTACTAATAATATCTCTCAAGAATTAGATTACAGTTCAAATACTTCATCAAAATATTTTGATCTAGATTTTTCATCAAAATTAGAATTGGAGCAATTTAATTTATTTTATCAATCTGATCAATCATTTGATAACTTATTTTCTCTTAATTCTAATTTTTTTTCTAGTGATAACTCTTTGTAAAATAAAATTACTCATGATTTTCTTCCAGATATATTTAATAAAGAAGATAATGATATTTTGAAAAATTTTGAATTATAATTTTTTGACTTTGATATGGATATTTTTTTGAATTTGACTCTAATTACTTTTCAAACAGAAATTATTCATCTACTCACGATTTTATTACTGTCTAAACAATATCAAATCTAATTCAAATATTTTTTAGAATTGTACTATCATTTTTATGCAAAAGATCATTTTGATAACACAAATTTTAATTTATTTGATGTTGGATTAAGTGTTATAACAATAGAAAAATATGTTTGTGATGTTATAGACACTAAGATGAACAATCAATTGACTAAAATTGAGTATAAAAGGTTTGATTTTCTAAATTATTTAGATCTTAATATGAAATTAACAAGTGAGTATGATATTTTTTATAAGGTTTCTTCTACAAAATTTAAATCAGAAGATTTATTTAATAACATTGACTATGAATGTTTTAAATTTTATGACCCTTTAGAGTTTAAAACAAAAATTCTACTAAATATGTTAAAAAAGAAGAGATTCAAAATTATTTAGAGATACATGAACAAACAATTTTACTTATTAATTAACATTTTATTTATTCTAACGTTAAAATATTCATCTCACTCTAAATCAGATAAATAATATTTTATAAACAATACAAAACTACAAAATGGTAAAAAACATGCATAATCAAGATTTAATTCTATTTATTCAAGGTTATTTAATGTTTTTATCATGTTATTTTACTACTTTTAAATCATATAGCTTGACTTATCATGAATATTTGCATGCTCAAAATAATGCCTTACATTATATTAGAGGAGAGCTCTTATCATTTATTCTTACACCTTCTTCATTTATTAAGTTTTATTTTTTTGCCTTTGTTAGTTTTCAGTTATGGTGTATCTTTCATTTTGTCCTAAAATTGATGATTTTTGATGTCGGTTAATGATTTATTTCTTTTTAGTTTACAAATATTTTGTCAATTTTGGCTTGATGTTTTACTCTTCTTTTTCTTTTTTGAGTTTGTGTTCTTTTATTTTCTTGTTTGTTTATTTTCCAATTGTTATTTGACTTTACTCTTGAAAAGATCAACAAGTGTTCCAAGTAGATGAAGTTTTCATGTTATGAGGGAGAGTGCAAAGATTCTATGAATTTGTTTTAAGTATCAATTATTTTTTGATATTATCTTTTATTAATTCATTTTTCTTTATATATGGATAATATATGTTGAGTTGTATTAAGTTGTTAAAGTATTATCTAATTTTCATTTTTTTTACTTAAGGCACTTATGTTAGATTCTGCATTCAACCCAAACTTTTCTATTATATTATTCTCTTTTTTATGTTATGCTAGCTAAACATCTCATCCTTTGTTGAAATATATTAAAAGGTGTTTATGAATAGTTGCTTGATAAATGATTTACCTGGATCACACTCTCAAGATAATATTCTTATGATAAACAATTTAATTGCTACCCAATTTTATATTTAAAAATGGTTAACAAAGTCATTAGTGTTATACCTAATTTTCACACCCCTAATTTTTTTTGAAATAATATGCTATTATTTATACTCTTCTATAGTGACGACCTAGTTATAAAATTTAAAACTGCAATCGGGGACCCTATCTCAATTATTTTTATTTATGAATATTCATAATTTCAATTTAATAATTTGATAATTATCATATTTATGAATTCATGTTTACATTATAGTGTTTTTGAAAAGCATTTTTAGATCAATGAATAAAATTGGTGTGCACGCACGCGCACGTGCGCGCGCGCGCACACACACACACACAAGATCAAATGAATGTTATAGTTTCAGTTACGAATAAATTGATAGTCAGATTTTAACATGTTGCACGTTAATTTTTTAGTTTAAAAATACATAGAGTATTTATTATCATAATGTTGATTTTCAAGATGTTTAAAATATTCAAATGGATCAAATATTAAATAATTCAAATGCAAATATTTGACTATATTGATAGTTTTAAAGGTGTCATGATAATTTGGTCACATTATTATGTGCCATACATGAGCTTTGATAAGGTTGAGATTATAAAGTTTATTTATAAACTAAGATAATTCCAAAGGGGTTATAAATTTAATTCTACATACTTCATAATATAAAGGGATATTAAAATTCTAAGACCTCATTTGGAAAATATTACTAATTCAAACATTATTTAAGTTCTCAAGTAATATAAATATATTACTTCAAGGTCTAATGTTCCCAAGACTTGTTATTTCAAAGGTCCTAACCTAAGCCTTTTATCCTAAGTTTTTGAAATGTTTCAATCTATCAGATCATGGTATCTTCAAAGGCATTTTATATGGTTTATTTAGATGTATGAATATTTATAAGGTAAATTGTTTTTTTGGAGGGTTAATTAAATTAACCTAAGCTATGTTGATCTTAGAAACACATAGACTAATGTGATTGGCAAGTTCATGGCAAAGTGAGTTGGATGTTCGTGGCACTAGTTGGCAAGTGAACTAATGAAAAGGCATATTCAAGAGATTTTGAGATATGCTAAGATATTTGGTAGTTTAAAAAGTTAATGAGAGGCATACATACCTTGAATGGAAGATTTAGTAAAGAGTTTAGTAGGCAAGTTAGTTAGTGCTAAGTTTGATTGTTTCACTAACTTAGTGGAATTACTAAGTACGTCTTCAAGTTTGACGAGCTAATGAGAATTAGACACTCGAGAAAGGTAATTATGATAGGGGTTGGAAAATACAAATAGGTTGGTTGTCTTTATTTTCAATCAGTTTTGAAAAAACTTGTGGAAAGGAAATTCTGTCAATTTGAAATCTCGAATGGATTTCCAGTTATTTTGAGTTGTAGAGAAATATTAAGATCAAAAGAACTTTCAGGTATGTCATAAATGATTTCAATGAGTTTTGGAAATCACTCAGTTGATATTTTGAACAAATTTTTTGTTACATGAAAAGAAAATTGTTTCGGTCTACATGTTAATAAGATTTGAGGAGGTTATTGGTTTGAACCTGTGTATGAATATTTTGAAGCGTGAATGATATTTTAGTCTTCAATATCTTTATCATGAATGAGTATTAGCAAATAATAGTTTAGGGTTTTGCAAATGTTGAAATATATCTATTCTGAGTTTTGTTTGAGCATTAGAAATAAACAAACAATTATTTCTTGGTTCTAAATATGAGTTTAGAAGATATATTTTAAGGCATGCAAAGGTTTTATGCTCAAAATTTATCATATGAATACTTTATAGTGATGCATCAGTTTATATTGTGGAGCCTTATTGTAAATATTATGAGATGGTTTTTGCACATAAAGCTTGTTGGTTTTTGGTCTACCATGAAAGTTTGGTTTGAAAATATTTTCTGTTAAAGGGTTTTTGTAAAAAATTCTTTTGAAAATAATGCAAGCAAGAATTAAATAAGCTATATAAGTTCAAAATGATGTTCAGAAAGTGAAACACTGATAAAATTTTGATAGAGTATATTTTGATTTGGGTTTCATGTTGAATTTTTTTGGGATAGTATGATTATAATATTTTAGCAAGCCATATTAAGATTGATTTTTAGTTTGAAATGATGACTTTGAGAAAGTAGGTTATTATTTTTGTTGAAGATATGTGCATTTTTATTTAACAATGATACACAGTGAAAACAAAATTCAAAAAAATATGACAAAATATGTGGAATAAAATTATGAAGAATTTAATTTTATTTAACCATTATAAATTTTTTGGTTACTCAAGATGTTGAATCATTATAGTAAATGTGAGTTTTACAATAATTTTCATTTGATTTTAAAAATTGATTGAATTACTTTCTATTGTACAAAATTTGTAAAAGATCACTTACTGAAATTTTTATGATGTTAAATTTGATGATTAAATGACCATCACCACAAACCTGAAATTATGCAGTTTGATGATCATTTGAATGTCAAATTTAAGATGACTAAAAAATATAGTAAAATAGTTATTTTATGGAGATTTTGAGTTCATCTTTCATGTGATATAGTCAAAATATTTTATTATCAAGGTATTTCACAAAAATAATTATTTTTGAAAGCATGGTGTTGCACATGAAATAAAAAGCAGTGAAACAAGTCTTTGAAGATTTGATAAATTGTTTGACAGTATATGTGTGTGTGTGTATTTTATTGAGTAAATTAATATGCAAAATAAAATAGATGTAAAGATAAATTTTATTTAATATGATATGCTACTTGATTATTTATTGATTAATTGATATTATATATATTCTTAGTTGGTTAAAAAAGGGTCTCCATCCATTCAAAATACCTGGTCTAAATTCAAACATTTTATCTCTTAAAACTTTTTAAAATCTTAAATAATTTTAATTTATAACCATCAAATTAATTAAATTTTAAAGGTAATTAATAAAGTTGACAAATAACTAATTAAAGTTAGTTATAACTTTTTTTCAACCACTTTTGGAGGTTTAAAAAGAGATCAAGGATTCATTTGAAGGAGGAACAACATAGGTACTAAAGACTTGTACATTTGTAAAGTCAATCATTTATCTCTCTTTTTTTACACAATTTTTTTTGAGATATTATAACTTTTCTAGATAGATCAATGGTACTTTCTCTGATGATTGAGTATACTATTTAGATAATGCAGGGATACACAGTTTCATATTATCATTTAAAATTGATTATATGAAGATTATCAAATTTAATATCTTTTGATGATTACAGATTGCAGTCCTATGTATAAAATTTAAATATTCAACTCGAATAATAATAAATAAATCATTTTTTTTTGCAACAGATTATTGATATAATTGATTATAAAATTTATCTTTTGAAGATATTTTGTATGAAAGATATTGATTTTCTCAATAAAATTTATCTTTCCTACTAAGACAACTCTCCTTTGAGACTCACAAATTTTTTATTTTATATTGTATTTGACTTTTTTTTTCTATTATTATTTTTTTTTTCTAATTTTTAAGTTAAGTCTTCTAGATTAATTTTCTTTCTTTCTTTAGATTAGACTTAGTTAGATTTTAGATTAGTTTGTTATAGAGTTAGTCTAGACTTAGATTATTTTATTTTATTAGACTTAGTTTAATTAAATTAGTTAGTTTATGTATTAGATTATTTCTTTATTTTCCTTTCTTAGTTTATTTATTGTCTTGTTGAGCTATATTATCTGGTTTGTTGAGTTATATTGATATTTTATGCTTTCTTGTTTATTATCTTTGATGATCATTTATGAGCACGAACATAAAATATATTTTTTAGCAATCTAATTTTCTATTCTTCAAGAGATTGACTAATTCATAGAATTTACTCTATTGGATAGGTCAGATAATAGTTTATAATAGATTTGAGATTGAATTATATGATATTAAAGGAATGATGAGCTTTTTGGATCAAAGTATTATTTATGAGTAATCTTCTTGGCATAGTTGATTTTCGTGTTATGTTTGATCAATTTAGTGAATGCTTATACACTTGATTTAGATTTATTATTAAATATATTAAATTTTTATAACTTTAAAAAATCATTTTTTCATATCTTAAGATTGATTTTCATCCATAGATCCCTTACGATTAAATTTGTACAATTCCATCTTGACCTTCATGATAGGCGAATAGATTGATTCATTGATGTGATATTTTTTATCATCAATAAATTTTATGAATCTAATGGAGACTTTAAATCAAGTGAATTTCTTTATTCATTCTTATTTTCAATGATTCATATTACCATAACTAGTCATTTTTTAGTTTATAGTTATCATACCTAGTTACCCAAGTTTTGATTCTAGTTTATGAAATGTTTCTTGCTTAGTTATAAAAAATTCAGATGATCTCACTCAAGAATGGATTTAAATCAAAAGCTTAATTTAAAATCAATTAGATCAATGTATAATAGCTTGGTTCACGCTTTATATGGAAGAAAGAGTCTATAGGAGAATATTTATTACATTTTCTTTCAAAATTAAATAAAATTCTTATTTTTTTTTCAATCAAGTGATGATATTTTCTTTCTTTGTTGAAATAATAACTTATTTGATAATTATATTTAGATTATTCAAAAAATTGGTATTGTTGTTAATAGCTCAGTTTTGAAATTTACTTATATTCGAAGACAAAATCAAGCTTTTTATAAGCTTTGCTCACTCAATCATGATATGTTCAAATGCAAATTATTCTCTACGTTAATGTTATAGTTTGAACATGATTTTTTCAAAGAATTATCTATATTTTTTGTTTATGATTAAATCATAACATGGTATACTAAAAATATCTCTCAGGAATTAGGTTACAGTTTAGATATTTCATTAGAATGTTCTGATTTAAATTTTTCATCAAAATCAAAATTAGAACAATTTAATTTGTTTTATCAATCCGATCAATCATTTGATAACTTATTTTATCTTAATTCTAACTTGTTTTTTAGTGATAAATTTTTGTAAAATAAAGTTACTCATAGTTTTCTTCCAAATATATCTAATAAAGAAGACAATGATATTTTAAAAAATCTTGAATTAAAAACTTTTGACTTTGATATGGATTTTTATTTGAATTTGACTCTGATTACTTTTTAAACAGAAATTATTCATCTACTTATGATTTTATTATTGTCTATAATAATATCAAATCTAATCCAAATCTTTCTAATATTTATCCTATCATTTTTGATTCAAAATATCAACTTGATAATAAAAATTCTAATTTTTTTGATGCTAGATTTAGTGATATAACAATAGAAAACTATCTATGATGTTGCAGACACTAAGATGAACAATCAATTGACTAAATTTGAGTATGAAAGGTTTGATTTTATAGATTATTCAGATCATAATATGAAAGTAACAAGTGAGTATGATATTTCTTATGAGGTTTCTTCTCCACAATTTAAATCAGAAGACTTATTTAATAGCATTGACTATGAATGTTTCAAATTTTATGACCCTTTAGAGTTTGAAATAATAGATTATACTAAATATGTTAAAACAAAAGAGATTCAAAATTGTTTAGAGATACCTGAATAGACAAATCTACTTATTGATCAAGATTTTATTTATTCTAACCTTAAAAATATTCATCTCACTTCAAATCAGATAGATAATCTTTTATATACAATCCAAAGTCAAAAAATAACTAAAAGCATGCATACTTAAGATTTAATTCTATTTATTCAAGGTTATTTAATGTGTTTATCATGTTGTCTTGTTGCTTTAAATCATATAGCTTGATTTATAATGAATATTTATATGTTGAAAATAATGCCTTACATTATATTGGAATAGAGATCTTATCGTTTATTCTTAGACCTCCTTCATTTATTAAGTTTTGTTTCTTTTCCTTTGTTAGTTTTTAGTTATGGTGTATTCTTCGTTTTATCCTGCAATGGATGATTTTTGATGTTGGTTAATGATTTTTTTTTTAGGTTATAAATATTTTATCAATTTTGGCTTGATATTTTGCTCTTGTTTTTTCATTTTGGGTTTGTGTTATTTTATTTTCTTATTTTTTGTTTGTTTTCTTATTGTTGTTTAATTTTACTCTTGAAAAGATCAACAAGTGTTCCAAGTGGATGAAGTTTTCATGTTATAAGGGAGAGTCCAAGGATTCTGTAAATCTATTGTATCAATTATTTTTTGATAGTATCTTTTATGAATTCAATTTTCTTTATATATGGATAATATATGCTGAGCTGTATCAAGTTGTTAAAGTATTACCTAATTTTTAAATTTTTTTGCTTAAAATATTTGTATTAAACTATGCATCCAGCTTGAACTTCCTTATTATATAATTCTTTTTCTTCATGCCATGCTAGTTGAACATCTCATCCCTTGTTGAAATATATTAAAAGAGGTTTGTGCATAGTTGTTTGAGAAATAATTTACTTGGATCACACTTTCAAGCTAATATTCTTATAATAGATAATTTAATTGCTACCTAATTTTATATCTGAAGATGGTTAGTAAGGTCACCAGTGTTATGCCTAATTTTTACACCTCTAATTTTTTTGAAATAATATGTTATTATTCATATTTTGCCATAGTGATGTCCTAGTCATAAAATTTAAAACTATAATTGGGGACTCTAAGTCAATTAATGTTATTTATGAATATTCATGATTTTAATTTAATAATTTGGTAATTATCATATTTATAAATTTATGTTTGCATTATAGTGGTTTCGAAAAGAATTGTGGATCAATGAATAAAATTGGTACACACATACATACATATGTGTGTTTTTGTGTGATCAAATAAATGTTACAATTTCTATTGCAGATGAATCGATAGTTAGATTTTAACATGTTGCAAGTTAACTTTTCAATCTAAAAATACATAGAGTATTGATTATCATAATATTGATTTCTAAGATGTTTAAAGTATTCAAATGGGTCAAATTTTAAATAATCTAAATGTAAATATTTGATTAAATTGGTGGTTTTAAAAGTGTCAGGATAATTTGGTCACATTATTATTTGTCATACATGAGCTTTGATAAGGTTGAGATTATAAGGTTTATTTATAACCTAAGATAATTCCTAAGGGGTTATAAATTTAATTTTACATAATGATATGAAGGGATCCTAAAATTCTAAGTGATTAATTCTAAGACCTCATTTAGCTAAGATTACCGATTCAAACATTATCTAGCTAAGTTCTCAAGTAATATAAATATAGTACTTCAAGGTCTAATATTCTCAAGACTTGTTATTTCAAAGGTCCTAACCTAAGACTTTTATCCTAAGTTTTTGAAATGTTTCAATCTATCGGATCATGGTATCTTTGAAGGCATTTTATATGGTTTATTTAGACACATGAAGATTTATAAGGTAAACGATTTGTTTGAAAGGTTAATTAAATTAACCTAAACTATGTTTATCTTAGAAACACATAGACTAATGTGATTGATAAGTTTATGGCCAAGTGAGTTGGTTGTTTGTGCCACCAGTTGGCAAGTGAGTTAATGAAGAGGCATATTTGAGAGATTTTAAGATATGCTAAGATCTTTGGTAGTTTAAAAAGTTAATGTGAGGTGTACATGCCTCAAATGGTGGATTTTAGTAAAGAGTTTAGTAAGCAATTTCGTTAATGCTAAGTTTGATTATTTCACTAACTTAATTGGTGGAATTACTAAGTACGTCCTTGATTTTGATGAAACAATGAGAATTAAACACTCGAGTAAGGTGGTTATGATGGGGGCTAGGAAATACAAATAGGTTGGTTTTTTTTGTTTTCAATCATTTTTGAAAGATTTTTTTTGCAAAAAAGAGACTGTCAGTTTGGGATCTCAAGTTATTTTAAGTTACAGAGAAATATTAAGAGCAAAAGAAGAGATTTCAAGTATGTCATAATGATTTCAATGAGTCTTAGAAATTACTCAGTTGATATTTTGAACAAATTTTTTATTACATGAAAAAAAATTATTTCAGTCTGCATGTTAATAAGATTTACGGGGGTTATTGGTTTGAACTTGTGCATGGATATTTTGAAGTGTGAATGATATTGTAGTCTTGAATATATTTTTAATGCATGAGTATTTACAAAGAATAGTTTAGGGTTTTGTAAAGGTTTTTTTTTTTTTTTTTTTGAGTTTGTTCGAGCATTAGAAATAAATGAACAATTATTTCTTGGTTCCAAATATGATTTCAAAAGATATATTTTAAGGCATGCAAAGGTTTTATTCTCAAAAAATTTCATCTAAATACTTTATAGTGACGCATCAGTTTATATTGTGGAGCCTTATTGTTGGATATATTGTCATTGATGTCAAAGGTCTAGCATTAATGGTGATAAAGGCCCCATTGCATTTAATATTGTTTGTAATAGATTTATCTTGGCTAATGTGAGTTAATATTTATTTAATATTAACAAATATATTTTTGGTTGCATATGAGACAAAAGAAGGGCCCATGGAGAAGTCAAAGAGCCACAAGGTAAAGACAAAAGAAGGATGGGACACATTTTCCCATGAAGAGTCATCTTGGGGAATTCCAAGAGTCACCAAGTGAAGACAAAAGAGGAAGGGCACAATTTATCATGAAGGGACACTTTGAAGAATATGAAAAGTCACCAAGATAAGGACAAAAGTGGGAAGGATATTTTTGGTCATGAAGAGTCACCACATGACTTTTCAAAGGCAAGAATATGAAGGGTCATACAAGTTTGGCACCATTTTCCATAAGGATTGAAGGGTCACAAAGGGGGAAGGCCAAAGGTCATTTGGAAAGATATAAATAAAGGCTTGAGAAGCCATTTGTAAAATGAGAGATAGAGGTTGATTTGATATTGTAATATCTAGCTTAGAAGAGCAATAGTGAGAGATGAATATGATTTGTATTTGTTATATCTAGCTTAGAAGAGCAAAGGTGAGAGAGAGGAAAGAGATGTATTGAACTATCATTTGTTGAGATAGCAACATTGAGAGATAGGTGTGTGGTATACATAAAGGGGTTGGTGCTCCTGTGGGTTGGTGCTCATGAATAGTAGCTGGGTTGGTGCTCGACTAAGGGGTGTGGTGCTCTTGTGGGTTGGTGCTCACGAATAGTAGCTAGGTTCGTGCTCAACAAAGGGGTATGGTGCTCCTGCAAGCTTGGCTTGTGAATATTGTTTGGATTGGTGCTCATTCATATACTTGAGATTGTTCTCCATGGTTTTTCTCACATTGGGTTTCCACGTTATATCTGGTGTCTCTCTCTATCTTGTGTGGTGTTTATTTTTTAAGTTTTATTGCATATCTTGAATGTTTGATTAAGTGGAATTTAGTTAAATGAAAGTTTTATAAGATATATGATATACTGATTCACCCCCCTCTCAGTATATACCGTGATTAACAATTGGTATCAGAGCAGGTTCCTTCAGAAAGGGTTTAACAGCTTGAAGGTAGATCAAAGAAAAGCATAAGATGGCCAAGTAACTAAAGAAGGAGAATCAAGAGTTAAAATCTGTGGTTGAGGCTCTTAAGGAAAAGGTGTGTATCTTGGATTCTAAGTTGGCTATATAAGTAAAAGAAAATAAGATATTTATTCAGGATCTTAAGAATCAGTTAGAGGTTGAAAGTTCAATTTTAACATCAAAAGAAGAAGAGTGTAATTAGTTAAAGGTTGAGTTAGGTTCTTTAAAGGATAATCATGAGAAGCTTATAATCAAATTTGAGAAAGATTATGAAATATTAGTCCAAGGAAAGAAGGATGTAGGTTTTGAAGGCAAATCAAAGAAGTCAATCAGACAGCCCAATGCTTTCAAGTTTTCAAATTCTTTTCATGGCCATTGTTTTGTTTGTCATCATTGTGGTCATAGGGAAAGAGACTGTATGAGGAGAAGCAATCAGTTAAAGGGAGATCTTAGTCACATTCAAGAAAAAGGTATGAGAAATATTGTTTGATTTTGTTGTCATAAGGTTGGCCATATTGCTAAATTATGTCCAAAACAAGTAAAGAGATCTTTAAAGTATGTCAAAGGTTACAGAGCCCCTAAAAGATATGAGAAGAGTCAAATTAAGGTTTGGAGACCTAAAATAGTAAAGGTTGATCAAGTTGAGTTTAAAAGTGAAAATGAATTACTTGCTATAGTAGATAAAAAATCAGATAGGAAGGATTGTGTAGAATCTCTTGTTACATTTGAGCATGAGCTTTGTCAAGATAAGATAGTTGCAAAAATTGAGAAGATGAAAAACATCATAAATGATAAGGTTAGTAGGTCAAAAAGGTTAGACATGCTTAAACGGATTCTAAAATAAAAACACAAGAAGATCAAAGAAGAAATAGAGGAGATGTGGGAATCTCCTGAGATTTGTTTCTAGGACCCTTTTGTGTGAGGTGTCTCTTCTAGGCTTCAAGGAGACACATTTAAGAAAAATTGAATCATGGTGAATGCTATTGGGTCTTGGCTATGTTACATGACAAGAAGGTGAGTTGACAGATTAATTTGTATATCTTTTGAGTGAATAGATTTTTGAAGAAAATTTTGCACCGGTGTTAAGGTTGAGGCTATTAGAATGATTCTTGCATATGCAATGTTTAAAAGTTTTAGTGTTTCAAATGATTATGGTCACAAGAAATTATAATGTTGAAAAAGAGCTAATAGTTTTAGAAAGAAGGAAAAGGATACTCATGCAGATTCATCAAGAAGAAGGATCAGAGTATCAAAGCTCCATTCATCAGGAAGAAGGTTCAGACATATTCATAGCAGAAGAAACAACTTGAAGATTTTATGTTGGTGCAAATAGCTTTGCATGTAAGAAATAAAGATCAGCCATGGTTCATTGATAGCGTATGTTTGAGGCATATGATAGGAGATAAGATTAAAGAAGATCAATGGTGGCATAGTGAAATTCAAAGATAAAACCACTGCCAGGATAGCCGAAAAAAGTATTTTAAGTTTGGATATTATTAGAACCAAAGCTAAGAATATTTTGTAAGCATAATCTTTTGAGTGTAAGTCAAATATGTGTTTAAGGATACACCTTAAAGTTTCATGTGAAAGGTTGTGAGATTAGAAGAAAATATTCAAATGAGTTGATTGCAAATTCTCAAAGGACAGGGAATGATTTATTAGATATCTTCTCAAAGGCACGATCAAAGGATACATTCAAAGATCTGCAAGAGGAATTGGGAGTAATTTCTATTACTTCCTGACATTGATGTTTAACATTAGTTGAGGGGGAGCTAAGTGTTAGCTCTAGGTAGGCCCTTTGCCATTAATGTCAAAGGGGGAGAATAATAGGTACAGGTGAAGAAATAGGTAAAAGTTGCTATAGTAAGGGGGAGTTATTATATGTTTTTAGATGACAAGATGTGCAGGTGATAGGATGTGGCAGTTTCAGAATTGAAGTTGCCATCAATGACAAAGGGGGAGATTGTTGGAAATATTGTCATTGATGTCAAAGGTCTAGCATTATTGGTGATAAAAGCCCCATTGCATTTAATATTTTTTGTAATAGATATATATATTGGCTAATGTGAGTTAATATTTATTTAATATTAACAAATATATTTTTGGTTGCATATGAGACAAAAGAAGGGCCCATGGAGAAGTCAAAGAGCCACGAGGTAAAGATAAAAGAAGGATGGGACACATTTTCCCATGAAGAGTCATCTTGGGGAATTTCAAGAGTCACCAAGTGAAGACAAAAGAGGAAGGGCACAATTTCTCATGAAGGGATACTTTGAGGAATACGAAAAGTCATCAAGATAAGGATAAAAGTGGGGAGGATGTTTTTGGTCATGAAGGGTCACCACATGAATTTTCAAAGGCAAGAATATGAAGGGTCATACAAGTTTGGCACCATTTTCCATGAGGATTGAAGGGTCACAAAGGGGGAAGGCCAAAGGTCATTTGGAAAGCTATAAATAAAGGCTTGAGAAGCCATTTGTAAAATGAGAGATAGAGGTTGATTTGATATTGTAATATCTAGCTTAGAAGAGCAATTATGAGAGATAAATATGATTTGTATTTGTTATATCTAGCTTAGAAGAGCAAAGGTGAGAGAGAGGAAAGAGATCTTGTATTGACCTATCATTTATTGAGATAGCAACATTGAGAGATAGGTGTGTGGTATACATAAAGGGGTTGGTGCTCCTGTGGATTGGTGCTCACGAATTGTTGCTGGGTTGGTGCTCGGCAAAGGGGTTGGTGCTCCTGTGGGTTGGTGCTCATGAATAGTAGCTGGGTTGGTGCTCGACTAAGGGGTGTGGTGCTCTTGTGGGTTGGTGCTCAAGAATAATAGCTAGGTTCGTGCTCAACAAAGGGGTATGGTTCTCCTGCAAGCTTGGCTTGTGAATATTGTTTGGATTGGTGCTCATTCATATACTTGAGATTGTTCTCCATGGTTTTTCCCACATTGGGTTTTCACGTTATATCTGGTGTCTCTCTCTATCTTGTGTGGTGTTTATTGTTTAAGTTTTATTGCATATCTTGAATGTTTGATTAAGTGGAATTTGGTTAAAGGAAAGTTTTATAAGATATATGATATACTAATTCACTCGCTCCCCCCCCCCCCCCCCCCCCTCTTAGCATATCTGGTGCTTAACACTTATTACAAGTAATATGAGATGGTTTTTGCATAGAATGCTTGTTGATTTTTGGTTTGTCATGAAAGTTTGGTTTGAAAATATTTTTTGTTGAAGGGTTTTTGTAGAAATTTATTTTAAAAATAATGCATGTAAGAATTAAATATATTGTATAAGTTCAAAATAATTTTCAAAAAGTGAAACAGTGATAAAATTTTGATAGAGTATCTTTTGATTTGGGTTTTTTTTTAAATTTTTTTTAGGATAGTATGATGATAATGTTTTAGCAAGCCATAATAAGATTGATTTTTAGCATAAAGTGATGACTTCAAGAAAGTAGGTTATTATTTGTGTTGAAGATATGTGCATTTTCATTTATCAATGATACACAATGAAAACAAAATTCAAATAAATATGACAGAATATGTGGAATAAAGTAATTAAGAATTTAATTTTATTCAACTATTATAATTTTTTGGTTATTCAAGATGTTGAATCAGGATGTTGAATCATAATAGTAAATGGAAGTTTTACAATGAGTTTCATTTGATTTCAAAAATTGATTGAATTACTTTCTATTGTACAAAATTTACAAAATGATCACCTACAAATTATTTTTCGATGTTAAATTTGACGGTCAAATGATCGTCACCACAAACCTGAAATTATGCAGTTTGATGGTCATTTGAACGTCAAATTTAAGATTGATAGAAAACATAGTAAAATGGTTATTTTCAGTAAAGTGAAAGTTGTTTCATGGAGAGTTTGGATTCATCTTTCACGTGATATAGTCGAAATACTTTTATTATCAAGGTATTTCACAAAAAAAATTATTTTCAGAGGCATGGTGTTGCACATGGAATAAAGAACAGTGAAACAAGTCTTTGGAGATTTGATAAATTATTTGAAAATAGATTTACTATATACACAATAAATATATGCTATTAAGTAAATTAAAATATAAAATAGAATTAACGTAAAGATGAATTTTATTTAATATGATATGCTACTTGATTATTTATTAATTAATTAATATTCTAAATATTCTTATTTGGCTAAAAAGGTGTCCCCACCTATTAGAAATACCTGGTATAAATTCAAACATTTGATCTCTTAAGACTTTTTAAAAATCTTAAATAATTTTAATTTGTAATCGCTAAATTAATTAAGTTTTAAAGTTAATTATTAAAGTTGATAAATAACTAACTAAAATTAGTTATAACTTTTTATTCAACCAAATTTGAAGGTTTAAAAGGATATCAATGATTAATTTGAAGGAGGAACAACACAAGTATTGAAGATTTATATATTTGTGAAGTTAATCATTTATCTCTCTTTTTTATGCAATTTCTCTAAGATAGCATGACTTTTGTAGATAGACCAATGGTACTTTCTCTAATGGTTGAGTATACTACTTAGATAATGTAGAAATATCTAATTTTATATTGTCATTTACAATTGATTATCTGAAGATTATCAAGTTTAATATCTTTTGATGATTGTAGCTTGCAATTATATGTGTAAAATTTGAATATTCAACTCGAATAATAATGAAAACATCATTTTTATGACAGATTATTAATCTAATTGATTGTAAAAGTTATTTTTTGAAGATATTTTATATGAAAGATATTGGTTTTCTCAATAAAATTTATTTTTCCTACTAAAATGACTCCCCTTTGAGACTCGTAAAATTTCTATTTTATATTTTATTTGACTTTTCTTTTCTATTGTTTATTTCTATTTTTTATTTTTTAAGTTAAGTCTTCTAGATTAGTTTTCTTTCATTTTTTTAGATTAGACTTAATTAGATTTCAGATTAATTTTTTATAGATTTAGCCTAGACTTAGATTGTTTTATTTTATTAGACTTAGTTTAATTAACTTAGCTGGTTTATGTATTAGATTAATTCTTTTTTTTCCTTTTTTAGTTTAGTTGTGTTGTTGAGTTATATTATCTGGTTGGTTGAGTTATATTGATCTTTTATGCTTTCTTGTTTATTATCTTTGATGATCATTTATGAGCACGATCATAAAATATACTTTTCAACAATCTAATTTTTTGTCCTTTACAAGATCATCTAGTTCATAGAATTTACTTTGTTGGATAGGTCAGATGATAATTTATAAAAAAAATTAGATTGAATTATATGATATTAAAGGAATTATTAGCTTCTTAGATGAATGCATTATTTATGAGTAATCTTCTTGACATAGTTGATTTTTGTGTTATGTTTGATCAATTTAGTGAATGTTTGTACACTTGATTTATATTTATTATTAAACATATTAAATCTTCATAACTTTAAAAGACCTCTTTTTCATGTCTTAGGACTGATTTTCATCCATAGGTCCCTTACGATAAATCTACAACGATTCCATCTTGACCTTCACGATAGATAAATGGGTTGATTCATTGGCATGGCATTTTTCACTGTTAACAAAATAGATTCTAGAACTCAATTTAAAACACTTTCTATTACATTTTATGACTATGAGATACCACAAGATGATTTAAATAATGGTTTTTTTATATAGAAAGTTTTTTTATTAAAATTATTTGATCACATGCAACATTATGATTGCCAACAGTTCTAAGAAAAATCTAATTACTATATCATTCTAATCTAATTGAGGCTAAAATGAGAAATCTTTACTTGGTATGACTATGATTCTTAATAATTGTGATGAAACTACATGTACACCCCTTCATGGTATTACTTTACCAAGTCAATCATAAGATCCTATTAGTTTGGTTTTGCGTAGTGTTAGATATTAGTTGATATAACATGTTTTTTGGACATTTGTGGCATGATTAAATGAAAGAAATACCTTTCACACTAAATAATTACCTCAATTTTGTGCATGATAAATGAGTACATATAAATCATGGAAAAAATTTAGTGGTACCTATCCTACATTAGAGGCCACATGTGCAGTCATCTAGAGAGCTTCTTGTAAAGCTAATTATATAACCTCATTTGTTATCTATCACAGTTTCATCACCTAATGTTATGGCTCATACAATATTTATATCTACAAAATCATCTCTTAGAGCTAATTTTTATACACTTTCACCTTTGATATATATAATACCTACATTTTCATGTTAAAATATTAGTTTACAATCTCTCATAATGTATTATATCCAAGCACTTGAGCTAACTATAGTTTCACCACAACATATTCCTAGGTTATTTTCACTAGATTGTAATAATTACTTGAGTTCACTATATTCAATTTTTATCTTATAATGATGATTCAATTATTACACATCTGGAAAATATTTTTTAAATACTTTAAGTGACACATCTGATTTCCCTAGTTTGGGATTACACTTTATAGATGAGATCATTATTTATTTATGCTAGCCTATATATTTAATAGATCATTATTATACTATAGTTTCTTACTATACATAGATTATTTATTCTATATGTCATGCCTTTCATGTGTCTTCCTCTTTGATTTGATTGTATGCCTTAAAGTTCTTCTAGATTTTACATTTATATTTTTATCTCCTATTTTTCTTGACATTATTCTAGCCACTTTGTTTTCATGGATTATTATGTTACACTAGCCTTAACCCTTGATTGTTTTTTCCATTCCAAATTCTTACATATATATCTTGATGATGAAAACATTTATATCAATACCTTCCATCCTAACATGCATTAAGTTTTGAGGAAAATTGAGGGTTTTTTGGAATCTTCCTCTTATTATTATCATTATTATGTGCCCTTTGGATTTCTTATTTAAATTTATTTCTAGATTGTACCTCTTGGATTTTCTTTTTATTGATTGATATTCTCTTAATTATTATTACATGTTCCCCTTATAATCATTATATCTTTGTGTATTAATACATATCATATTCATTTATCTATGTTATAGGTTTTTCATATACATGGTTTCAACATATGATTCTCATGGTATTGTTTGAGTGGGTGAGATGCATGATATATAGGTTTCATATAATCATGGATTATCATTTATTACATGACTACTTTTAGTCCCAAAACATGGGGAGCATTATCACATTGGTGGTGTGCCTTGCATCAAGTGAATCTCTACATAATGGATTTATGGTGATGTATTTCTTACCTTACCTTTATCATACAAATCCATTTAAATTTATAATATAAAATCTTGATAATACATATATCCTTATTTTATCAAATTTTTGATTAAGAGAGTTTTGATCTTAAGTAGACAAACTTTTGTGTAAAATTAGATTACATAAAATATGGAATACATTACACAAACTAATTTGAAATTTGATAAATATATAAATATGATAAAAGGGTAAAATAACAAAGATGAAAAACTTAGTTGGAAATAAAACATGCAAGACTACAACTATGACTATGAAACTAATTGTATAGATGTATGAGGCCACTATGAATTAGGAACTGAGTTTTGCATCTACCTGGGATAAAGTGAAACTATATGGACAAGGTCAACCTATGTTGGTGTTTATAGGGCACATAGGTATCCAATAGGATTTGAGCTCTCTATGTAAATTTGGGTCTATTTTGGGTCAGTGTGTCTTTGCCTAGAAACCTATGTGCCTAATCAGCTATGCATAATTCCTTGTGAAAATCCCTCTATTCCTTTTTATTCACTTAAAAAATTAGCTCAATAGACCATGAGGAATAAATATAATAAATGAGAAAAATAGGTTAGTGATTGATGTTGTGCTTGACCTCAACACCTTATATATTGAGTGTTACCTACATACCAATACTTCAAAGAGGGATCAAACTTTATGTAGTTATCCCATGCTATGGTGGTATGTTTGAAATATTGGTGTAATGTTATATGCTAGTGAAATATTAGTATAATTATGTAATTCAACAAATATTGTGACTTTGAAGATGTATTCAATGTTATCTCAGGGATACTTGGGCTATGTGGACCCAAAATTAGGAATAATTGGTGTTTTTCTCTCAATGTGTAGTTAGATATTCTAGTTTTTTCAATTATATGAGCCTCCAGAGAATAATGATTAGAAAACATAACTTTATAGTGATATTTTTATAAATTCCTCAAATGGGGTTTGTGAAATGTGTAGGATGATCTGTTAGGTAAATATAAATTTGATCAATTATCTTTTATTTGACAAGAGGATACAACCAACAGATTCAGATGCTACTAGAGAGTGGGATAGTCTTAAAGGAGTGAACTTGTCTAATAATAAAATATAGTTAAGCTATAAAGGTGGAAAAGTATAGGGATGAGCTTAGGCTACTTGGAGTGAAGAATAGGAATTTTCTATATAAGATTTGCTTAAGGGTAAGGGCCATCCACATAGAGGTAGAGGATTTATGTCTTAGAGATAAATAATCTAGCATGAACTGTGTATAAGAGGATGGTCACAAGTGCATTATTTTAGTAATAAAAATTAATTGATGTGTTTTCCTCTTTCCCTTTTATTCTAGTAATGCAACAAATTTAAAGTACTAAAGTAAAGGGAAAATAATTATACCTAAACTTACTTATGAATAACACTCTTAAATGTAGGCCATATGTTAAATTGTGCTTTATGTAAAAATTGCATTGAAACATGTATAAATAAATCCTTACTTAGATTAAAAATATAAAATTAAATAAAAAAATACTTATATATCAAATAACAAAGAAAGAATACATTTGTTTGAGTACATGATTTTTTTGGGTGCAAAATTGGTGACTGTAGTGGGTAGGAACCTTAAAGATATTTTTCATTGAAACACTTGGATTGGAATTTGTATGCCTTAATACTCATTTGAATGAGATTGTTCTTAATAAATCAAGGTATGTTTAACTCCATCATTGCAAACCCAAGGTAGTAGAGTAGCTTGGAATCTCTACATGAATTCCAATAGATCATTCTGATGTAAAAAGTGGTGGAAATTTGATGCAAAAAGGCGAATCAACCATTATAGTGGAATAAGATTCACTTTTTGAAATAAAATTGACATAATACTAGTAAAAAATTGGTGAAAAATAACATGATCTAAGTTTGGTGTATACAACATAGAGAATGACATTGATTTTCATTCCTCCTATAAAATTTGGTTCAAAAATAAGCAAGGAGGTGGTCATGTGCAACACATGTGCCCCCAATCTAATATCTAGGTGTATATAGATTATGGAACTAATTAATTTCAATTTATTTTCTAATAAAAAACCTATGAGATAACTTAAAACACATGTTGCACGTTATGCCCCCAATCTGAGAAAAATCTGAGACAAACATGAGTATTAAAATAATTTTGGATACCTATTGAAAACTACCTTATAACTGACTGTGATTCTGAAAAGTTTTGGTAAATTCTACTTTCTAACTACTAAGATGATAATTAATTATTTTAGATGTGGTTATCATGGTCCTTTGTCAAAATTGAGTGTTATTGTATGAATCAACTTTCTATGAATACTATGGGTATGAATTATGATCAACTACACAAAATTATCTTTTCATGTGTGTGCAATGAAATGTTTCAGCTAGAATCTAAGATAATCCTTTATGGATGCCTCCTATTTTAAGATGATTTGTGTAGTTTGAAAAATAAATTAACTCAAAATAATAAAGTTATGTGAATGATGTTATAGAAAATATTGAAATCTAGAGTAATAGTGATAATAATGGAGAGCATGGCATCATCATAGTTAAATTGAGAAATATAGTAATGTAAAATGCATGTAGAAACAAACATATACAGTTCCATGTTGATATAAATTTTGGAAATTAAGCACATAATAAATAATAATCATATATTGATCATTTAAACTTGATATAGAGCAAATCGAGGAGGATGCATGATATCTATAATGGCATTAAAAATATTTAAAGATGCATGATGTCCATCATGGCATCTAAAATTTGAGAAAACTGAGCAAACAAGATTCATGGCCATGATGCACACACACAAGGAGTATATACAACACACAAGAAAGCCAAGGGGAGACATAAAATGGGCATGTTCAAATGTCACTCACACACAAAGAATAATACAATAAAGATTAGATCCAAAATCAAGGACATGTTCAAATGTCCATAATTTAAATAAGTTGGATACACACGAGACATTAAAAAAGAAAACAAACATAAAAAAAATGCATGAATAAGTGAAGTTTATCTACATAAGCAATTTTTAATATCATGATATTCAATAACTCAGGTATTTGATAAGATAAAAATGTGAAATTAAGTGAGTTAATAATCACATAATGTAATATATTGAAGTAGGAACAATAGGGATAGTTATAGAATGATAAAACCTATGTAAAAATATGCCCTACGTGAACTTATTGAGATAAAAAAAAATATTTAGTATGCATGTGAGTGGTTTGAATCTAAAAAATTAGAGCATGTGTTCACTAAGAAAGTATGTTGGAATCGAACAAGAGTGTAATGTCTAGGTTAGAGAGGTTTTGTCTATGTAAAGTTTATGGGTTTGAGATAGTATCACCACCTGAAACTGAATCTGAAAGTGAAAATTTGTATGTTTTTCAAATCATTCCAATATACTTGTGAAATATATTTGATATAAAACTATATATAAATAAGTATTTTATATACTGATCATAAAATCAATGGATGTAAATAAACTAAACATAACATACATAGGTCTTGTTTCTAGAATTTTCTAAAATATTTTATTTTTTTGTATTTTAACATATATGAAACTAAAAAAGGAACATACTAACCAATGAATCCCATAAGAACCTCATAATTAATAGTTCATGTATCTAGCATATGAAGGATGACCTCTTGCGAATGAAAACTATCATGCCATTGTGAAGGAATTTGTTAGTGCCCAAACTTGCACTTAATAATTTGTGCCCTTTTTCAAAATATTAGTGCATGAATATCTAATTATTTCATCCTATTTAAAAGTGTTCAAATGAGTTAAAAATATATATTTTTCCTTATGAAAACCCTGTATAATCCTAGTTCTAGCTAATGCTTAATGTTTTCATGAGGTTGCAGGGTCTATAAAAAAATCAAAATAGGAAGATCAAATAATGCTAAGTATAATATTTTTAGTCTTCAAAAAATATTTGAAATAGTATAATTTCTAAGGTTAAATTAAATTTTGCATTATTTTAAATTACAGTTGGGATGAAAAGGTCCATAGGAATATATGGTAGAAAAACAAGTTACAAAAAATTATAAGTTTGACTTTTTGAATTCTTAAGTTTTTGAAAAAATTTTAAGTTTAGACTTTTTGGTTGGTCATACTTTTGGTTGAACATTTTGTTCAGAGCTTATGCATCAAATTTTGTGGTTGGACATTTTGGTTGAATATTTTATTCAAAATTATTAAGTTCAAAACTTTTAGTCAGACATTTTGTTCATAACTTTTACACTAGCCATTTTTTTTTAAAATACTTTGTCAACCTTTGTGCTCCCTTTACTTCAAAGGATTTGGTCATCAAAATTTTTGTTCAGGGTTTGTGTTCAGAGCCTCATTTTGTAATTTCCACCATCCATCAGTCAACATGTAGTCAAAAGAGAAATGTTCCAAAAGGAAGTAGCAAATTTTCAAGGGAAATTAGAGGTTGGCATGGAAAACAAGTAAGGCCATGAAAGCATTCAAGAGGCCATGCCAATATTCTACTCATTCCAAAATGTATGACCTATCCAAGTGAAAGTTAATTTTTTTCAGATCATGTGATTTAAAATAGAAGAGATCCACGTTATTAACATAATACATGTGGAGGGTCAAATGACAAAGCCAAGATTTTAAAAGGGTAAAATAATGCACTTAAGCATTATAAAGTTTGGCAATAACCTTAAAAGGTTAAAGGCAAAATAAAAATGTAGAAGGCATAGGAGAGTTTGGCATTAAGGCAAAAAGGTAAAACAAAGCTAAGTCTTTCCATTTTTAATATTTTTCTTGTGTTGAAGACCTCCTTGGAGGAAAAATATCTTGCAAGGTTTATGAGGCCAAGGTGGGCCATTCCAAGCATATTTTAAAAATGGCCATGGATACTTCTTTGCTTCTATCATAGATGGAGTATTATAATGTATCATCACAAGGTAATTGGATTTATTTGGTGTGCACAAGAGGAAGGGAAATTATCCAAAATTTTCTAGTTTTGTAAATGATTAATAGGGGAGCATGGCCAAGTAGTTATACATGAAGACAAGGAATTTGTTTTGCTACCAAGGGAATATTTTCCCTCAAGACCAAGTGCAATGCATTTTTAACCAATAGGATCAAGGTTTGTTTTTAAATCTTCATCATGATGAGGATAGGAAGTTGCCAGAATGATTTTATTGCAAGGCATGAGCTTCTAGACATGATCATTCCTAGAATATTGTGGCTGAAAGAGTTCTCTAAAAAGATGGATTGTCCTCTTTTCCAAGGTTGTTATTGGTTGTTCTTTCTAGGTCTTAGGCTCTTTTAAATTATAGGATCCTTGTTGTGTGTGTCTTGTCTCTCTTGTTAAGTTTGTTACAGTTGTACTACCATTAGCAAGCTTTGAGAGCATTGTATATGTCTCCTTTGTTAAAAGAGAAAACTCACCATGCTTTTCCCCTTGATCACATTCTGAACAATGATGTATGTAAGATTCAATTTCAATATAATGGAAAATAGTTGTGATTTCTATTGTATTTTGTTAATGAAATGCAATAATATATTATTCATGATCTGCTGATTTTGGTATTTAGTTTTATGCTTATTAATGGTGACAGTTGTTTTGGGCATAGATCTAAGTTGTAAATTCATTTTTGTTTTTTGATTTAGGAGTATGTTGTTAATAATCTCTTAAGGGAAACCTGGGTTTATGGATTTGATAAAATAAAGTGTTTTAAGCTCTAGTTGTAGTGTATATTTTAGGGTTTCAAAAATCATCTAAATATTTTCATTATATAGGCACCAATGAATGCAAATCATTCTTGTTAGTTTCCTTAGCTTGTATTTTAGTCTTTCAACATTTATTACAAATGAATGATGTCATGATTTTTGAATGAGATCTTTTTGTTTAAAAAACCCACCACCACACCATTATATTTATATTTACTTGACTCATCCTACCTATTCTACCCTATAAATAATACACCTTATTGCATATTTTAAGTGTTATTTACTTATAGATGCATATATTTTGAATATATAAAATGTATTTGTATTTTGTGCTTTGAATCCTAGCATTGTAGTCTTCTATTTGGCCCTCTTGTGTTGAAAATTTATTTATAAATTAATCTTTTAATCATATTTTTATCTGTCTTTAGTAACTTGTGTCTGACCTAGAGCATTTTCTCATTTTGTGTGATAAATCTTATCGAGTGGAGTTAACAGGTTTGGTTATGCCCTGGTCATATTTGTGTGCCAATAATCCCCATGGTAATTGAACTATAGTATTCCTCCATGAGAGAAATCTACCCCTTAGGTCCTCTCACCTTAGTTCAAGTAGAGCTAAAAGTAGCAAGGAACTAACCATACCCTCTGTCGATGTCTTCCAATCATTATTTGCATTCAGTCCATCTTGATGCTAAACCTTCCCCTAGATATAACATATTTATGGGGTTTTCATTTTTTTTTTCCATTTTTTTAAGTGTTCAAGGCTAAGTGAAAGAGGTGTACAACTGGGAACCAACAGAACTGATCTCAACTCTAAATCTAAAAATTGATCTAACTCTGAAACATAAGTACCATTGTCATGATAATGCTTTGTAGTAACTTATGTATGTTTTTTTATCATGGTGAACTCTATGAATTTTCATATACCATCATGGATTATAGTAAATCTATATTGGTTTTCTTTGTAGAACACTCTTAATGTCTTTTAATATCAATCTAGGAGGTGTTGGGGTAGAGAGTCACTTTCTACAATATGTGACAAAACATTGATTAAGTGGATTTTCAAGGATATGTCTCCTTGGAAAGTCAACCATTTGTTGTTGAATTCTTGAAGTAGGTTGAATCGTTTTAGTTTTTCTCAAATGATATCTATTGTTTAGGAACAATGAATTTTAGCTGTAAGGGGTATTCATATGGAATACCATGGATTGTGATAACTTCATTAGCAAAAATATATTTAAAACATCTATGTATTTTAGAAGGAATAACATGATTTTTTTGAATTTAAGTATATTATAATAACATATTGAATACTCATGCACTAGGTACTACTATGAACTTGGTGGTGACATGTGTTAGACCAATGTGTAGTGGTCATGTGATCTAACCAATAAAACATTGAATATAACCATTGAATCCATTCCTTATTATTGTTGTAGGAAATATATTCTTATCTTTGTATCCAAAATGGGAGAGAAGTGTGATAGTGCACATATTCACACTTGAACCATTATCAACCATGACACTCTTTATAGGTTGATGATGAATTTAAACTTGAATGAATAAAGAGTGTAAATCAAAATCATCATAGATAATCTCATGATATGAAAATATGATAAGTGGTATATATGGCATTAAAACATGATATGTACCAATGATGTCATTCAAAGGATGTTGTGCCTCTCTATGAAGATGATAATAAGTTGGTGGAGTGTGTGCATTGTATGTGTAATACACTTGTGATTTATCTATTGTTTCTTGACCTATATGCTTAGGGAAAGGATCATTGAATATATTCATTGTTATACTCTTAGTTGGTTTTACCTTTTTAATATCGATAGATGTACCCACATCAATGATGTTATTATCTATCAAATCATAATCTTATGTCTCAAATTGATGAATTTTTTATAATATGCCCTAGTGCTCTATGAAATTCATAAAAAACATTTTGATCAAATCCTTTTGGAAGAGGCTTACTCACATCAACCTCTTTTAATGAGATGGATAAATATGAGGTTGCATTATAATAATTTTTTTAACACTTTATAAGGATATTCCATCAAGTTGTTAAATTGTATCCTTAGTGGAGTTGATAACACAATACATGGTAGGTTCTAAGACTGCATTCATTATTGCCTTTTGATCATTCTTATTGTCACTTGGCCTCACCTTGTATGGTGGTTTACTCATATTTTTTTCATGATAAGTATAAAATGGTTTGGTTACATACTTGAGCTTATTAATGGCCAAAAACCTAGCCTCTCTTTCTTTAACTATGTGAAATAAATCCTTGAATCATGAAAAATTATTAAACATAATCGATTCATGTAGAAGTGGAAGAAAAATCTAATTAAAGATGTCTTAAAATTCCTCATCTACCATAGAATTTGTCATTTTGGATAACATGGTCTTATGCCTTAAGACATATTCTATAATAGACTCGTTGGATTCTTGTTTAAGCAGAGGAATCTGAGCATATGAAATATTTGCAATGACATTGATTAAGAAATGTGTAAGAAACAAATCTACCAATTGATTGAATGCATGAACTAACTAATGTGTTAAATCATAAAAACATATGAGTGTGCATTATTTTAAACTTATGGAAAATAACTTGGTCAAAAACCTATCATTGGATGCATAATCCAAACATGCTACATGAAATGCACTCAAATGTTGCTCGTGGTCACCTTTTCCATCATACAAGGTAAGCTTAGGTACCACAAAACTAATTGGAAAAAGATGTGAAAAAATGTGTTGAACCAATGGAGTATGCAATAAAGATATAAAATAAATGCTTGATTAGGTTTCAAATCACTTTGTTCCATTTGAAACACCTTAATTTATAGAGCTAGAATGGTCTGCATAATGGATTTTATATCAGGAATAGAATGTGCACTAACTAATGGTGGGATCTCAAATGACTGAGTAGAAATTGGCATATTAATTTGATAAAACCATTGGGTTGTATCCATATTATAAAATGGTACAAAATTTATATCGAATGATGTAGATAAACTTAAGAAACACATGGTAGTTGAAGTTTCAGAGGATTGGCTTTTAGATGTTTTCTTCATTTCCTCTCTATTTTTTTTTATAAACACATCTTACACATATTTATTCTTTGCAAGGTATATGATTAATTGTATCTTATCCATGTCATCAAATCTATTAACCGATTCTTTCATGAGGGTTTTATGAACTTAAATTTGGAAATGCTCAATTTTAGTATCACTCAATCTAGCACTTCTTCTAAGATAGTTATAAATAATTGTCCAAAATTGCTAAAAAATATGAAATAGAAACTTGGAAGATTGTATCTATAAAATAATTTACTAAAATTGAAAACTTGAATAAAACAATTGGAAATAATAAGAATAAGGAAAGAAACCCTAGCAAAATTAATGGTTAAGGATTGAAATATTCAATCAATAGATGGGTTCACCAATATATTTTATCAAATTTGTGATTAAGTTTTAATCTTAATTAAACAAATTGTTATGTAAAATCAGATTGCATAAAATATGGCATAAATGACACAAACTAATTTGTAAATTACTAAATATAGAAATATATTAAAAGGGGAAAATACCAAATAAGAACCACTTAGTTGGGAATAAAACATATAATATAAATGTAACTGTGAAACTCTATATAGTTGTATGAGGCCACTGTGAATCAAGAATTGGGCTTCACATCTACCTGGGATAAGGCCAACCTATAATGGTATTTATAGGGCATGCCAACATCTGGTAGGATTTTAGCTCTTTGTGTAAATTTATTTTGGTGCACCTTCACATGTAAGCCCTACATGTGTGATATGATCTTTCCAATTCACTATGGAAGCCATTGTATGTCTTCTTAAATTGAAACCCTAGCTCAATATACCATGAAAAAAAAAAATGGAAAATGGGGTTGGTGGATGAAATTATGTTTGACCTCAACACCCATTATGTTGAGTATTGCCTATATACCTATAGTCTGAAGAGGGATTAAACTCCATATAGTTATACCATGCTCTGGTGGTATGAGTGAAATGTTGGTGTAATGATATTGCTGGTGATATCCTGATGTAATTATGTGTTTCAATAATGGCTTGTGACCTTAGAGGTGTATTTATATTTAGCTCAGGGCTACATCAATTGTGCAGACTTAGAATTTTGAATAATAGGTGTCTTCTTCTCAATGTGTAGTTAGATATTCTAGTGATTTTCAATCATATGAGTCTCTAGTGAATAATGGTTAGAAAATATAGCTTTATAGTGATCATTTTGGAAATTCATAGAATGGGTCTTGTAAAACATGTAGGATAACCCATTAGGTGAATTTGAATTTGAGATATTAGCCATTATTTGGTGGGAGGACACGACCAGTGGATTTAAAAACTACCAATGATTAGGATAGTCCTAAAGGAGCGATATTATTTGAGGAGAAAATACAACTAAGTTAGAAGTGTGGATTTATATAGGGATGAGCTTAGGTTGTTTACAATGAAGAATAGTAATGTTTTATATCATAGTTTCTCAAGGGTAAGTGTCATTCACGTATAGGTAGAGGAATAGTGGCTTAGAGATGTGGAATTAAACATGAGCTAACTGTGCATAAGAAGATGGTCATAATTACATTATTTTAGCATACATGTTAATTTATATGTCTACAATATTTCATGTTACGCATATATTTACATTGCATGTTTACTTTACAAAATTTACATTCTTATACTAAATAGTGCCTATGGTTATTTTATTGTTTGCATGTTTATGCTTGTGCATGTTTTTTTATCAATATATTATCTAGTCATTATCTTTAAAATATCCTTGAGTTTTCATGTCATGTAATTATTACATCTTCATGTCTTGTGAGTACTTACAACCTTATATGATGATTCCCTATATGTAGCTACATATTTGTATATGTCATACTATGCAATATTATTTACTTGGTGCGATGAGTGTTATCATACAAATTACTATGTTTAGTGCCTAAATTTCCATGATATTTACCATGCATATATTAGGGAATACTATTGTTTGTAAGACTCATTGCTTTATATAACCCTCCTAAGTACACAATTATGGCATTAAGGGCATGTTATTGAACCATATCTTGTTTTTTCATTTAGGATCATTGTACCCATACACATCTTCTCAAGTTTAGTACTATATATATCCTATGCATACATAACATTATTTGGGAATATTATTTTTCCATATCTTTTCTCATCCTCACATGAGGTTGTATTTTATTATTGGTTGATGCATGACAATATTTTCAATGGTTATATACATATGTTTTATGTGATTTTTTAAGGATTTTACTAGGATTTAACTATATATTTTTGATGATATATGGTTCTTTAAATTTGTATATTGAAATGAGTGATTTTAGGAATAGGGTTTATAGTCCCTCACCTCAATAGATGCATATATCTAGATTTTTTTAGTATTTTCAAGATTGAGAATAAATTAAACAAAATTGAGAGAAAATGAGTAAAATATTGAGAGAATTAAGTGAAATTGAGAGAATTTGATCAAAGTGAAGTGCCAAAAATGGCCAATACTTTATTAATATAATTTTAGTTATCAAGAATTAGAAAAGAGTTGTCAGGACTTGCTCTAATAATTTATAATTGAATGGAGCATTAGAAGATGTTATTTTTTTTTATGACATCATGGTTTGCATAAAAATAGGCATATTCATTCCTATGTTCTTTGGTTTTTTTTAAATTTTTTATATGCAATAAGAAATGATATGGCATTGACTACTTATTTGAAATTGGCCATTTTTTATGATATTCTATATTCTCTGAGAAATGATAATGCATATGCATGGAATTAATTTTCAAGCATTATTAATTTCATCCATCCTTCCTTAGGTAAGTAAAGGTACATGCTTTAATTTATTATTTATTTTAATTCAACACACACATGTATTTAAATTAAATATGCACATCACAGTAGGGGTGCACTATGTAGACACCTAATTTTGGTACAAGATCCCTTCCCATTGTTTTTTTTTCACTTTCTCACATTTGCTTCACTTGTGTTTTTCTTAATATGTTTGGACATTCCTACCCACACTAGATTCTGTAGCTTTTGAACCCTCTTGATGTCTTAAGAACTCATCCATTTTTAGCTTTGAGCCTTATTTGACAATTTTATAAGTTACTTACCCTCATTTTAGACATTTTTTTCTCTTGGGATAGATTTGGTGGTTATTATTGAATAATTAATTATTCCCTATGTGGATTGGGTAGACTAAAAAAAAATTTCTCTATGGTTTTATGGGTCTTTCAACCTTGGTATAATTTCTTGTGCCTTGATATTTATTATTGTACCTTTTCATGGTTGTCCATTTTTTTGTCTTTCCTTATATATATATATATATATATATAAAATTTAATCCATAGCCATTTATCAAGTATTGAGTGAACAGTGCATCCCTTCTCTAATATTTAAGTTAGACCCTTCATTGACAATATCTATTACTACACTTTTGATGAAGCTAACACCTTGTTTCTTCAACCTTATTCAATCCTTTATGACATCATCCATTTGTACCAAAAGAGGGTTTACGTGAATTTTCATGTAGTTTTCATTGCAGTAACTATGGAAAACAGACACATCTCTCACTTGAATTTCCAATCACATGCATAAGATAACAACATTAAATCTGATTCCAAGCATGAGAGATATGTAGATGAAACTCCTCAAGGGGTATCTCAGGAATCTAATTTACACACACTTATTTGATTATTATTTTCAATAATTAACTCAAGGAGAAATAATAATAATAATAATAATAATAATAATAATAATAATAATAATAATAATAATAATAATAATAATAATAATAATAATAATAATAATATTCTACCCATCTATTCCACATTGTGATTACACAACATTATATGACACTTGACAATGCACATGCATAGAAAATATAAAACTAAAAAAACTAGTAAGGCATAGATTTGATGGCTCATGAAAGATTTGATAGTTGTAGAGGTGGTTTTATAGATCTACCTAGGTATATTTTCAATTTATGTTTGAAATCTGATTCTGTCCTTTGATAATCAGAGCTCCAAATTTAACATACATTTACATCATCATTTTCAGATCCCTTTTCTAAATTTAGAATCCAAATATTCTACTCAGGTGTCCTATTATTATTATCTTTTTTTTTATTTCAATACTATTTTCTTATTTTAATTAATTTTTGTACCATTTTTATACTTTTTAATGCACTTTGGGTTTTAAATTTACTATTTAGATTGTATTTGCATCAGAATGCTTTGTTCCCCTCATTTTAGTAATTGTGTAATAGGTTATTATCCATAGTGTCCAAGATAATTAAAATAATTTCTTTATGCAAGACCTACTATTTAAATTATTATTTTTGATAGTATAAATCTCTCTTAATTATACTAATTTGATCTCCATGCATGAATTTTAAATATAGTTGTAAAATAAAAGGAATTATTTTCATTTGATGTATCCATGGCCTACCAATAAAAATGTCTTAAGATCCATTTTTTGGTACCACATATAATAAGATTAAAAATCACAAGGTAACCAATATAATATAAAAAATAATACAACCAAAAGGCAATGTACCAATACTTTCATATCCCATAATAATCATTTGAGTATATGACAAGCTACTATAGATTATGTGGACACATAAATTTTGTTTGGGGGTAGTTTTAGATGTTAGTTTTCATTGATTTAGGGTTCTTGTGTGTGTATAAATTAAATATTCATATAGGGTCTTATTGGCACATGTTTCCTATGTTATGAGCTCCATTTTCCTCTCTTGATTACTATTTTATCTCTCCTCCAAATTTCCCCCCTTTGTTTCTATTATTTTTGAGTGTAGTTAAGAACAAACCAATACAATCACAATATTTTTAATTATGGGTCCATTTGACCCATATGTCTTGTTTCCTCAAGGTTTTTGCTTCATTTTTCCAACTTTTTCACCATTTGTGTGTGGGATTACACACCAATAAGGTCCTAATTAGAATTCACAAAGTGTGTACACACAGACACACAAAGTTTCCTTAGTGCATATAGGAGAAGTGAAAAAGTGAAGGAATACATAATAAATGAGAAATTAAATAAATAAAAGAGTTCCAATAAAAGGTCAAGAATAATAAGGGAAAGCCTAGCATTTAATTTGAAAATTAAAAAATAAATGAAGTCTTCATATTACATCATTTCCAATTGTTCATTTAGTGAAAATAAATATAATGATTAGGTCTTAGATCACATGATTTATTGTTTAATTACATTGTGTGGTTTCCATTTTTTCAATGAAGTGGGTCTAATTGAGATAGGTCTCCCAATTACTACACCAATTTTTAAATATTGTAATGTTTTATGAGCTGATTAGGGGTTCAAAAAAGGATGAGTATTTCCTAGTGACAAAAAATGACTTCTAGAAAATAAAGAAATGTTTTTTGAGCCCAAAATAAGAGGATCAAATTCATTAAATTTTTTCTTAATAATTATACAATGACTAGGAATGTAGCTTTTCCCTGAGGCATACACCTGGGAGTATTCAAGAGCATAACACTCTACTCTTGGTAAAATTGTGAAATTTATTATTTTGATCTAAAATTTATTGGTTATATCTACCTCTATTCTTGGACTTATTTTCACCTAGTTTCAAAATCAAATTAAATAGTCTATAGATTTATGACAATTTAGAATTCTTATCAAAACCCTATTTTGCACATTTTAACTATTCTAAATTAATCTTTTTATGCAATTATGTTTCTTTTTACTACCATATTATTGCAGTTGTTTAGATATGAATTACAAGATTTTTTATAGTTACGTGAAGTTAATTATTGATGTGAAAACATAAACAATGTTGCAATTCAAATCTTAAAAAATTACAATAATATGGCAGTAAAAAACAAAGATGCATAGTTGATGTAAAATCAATTTACTAGATTACATTTTGGGGAATCCATTCCCTCTTACACCTCTTAGGGCTAGTTTTTTAGTGTATTACTTATTGGATTTGATTTTATATGGATTATTATTTTATTTTTATTATGCCACTTGTGCAAGTCTAAAAGTGTAAAAATATAATAATCACTTTCAACGATGGCCTATCACTCAAACATTCACATGAGTGCTCACCTTAGGTAAAAAAAGAGATTACAATGTCTCATTATATAATGTGATAAAGATAATACACAAATTATAATAATTAATGAACATTCAATTAGTTAACATAAACCATGTGAGCTCATATCTACCCTAAATAAATAAGAATAATAACATGCATGTGTCAACATGCAAGAGTATAAAATATTTCCCATAATATCTTCATAATCATTCATAATAATAGTTCAAAATTAATCAACATGCATGATATTATAATAATCATCCAATTTTTAATCATGACAGATCATATAATAATATCATAACAATACCATCAAATATAAATATTTGTCAAACCAACCTAACAATCATTAAGCAACCCTTTGTAAAATTGAAAGGTGGGCATTTATAAGTGAATCCCACCTTACACTCATTGAAAAATAATACCATAAATACTCAAAAATAATCCTCTCATTATTTTCACTTTTTTATAATTGATTCTTTGCCTTTCGCTAAGTGACTTTCCTCTTGTATTGCCTTTGTGCTTTGTAGCCTTGTGTTTTATGGCAACTAGCCTTTTGGTATCTACTAAGCTATAACCATTTGGATATTATTTTTATTATATTAAAATTATATGAATGGAGTGTCTTTTTATGCCCTCATAACACCTAGGTATTAAAATTAGAGTGTACTCCAAATTTAGCCAAGAACCCTTAAGTCCCTTCATAGTTATCCTTGATCACTATGTACTTTCACACAACCTTGTCATAGAGATATATGCACATGATATTTTGTTTGGTATTTACCTTCATGAATTAACCTATCCAAATGTATCTTATTTAAATAATTATATTCTTCTACAATGATGCTCCTTTAGACATATCCTTAGCCAAAATCAATGGTCAACATCTTCCCACACTAATTGTCTTGTCTACCCTTGGACAATTTAGTGCCATCATATAATTTATTTAATAAATTTGGAGAGTTTTATATAATATATTCTTAAAAATCATCTTATCATTGATGGAAACTTTAAATTTCACAATTTAACTAGAATCTCACCTGAAAATTCCCACTTATAACAAGGTTCATGCCACATTAAATTTCCTTCTACTGAGCATGTTGTAATTCTATAAGGTGGCCACTATGTGCCTCATACATGGCATTGTATCCATGACTTACATTCAACTAAATTCCCTTGAAGTTTTTTTTCTAATTCATTTCACTTCTCCTTAATATTCTCCTTGATATATTTAACCTCATTGAGTACCTCTATATGTTGACCTTGTATTTGATTTAAAACACTTTTGCCTCAAGCTCCATTTATTTTATCTCTTTTTGTTGTAGTGTTACATTGATGAGTTTCACAATATATGTATAATTATGTAAGATTAATTTTGTTATTTTAGACTTATCCTACAAATTGTTGACAAAATTATATAATGCTTTGATTATACATCTCAACAACATTTCCTTATGTTATATATCTTTCCCATTGAGATCCTCCATAATAGATGTCTCTTCTACATTTTCCCTATCCAATAGTTTTATTACCAAAAGAGCAAGGTGATATATTGGCTCCATGTTATTTGTTAGGGTGTTAGTAAAAAAAATAGGTTTGTATTTATTTATCTTGTTGCATACATTGTCTAACTTAGCCTCAAACATTTTGATGTTCCATTGGAATAATGCAAACCCATTACCCTTAGTTTATAGTTGTTACATGGAGGAATTTGGATCGACACTATTTAATATGATTTTATGTGCCATGTATGTTTCCAAGTGTATCAATTCCAACCTTGATTATATTTTGTCATAATTTGGGGGTCAATGATGATTATGATTTCATTCACCTCTTAAGTAATTAGTTCTTATATATTATGGAATTTATAATGCATTCAAAATTTTCATATTCACCATGGGCCTTAAACATCCATGAGAGGTGCCTTTCGATGGTTTATGATGTAATATTCTCTCAAAGTACCTCCCATTCATAATGTTTTTCTTCCCCCTGCACCTCACCCATTTTCTCATCTTGTTCCTATGAAAATGTCTCTTCCTCCTTGGTTATCTTTGTGGAGGAATCATACTCAAATTATTTTGAATGCATCTTAATGGGTAATGGCTGGTTTTTAGATCTTGCACATTTATCTCATCTTTTTTATTTTATTTTTCATGGGATTCTATATCATGTACACTTATCATTTGTTCCTTCATCACATACTTCATCCTCAAATACAAGTTTGTTATGAGATTTAAATCTCTAATTTTTAAGTTACTACTTTAGCCTTAATATTTCATTTCTATCACTTACCCTTATTTATGTGCAAATTTTACACCTACTTATTTTGGTGTGAGTGAATTTCATGAGTGCATGACTTGTGAATACTAATTACACATGTCATCTCATTATTCCTTACTCTTTGGATTCCTTGTGTAGGTTTAATTTGATATTGTGGTAACATTTATGTAGAAGTTGCATGAGGGGGTGTTGTTAGTGTAGGAGGATATTGTATTGTCTCATTTCTAATGTTTAATTCTACATAACTAATTTATCTATCCCTTATGTTTTTTTTTAAATATGGCCATCAATGTTTATACCTCAACCTTAAGATTGAATTGCACCTCATGCTCAGTTTCCACTTGTGTTTGAGTATTTTTATTGTCAATGCCTTGTGTGCTTCCTTCACCTAGTTCTTCTTGGATATCTACATTCTTCCCACATCATCTATATAATTATATCTCATCTTACACCTATTATTCTTTAACAGTCATTGAAACCAATCTTGTACAATTTTATTAATTCTTTTTATTATCAAGGGCTCTTCAAAGTATGTTGATTCCTTCTCTTCATCATGTGTACCCTTATTTATCTTCTCACAAAAGATGGAATTTTTAATCTCTTTTTATTCATCTTTTCACTCACATTGTTGTACATTATTGAACCTTGAGACTATTCCTTGAACTTATTATTGGTATATTTTAGTGCATAATTTGACATGAACCATACCCATGTTATTATCTCTAGCAATGCAAGATGAATCGTAACACTTTTATTCTCCAAATCACATACAAAATGGGTTATATAGACATATAATGTAGACCATATAGATATAAAAAATGGGCCATATAGGCATAAAAATTGGTCTATATAAGCATACAATATGGACCTATTAAGCATACAAAACTATCCATATTGGCATGTATAAAATAAATTGTGCCTACAACTACCCCTATCACTACAACTAACTCCCTTATTGCTCAGTGCCTTTAAATAATTTATTCCTCATCACAATAAATGTACATCCTGGGGTGTTGGATGTCTCATTATGGGGAGATATTCTCCTCTCAACTTGTGAAGGATCAAATGTTTGTGCCATTGCCTTATAAAATGGTTGTGGCTACACAACATAAAAAATAGAAAATAATGCATTAAAATGATATATGGAAAATGATAGAGTTGCTAAGAACAAAATTTTGTAACAAGGTGATTCTGGACTCACTACATGCCACCTAAAGGCCTGCTTAGGGCTGTGTGACCTTGAATATATAATTTATGGTGAATCCTATGGAACATATAAATAGGGTTATATATATGCATATAAATATAAATATGGAATAGAGTATCATTACATGAAGTTAAAAAATATAATTTTAATATGTGTTCTCACCAATATTTATCTTTGAATCAAGTGGTGATGAAGAGATACTGCATCTTGGACACAACTACAATGTCAATCATAGGTTGTTACAGTCCAAGTGGAGTACCCATAGCATCTCTCATCATATAAATTATACAAAAAAAAATGAAAGATGTCAATTATGAATCAATTAAAATTATAACCATTTAAAGATAAATTTAAATTGAAAAATAAAATATAATAAAACTTTTCAAGAGTTTGGTTTGGGAGGAAATAGTGATGAACTACATGTTAATTTTACAGGGGAAGGACCCCCTACTATCAATGCATGTGGATGCTAGAGATGGTTTGAATAATGATTTAGGTGTGAAGGGGTTTTATTTGAATGGGGGATTGCACATTCCTAAAAAAATGGGTACTAAGAAAGGAGTCAAGATAGATCAGTTCTAATAATCCAACCTAACTCAGTAGAGGAAGATGTTAGTTATCTGAAGAATCATGCATTAATCTACAAATTTATGGGAACT
This sequence comes from Torreya grandis, assembly GCA_037957365.1. Taxonomy (NCBI): domain Eukaryota; kingdom Viridiplantae; phylum Streptophyta; class Pinopsida; order Cupressales; family Taxaceae; genus Torreya; species Torreya grandis. The sequence goes on from JARHVA010001845.1 coordinate 1,160,138, forward strand.
CATGTTTCTATTCCTCTTCTTGAATCTTGGGTAAGACAGATGTGGCTTCCTAAAGGTGAGATAGATTTGATGTTGATGGCCAATAATTATTTTATGGTAGTGTTTAACTATTTGGCTGATCGCAACAAGTTTTTTTAAGGGGGGCATACTTTTATAACTAGTTTGGTATGTTCATCAAGCCATGGCATGGTGGTTTCAATAAAGTGGAGGAGTTTCTAAACTAAGTCCTAGTGTGGGTATGAATTCCTTGGTTTCCTCTAGAGTTTTGGAGGAATGATATCCTACATATGGTTGTCCTGTTGCTAGGTAAGTTGGTGGGTCTATCTCAATAGATGCTAGATAAAAAGGTAATATCCTATAACTTCATATGCATTGAAATTGATTTAAGAAACCCTCTTATAGACTCTTTAGAAATTTATCTATGGATGTCTTCATGGGTTCAGTATATTTTCTATGAAGCCTTGTCATTCTGATGCTAGATTTGCCATAAGTATGGCCACTTGTAGAAAAACAACCCTAGAACTCATTATTCAAAGTGACCTCCCAACCATCCTTTTTAACAACCCCCTAAGGTGGATAAGTTAAAGACACCTATTTCTAGAGAATTTTTAGATAAGAAGGGTTTCATTCTAGTCAAGTCCCATAACAAGAACAAAGGATAGAAAATAACTTTCAAGGATACATAGGATGTAGATATGTTTAATCACTTTGATATACTAGATGATCTAAGCCAGCAAAAGGCAAACCTTAGTATGTTTCACTTTGAAATGGGGGTATCGAAGGTGGATCAAACAACATATAAACCTAGTCTAGGCCAGACTGTTTAGGAGGGGGATATGGTTTTAGCTCAAATGGATACAAATGTAGTCCCTGAGACTCTAACTACTCTAGTGGTTAATGAAAATTTAGAAAGGATTGAGGATTTAGCCTTTGTTAAGAATTCACCCACATTAGAGAGGACAAATTAGGATTTTGAGAAATGGATTAAGGCTCCTCCTAATTTAGGACTTCAGTAGAATAATCTTAAGAAAAGGGATCTAGAGAAGTCTCTCAAAGCTAGACTATTTAGGAGGGGGATATGGTTTTAGCTTAGATGGATACAAATGTAGCCCTTGAGGCTCTAACTATTCTAGTGGTTAATGAAAATTTAGAAATGATTGAGGATTTAGCCTTTGTTAAGAATTCACCCACATTAAAGAGGACAAATTAGGATTTTGAGAAAGGAATTGAGGCTCCTCCTACTTTAGGAATTCAATAGAATAATCTTAAGAAAAGGGCTCTAGAGAAGTCTCTCAAAGTGGGGAGAAAGGACTTGAAGAAAATTAAGCTGATGGGAGAGACATTGGTGGAGTCTAGATTGGTTAAAACCATTAAATCCAAATTTTCCAACTCTCAAAAATGATTATTTTGTCTTGGAATGTGAGGGGCTTGAATAATGACCCTAGACAAAAAGTTGTTCATGAGCTAGAAAAATTCCATTCACCAGATATATTTTTATTCAGGAAACAAAGCTCGCAATGGAAAACATGTGTGATTTGGATCCTAAACTTTGGGGGAAATTCCAATGTCAATGTATAGGTTCTTTTGGTAATTTAGAGGGTGTAGCTTGCTTATGGAATCCACTAAAGATTATCCCTCTCTGGTGGATCTCTAGTAAGTTTTTCATTTTTATGGTTTCTTTGAGTTTAAAGTTTGGTAAGACTGATCTTATTTCTAATGTTTATTCCCAGACTAATCTTCTTATAAAGTTTTGTCTTTGGTCACACATTTGATATATTCAAAGTCTAGCTACTATTTATCCTTGGATTATTGCTATAAATTTTAATGCCATTGTTGTAGTTGAGGAAAAAAGGGGAGGTTTGCAAAGGCTGGAACCATTGGCTACCCTTATCAGTGATAAAATTATTACCTTAAATATGGTGGTTATAAATCCTAGCAATGGCCAATTTATGTGGAGTAATAGGAAACGTGGTAAGGAATCCATTGTGGAAAGGTTTGACAAGTTCTTAGTTTTTTGCTTTTGGATCAGTAGTAACTAGGCTACTAGCTCTGAGATTTTATACTGGAGGGGATTTGATCATTGGACAATAAAAATTTCAGCATCAATGGCCCATTTTCTAAAAATCCCTCTTTCAAGTTTTAACTAATGTGGCTATGGGATCCTCAACTATAGTATCTAATGGTTGATTGGTGGCAATAGGGAAGATCGGCTTATGGCACAACAATGTATTCTTTTATCAAGTAACTATAGTATGTGAATCAACATCTCAAAAAGTTGATTAATAAATGTTTTGGTAATATATTCCATGTTAAGGAAACCACATAAGCTAACTTGGGTGATATTACCCGAGAGATCATAAAAAATGGCCTTTCTAAAGAATCCCTGGACAAGGAAATAAAATCCATAAAAGTATTAGAGGAATGGGAATTGAGGGATGAGATCTATTGGAAGTAGAAGGCATGAATTGAATGGATTGAAGAAGGTGATATAAATGAAACCTTCTTCTTCAATTATGTTAAGGCTGGGAGGCATGGGAACTTGATCTCATCATTGGTTTCATCCAGGGGTGATCATCTAACCTCTTATTGGGAGATTTCTAGGGAGGTTTCACAGTATTATTTTTATTTATTTAGGGAGGAATCTTTAGATGCTTTGAAGGAATAAAATCTTATTCTAGCTTGCATTCCTTCTCTTGTCTCCAAATAAATGAATGAATACCTCATTTTTACTATTTCCTTAGAGGAATTAGAGGGAATTGTTTTTTAGATGAAGAAAGGGAAAGCTTTGGGACTAGATGGGTTTTCAATAGAATTCTTCCAGGGATTTTGGGAAATTATAAAATGGGAATTACTAGATGTGATGCATGAATCTCAAAATAATAAATAGATGTTGAGGGCCATAAATGCTACTTTCTTATCTTTGATCCCCAAATGTGAAGGGGTTGATAAATTGAGTCAGTTTAGACCCATAGATCTTTGTAATGTGATGTACAAGATATTGACTAAGCTGATTGTAAAGAGGCTAAAGAGATGGTTGGGCATGCTTATCTCCAAAGAATAGGGAGGCTTCATATATGAAAGGAAAATCTTGTATGGGGTGGCTATTGTGGTTGAGACCATCCACTCTATGGCAACTTTAAAGGAAAAATCTATGTTTATTAATCTCAATATGGTTAAGGCATACAATAGGGTCAAATGGTATTTCCTCCAAAAAGTACTTAGAGACTTTGGTTTTAAGGAAGAATTGGTGAAGTGGGTGATGAGTTGTATCACATCCACTTCTTTCTCGGTGTTGGTTAATGGGGAGGAATCCTCATTGTTTGGAGCATCCAAAGGTCTCTGGCAAGGGAACCCAATATCATCATACTTGTTCATTCTTTTAGTTGAAGGCTTGGGGAGAGTCATTAAGAGTTTTTTTAATCTTGGCTCTATCTAAGGGTGGAGTTGGGGTAATTTATTATCCCCAAAAACACATTTATAGTTTGTTGATGACACTAATTTGATGGGTATGGTGAAGACCAGAGAAGCTTATAGTTTTCATCAGGTGATGGAAATTTATCTGACCACTTTAGGATAATAGATCAATAAAGGTAAATCATCCATATTTTTATTCAATACCCCTTTGCTTATTTAGAAATGGATTGCTCATATTATCCATTTTAAAATTGGAAACCTTCCCATGATCTATTTGGGCATACCTCTCTTTGTTATAACTCTCCCTAGGGGTTTTTGGTAAAATATTATGGATAAGTTTTAGGTGAGAGTAAACCATTATACTAATAGGTGGCTACCATTTGTGGGTCATGTATTACTGCTAAAGTTAGTGGTTTAAGCTCTACCTCACTATAGGTGTATGATTTAGGTGGAGCCACCCAATTTAATTAAGGATATGGACTCTCTTACTAGACAATTCTTATGGGTTGGTAGTTTGGCTTCTTGAAAATGAACTCTAGTTAAATGGGAGATAGTTTGTAGGCCAAAATAGGAAGGGGGCCTTAGGCTGCATCAGGCTAGTCTTAATGGCCAAGCATTGGTAGCCAAGTTATATTGGAGATGGTGCAATGATCAAGATCCTACTTGGGCTATGATTATTTATTATAAATACTTGATAGGTGTAGTGAAGGAGGAGGTACCTCAAATTTCTTTATCTGGGAAACTCTCAAAAAAGGGGCTATGCTAATCAAGGGAGGTTTGTCCTTGATTTTTAACAAGGTAATTGAAGCTTTTTTTTGGTATGAATCATGGGATGGTTTTCCCCCAATCATGACCATGTATCCCCAATTTTAGGACCTCTATCATCATTTCAAGGAAGTTGGGTGGTCTTGACTGGTGGATTTTAAAACTATTCATTTTTGGGGGCATGTGGGAGTGGATAGATGGAAGGACCTAATTGAGTGTCGTTTAGGGGATCAAAAGTAGGCTAGGTAAAATTAAGCTAAATTTTAGTTGATATACAATGCATCTCTCTCAAGTTGCTAGATATTTTGGATTCGATCCTAGATCCTAAAGGAAAATATGTGGTGGTCAGTAGCTATCATAAATTAAATCAATAGAAAAATGGGGGATTGGAAGTCTGGTGGTGGAAAAATGTTTGGAATAACTATTTGTGGCCAAAGTGTAATTGTTGTTTGTGGACTCTTACTTGGAACAGGTGTCTCACATGGGATAATATTAGGAAGTGTGGCTTCCATGGGCCATCTGTATGTGTTCTCTATGGTAATAGTGAAGACAAATATTCTCATTTATTTTTTCAATGCCATTTTTCTAAGGATATCTAGCACCATTGGTGGAATGTTTGGAAGCTCACTTGTATTCATGCATCATCCTTGGTCAAATTTTGGAGAAGTCTAGGGAGACCTCTATCCCAAACTTAATTCCTTAAGTCTATTTGGAATTTTGGTCCCACATTCATTCTTTGGAAAATATGGCTCGAAAAGAATTATAAGATTTTTTGAGGTAGTAAGTTGGCGATTCAACATGAATGGTAGAGGGTAGTGGGTATGATTTAAGAGACTATGGAAGCTAAGTGTGAGGTGACGCTTCCTTTGGAGAAAAAGGATGGTGATTTTTCCTTGAATTTGGGCTTATGCAGCTTAACATCAACATCCCTTTATGTTAAAAGATGTGTTCAATCCAAAAAGAAAACTCAGAGAGAGGGTCATTGGTCCCCTCTTCCAACAGATGTTCTAAAGATTAATACAGATGGATGTTCAAGAGGAAATCTTGGTCATGTTGGGACCGGTGGAATTGGAAGGGACAAATTTGGTAAGGCCATTTTATTCTTCTCCATTTATAAAGGGAAACAAACTAACAACCTTATGGAAGGGTTGGCTATTCTTTGAGTTATAGAAAGAGCTTGCTCTCTTGGATGGCATAGGATCATTTGTGGATTTGACTCTCAAATCATAATTGATATGTTGAATAAGAAGAAATTGAGGGAGTTAATTGGAATCTTGCCTCTATGACTCAACAAATTCCTAGAGGGAGCTCCATGTTGGACTTTATCTCCTTTTCTCACATCCTGAGGGAATGGAATAGAGTTACAGATTGTTTGGCCAATTGGCCTTCTATGAATGTGGAAGAATTGAAGGTGGAAGGTTGGGAGTAATTATCACAGGATTACTCCCAAGGTTTGGAGAGATTGATTAAAGAGGATATGGATGGTTAATGGTCCATATTTGGCAGGTTTTATGGGTGCTCTACTGATCCTGTAGTTGGTGGATGGTTATGGGTTTCCTTATTTTATTTTGGGGTTTTATCATGGATCTAATTTTCCTTGTATGACTATCTTCTTGTGATTCAATAAATTTTTACCCCTTTTATTAAAAAAAAGATAAATTTAAATTATTCCTTATACGTAAAGAGAGATAAACAATAGCAGGGAACTATAATTTTAATTTTAATGTTATCATCACATTATTATAGTCTATATGGGGTAATAGTAATACCTATCATCATCTATATAAAAATAAATAATGAAAGATAAAAATCATATAACCTATTTAAGATAAATTAAAATTATTCCCTATACATAAAGAGAGAGCAAGAGAGGGGTGGTGTTTAACCCTAAATTTTAAATGGTTGGTTGTATGGGGTTAAGAAGATAGAAATAGTTCTAACACAAGGGTGATAAACTAATCTATAATATGTCAATTAATAAATATCTCAAATAAATAATATTATGAATTTATACAATTGAGATTACTAAAAATAATAAAGTAAAACTATTGAATTATATTGTAACAAATAATAAACAATGGTACTTAGTTGGTTTAATATGCACCTGCAAATCTAGAATAGAAACAAGTTTAAAATATGCAGGATCAATATTTTAGATTAGTTTAAATATTCTAGAAATTTAACTTTTGTGGTTCTGAACACTGCCATCAGATTTGGACACTATTGTTGATGTTAGTGTTTAACTATGATGCATGTGTCTAGTATAGAATAGTGATTGGATCTGGATGCAACCAAATTTTTTGTTTTGGGTTTTTTATCACCTTTATGTTGGTGTATTTAGATATGGGATATAGGTTGTCACTTTTCACTAATTGATCAAACCTTAGATCTTCACCCTTTTTCACCCTTAGAATGAGTTTGCCAAAAAATGGTTTAGTGGGCTCATGGTGTTGAGCTTCCCTAAAGACCCCTATGTTAATGGGCATTGATTACATAACCAATACTCCAATGAGATACTTAGACTTATGTAGTTATCCCATATGAGTGAGCAAGTGTGTACATGAGGGTGAAATATACTCTATGAAGATGCATGAAGTGATTTGGCTTATAATTTGACAAATATTGCTCATTGGCTACTCTTTGAATGCTTTAGACCTATAATATGTTTGTTTATATAATTAATATGAAAATATGGATGAATAGGTAAAAATAAAGTGCTTGTGAAGTTGATTGATTTAGCTTTAGTAGGTGTTTTCTTGGTATTTTCTAGACGAGGAATGAGAAGGCTTTGACTTGTATTTATACCACACTTTTTGAAAATATCTCACAAGAGGGTTTAATAAGATAAATAGGCCAACCCATAGGTTTTGAATCATTTATAATTTGGATTAATTTTGGAAACTAGACACTAGATAATGTTTTGGACACTATTATTGGTGGTAGTGTCCTATGATCGGTAAAGTCAAGAGGATTAGAAAATAGGTATTGATATAATGCCACTAGTGAAGGGTTTTTATCAAATTTTAAGATTTTTATTTAGTATAAGAGACCTAAGTCATCAAAATGGTATGGATTGAACTAAGAGATAAGAATTTAGGCATACTAAGATGGTGCATGTGAGCCTTTCAATAACAGGTAGGTCTAGAACTAAAGGGTAGAGCTTGAATTGATATTTATCAAATGTACAAGACTAAGATGCTATAATTATTCAATTTTAGTATCTATATTTTCCACCCATTTAATCTAGTAATGCATAAGGATGAAATTACTAGATTAAAGGAAATACATGTGTACCTAGGTTTATATAGCACACCATTCCTTTTCTTGACCCCATTTTGAGTGTTTTTCTAGTGATTATCCTATAACCAAGAGCATTTTAAAGTATAACTTAGTTTATATAATCTAAAATTTCATATAATTGAAATTCTTGAAAAAAAAGAGAGCAAGAAATGAGCACCCCTGTGTGTTTATGCAACCACGTTACCTTTTGATGCTTTGACTTGGTAAATATGCTTCTTTATGAAGCATTAAAACTAGAGAAGGTTCAAACCTAAACCTTAGAGATTTTATGATGGATATTGTAAGGTATTATACCCCCAATCTAGTGCAATGATGATTTGTAATAGGACCATTGAGATCATTATATCTCAATCACACAACTCAATCCTACATATATATAATTTGGTGATGATGAGTGATTTAGTCAACTCATTATATAAATATTATGAGCTTGGATGATTTAATCACTCCAATAATAAATATAGTGAGGTTTAGTGATTTAATCACTTCAACTTATAAAGTGAACCCATTATTACAATAGAAAAGACTCAATCATAGTACATCCTAGTGTAATTTGTGCATCTTGGTGACTAGTATAATTGGTAAGTTTTATAATTTTTGGTGAAATAGCATGGAATATGCACCTCTAATATATTTGAGTTGTAATATGTGTGTCATAAATAAGAAAAAATATGTTTCAAATTTATGTAAAAAATGGTGCAATGTATATGAATTTGACTAAATCACGGAACTGAAGTAGAGATTATGCAAGTGTGGAGGTCATGTTTTTATGTATTCTTGCACTAAAGTATGGAGATAATGAGTAAGTGTATAAGTGTTTATTTCATGTTCTTATAACATGCCCCCATTGAAATCTATAAATTGAAAAATGTGTATAAGTGTGGAGGTCATGTTTGTATGACATGCCCCCACTAAAATCTAGAATTGTGAAAAATGTGGAGGTCATGCTTCTTTGACATGACCCTACTGATATGCTCCTCATTTTAAGGTGATGGAAATAGAATTTGGTAGGTAATTTACCTATGAATGATAATGTATTTTTATACTATGTGTATGAATCATGTAGTATATAGGGATAACATATCGAACTAGATATATCGATTAGGCTCATAGTATGTGATCACGCCAAGTCTTAAGATGCATGATATAGATCATGGAAATGTCTAGAGAGTAATAATACAAGCTCAAAAAACAAAAAATCACACACACAAGAGAACCCAATGTATCATAAATTAATGGTTCAAGAAGACCTCATAAAAGGGGTATGTTCAAATTCCACACAATCAAAATGAATGACATATTTAAATGTGTAATCACAATGGAATGACATATTCAAATGTCCAAATAACATATAATAGAAAAAAAGTCAACAATCAAGGAACATATTTAAATTTTCCACAAATAATATAATAGCAAGCAATGTAATGAACTCAAGGAAGTCAAAAATAGATGAAGCATAAACAATCAACATGTGCATATTATATACTAGACCCTACATATATGTGTTAGCAAAAATGTCATGTAGTGTGGCATATAAAGTACACTCTAAAAGATATGAGCATGTATATATACATGTGTTAGCAATATAATTTCAAAAATGATAATGTAGAAATGATCATAAAGGATATGTAATTTATATCAATCATGATCAAAGAAGTATATGCCTCCAACATACTATGACATGAGTAGAGGAAAGGCCCAACATCTAGAAGTGCATATATTATGTGTTTGGGCATGCCTATATCACAATCAAAGATTTGTGAAACATATTTGTATTAGGAATGAAATGATATGATATATATATTAACAAATATCAAACAACATAGATGTCAAGGAGCAAATAAAATATGGGAATGCTGAATATTTTTGTATCTTTGAATTTATTTGAATGTTTTTATATTTTTGGAATATTTGATTTTATTAGGTTTTTTGAATTTGAAGTGTGATTATATTTAAATATATTATATTTTAGGTACTAAGGCATCATGAGGTTACTTTTTAAAACCTCTTATGCTTCTTTATTGCCAAATTTTCAATGTTCTTTGGTAATTTATTATAGGTAATTGTTATTATGGGTTTATCATCAAATCCATCATATGTAATGTAAAATTATTTATTTTCAAAATGGTAGAGAAGGCACATATTTTTTTTATTGATAATTGCTTTCATATATGCTAACCATTGTTACCCAAACTATAAGTTTAAATTTCATCTCTAGTTCATTACCCATAGTTGTGTATCAACCACTTTTGGTCCACATGTTATGGTAGCATAATATATCCAAGGGAATATAGAAAAAGTGGGAAATATTTTAACTCATGTACATCATGTCCCAACTGTTGCAAACATGCTACAATACAAAATAGTTCCTAACTGTGTATTAATCTTAAGGTGTGGACAATAAGTTCCATGAATATTTATAGTAATAGTTAAATTTCATGTCTAGGACATTTTGAATCATGCCTCATTGTATCCTTATCTTTTTAAATATCTAAAATTGGAGGTCTTTTTTATTGCTTGAGTATAATTTGCATATGACCATCATGTTTATAATTTTGAATTTTTCTTTATAATTCCCCAAAATGACTTGTATTATGGATAGTGATCCTATGATAAGTGCAATATGATGATTCTCTTATTTGGAGAAGTATGTTCCGTAACCTATGTTTGGTAAGAGGTAAAGATATCATCTTATGTTCAATTAACAAAGAAAGTATTGTATGTGGAACATCTTATTTTCTTTTATTTGTGAAATCTATTTTGGATATTTATGTGACGATTCCATGTTATTGACATGATATTGTTATATTTTTCCCTTATAAGATTGACTTAATGTTTGTATTTGAGAGGTATGGATTGAATAAAAATCATTTACATGTTAATCTAATAGTTTTTCCTTTCCCTTATTGGAGTGTGCCTTTATATCCTCTGGTGATGAATTTAACTTGTATGTGTCAAGACTTATACATGTGAATAGGTTATGCAAAATATGCTAAAGAGGATCAAATTTTAGTTTTTGTAATTACTCATTCATCATAGTATGAGGATTTCATCATCACTATCATATTAATCTAAAACTTTTCCATCTTACTACTTAGTGTTAACCAATAAGGGAGGCCCAAATGTTGGATTTTCTTATCTTTTTGGTATCATTAACTCCTTTTGTAATGGTTATTATTATAATTGTGTATCCATGTGCACCTTAATAGATAATGTCTTATAAGAATCTTGAGTTAAATGAGTTTTTTGATTGATTCTCCCATATCGTAAGTTGGTATACTTTCAAGTGGGATATATTGATTCGGTGGTATGAGTTTTAAAACCCATTCCATGTTTGAATGTAAAATTTATTTTTTCTTGAAAGGTTCATCATCAACATACATCATCAATAAGGTCCCATTATGTATGAATTTGATACATCAATGTAATGTAAATGGGATGACCTCTATTATGTGTATCCAAAGTCTACCCAAGATTAAATTATAATGCAATGATTGAGACATTACTTGGAATGTAGTTGAAACCATTTTTGGTCCCAATGTCACATATAATGTGATTTGGCCCATTAGAGGGATACATTAATTATCAAATAATTTAATATGGATGTCTGATTTTTGAAGAAGATTGGTGTTAATACCCATGGTGGTTAAGAAGTCTATGTTGCAAATATTTAGACTAGATTTGTTATCAACTAGCACCCTTTTTATTCCCTTATTATACATACTCATTTTTATGAATGAAGGAAAATCTTTATTAATAATATATTTTGATGGTAAATATTTTAGATCAAAGGTAATGAGATTCACATTATTTTTGAGATCTTGCATAATATTTACAAATTAGATTGGTTATATATCACTTGGTACTTGTGTTTCACATAATTCTTCATATAAGATATCCTTATAGATAATAGATTATTTTAAAAGTTTAAGAATTGAAATCTTATCATGTGTATTGTTCAATTAGTCAATAATATCATATACTTTACTTTTAATCACCAATTTAGGCTTGGGAGGAACTTGTTGTATATTAACAAGTGGAGAGATGGGTTGGGTACCCTTACCTTTTTGTGTAGTAACAACATGGACCATAAAATCTAATATAAGCTATGGGAAAATAATGGGAGTGGGATGGTAGTTAGCACTTGAATAGGATCTAGGAGGGATAAAGGGTTGGGAGGATGCATGTTAGCATTTGGAAACTGGCTCTATATTATTAAAAAAAAGGTTTTATAGAGATATTAAAGTTTGATCTTATTTTAAAACACTCTCTTAGTGTTGCCTAATTTTTTTTATTTCTTTTGATTATATCATTGACCAATTTAACATAACAAATAATGAATATTTTAATATAATAGATAATGAATTAGTTAATGGATGTATCTATAGTAAACATGATTTTAGGAAAATAAATTCTTATTTTTAAATTTTGAAAACATTGAAATCAGAAATCAAAATTTAGGGAAATAGTAAATCAGTAAATTAGGAATCCCTAGGCCAATCTAGGGTTTTGAGATCAAGGTTTAGGTTCACCAAATTTTTATCCATAAATTTGAAATGGTTGGTTGTATATGGTTAATAACATATAAATAGTTCTAACACAAGGGTGATAAACTAATCTATATTAAGCTAATTAATAAAATACTCAGATAAATAATATTTTGAATTTATGCAACTAAGATTGCTAAAAATAGTAAAGTATATCTATTGAAAGATATTATAATAAATAAGAAATAATATTAATTAGCTAATTTACTATAGGTATGTAGATATATACTATAAATATGTGAAAAATATGTAGGATCGGTATCTCAATCAATCATCATGTTCTCTAAATTACACTTTTACAACCGCATATACTACCATCAGATCTGGATATTACCATTGATGTGAGTGTCTGACTATGACATAGGTGTCCAATATAGAATAATGATTAGATTTGGATGTGACCAACTTAATTGTTCTAGGTTTTCTATTGACTCTTTGTTGGTGTATTCAGATTTGGGATATAGGTTGTCTCCTTTTGTCAATTGATCAAACCCTAGCTCTTCTTCTTCACTCTTATAATGAATTTTATAAAAAATGGGTTAGTGGGGTCATGATGTCAAGTTACCACAAAGACCCCTATGTCAATGGGTGTAGCCTACATAGCCAATACTCCAAGGATGGACTCATACTTATGCAGTTCTCCCCTATGTGTGGGGTGTGCACAAGGGTGGAATATACTATATGAAGATGCAAGCAGTGACCTAGCATGTAATTTGATAAATATCACTCATAGGTTGCTATTTGGATTATTTAAACCTATAATATGAATACTCCTATGTAGATAGAAAAATAGGTATGAATATGGTAGAATAAAGTCTTGTGTAGTTGATTGATTTATCTTTAGTAGGTGTATGTTTGGTATTTTATAGATTAAGAATGAGAAGGCTTAGACTTGTATTTATACCACACCTTTTGAAAAAATATCATGATAGGTTTTAATAAGACAAATAAGCCAACCAATAGGTTTAATATCATTTGAAATTTGGATGAATTCTGGCAATTAGACACTAGATAAAGATCTGGACACTACCATCAGTGGTAGTGTCCCTCTATGGTTGGTAGTGTCCATAGGGATAGAAAATAAGTATTGATCTAAAAGTAAAAGTGAAGGATGTTTATTATATTTTAAGATTTCTATGTAGTACAAGATATGTGGGTCATCAAAATGATATGGATCAGACTAATAAATAATAATTTAGGCATAATGAGATGACATATGCAAGATTTTTGGTAGTAGGGAGGTCTATAACTAAAGGGTATAGCCCTAATTAATATTTGTCAAATGTACAAGACTAAGATGCTATAAGTATTTAGTTTTAGTTTTTACAGGTGGAAAGATAGGAAAATAGTGATAAATTGAGAGGGAGTGAGAGAAAGTGAGAGTGAGAGTGAGAGGGAGAAAAAGAGATATTGAGAGGGGGGGAGAGAGAGGGAGATAATGCAATGTTATCTCTCTTTATCTCCCTTTCTCTTCCTATGTCTCTATCTATTACAAGATGATGGAAGCCAAATAATAAAATACACTAGAACTATGGTGTATACAAAATATTAAAACAACATAATAACTTGACAATATAATTTCCCAACCTGAATATATGGTACTACAGTACTAATCATAACCTCAACAAAAGAATCCAAACCAAGTGGAGTACCTAATGTTAGGTTGTGGAGCTAAAATCTTCACCAGGATGCAAACAGGAGAAGTTACGGAGGATGCAGAGTTGCAGAGTCAGTTGCAGGGCAATCGGCGTCAGTCTGATCAACCGACGTCAGTCAGATAGTAGCGAAGAACCAACCAACATCGGTTACCAGTCGGCTAATATCGGTCATGGAGGTGCCAGCGTCGGTAGCCTGTGCGTGAATTGGCAATTTGCATGTTGATCCCAGAGAGTCTATTTTTTGACTATTTGTTTGCATGCTAAAGGCTAGTTGTAGTCTTGAGTTGCGCATCTAATTATTATAATTAAGATAGTCTAATTATTGTAAGCATGAGATCTATATATGGAATCATGCGTTGTATTGTAAAACTTGTAGCTAGAGATTAAGAGAGCAATAAGCTCCTTCAGATAGAGAAGAGCAATGGTGCATTCCTCCTAGTGCCACAGTACCAAGATGGGTACTGGTTTGGAGAATCAGAAAGGTTCTTCATGTTTGTATGATCTTAGTCAGTAGGATAGCATGGCATCTTTTGGAGATCTACAATGGTGAGTAAGGTCTAGTGATTTGCAGGTAGCAGCAGAGAGCAGGAGATTTACTTGGAGTATGGTTGTTTACTTGACATACTGGCAGCGTGTTACTGATTGGTTGGAGAGGTGAACATCAATTCTATATTGGAGTTGATTGTTGTGACTGAGAGAGAGAGGGAAGAAGGTCTTGAGGTGTGGTGAACCTTTGAGGTGGAAGAAGAAGTGGCATCTTCTTTATTGTATATTCTTCTGAGTGATTATTAATACAATTGTGTATTGTCTCTCAATTCCTGTGTTGTTTCATATTTCTAGTTACTTATTGATTCTGGTTAAATTCCGTGTTTAGTTGCTAATACAAGAAGTAATCATATGTGCTCTATTGGTGGAGCAAGATCCTGACTAAGTAGGCATCGGAGCATGTTTATTGTTCTAGGTTCCTAACAAGTGGTATCAGAGCCTTGGTTGTAGGTTCAAGAGCTGATACCATCAAGTGGTATCAGAGCTTTTGGTTGGGTTGACTAACAGGTGGTTCAAATCTGGTAGTATTTTTTGATTACAGGTCACTCGCAGAGGTTTCAGATTGAGTGGGAGTATAGCAATGGCAGAAGATAGTAAGCTACAAATGGAGAAATTGAATAGCACAAATGGTCTGATTGATGGAAAGAAAGAGCAGGAAAAAGGAGATTGTTGGTCGGCAGAAGATTAGCGTGTAGAAGCATATGTTACAGGCGATGTTGCACAGGATGTTCTGGATAAAGTAGAATTTTTGTTTACATATTCTTTTGCCTCTTTCCATGCAGCCCGAAATAGAGCATCTTTTCATGGGTATGTCTTTGGAGAGATTTATTTAGGGGTTGGAGAGCCTTGTCACATTATTGATGAAGGGGAAGTGAAGCTGAAATTGCAGACGGATGACACACAGTGGTTGAAGGAAGTCATGTAGGTACCAGTCTTGGAGATGAGTCTAATTTTTTCAAGAAATTTGGGTGATAAGAGATGCACTGTAACTCTCACAGTAGATGCACTTGAATTAGATGGTGGTAAGAAAGTAGGTATCCTTTATCTATCTACTTATATTACTGATTCACCTTTTATTGCAGAGATGTGGCTTCATGGGCTTGGTCACATATGTAGGAGGGGAATGCAGGTTCTTAAGCGAAAGATAGATGTTTTTGACAAGCTAAAGAACTAGAAATCCTTGGTGTTCATGGAGGAGATGATGGATAGAGATCAGGTGAGGGAACTAAATTATTTTGAGCAGGGTTGTGTTGATTTGAACAGAACTTTGATCCATGGAGAGCTCACAGGTAAAAAGTTATCACTCACAGACGAACAGAGGTATCAGCATTGGTCAGACAGTAATCGACATCGGCAACAGGAAGATCAATGTCGGTCATGAAGGAATCGACGTCAGTAGAAAGGATACCAGTGTCGGCCAGGGAAATGATGTTGACAATCAGGGTCAGTGCAGGGAACCGACATCGATTGGGAGCAGACTGGGAGATGGCTGAGATCGGTCACTGGTACGGATGGTGGGCAGACATCACACTATCAACAAGTCTCAAACGCTCATGTCAAGGTCAGAAAGGGTAAGTGAACCTCATATTCATTGTTCACCTTCTTTATATTGCTTATTGATGGTCAAGAACCAAGAAGATGTAAGGAGGCAATGCAGGTAGAATCCAGATATAGTGGGAGCTTGGCATGGATGAGGAGTGTGAGTCCTTGGAGAAGAACCAAATAGGTATTTGTTGGTAGAGTTGTCAGCTGGAAGTAAGCACTGAGAGATGGAATTGATTCCCAAGTTAAAGAAGAGAGTGGATGGATATGTGAGACAAAAGACCAAGGCATATGGTCTTGAGGAAGTTACAGGACAGTGGTACAGGTTTGACAGGTGGATGAATAAGCATGGCTTCAGTCAATGTCAGTGTAACTATTGTGTTTATCTTACCAGGTAGATGATGGTCACAACATTATCTTGTTACTGTATGTGGGTGATTTGCTAGCAGGTTTGTACATACAGGGATTTGTTGAGCTAAGGGTAAAGTTAGTTCAGAGGTGTGTCATGAAGAATTTGGAGTAGCGAAATTCTTTGACATAAGAGACATGGAGATTTTATCTCCAGTGGGAGCTGATGTGAAGATGGTGTTGGCGGGGTTCATGATGCAGGATGCAGAATCAGAAAGCACACCAAGGGCTGGACAGTTCAAGCTTAGCTTGGAACAGGGTTCAAAATCACATGAGGTTTAGTGTAGACCTGAGTTTTTTCCCAAGCAGTGGGGGTTGTCAGAAAGTATGGAGCCAATTCGGGGAAGGAGTACTGGAGGGCAGTTTAGTGGGATCAGCAGCAGGGATTCTTGTTATGCAGGGTCAAGGTCTTCACTACATGGATATGTAGGTTTGAATATGGCAGGTTACTTGGATGACAGGTGTAGCATCATAGGATGTGTGGTGGTTAGTCTTCAGGGTTGATCTTGAAGAGGGATATAAGCTAGGGAATAATTTAGATGGTGTACAGGTACAAGTACAAGTGCAGCTATTTATCTCCAAGTGGGAGATTGTTAGGTTGTGGAGCTAAAAGCTTCACCAAGATGCAAACAGGAGAAGTTACAGAGGATGTAGAGTTGCAGAGTCAGTTGCAGGGCAACTGGCATCGGTCTGATCAACCGACGTCGGTCAGATAGCAGCAAAGAACCAACTGGCGTCGGTTACCAGTCGGCCGACATCGGTCATGGAGGTGCCGATGTCGGTAGCCTGTGTGTGAACAGGCAGTTTGCATGTTGATCTTGGAGAGTCTATTTTTGGACTGTTTGTTTGCATGTTAAAGTTTAGTTGTAGTCTTGAGTTGCATGTCTAATTATTGTAATTAAGATAGTCTAATTATTGTAAGCATGAGATCTATATATGGACTCATGGGCTGTATTGTAAAACTTGTAGCTAGAGAGTAAGAGATCAATAAGCTCCTTCAGATAGAGAAGAGCAATGGTGCATTCCTCCTAGTGCCACAGTACTAAGGTGGCTACTGGTTTGGAGAATCAGAAAGGTTCTTCGTGTTTTTATGATCTTAGTCAGCAGGATAGCATGGCTTCTTTTGGAGATCTACAATGGTGAGAAAGGTCTAGTGATTTGCAGGTAGCAGCAGAGAGCAGGAGATCTACTTGGAGTACGGTTGTGTACTTGACGTACTGGCAGCGTGTTACTGACTGGTTGGAGAGGTGAACATCAATTTTGTATTGGAGTTGATTGTTGTGACCGAGAGAGAGAGGGAAGAAGGTTTTGAGGTGTGGCAAACCTTTGAGGTGGAAGAAGAAGTGACATCTTCTTTATTGTATATTCTTCTGAGTGATTATTAATACAATTGTGTATTGTCTCTCAATTCCTGTGTTGTTTCATATTTCTATTTACTTATTGATTCTGGTTAAATTCTGTGTTTAGTTTCTAATACAAGAAGTAATCATATGTGCTCTATTGGTGGAGCAAGATCCTGACTAAGTAGGCATTGAAGCATGTTTATTGTTCTAGGTTCCTGACACCTAAAATATTAGTTATCATCTATATAAAAAATAAACATGAAATAAGTTAAATTTTAATCAATTAAATGAACATATTAAAAGATAAACTTAATATTTCGTTACATGTGCATAAAATATTTATAGTTAACTAGTTGTGTGAATACATATGATGAAGTAGGTAAGTCTTTCATATCTAATTACACATGCTAACTTAAGGTGGTAAAGTAATTTAAAATGGAACATACTATTGTGTACTAGTGTCTTGAGGTGATGAAGCAACTTTAGATACAATATACTATTATGTATGAGCTTATAGAGGTCCTAAAACAACTGTAGATGGCATGTTTTCTTGTGTACTAGTGTCTTATATAGATGTGTATATAGTATTTATAGGTATGTCTATTGGATCTACAGATGAAACCCATGTATGTCTAACTTAAAAATTTAGTTTAGTACACTTCCTCCCACATGATGTGAAATTATGTATAGTAACTATAGGATGTCTTCTAGTTATTCCACCAAGTGAAGCACAAATAGTAGGAGGGACACTACTAGATGTGCCACCATATTTAGCCTTTGTACAACTCCTCAGTGTATGCATGTCATGGTCAATCATAACTTATGTACTATGATACAATATTTTAGGGATGTATGTGTTATTGTCATTTTATTTCTCTATTGGAAATTTTAGTTTTATTTGGCACCGAGTATATTAAATGAGAACTAGCCTCCCCTACCTTGGGATACCTTCATGTTAAAATAATTAAGTATTTCTTACAAAAAAAAACTCATAATTAACTTTTCTCAAAAAATATAATAGAACCTCATTGTTAATTCATGGAGTCTCATCAAAAAACACCATCCACCACCTATCCCATTTTTTCTTAAAAATATATGCATGAATACAGCTATTAATGCTAATGTGTTTGCAACTTGTTCATGGTGCTTCAGTGATTCTAAACATATGAAAAAAAGTATCTAATTATTATTTTTTATATTTTAATTTTTAATTTCCTCATATGATAATGTATTATAATAATATTATTTCAATACCTCTCAAATATAGCATTGCATCAAGTTAGGATGTGACATTTCTCACTTCATTATAAATGGCCTCCAGTGTATCAACAGGTGAATTATGTGCACTCTATTTTGAAGAGTCACACAAACCATTGATGATAATTTTCAATTGCTTTTACTTTGAATTATATTGTTGATTTAATTCTACTCGTATTCTATGAAGTCAAAATGCTTGGGGTTTTCATTAGGGTTTTGTTGAGAACCTATCTTCCCTACCTTGGGATGCCTTCACGTCTAAATAATTTAGGATTTATTGCATAAAAACTCACAATAAAGCTTTCTCATAAAAAATAATAGAACAACATTGTTATTTCATGGAGGCTCATCAAACATCATCCACCACCTATCCCAAAGGTTTTTTAAATCTTTGCATGAATAGCCTAATCAATGCTAACGTGTTTACAACTTGTGGGTGGTGCTTTGGTGGTTTTAGGCATATGAAACAGAGCACATTACTATTATTATTTTATCTTTTTAATTTTAATATCCTCATATGACAATTTACTATAATAATATTGTTTCAATTCCTTTCTTAGATGTAGTATTGCATTAAGTTGAGATGTGACATTTCCCACTTTGTTATAAATGGCCTCTAATGTATTAGAAAATGAGTTGTGTGAACTATGTTTTTAAGTGTCACACAAACTATTGATGATAATTTGAAACTATTTTTCCTTTGAATTATAATATTTATATCATTCTACTTTTGGAAAGTCAAAATGTTTAGGGTTTTCATTAAGGTTGTTATTGATGATAATTTGAAATTATTTCTACTTTGAATTATACTATTGATATAATTCTACTTCTTCTTCTGCAAAGTCAAAATGCTTGGGGTTTTCATTAAGTTTTATTGGAGGTTTTATTAAAGCAATGGGTCCATCAAATTAAGAAGATATAATTATAAAAATAAACATTTATATTAGGTTTTCCTCAGGCAAGGCTTTCATGAGAGAAATGTAATTTTAATTCAATACCCTCTTGCCTTGTGATTATTATAAAAAATGCATCACAAAAAATATCATTACAAACCCTAAGAATGCTCTAAGGAAAAAAAAAACATACTTGGGACCATGGTGGAAGTGTGGAATCTTGGTAGGGGTGGTTGGAAATGAATACAATGAACACTCTCCTTTGTCTTCTCTTTAATCGAAAGCAAAGCATATTTTGGGAAATGTAAATGTAGGTTTGTATGTCACAATTTTTTATAGATCTATAAAGGGTGTATGACCTTTTTAAAAAATGGTGTATGACCTATAGGGTTAGTAATGACCCATATATATTTGGATTGATTTTTTAAAAAACATGCTCGCTCTTTGTGTGAAATGAAAATTTTCTTTAAAATGATCCTTTTTTTGTCCCTCAATTTTATGCATTCAACCTATGATTAAAGTGAACCCTATGAAAATATAAAGGGGCCATAATGTGAATTTAATATTTTCATGTTGTGTGACCATAAAATTGACTTTATTCATAATTAAAATCAAAGGGTCCCTATTTCTAAATGGATGGGTGTGTTGGCCACAATAAATGGTGATATTTGTTCAAAAAACACTGTCAAGTGTTTAGAATCCAAAATCTCTAGTTTTATCTTTGAATAAATTAAGTTCCTTATAAAATAATCTCATAATTTCAAAAATTACTTGAATGTTAATCTTAGCTTTAATCACATAATATACTGGTTTTGCACATTTCAAAAAAGTCAAAGAGTGTGAAAATGATATGTTTATCTTGCCATGAATATTTTCAATATAGGATAAAAGCAACCATTTGACCAAATATTTTTTTATGCATATTATTACTATTATTATTTTTTTATTATTTTATGGGGGATGGCTTGGGGGGAATGCTTGGGCATTTCTATGCTACCAACCAGGGATTTATAGCCCAGATAAAATTACCTTTGGATCTACTCTAGGCCTTGCTTCACTATTATCCAGGTGTCCATAACCATGTTGAAGATTATATGAATCACCCTTTTGGATAAAAAATTAAAATTTTCATTCAGAATTTATTGTTTTCCCTTACCTTTTATTTCTCAAGGGTAGAGAAAAAATATAGCTAGGGTAGAGGAAAAATCATAAATTCCTAGTCATGAGTGGTGTTTATGTTTATTATATTCTTCAAGGTAATTTTTACTATGATATAGCGTAGTTATGATTATTTGTTTATGCAAATTTATTTTCTAATCATGTGAAAAAACTAAAAATAAGTTTCATTTATTTAATGAAATTATGATCTTGTCAGACGTGATAACTAAGTTTACTCAAAATTTCATAAATTTTATAAATTTTAACATTTTCATAGTTATTCCAACTCTTAGTATGTGTATCTTTGGACAAGATGAACATAGAAAATTCTAAAAGCGATCAAATTTTTCATTTAAATACGGAAAACAAATAATCTAATAAAACATGAAAATAAAAATATTAATATAAGACTATGAAAATAAGAACAATAAGAAAAATGATCCAAGAAAATAGGAATGGAATAAAACAACAAACTAATATAATCCTAAACTAATAATTTACTATCAAAGTGGGAGTGTGAATTTGGAAACTTTGTGTGAAACACATCCCACTACTTGGAAGAAGAAAAATTTCCCCATTTAAAGATCTTAGTCTTTTAGGGACACCCTTGTATTTGTCAAAAAATCAATCAATTTCCAAAGTTCAAATCCAAAATGACTAAGGCATTTAATTACATCATATTGATCTCATTTAATTCTAAGATCATAGTGAACACTGGTATATAAAAATTTTACCTCAAAGTCAAGTCACATGTATACATGAGACTCTTTTACTTGAAGGTTCATGATCATGACATTTAGGGTGAGAAGTTCAAAACATACTAGCTCTTTAAGATTTGGACCAGCTTCTGAAAATCCTCTTTTTTTTCTTTTTGTTGCATGTGTTTGTGATGTTCCTTTAGATCTAGTCTTGCTTGGAATTCCACATCAAATTCCATGACTTGCACATTTTGACATTCCATATTATTGAAAACATCCCATGTTATCTCACAAACAACATCATAATAAAATAAATTGGCCTATAAACAATCTTGTTATATCAATTCCATGTAAGGCATTGCTTTTTATTATTTATCCTAGGAATCCTTTGGTATTTCATCAGTAGAACCATAATATACTTCATAAAAATAATCATGTGCAACATATTCATTTGTATTCATATAAATTACATGTTGAACATGTTCAATGTGGACAAAAATGTGATCTAAATGATTGATCACGGGGAAATTTATATTTTTTTGGACCTAGGAATGTTTGTGGTATCATTTTGAAAGAGAGCACAATCCATTACAAAGGAGAATTTTTTCTCTATGTAGTTACTCATCTATCCACCATGACAACTTCTTCATATGCAAAAATCAAAGAACTAGCCATGAATGTTCTAATAAGGAGACTATCAGATCCAAATCATTTATGTACATTTTTAACGTGATCTCCTCTTTGGGTCTATGGTTGATTGGAATGGTTTTTTATATTATTTGGGATTTCAGGGCAAAACACCTTATTGGCTTGTTTGGATTTCTCTTGAGCATGACTAACTAATTGAAAAAGACATATGGGTTAATCGGTTGACTCAATTATATAATAAATGTACCCAACTTTAGACTTGAAATCTAATTGTATTCAAAGCCATATAATTTAAAATGAAATAACCTATAAGTTATATCCTCGTGTTGAACATTCAATAAGTTTAATGAATTTTTCCAAACAAGGACATGGTCTTCAGTAGTTTTTTTTTTAATAAGTTGGGGAGGAAATTGAAAACATTTTTAAGAAACTCATGCTAAGCACTAGGGATACATATGGTTGTTTCCCTAAGCCTATACATTTTTATTTTTTATTGATTTTCAAATTATCTAATTTCTAAGAATTTTTGGCATATTTAACAAAAGCTAAAATGAAACTAAATGATGGGTGAAAATTGGTCATGAGGGGTTTTCTTTCTGGTGTAAAATCTATATTGATGTGTTTTTTAGGTACATAATAGAAGAGACAAGACTAAAGAAGAGGGGGCTATCCAACTAAAAACTCATACCTTTTTAGATTACAGACTATTTGAGAGAATTAGTAACCACAAAAAGGCCCTCTTTCTAGTTCTAGGTTTTTGTTGATATATGTGTTTTAGGTACGCAATATAGGATATGGTAAGTGTAAAGGGGGGGAAGGGGGGGGGCGCGTGCGGGGGGGGAGGGCACGGTGTAAAATTTTAACCACAAAACCATAAATTAATTGAGAAAATTCAACTCTAACCACATATAACTCTTATGGACCTCCTAACGTTAACATTTTACTGATGTATTTGTGACATACTCAATAGAATATGGGTTTTCACCCTCTTTTTTTAGGATCACAAACATGACTTAGTTGTAAGTTATGACTCTCCTATGTATTCATGGCCTAATGGAAGTATGTGGGAAGTTCACCCAAATGACCTCAAAACAACACCTAAAACAATAAAATTGTGAATATTTATAATGGTTTTATTAAACAATAAAGATAATCTGATAAAAAAATGTAAACGAAGGGAAGGGTAGATAAGAAAAGAAAGGTTGCATATCTCTGCTTAGTCAAGTTCCTTAGAGAAGTATGTTAGGTTGTGGAGCTAAAAGCTTCAACTTTGCAGACGGGAACAGAAGGTTGCTAAAGAACCAGAAGCACCGGTGTCGACAGCATGACCTACGTCAGTCGTGACCAGTGCAGAAGGCAATCGACGATGGCAGGAAGTTGGCCTACGTCGACAGAACCAGGCAAGCAGGGACCGACGTCGATCACCTGTGTGTTCTAGAACTATTCGTTGCATGGACAGTTAGTTAAGTGAACGAAGTGTTTGCATGTAAAGACCAGTTAGAGTCTTGAGCTGCATGGATAATTGTCTAAATTAAGAGTCTAAGTTATTGTTTAAGTCTGGGATCTATTTATAGACCCATTGGCATGTATTGTATAGTATGAGATGATAAGGAAGGCAAGGAAGTTCCTTCCATTGTAAGATCATTGAGTTGTAGGTTGTTGCAAGCTCATAGGAGATCTACATGTGTGAGTATGGTCTGTTGAATTACAGGTTTATGGGAGATCAACTTGAAGTACTATAGAGTGCTTGGTGTACTGGAAGGGTTATTACTGACTAGTTGGAGAGGTGAACACCAATTCTGTGTGTGAGTTGGTTGTTGGGACCATTTTTGGTAGGAGAGTGTTGAAGAAAAATTACTGCACACTTGAGATGTGGGAAGCCTCTGTAAGGTGGAAGAGTGTGGCAGCTCTTTATTGTATTCTTTTCTGTAAAGTGTTAATACAAGATAGTGTATTGTCTCTCATATTCTGTGCTATTGGTGAATTCTAGTTACTTGTGTATCTAGTTATTTCTGCATGTTTAATTGCTTATATTTGGTAATCATATTGTGCTCTTTCTGAGGAGCAAGATCCTAACAAGAGGGATCAGAATAGGTGTGTTTGTTCTTGGATTTCCCATCAAGTGGTATCAGAGCTTTTGGTTGGGATACTAACAGATTGGATTAAATCTGGGTAGTGTGTTTTGATTACAGGTTACTCACAGGGTTTCTATTTGAGTGGGAGTTGAGCAATGGCAGAAGATAGTAAGCTACAAATGGAGAAGTTTAATGGCAAGAACTACCAATTATGGAGGATGCAGATTGAGGATTATCTGTATCAAAAAGATTTGTACTTACCGTTGGGTGGGGTTGATTGCAAACCCCTGGATATGAAGGATGAAGAATGGGAGGTTCTTGATCAGAAGGCTCTGGGATCTATAAGATTGAGTCTTGCATCATCTGTGATTTCAAGCTTATCACAGTGTAAGACAACGGTGGAGTTGATGGAATCTTTGGCAAATTTATATGAAAAACCCTCGGCTTCTAATAAGGTATTTCTTATGAAGCGTTTATTTAATTTGCAAATATTGGAAGGTGGATCTGTTCATAGCCATCTTAGTGATTTCCATGGTTTGGTAAATCAGTTAAGTTCAGTCAATATTATATTTGATGATGAAATTAGAGCTCTCTTAATCTTGTGTTCATTACCTAAAAGTTGGGAAGGTTTGGTAATGGCAGTTTCTAATACTGTGTCTGCTTCAAAAGTCTTAAAAGTGGATGATGTTGTGAGTGTGATCTTGAATGAAGAGATACGCAGGAAAAGCATAGGTGAATCATCAAGAAATGCTTTAAGTGTTGAAGGCAGAGGAAGGCAAAGAGAGAAGATAGAGCGTGGGAGATCAAGGTCCAAGATAGGTAGGAGATCCAAGTCCAGGTATGGCAGAATAACCTGCTGGAAATGTAGAAAGCAAGGGCACTTAAAGAGAGATTGCAGATCGGGTGAAGATCAGCATGAAGGACATGAAGAAGAAGCAGATGTTGTAGATTACGTTGCACAGGATGCTCTGGTATGTTCTTTGGATAAAGTAGAATCTTGGGTTTTAGATTTTGGTGCCTCTTTTCATGCATCCCCACATAGGGAATTTTTTCATGAGTATGTCCAGGGAGACTTTGGAGAAATTTGTGTAGGGGATGGTAAGCCTTGTCAGATAGTTGGCAAAGGGAAAGTGAAGCAGAAATTGCAGACAGGTAACACATGGGTGTTAAAGGAGGTCATGCATGTCCCAGTTCTGGAGCGGAATTTGATTTCTGTAAGAAGTTTGGGTGATGAAGGTTGCACAGTAACTCTCACAACAGACTCTTGGAAGGTTACCAAGAGTGCACTTGTTGTAGCTAGAGGTAAAAAAGTAGGTACACTTTATCTATCTACTTGTATTACTGATTCTCTTTCTGGGTTATCTACTTCAGCTGTAGATTTGAAGATGTCGCTTAATAGGCTTGGTCACATGAATAAGAAAGAGATGCATGCTCTTGAGTCAAAGGGGATGCTTTCGGATTTAGAAGGCATGGATCGTGATTTCTATATACAAAATAAGAAGGTGACGTTTCTTGAGGAATCTGATGTTAGTGACAAGAATAGAAAAGCCTTGGTTTTCAAGGAGAAGGTGACGGACATAGTTCAGCACAAGGGGCAGAAGAATTTTGAGTAGAGCAAGGGTGATTTGGACAAGGATTTGATCCAAAAAGAGCTCGCAGGAAAAAGTCAGTTCTCACTAGAAAAACACAGAGACCGATGTCGACAGGAAAACTGGCATCGACGTCCAGACAGGGACCGACGTCAGCTATGTGTAGCTCAACATCAGTGACTCAGGGCAGATAACTACCGACGTCGGCCAGGGGAAACCGACGTCAGTAAGGAAGCAGTCGCAGGGAACCGACATCGGTCGGGTGTAGACTGAGATGTGACCGGCATCAGTCACTGATGAATTTTGAGTGGACAACAAGCTGTCAAGGAGTCTCAAGTGCCCATATTGAGGACTGAAGGTGTAAGTAAGTTATTAAATTCATCATTTCCCTTCTTTACACTACTTGTTGCTCACTTATGGTATAGAACCAGGAAGTTATTGAAGAAGCAGAGCAGGTAGATCCAGAAAATAGTGGGAGCTTGGCATGGATGAGGATGTGATTCCTTGGAGGAGAACCAAACAGGTGTTTTGGGTAGATTTGCCAGCTGGAAGTAAGCACTGAGAGACGAATGGATGTTTAGGATGAAGAAGAGCGGAAATGGATACGTGAGACAGAAGGCCAGGGTATATGGTCTTGTATAAGCTGCAGTGCAATGGAGGTTTGATCATTGTGTTTCTCTTTACAAGGTTGGATAATATTAGCTACATTATCCTATTACTGTATGATGTGCTTGTTGCAGGGTTACATATACAGGGTATTGCTGAACTAAAGGTAAAGCTAGTTCAGAGGGATGTCATGGAGAATCTGGGAGCAGCAAGATTCTTTGGCATGAGTGTGTTCTAGAGACATGGAAGGTCACATGTTGACTTTGTTTCAAGATGATTGTGTGAGACCGTTTAGCACGCCGATGGTTGGACAGTTCAATGGACAGTGTCTTGATTCACATAATCAGGTTAAGTGCATGGTATGTACTAAAATTGAGTTTTCCCAAGCAGTGGGAGTTGTCACAAGTTAGGAGCCAATCTGGGAGAGAAGTACTAAAGGGCAGTTCAGTGGATTCTTAGAGGGACCAGCAGCAGGTGCACATGCTATGCAGGTTCAAGTTATTTTCTACATGGTTTGTAGATGTGGATGTGGCAGGTGATTTGGATGACAGAGTTGCACCACGGGATTTGTGGTGGTTGGTCTTCAAGAGTGATCTTGAGGAGGGATACAAAGCCAAGGGAACAAACTAGATAGAGTATAGGTACAGGTACAGGTTGCAGCTATTTATCTCCAAGTGGGAGATTGTTAGGTTGTGGAGCTAAAAGCTTCAAATTTGTAGACGGGAACAGAAGGTTGCTAAAGAACCAGAAGCACTGACGTCGGTAGCATGACCAATGTCAGTCGTGACCAGTGTAGAAGGCAACCAGTGACGGCAGGAAGTCAGCCGACGTCGGCAGAACCAGGCAAGCAGGGACCGATGTCAGTCGCCTGTGTGTTCCAAAACTGTTCGTTGCACAGACAGTTAGTTAAGTGAACGAAGTGTTTGCATGTAAAGGCTAGTTAGAGTCTTGAGCTGCGTGGGTAATTGTCTAAATTAAGAGTCTAAGTTATTTTTTAAGTTTGGGATCTATTTATAGACCCATTGGCATGTATTGTATAGTATGAGCTGATAAGGAAGGCAAGGAAGTTCCTTCCATTGTAAGATCATTGAGTTGCAGGTTGTTGCAAGCTCATAGGAGATCTACATGTGTGAGTATGGTCTGTTGAACTATAGGTTGCAGGTTCATGGGAGATCAACTTGAAGTATTATAGAGTGCTTGGTGTACTGGCAGGGTTATTACTGACTAGTTGGAGAGGTGAACACCAATTCTGTGTGTGAGTTGGTTGTTGGGACCATTTTTGGTAGGAGAGTGTTGAAGAAAAATTACTGTACACTTGAGGTGTGGGAAGCCTCTGTAAGGTGGAAGAGTGTGGCAGCTCTTTATTGTATTCTTTTCTGTAAAGTGTTAATACAAGATAGTGTATTGTCTCTCATATTATGTGCTATTGGTGAATTCTAGTTACTTGTGTTTCTAGTTATTTCTGCATGTTTAATTGCTTATATTTGGTAATCATATTGTGCTCTTTCTGAGGAGCAAGATCCTAACAAGAGGGATCAGAATAGGTATGTTTGTTCTTGGATTTCCCATCAAGTGGTATCAGAGCTTTTGGTTGGGATACTAACAGATTGGATTAAATCTGGGTAGTGTGTTTTGATTACAGGTTACTCACAGGGTTTCTATTTGAGTGGGAGTTGAGAATGGCAGAAGACAGTAAGCTACGAATGGAGAAGTTTAATGGCAAGAACTACCAATTATGGAGGATGCAGATTGAGGATTATCTGTATCAAAAAGATTTGTACTTACCGTTGGGTGGGGTTGATTGCAAACCCCTGGATATGAAGGATGAAGAATGGGAGGTTCTTGATCAGAAGGCTCTGGAATTTATAAGATTGAGTCTTCAATCATCTGTGATTTCAAGCTTATCACAGTGTAAGACAACGGTGGAGTTGATGGAATCTTTGGCAAATTTATATGAAAAACCCTCGGCTTCTAATAAGGTATTTCTTATGAAGCGTTTATTTAATTTGCAAATATTGGAAGGTGGATCTGTTCATAGCCATCTTAGTGATTTCCATGGTTTGGTAAACCAGTTAAGTTCAGTCAATATTATATTTGATGATGAAATTAGAGCTCTCTTAATCTTGTGTTCATTACCTAAAAGTTGGGAAGGTTTGGTAATGGCAGTTTCTAATACTGTGTCTGCTTCAAAAGTCTTAAAAGTGGATGATGTTGTGAGTGTGATCTTGAATGAAGAGATACGCAGGAAAAGCATAGGTGAATCATCAAGAAATGCTTTAAGTGTTGAAGGCAGAGGAAGGCAAAGAGAGAAGATAGAGCGTGGGAGATCAAGGTCCAAGATAGGTAGGAGATCCAAGTCCAGGTATGGCAGAATAACCTGCTAGAAATGTGGAAAGCAAGGGCACTTAAAGAGAGATTGCAGATCGGGTGAAGATCAGCATGAAGGACATGAAGAAGAAGCAGATGTTGTAGATTACGTTGCACAGGATGCTCTGGTATGTTCTTTGGATAAAGTAGAATCTTGGGTTTTAGATTTTGGTGCCTCTTTTCATGCATCCCCACATAGGGAATTTTTTCATGAGTATGTCCAGGGAGACTTTGGAGAAATTTGTGTAGGGGATGGTAAGCCTTGTCAGATGGTTGGCAAAGGGAAAGTGAAGCTGAAATTGCAGACAAGTAACACATGGGTGTTAAAGGAGGTCATGCATGTCCCAATTCTGGAGTGGAATTTGATTTCTGTAAGAAGTTTGGGTGATGAGGGTTGCACAGTAACTCTCACAACAGACTCTTGGAAGGTTACCAAGAGTGCACTTGTTGTAGCTAGAGGTAAAAAAGTAGGTACACTTTATCTATCTACTTGTATTACTGATTCTCTTTCTGGGTTATCTACTTCAGCTGTAGATTTGAAGATGTCGCTTAATAGGCTTGGTCACATGAATAAGAAAGAGATGCATGCTCTTGAGTCAAAGGGGATGCTTTCGGATTTAGAAGGCATGGATCGTGATTTCTATATACAGAATAAGAAGGTGACGTTTCTTGAGGAATCTGATGTTAGTGACGAGAATAGGAAAGCCTTGGTTTTCAAGTAGAAGGTGACGGACATAGTTCAGCAAAAGGGGCAGAAGAATTTTGAGTAGAGCAAGGGTGATTTGGACAAGGATTTGATCCAAAAAGAGCTCGCAGGAAAAAGTCAGTTCTCACTAGAAAAACACAGAGACCGATGTCGACAGGAAAACTGGCATCGACGTCCAGACAGGGACCGACGTCAGCTATGTGCAGCTCAACATCAGTGACTCAGGGCAGATAACTACCGACGTCGGCCAGGGGAAACTGACGTCAGCAAGGAGGCAGTCGCAGGGAACCGACATCGGTCGGGTGTAGACTGAGATGTGACCGGCATCGGTCACTGATGAATTTTGGGTGGACAACAAGCTGTCAAGGAGTCTCAAGTGCCCATATTGAGGACTGAAGGTGTAAGTTATTAAATTCATCATTTCCCTTCTTTACACTACTTGTTGCTCACTTATGGTATAGAACCAGGAAGTTATTGAAGAAGCAGAGCAGGTAGATCCAGAAAACAGTGGGAGCTTGGCATGGATGAGGATGTGATTCCTTGGAGGAGAACCAAACAGGTGTTTTGGGTAGATTTGCCAGCTGGAAGTAAGCACTGAGAGACGAATGGATGTTTAGGATGAAGAAGAGCGGAAATGGATACGTGAGACAGAAGGCCAGGGTATATGGTCTTGTATAAGCTGCAGTGCAATGGAGGTTTGATCATTGTGTTTCTCTTTACAAGGTTGGATAATATTAGCTACATTATCCTATTACTGTATGATGTGCTTGTTGCAGGGTTACATATACAGGGTATTGCTGAACTAAAGGTAAAGCTAGTTTAGAGGGATGTCATGGAGAATCTGGGAGCAGCAAGATTCTTTGGCATGAGTGTGTTCTAGAGACATGGAAGGTCACATGTTGACTTTGTTTCAAGATGATTGTGTGAGACTGTTTAGCACGCCGATGGTTGGACAGTTCAATGGACAGTGTCTTGATTCACATAATCAGGTTAAGTGCATGGTATGTACTAAACTTGAGTTTTCCCAAGCAGTGGGAGTTGTCACAAGTTAGGAGCCAATCTGGGAGAGAAGTACTAAAGGGCAGTTCAGTGGATTCTTAGAGGGACCAGCAGCAGGTGCACATGCTATGCAGGTTCAAGTTATTTTCTACATGGTTTGTAGATGTGGATGTGGCAGGTGATTTGGATGACAGAGTTGCACCACGGGATTTGTGGTGGTTGGTCTTCAAGAGTGATCTTGAGGAGGGATACAAAGCCAAGGGAACAAACTAGATAGAGTATAGGTACAGGTACAGGTTGCAACTATTTATCTCCAAGTGGGAGATTGTTAGGTTGTGGAGCTAAAAGCTTCAACTTTGTAGACGGGAACAGAAGGTTGCTGAAGAACCAGAAGCACCGACGTCGGTAGCATGACCGATGTCGGTCGTGACCAGTGTAGAAGGCAACCAGTGACGGCAGGAAGTCGGCCGACGTCGGCAGAACCAGGCAAGCAGGGACCGACGTCAGTCACCTGTGTGTTCCAAAACTGTTCGTTGCACAGACAGTTAGTTAAGTGAACGAAGTGTTTGCATGTAAAGGCCAGTTAGAGTCTTGAGCTGCGTGGGTAATTGTCTAAATTAAGAGTCTAAGTTATTTTTTAAGTTTGGGATCTATTTATAGACCCATTGGCATGTATTGTATAGTATGAGCTGATAAGGAAGGCAAGGAAGTTCCTTCCATTGTAAGATCATTGAGTTGTAGGTTGTTGCAAGCTCATAGGAGATCTACATGTGTGAGTATGGTATGTTGAACTATAGGTTGCAGGTTCATGGGAGATCAACTTGAAGTACTATAGAGTGCTTGGTGTACTGGCAGGGTTATTACTGACTAGTTGGAGAGGTGAACACCAATTCTGTGTGTGAGTTGGTTGTTGGGACCATTTTTGGTAGGAGAGTGTTGAAGAAGAATTACTGTACACTTGAGGTGTGGGAAGCCTCTGTAAGGTGGAAGAGTGTGGCGGCTCTTTATTGTATTCTTTTCTGTAAAGTGTTAATACAAGATAGTGTATTGTCTCTCATATTCTGTGCTATTGGTGAATTTTAGTTACTTGTGTTTCTGGTTATTTCTGCATGCTTAATTGCTTATATTTGGTAATCATATTGTGCTCTTTCTGAGGAGCAAGATCCTAACAAGAGGGATCAGAACAGGTGTGTTTGTTCTTGGAGGGAAGGGTAGGTAAGAAAAGAAAGGTTGCATATCTCTGCTTAGTCAAGTTCCTTAGAGAAGTAATCACAATTTAATATCTACCACCAAAATTAACTAATATTTGTTAAACCTAGTTATGCCACTCAAATTTCAACATATATAGTGCAAGATCCTAAGGATGAATAGTTATGAGTGAATCTCTATGAATTAACTTTTTTAAAATTAAATACTATAGAGAATACCATATAAACATCCATCCATAGTAGTTAAAACATCATAGTTAATCCACAAGAACAATCAAACTAGCACAACACAATATAATTTGCTCATAAAGGGGGAAAACAAATCTAAATAGTGATCACTTGCATAAAGAAACAACAATACATTAGTTTGAGTGAGAAATGGGATACTTTACAGACCTTCAAAGCATCCACAAGCCCACAAAACATCCTCACAATTTTCCTATATGCTTACTGTCTTTAGTCTTGTTGGTTTTGAATCTTTCTTTGAGTTTCATGGAAACTTCCTTTCTACAAGCTTTCACAGAGAATTCCTTTCTAAATTTACAACATGCCCAAAATAATGCCTTTATAGTGTCACCCAAGTGGACTAAAGTTTTCTCATCCTCTCAGCGCTTATCTACCACCATTACTTCTCATTAATGGATCTCAATGACTTTACCCTTGCCCCTTATTGGCACACCATAAAACAGTCATCGTCAGTATCAAGGTTGTACAAATGGTCGGTTAGGTAATGTAATATACTGGACATGTTCACATACTTATGACTTATTACTTTCTTCCCTAATTTCACATGCTTTGACTTATAAATCTTTAAAATAAGCTAATCTTATAAAACAAAATTTGAAGAAGTTTTGGTTTAGAGGTTTGCATAGATAAGTTCAGTGCTTTCCCTTTAATTTTTTAAACCATGTACATAAAGTCAGAGAGTAACAATACAAAGTAAATGACTATATTAAATGATATACTAAACAGATTCGAATACTTAAAGATAATACTAACATCGCTTTTACTTTCTCTTCCTCTGACTACTAAAATGTTTCAGTTCGACTGGTTGTCCCTTATCTGCCCATGGATTTGGCACCTTCACCTTACAAAACTATATTATATACATTAAGCTAAACCTAATAATTATAAGATAATATTCCCTCCAGACTTCCACACATCCCACATTCATTTCTAAGTGGTATACTAAACTATTTAGCTACAAGCGATATTATAAATAGTCGAGCAGTCCATTAGAATGGCTCTGATTTTTCATTTTTCAAAGCTACGTATTGAGTTCGAATTCTTCGCATAAGTTTCTGTGATCAACTGCTCATTTGCTTTCTTTCAATTGATTTGCGCATTAGCTGTTTCAGAATGAGGCCCAGGACTCTTTTACCAGGCCGTGGACTGGTCGATTCCCAGCCGAAAAAATGGGGAATGAAAAGGATTGTATTCGTCGTTGTTTTGCTTACACTGCTGCTTTTTGCAGGAGTCGTGACTCTGTCGGTGGGGATTGTAATTGCCATTACCCGTGGGAGGACTTCTCAGAAGGGTGGCAGGTCGGGGGCCATTGATTTGGCCTGCAAGACGACATTATACCCGGCGCTCTGTGTTTCCACGCTGCTATCATATCCGGGCGTGGAAAGAGCAAATCCCAAGGATTTCGCTCATATTACTCTCAATGTGACCATGGATGGAGTCCGAGAAGCCTACGCCATGGCTCTCCGCGTCGTCCCCGACCGCATGGAGTCTACAGAACGCATTGCATTCCAAGATTGTACGGAGCTGTTGCAAGACTCGATGGATCATCTTAACCTTTCGCTGGCCAAGATTGCTGGCATGGACGTCAAACCCTTCAAGAGCCAGATTGAGGACATCCAGGCATGGCTCAGCGCTGCTCTCACAAACCAAGAGGCGTGCCTCGACGGCTTCCGAGAGTCCAGCGGTAAAGTAAAGGCTGATTTTCAAGATAACTCGGAGAATTTGTCAAAATTAATGAGTAATGCTCTGGCCATGATCAAGATCTCCTTTCCTGAAAACAACCTGGAAACCAATGTGTTTCGGGTCCCGCCACCTCTGCCCGAGAGAGAATTGTATGAGATTCATAATGGCGTTGAGGATGAGAACGAAGGATTTCCTGCGTGGCTGTCGGTGGCAGATAGGAGGCTGTTACAGGCGCCCGACGCTGCTGTTTTGCAAGCGAATGCGACTGTGGCCAAAGACGGCAGCGGGCAGTACCGGAGTATTGCGGAGGCTATCGAGGACGCGCCGTCTCATAGCAGGGAGAGATATGTTATCTATGTCAAAGCAGGGGTTTACAGAGTGAATATCGATGTCTCCAAGAAGAAGACGAATCTGATGCTCGTGGGCGATGGGAGGGGGCAGACAATTCTTGCATCCAACAGAAATGTCAAGGACGGCTCAACTACCTTCCGCTCTGCAACCTTCGGTATAACGATTAATCTCGTCTTTTCTCCTCTTTTCCGATTTTCTGTTCATTTCCTTAAGCTCGTCTTTTCATCTTCTCTGTTCATTTCCTTATCTTTCGAAGTTCAAATTAATTTTAAAACCGTCCTTTCTTCTCTTTTCTGATTTTCTGTTCATTTCCTTAATCTCGTCTTTGCCTATTTTCGGTTCATTTCTTTATATGTCGAAGCTCAAATTAACTTTGTTTGAAGATAAAGATAAATAAGTTCTGCTTTCTGTTCATTTTCTTATTTATGGAAGTTAAAATTAATTTTCTTAAAAATGAAGATAAATAAGTTCTGTTTTCTATTTCTGTTCATTTCCTTATATGTCTTGAAGATGAAGATAAATAAATTCTACTTTCTGTTCATTTTTTAATGTGTGAAGTTCAATTAATTTTCTTAAAGATGAAGATAAATAAATCCTGTTTTCTGTTTCTGTTCATTTCTTTATATGTCGAGCTCAAATTGTTTTTCTTGAAGATGAACCTAAATAAAACCTGTTTTCTGTTCATTTCTTTATCTGTCGAAGTTCAAATTAATTTGCTTGAAGATGAAGATAAATATGTCCTCTTTTCTGTTCATTTCCTTATCTGTCGAAGATCAAATTAATTTTCTTGAACATGAAGATAAATAAGACCTATTGATCTGTTTGGTGAATGCAGCTGTATCCGGTCAAGGGTTTATTGCACGAGATATGACCTTCGCCAACGTTGCAGGTCCGGCAAAGCATCAAGCAGTCGCTCTGCGTGTGGGGGCAGATTTCTCAGCCATTTTCCGCTGCAACTTTATCGGTTTCCAAGATACCTTGTACGTCCACTCCCTCCGCCAGTTTTACAGTGAATGCAACATCTACGGCACCGTAGACTTCATCTTCGGCAACGCAGCCGTGGTTTTCCAGAACTGCAATATTGTTGCCAGAACACCGATGGCCCATCAGAAGAACACCGTTACTGCTCAGGGCAGGAAAGATCCCAACCAGAACACCGGCATCGTCATTCAAAACTGCAGAGTTGTTGCTTCGAGAGATCTGGCTCCTGTGAAGAGCTCCTTCCCGACTTATCTAGGGAGGCCCTGGAAAATGTACTCGCGAACGGTCGTCATGCAATCGTTCTTAGGTGATGCGATTCACCCTGCGGGCTGGCTGGAGTGGTCCGGAGATTATGGGCTGGAAAGCTTGTATTATGGAGAATACATGAACACTGGGCCCGGTGCAAAGCTAGAGGGGCGAGTGAGTTGGGGCGGTTACAAAGTTATTGAAACCGCAGAGCAGGCCAACAATTTCACTGTGGATAACTTCATTTCTGGATCTGCTTGGTTGCCCTTCACAGGAATTTCTTTCAATGCAGGCTTCATTTAGTTACTATTATAATACCATCATGATACACCAGAAACTGTAAAGTCTTCATTTTAAGAGCGGGGAGAAGTTTATTTGTTAATGTAATTCCACCAGTCGCTTTCCTCTCCCCTGTAGGGCTACATTCGTTGGAAAATGACGAATGTTTCAAGAATAAATTATTGATAATGGCTATTGCCATGCTAAAATTTTGACGTTGTATTGTTTATATTCTCTCTTCAGCCCTGAGCTGATTTGCCACAAACTTAAGCTGTAATAGTGAGATCAAGATGGACAGGTGATTTCAAACACTGATTCCACGAATTGGCATTCATATTGCAAAATGAAGGTACTGTCTGTATGTAATGTTTTAACAGTCTATTTGCAGTTTTCCAACCTAGTGCCTTACGCGTTTGTAGTTAATTTTTTTTTCCTTTACTCACAGAGATGGTGCAAAGTTTAGCAGAGATATTGCAGGGATAGGCTCAAAAACCAGACCCCGAGTATCTTTCACTGCATTAGGGTCTTTGTCAACCTGGTCTTTTCTGTCATTTTCAATCCTCTTCAGGGTTTAGCTTTACATTTCCTTGTCAAGAGACTACATAGCAATATATATATTTTTAAGGTTTTGTTTGGGGGAGGGGAGGCGAGGATATTTAAATAAATAAATTAAAAAAAAAAAAAAAAACTTTTTCCCATTTTCATAAAGGTCTTTAAACATTACAGGAAGCCGCTAAGCTTCATTCTAGTCATTATTTCAAATTAGAGGATTAATCGTGCATTAGCAATGCTTAAATAATTCCTTGATGGTTTTGGAACAAAATATGGCTAGGTAATAACAAAAATATAATAGGCAAGAAAGTGAACATGAAATAGTTAAATAATTATAGAGAAACAATCTCCGGAGCAAACTTTTACACTTCACATTTTCTCAATGATCATTACATATGTTTGAATTTTTTCCAATTTGTATTGAAATTCTTGGAAACATAATGTTTTCAGCATCAATTTCAAGATATTCAAATAAAAATTCAAAGTTTTCATATATTAGTTATTTTTATATTGTTGTAATGATGTAAGGTTTAGGGTTCATACTTGAGACAAAATGATTTCAAATGTATGGAAATAGTTTTCATCTTTATATTATCAAAAAACTATTGAGCCAAAAGCCCAGTTTCTCACTTAATTATTCTTGTAGAGTTTGAAGTATGTCCTCTCGTAATCTCTTAAGTTTTCCATATTATCACAATATTGCTTAGGCTCCAATACATGATAGATTATTTCTCTTATTAGAATAAGTATTTATATTTGGCACTTCAAAATCTTGTTAATATGCAAGAGTTATATCTCTTAATAGAAATTTGGATATCGATATTTAAAAACTCCAAGAAGACCGGGGAATGAAGATGAAGAGCATGAATGGTATAAATATGTTGAGCAGTGTTATCATGAAGAAGTTGAATTTATTAGTGATTGACATGGAAGAGGATAAGATTTCTAAGACTGCAATGGAAAGGATTATGAGAAGACTAGAGAGGTTGGGGAAGGAAGAGGAAGTAAAGAATAATGTAGCCTATCACTAAAAGTTTCTCAATATATTGTAGTTGTGGAAGCAACCCACATTAGAGATGAAATAATAAAAACAAAGATAGAGGTCTTTAAATACCCCATATTTGATCAGGGAGATGATGGAGTCATCTATACTTTAGATAACATAGTAGAGAAGGAGCAACTAGAGGGATGTCTTGAAAAACCCACGTTTGATGAAAAGAGAGAAAAGGAGCATCTCTTATTTCAAGAAGAGATGAGAATGATTGAGGGAATTTTTGTTTTGCTTAGATTATTATCTAATATTGTTGCAGATGAAATAGTATGCTGTCTTGTGGGCATCCAAAGCTTGATAGACATCTATGAGAGCTAGGAAAGGAATATATCCTCATTAGATGGAATAAATAAAAGGCAAATAATGGAAGCAATAATTGAGAAAAAAAGGTATGCCTTTAAAAAGGTGAACAAGAAGTGAAAAAAAATGTACTTGAGAATATGTACAAGAAGAGACTCTTATGAGTAAACTACATAGAATGGGTAGTAGAAATCAACCAAAAGTTGAATTAAAATAATGAATAAAATAAAATGAGGAGTTGAAGTAGATGATTTTAAAATAAACTCATACTTGTGAAAGGGAGATGAAGATGAATGTAGCTAAGGCATCATTGGTGAGGATGCCTATGGTAACCATTAATTCCCATGATTTTATCTTTGTATATATATATGTAGCAACACCAATGAAGGAGAATAAAGAGAATTACTTTAATATTAATAAGTTTGAATGAAAAGGGATATGAGGAGCCCAAGTTTGGTAAAAATCAAGCTAGTAATGGTGGAGAAGAAGAAGTCCTTTTAAGATACAATGACATTATACAATGACATTGTGAAGAATTAATATGAAGGGCATGTTATTATGAGAATCCCATAGATTGATCTAGAAGTAAAGGTAGATGAAGAGGTAAATGGACTCTTAATGATCTATTATAGGTAAGAAAGCCATGTAAAAGATACAAGTGGAAAAGGAGAATTGGAAAGCATGCATTAGTGGCATAATGTAAAGAATGAAGAAGCAAGATGGCAATTTTTTATTCCCTTAACTTGATTTCAATTTTTTTTCATTTGTATGTAGGTACAAAAAAATAAAGAGGGCACAAGAGGGAGCCTTCCTAAGTGGAGGGAATGAACTATTTGAAGATCTCATTATGGTTAGAGAAGTAGAAGAGCTAAAAGTGATTTTTAAAGCTCTTATAAATTTTATAATGAAGTTTGAGACTGCAATAAGGATAACAAAAGAAGAAGAAATGAAATCTAGTATAAAGGTATCCATGAGAAGAATGGGTAATCATCTTGATACCTTAAACATATATAAGAAGACATAAATTGAAACAAGAGAAGAGGAGCTACGTTTAGGCTTAAATGGTTAATTTATTAGTCCAATAGTAGGTTGGACAAGTGTTGGAAAAATATTTGCCACAAAGCCCAACATAAAGTTTTTGGCAAAAATGAAGGGGACAAAGTCCCTTCTCTATTCGAAGGGGAGGTTCCCTTGATTGAAAACAATAAATTGAAATAAACTATTCAAAATATTTATAGATAGAATTTAGTATTAAATTTTATTGATTTCTACTTGTATAAGAAAAATAGAAAAGAAGGAAGGTGAAAAGTCATACATTGATAAGAAAATGCAGATCTTATCATATTCATAATAAATGAAATTTAAATTTACTTTGATTGTTTGGTAATGAAACAATATTGCTTGAGGATTGAGAATGACGTATTAGACTAAAGAAAAACACATCTACAAATAACAACACAAGACACAAAGTTCTGAAATCTCTTTTGTATTATGAATGGAAGAGTGAACACATTGTTTCTTTCTTCTTCCTTTTAAATAAAATTGCAATGGATATCAAGAATACCCTATACAAATTCCATTTATCCTATTTATAGGTGTAAGATGGAAAGGGTTGAGCCTTTGTATTCCCATTTTTATCATATTTTATTTTATATTTGAATTCATATTTTTACGAAGGAAAATATAGAACTTTCCTAAAATAGGAGAACAAAGTTAGAAAATTGATAGAATACATTCTAAGATGTTTTCCCTATAGCATAAACCATTTTGGATAGATCTAAAGGTAGAGTGACTGATTAACTAGTGGCTTTCCCTTTGTGCCTTCTACTTTGAATATTATAAATTTCCTCCCTACTTATGCAATCAAGTTTCCTTTGGAAACTATTATGCTCTTGTAGTGCACCTCCATCTATAATATATTAGCATTATCGTATTAGGTACTTCAATCAAATTGACCAACTATAAGTTCAACTCTTCAAGGGAGACATGAATTTCACTTAGCACATTGGTGGAGGCAACATTGAATACACCTTATTTGAATAGTTCCTCCTTAACTAACTTTTTAAATTTATCTTTCACCTCATTTACAACATACTGACTAGATATTTCCTCCTTGAGCATGTCACAATGCAAACTCCCCACATTAGAGCAAACTTTAGTCTTCTTCTTTCTTTTGGTGTAAGACTATTTCCATATATCTTCCATGGATTTATTCAAAACATTCATCTTGTGGAGAATGATTTCTAACCAATCATAAGAGAGATCATTTTTTCTCTTGTCAAATATTATGGATTTAACCAATAACTTTGCATCTATGGCTAGCATGTTTTCAATATATCCTTGCATGCTCTCTATAAGACTTAGTTCATTTTTATGGCATTGAATTTGTTTTTCAATCTTGACCTGCTCTGACTCAAGCCTTCATATAATTTTATCTTTTATTTAATATATTTTAGGCCATCTAGAAATAGTTACTCAGCATAAGCTTTAAGAGTCTTTCCATAACTATTATACATGTTTATGGTTAATATTATTATTTTTACTAAAGTTAGAAACATGGGTTGGGGATTTTAGAATCAGTAAAGAGATTGAGTATTAACTAGCGTATATAAACAATAAATATAAGCTTATTATATAGGTACAAAATAAACACCTGAGAAACAAGGAGGCGGGTAGAACCATAAACATCAGGTAGCGTAAAATAGCTAGGCATGTCAAACTAACTAACTTATTTACCCAAGTAGGTGAAACTACAATAAGAAGGTGCATAGATAATATATCTTAGTCATTAACCTAAGGTATTTACAATAATATGATAACACCCTCCTTTAATGAGTAAACTAGAAACAAGACCAAGTTTATCCCTGAATTTTATGAACTTATCTAAACCAAGTGGTTTGGTCATTATATTAGTTGGTTGCTTTGCAGTGGGGAAGTAGAAGAGACTATTGTCTTCATTTGTAACTAACTATCATATGTAATGATGGTGTAACTCAATGTGTTTGGTCTTAGCATATAATACTATATTTTTCACCATCTTTAGAACACTTTAGATGTCACAAAAAATTAGAGAAGGCTTCGATGACTCAAACTTAAGATCTTCTAAGATTTTATTTATCCACATAGTTTCACAACATACATTGAACACAACTTTATACTCTACTTTTTTCAAAGATAATGCCACTATAGTTTTTAGTTTGCTTCAACATGAGAAAATTCCTGAACCAGAGTGAATACATAGCCGGTTGTAGATTATTGAATCTACTGATCATACCCAATTAGAGTTAGAATATCCTGAAAGCTCAAAATATACATACTTCTTATATAATATGCCAAAGTCAAGAGTACCTTTGACATATCTTAACACTAATTTTGAATCTAACCAATGTAATTCCTATGGTTTAGACATGAAGCGAGATAGAAAACTCATTGTAAAACAAATATTTGGTCTAGAGGTAGTGAGGTAAATGAGACTACCCACTAGCTGGTGATACACTATTGCATTGACTAGTGATGAAGCAGTGTCTAATGAAAGTTTAACTCCAATTTCCATGGGTGTGTGATTTGGATTATGATCCATAATTCTAAACCTTTCCAACAATGATTTGGCATACATATTTTGTAACATGAAAACATCACAATTACCTTGCCAAAATTTTACACCTAAAAATTATTTTAGTATTCCTAAGTCTGTCATGTTAAAATTATAATAAATATCAGCTTTCATCTATTGATTGAGACTATAAATGATCCCATTTATGTCCATATCATCAACATAGACAATGAGAATAAATATATCATCACCAGACACCTTTACATATAGAGTTGGTTCAAAATTACACCTTTTAAAACTAGACTCCCTAAGGTAATAATCTATTTTCATATACCAAGCTTGAGGAGCCTACTTAATCCCATGCAAGGACTTGATCAACCTACAAACATGATTTTACTTATTAGGAACCTAAAAACCATGTGGTTGAACCATGTAGACTTCCTCCCCTAGATATCCATTCAAGAAGGCACTCTTGACATCTATTTCGTGCACCTATCATCCAAACTGAATAGCAATAGCAATAATTGACCAACAAGTTACCATCTTTGTAGTAGGAAAAAAAGACTCATCATAATCAATCCCTTCCTCTTTTGTATAACCTTTTGCAATTATAGATTTATATTTTTCCAAGGAACCATATACTTTATATTTTACCTTGTAAATCCATTTGCAACCAATGGATTTTTTTCCTATTAGTAGCTCTGTTATCTCCCAAGTTTTGTTTTTCATCAGGAATCATATTCCAATTATATGGTTGATTCCCACTCAAGCTTCCCTTTGGCCTCTAAAAATAATTAGGCTCAAATGTTTATGAAATAATAATTTTTAGATCAAAATTGTCATGCTCACCTCTATTACCAAACTACTTTCCTGATCTCAATCTTTTTCCTTCCACACCTTGTGGAAAGTCTCTTTTTAGTGCATCTATTGTGGCAAAGTACCACTTTGATTTATTTGGTTGTTCTGTTGGAACCTCATAATGACTTGCAATAATTCCCTCCTTGGAATGTGATTTTACTGATGAACTAGAATCCTGCTCAACTTTCATATCACAACTTATAATAGATTCATTAGAAAGAAATAATGACTCAATATCTAAAACTATACCAATTGTTGTTAAGTATGGCATCTATTTATTTACTATGACATCTCTATTTACCACAACTTTATTAGTATAAACATCAAGTATTATCTAGGCCTTAGACTACTCACTGTATCCAACAAACATGTATGTTGTGTTTTTCACATCTAAGTTACTTCTCTTTTGACTAGGGATAAATATAAAAGCTACACAACCAAAAATTGTAAAATCAATTACAAATGGAGTTTGACCTGACCAAGCCTTCTCTAGAGTCATATTCTCCAATTATTTTTTAGGACTTCTATTGAGGATGTACAGCTTTCCTAGCTGTTGTGGAGTGTAAGGGGTAGTATACTATCTATGTGTGCCTTTAATAGCATAAAATTCCTTGAACTGTTTTGAGGTAAACTTACCTCCATTATCCATTTTAAGAGATTTCACTAGTTGTCCCACGTATTTTTCAACCACAGCTTTCCAAGAAATGAAGTTAGAAAAATAATTAGATTTATTCACTAGAAAGTATACCCTCTTTTTCCTAGATAAATCATCAACCAAAAATAGAAAATAATGGGCTCCAGAAGGGGTAGGTGTTTGCATTGGACCATGAAAATCCACATCAACTAGGTCCAATACTTTCTTAGCTCTCTAAGATTTACCAATATCAAATGAATGTCTAAATTGCTTCCCTAACTATCATCCATTACATAAATGATGACTATCTCGAATAGAAGGAATTCCCTTAACCATCTTAGTCTTGCTCAATATATTCAAATACTAGAAATTCAAATGCCCATGCCTTTCATGTCATAATGAACGTGTGTTATCAACTACTGTGAATGCACTTTCCTTTACCTTATGTGGATATGCAAGCTTATACAAGCCTTTTCAACCAATCCTAACAACATTAATCTTTTTATCTATCGTAATGACTAAACATTGTTATCCTTGAAACTTTACAACAAAATTAGAGTTCCTTATGATTTCACTAATGGAAAGTAAATTTGTGTTCATGTCTGGGACATACCTAACATTCTTAAATATATATCAGACAATACCATTAAACTAATCTGAACATTACCACATCCCTTTGTAAAATGAGTTATACTATCTCCTAAAGATACATATTCATTACTACTAT
This sequence comes from Torreya grandis, assembly GCA_037957365.1. Lineage (NCBI taxonomy): Eukaryota > Viridiplantae > Streptophyta > Pinopsida > Cupressales > Taxaceae > Torreya > Torreya grandis. The sequence continues at coordinate 1,203,326 of JARHVA010001845.1, forward strand.
TATTTTTTAAAAAAAACACATACCAGTCTTTATGGCATGTATAATGGTGACATGCCCCTGAATCAAAGTACCAAGACTGATCTTCTATAGAATTACCATTGGAGGCCATGAAATTAAAATTAGGAGATGTTTCCTCACCTTCACCTTCAGTAAATTCACATGATGATCTTTCTTTTTGTGCTTAACCATATCCTATTGTCTTTTCCTGCAACCTTTCTTAAGGTGACTAGGTTGTTTACATTAAAAACATTTCCACTCATATCTCTTATTAAAACCATGTATTTGTGAAATTTCTATTGGATAACTAGTAGTTTTACCAAACTTCTTACCCTTTCCCTTGATGAAGAATGCATTTTTTGTGGAAGTAGATGTAGACAAAAGTGCATGTTCCTACCGTCTCTCCTTCTGTAATAGCAATGTGGACAACTTTTCAAAATCCAAAGTTTGTATCTCAGAAATCATGTGTAAGGATTCCAAAAATGACTCAAATTAAGGTGGAAGGTGTTGCATAACTAGAACAATCAAATATTACTCATCAATAGGGTTTTACATAACCTTCAACTAATCACTGATGTTCTTGATCTACAAAAAAAAATAGAGACGAAGCCACCTTCCTGCATCTTAATGTAAAATAATAAATTCTTCAAATACGATACCCTATCAACTTTGTAAGCTTGATATTTAGAAGTAAGATTAGTCCACAAAGCTGATGCACTGGTTACATTTATGACCTCTGATATTAGATTATATGCTACTAACATTTTTAACAACATAAGAGTCTCATGATGACATTTATTATAGTCATCAGTATTAGTGGCAGGTTGTTACTCTTTACTGAACACTATTTGATCAAGATTTTGATATTCACATATTATCAAAACCTTGTGACTCCACAAACTAAAATTTTGCTTGTCAATTTTTGTGAATCTAGCAACAAGAGATGTTGTAAACTAGCCATTTTAACCTAGATTTTCTAAAAAATGAATATATTGGAAAAAAATATAATGACTTTACATAAAATTCCTCCTACCTATGGATTCAAATCACAAACTGGTCAACACCTCCAATTTTTATCAAAAAACTCAACACCATTTGGAAAATTTTAAACTTTTCACCTTAAAAATTGATGAAAAGAATTGATTCAAAAAAACTATGACTCCAATTTCAAAAATTTCTTCTCCATCAACATACAAATAAAAAAACCCAAAAAATGGTGAAAATTTCAAGTTTCTAGATCCTTTTATGATAATTAATCATGCGTAGGTCCCCAATACCCCTTATATGCTAAAGTTTTGAATTTATTTCAATTTTAAAAATTAAAAAGTTGAAATAAATAATTAATTTCAAAACATTCATATATAACCTTGCATAAATTTCTAGACCAATTAGAATCACCTAAACTTCCAAAGCAGATTCTGAAGTTGAAACTCAGCCAAATTGAATTTTGTCAGCTCCTATGATCTTCTCTTAGTAAAGAGAAATTTTTAGACCCCTCATACGACAAAAATAGTGCCTGAATGAAAATATGGTCTCCTCCCCAAACTGTGAGGAATTTACCATCCAGCAAACTTCATATGTTGTTTTTGGACCTAATTCTTAACCAAATTTAATTTCGTCAGTTGTTGTGATCTTCTCTTAGATCAAAGAATTTTATAGAAACAATAATCATAAAAAATAGTGCTCAAATGAATATTTGAGATTTTCCTCCAAGCTGAATAGTGTTGTATGTTGTACGACCTATGTGTAAAAAATAAGGAAAAAATAAATAGAGGATAGGAGCCTCTGCTTTTGCCTCCTACTTATTTTTCTTTCCCTGATAGACCTTCTACTACATTTTCCCTAAGTACTAGCTTTCTGGCTAGTCATAGGAATAAAAATGAGATTTTCCTTCTCTTGACTCTCCATCGGGTGCCTCACACTCCTCCCTGACAAGACCAATCCTTTTTCGCTCCACAAGCTCCCTTCTAAGCTTCCTACACTGCAAGATCTGATACCATATTAGAATCAACACAGAGATTAAGAAGTTTTATTAACCAACATACATAAACAATACAAATAAACTTATTTATTATATAGGCACAAAAGAAACATCTAAGAAATAAGGAGGTGGGTGCAACCATAAACATCAAGTAGCATAAAATAGCTAGGCCTATCAACCCAACTAACCTATTTACCCAAGTGGGTAAAAACACACTAAAAAGGTGCATAGATAATACACCTTAGTCATTAACCTAAGGTATTTATAATAATATGCTAACAGAGGCATCTAATTGAGGAATTTTTTGGCCCTCTACTAGGTCCAAGTGGTAATTGACATAACATGTCAACTATTAGACTTGATATTTCAGTTGCTCTTGAGTGAGCTCTTACTATTTAAATATTTGGATCATTATTTTTGTGATTTATCAAAGGTTATGTATATCATTGTCTCTAGTGGCCACACCCAATGATACTCTTTTTAGAGAATAGTTGAACATCATCATCCCTTCCTCGTTTTTCTCAACATTCAACACTGTAATCTAAATAAATTAAACTTTTGATGGGTTAAACACTAATATTGATGTATTTTTATCCTCTTTAGAGGATTCATAAGGAGATTAGCCACTACATCAAAATTAGGAAATTCTACTTCAACCACTTATTTATTCTTCCCCAGTAATGGTTGCATCCATTGAAATGTTTTGTCATTGAAGCTCATTGTTTGTGCACTAGAATCCATTGAAATAGATGGTAGTGAAGGATATCTTGGTGGTATGTAATATGGTAGATATAGAACTTGTGGAAAGGCTAAAGGAAGAAGAGATATTGATGCCTAAGGTGTAGGGATTGAAACAACATTGAAAATTATATATTGGCTTAATCCTTGAGTAGAGGCAAGGTATTTTCATGTGGTGTTGTCAATCAATAGATATGGATCACCACCAAGAGGGGAATATGATTATAATTATATAAAAATATTCATCTGTAGTATATCTAAAATATTAAAATCTTCCCCATAATTCTTAAGTAGTTACTTAAGTATCTTTTAGTAGTTTTTTATGGTTTTAATATTTTAAGGTTTTAAAATATTAAAACCTTCCCCATAATTCTTAATTATTTACTTAAGTTGGTTTGGGTCTTCTTCATCTCCATCACCTCCAATAGTGGTTCATTAATGAGGTGTGGTACCATATCCACTTGTACCATATGCTTTGGCAACTACTGAGGGGACTTACATTAGTGGATTTAAAGTTCTATATCTCTTCAAGCCACATGCTCTAGTACATTTTGAAAGCTTCTCATTGAACCATCTCATTGATCTTTATAATAATATTTTGATTTAGAAATATATATTTGTCAACTCTCTTGTAGACTAATTTATTATTTGTAGGGGTCAACCCATGACCCTCTCGAAGTAACATGGGTCAAGCAATTCACTTCCATCATTTACCATTTTCTCTGGTACCCATGTGTTAGTGAAATATTTGATCTAGATCAAGGTTAATTTGACCCAAAACTCACCTCAACACTTCATACTCATCAGTATAATCAGCCTAATAGTCTATTAGCAATAATCCTTGGAATCACTCATCAGTGCATGTTAGTGTTGTAATCTATGATGTTATGACAAGACTATAAATATTTACTAGAATATACAAACATTTTGCTATTAAACATAGTGCATATTCATATGATAAGATTTTTTTATATTCACCATTAGTGTATGTGCATTTATTAATGTTTTACCATTCAAAGAGTTCAGTGATAAATAACAAAGAAGAATACATCCAGTCCTATCACAAGGAAGATGAAATTAATATAAGTAAGATTTATATATGAATAAAATATGCTTGTCAACAGACCAATGAATTAAGAAACACAATGTGTTGATCTCTAATACATTACCATATGACTTTTTCTATTAAAAAAATAGAGTATATATAATGTTTTGAAGAGACTATGACTCTTCATTTTCATGGTTTTTCATCTACATGATCAAAAAAGACCGTTCAAATTCCATATGCTTATCTATCCTACATGATGTCATAGTTTATACAAAATACACCATATCATACACTTATCACCTAATTAAATTACAAAAATATGCATGTGAATTATGATTTGCACTTCCTACTAATAATTTCCCAAATGTAAAGAGTTTTTTCATCCTGAGACAAAGATGCTAGTAGAGTACCATTGACTAGAGTTTGTGGAGTTTCATTGAGTTGAGTTGTTTATTCAATCAAGAAACAATGGTCATAATTTTTCTCAAAGTGTCATTTGACAATTTTCACTTCTTACACATTATTAAGCCACCCTTTTGGGTTTTCAACTAAGTATCATACCAATCTACTTCCCTTTGCATGTTTTCAATATATTAGTATAACCAAGATGCTCCCTTTTATGGGTTTCAACCTTCGTGTTCCCACTCACAAAACTTATTACCTACTAAAAATTTCATCTTAAAATTTTGGACAAAAATGTAAGGTTGTAATAATTTATTGTGACAAAGGAGGTATATTATATGAGGCTACAAAAGGATCAACCTATGACAACTAGGTAGCTACTAAAGAAGTTATAGATGGGGAAGTAAAAGTGGATGTTGTGGCAGTCAATTGCAAAGGATGAGGTTGCATTACCTGAGAAGCCTTTTTCACATGTATAATTTGTATGAGCTAAGCCAGTGGAAAGTAATAGGTTCATTAAGGATCTATTGGACTGAGTTGTCAAGATTTGTCAAATATGATTTATAATTATTATAATTAGCTAATATATCGCTAACCCTATCGAATAATGTGTGAAGAAGAGCTTATATTTGCATAATGATTTGGATGTCATCTTCATTGGTAGCTAAAATAATTAGAATATGTTATGCAACATTTTACTATATGTTTTGAATTATTCTATTTATTCACTTAACATACCTTTGCATTTAAATGCCTCCAAAATTTTTGTGTAGCATCTTCAACTCCCAAGTTTGTATTTTGGGCAGGACATTATCTCTTAATGTGAAAGAATCATGCAAAACATTATCCATTTTGGCAGGTGATGCATGTCTCTCCATTACCTCCTTAGATTTGTCTTCTTGGGAGAGACTTGACATATTATTATTCCATGCGTCTTGGATTTGTTCCTTCTAGTCAAGCATATTCCTATAGAGTTTATCAGCTTCGTGTATAATGATGTCTATAACCTTCTTGTATCACTCTAGCAATTCAAAAATAGATTTCATATCATAGTGATATTATTAGAATTGGGATTTGATGTCCTAAAAGCATTATGTTGCATTGCAATCTTAAGTTAACCTTTTTATGAGAGTAGTGAATTGCTTCTCTTTTGGCATGACTTGGTCCCCCAAAACATGTTGAACCAATGTTAGGCAGTTTTCTCCAATCAACTTGAATGATCTGGAAAATCCCTCTTGTAACTCAACATTCTCTTTATGTAACTGAGTGTTTTATTTTTCGATCTTGGTCCCCTTCTATGTCATGGATGTTTACAATGAAGTGTCATCTTCAATCTACCTTGTAAAATAAATTTAAGAAGCATCAATAGAAAATCTTGGCCTAAAAATTGTAGGGCTAGTTAGGTCGCATAAGCCACTAATATCATTGGTTGGTGCCTTATCTATGCAATTAGAAGAGTGAATGTGGTTCATCATAGTGTTAGTGTTTGGATATCCATGCACCATGATTTATTGGACTCCCTTTTCTCTTGTGAATCTTTCTCATGGGCTTATCTTTATGTAAAACCTGAACTTGCATATGCTCTTGATGGTTATGCTTGTGATTCTATTGTTATAATCTACAAAGTTCTAATTCCTTATTTTTTTGATGTAGTAGAATATATTAGCCTATCAGTTTTAGACTTGGCTTGTGGCTACCTGGCTGTGTTATGCCCTTAACCTATGGTGTGTCTACGGATATGTGTGGTCTATTTGTACCTTACATACCTCTTATATTATATTTTTTCATCTCTCTATGTTCTTAATAAGGTTGGCCTATGGAATAACCATGGCTAAGTAGAGTATATATAATAGGTAGTGGTTATTATATGATCATCATACTTGGAATCTACTCTTATTGCATTATTGTGTAGGTTTCCCCCTCGAAGTGGCTCAATTATATTTATCAAGTATTCTACTTTTCATTCAATTATTATTGTGGATTTACATATTTTGCACTTATTTCTATGAGATAATATTATATTATGAGAACATCTAAGTAATTTCATTATAAGTGGTATAATAGCTTTGATTTGGGCAAGTTTTTGTAGCATTTTTTTTTTGTATCTGGTGTTATGAATATTCTATGAGAAGAAGGATCGAAAAAACATAACCTATGATTAGGGAATAATTTAATTTTTATGTCACTTTAATATTGTTTGAAGTGCTTTTTTGAAAAAAAATAAAAAAAAGTTTGGAAAAAAATTCACCCTTGTGAAAATTAGCAGTCATTAGATTCATCTCAGTGAGACAATCACAATGGTATAACCTGTTAGTATAATTTTCAAGCCAAAATTTTTAACCCTTGTGTACATTTAGCATTTATTGGATTCATCTCAGTGAGATAATCGCGATGGTATAATCTAATGATACACTTGTTTTCATGGCTAAAACCCTTCATCTTAGGGTTTGTGCATGGTTAGTCCTAACACTCATGGATATTATAAAGGGAAAGAAACTCCAAAAACTCTTCACAAGGATCACATGGAGTCTAGTACTTCTATCCATTTATTTTTTATATTGTTCACCAACTTTAATTAAATTTCCATAGCATGGTACAGAAATATGATCTTAATGCGGTCAAAGGGGACATCATTAGGGTAAGAGGGGACCTAAAAGTTTTGAAGGATTAATTGATAGTTATAACTGTGAAATTATCCAATCTTACAGCTCAACCTTTTCAAAATAATCCTCCACCACTCCAGTTTGATTCTTCTCATTTAAACAATCACACCTCCAATATTAGTCTAACGCAGTTGTTGTTAAGTGGACTTGTATAAATTTTATGGTAAGGATACACTCACTTGGATCAATCAAATCAAAAACTTATTTGACCTACATTAGACTCCATGTGCCCCAAATGTTGCCATGGCCTCTTTATATCTAAAACCTAAGTAGTTCATTTGGTCTATATGATTGTGTGATCAAAATAAAAATAAGGGTATTTAGGTTTCATGGTTTGCATTTTATGAGGAGTTACAGATCCACTATTGCAATACAGTCTCAAAAAACTACTTTAGTTAGCTAGCCAAACTACATCAAATAGAGATTGTGAAGGATTATATTCATCAATTCTAGAATCTCTCTTTACGTGTGGATGACATCATTGAGGTAAGTTTACTTGACCTATTATTGGGTGGCCTCAATGTTATCATCCAAATGGAGATTCTCATATTTAGTCATAGTTTAGTATCTAAAGCTATACAAATGGTATGCATAGTAGAGGAAAACTATTTGGTAAAAAAAAGACCTATTGTGAATGTCCAAAAATGCAATTTCCCAACCCCAATCATTTCCTCAACCTACAAGATTAACCCCTTATAAAATTGAAGATAAAGGTGCAAAAGATTTATGTTTTGGCTTTGAAATAAAATTGAGCAAAGGACATAGATATGGTAAAAAGAAGTTTTACATTGAAGGTGCCAATGAGGATGACGAAGATGATGAGGCCTCAGCTTTAGGTCTAGAAGAACCCAAAGATGAATATAAATATTATCAACCTACTATTTCTTGTCATGCACTTTCAAGTATTTTTTAAAATTGTCATTGATTAAGTAGGAGATTGTTGAGCATTGTCATTGAATGTTGATCTTTGATACCTAATGTTGTCATTGATGTCAAAAGTTCTTATGAAGATGCATGGTTATTTCATTGATGTAAATCTAATATCATTGATGTCAAAGGTTCTTGGTCAAGTAAATCCTTAAGGTATGTAAATGACTGAGTTTTATTGCAAGCATAGTAAGTGTTGTTGAGAGAATGTTGTTTGAATAATGTTTTAATATCAGCTTCTTTGAAATCTTTTAGAAGTAGCATGAATGAGTAGATGTTAGTTTGTTAAATGTAAATCATATTTTAATGATTTTTATAGACCTTGTGAGATGGTATTTTTAGGTGGCATGATGATATTAGTGATCTTTGAAGAAGAAGTTGTGTGATCTGAAGATCTGTGTAAGTAATTTTGAAGATTCTCTGAATGAGCTATGAAGATAAGAATGCTCTAAATAATACTTGATAGTGTTTAAGCATGAGATAGATTATTTGAGGTTGTACATAAGGAGTTAAGGATCTTGAAATTTATCAAAGAATTGGCTTCAAAGATCTATGTTTGCAACTCTAAAGATGCTACAAAGATCCCAATCATGCTTCAAAGATCTGTAAGTAGCTCTGAAGATGTTCTATTGAAGTTCTGAAAAAGAGTGAGTGTATGAGGTTACCTGAGCATACACAAGATACATTTAAACATAGGAGAGTTTAAAGGTATAGCTTACAAGATGGCTAGAAGGTTATATTCTAGGCCTAATAAGACTTACCAGCCAAGGCTTAGAAAACAAGAAGAGAGATGGTGGGCAGATGAGGTAACTGGATCAGTTTTCATGACATGGGTGAGAAGGTGAACATTGATAGAGGTGAGTCAAGTTGTTTTAAGTATGTTCATGAATTTTCAAGTTGTAACTTTCAAAAAAAGGATTGAAAAGTATTTCAAGGTTTCTCGAGTGCATATAATGAAGAGCTTTCTACCCAAGAAGGTTTTCTCAGTGCTCGTTGATATGTGCAGAATCTATATGAGAACCTAAGATATTTATGATAGATAAGGAAGGTTTATAGATCAAAGTTTCAATCATTGGTTTTTGGAAAGAGGAACTAAGTTTTATGAATGATCATTAGAATAAAGATGATCTAAACCCTCATAAAACACTAATTGTGACTCGATGTTGAAGATCTTGTTCTAAAGAGCTCAGAATGGTTTGATATGGTCATAAAAGTGATTGGGAGATGAATTAAACTCTCTCAAGAATCTCTAAGTATGATTGGTTTCTTAGGTGAGTGAGTAGACCCTAAACAAAAGTGCTTATCTTTCAGAGATTTATTATAGCAGATAGAGTTGATTGAGTCAAAGTTGTTAAGTGGATGAAGATTAAAGTGTGAGACTTGTAGTTATTGTTCATGAATATTTTTGGATAAGTTATAGACCTTAGGTGTGAATTTTTTATCAAATTTGGCCAGTCACTAACAGACTTAGTGGTGCAGACAATAAGGAAAGCAGACATATGTGAGAAGATATTTCTTGATGTTTTTTCATGTGAAAGTGATGTATTGAAATGCATGATGATGTTGTTTGGGTATTGAATGATATATCCATGATTTGTAAAATTTTGGAATTTTGAGTAAGAGGTTGAAATATTGAAGCCAAAATGGATTATCTAGCTGAGTAGAGTCTGTGAGAGAAGGTCAGGAGATTGGTTTGTAAGACCAATAGTTTTCATTAGAGCTAATGATATGATTGTTTGAGGTTTCTCTTAAGATGTTATAGTATCTTTGTTAATTAATTTAAATCCTTTGAATTTATTCAATCATGTGTTAGATATTCATGTTTTCTTGACTATGTTTTGGAGTTAGTTAGCAGTTCTAAGTGAACATCTCGTAGAGAAGCATTTGAGCATGTTTACCCTGTGTCGAAGCATCATATTAAGTTTTTGATGAGCCATAAGGTCATGAGGTTTTTGAATATGTAATTTATTTCCATGGTTGTTTATAAAAATTAAATATGTGCCTCAATTGTTTAAGAAAAAGTATATGTATATGCACAAGCCTTTTATATGCAGTGATTTGATATAGGCTTCAACTGGTGATTGGACCTAAAAGGTGTTATAGACATAAAGTGAAGTTTTATAGGTTACATTAGAGTTGAATATGATGTTTTCCTACCATGTAATGTGTTTGCATATTATTCAAGAAATATCAAAGTGTAATGTGTTGTTAAGAAGGTGTTAGGTTGTGGAGCTAAAAGCTTCAACTGTTGCAGACATGGAGGAGGTTGCTGAGTTCCAGGGAGACCGGTGTCGGCAGAGTATAGTGCAAAAGGCAACCGATATCAGCAGGTGTGAACTGAAGACAACCGGCATCGACAGGAGGTCAGCCGACATCGGTCACCTCCAGGCAGACAAGGACTGACATCAATCACCTGTGGCGGTTCTAGAACTATTCGTTACACGGATAGTTAATTCGTTGAATCAAGTGTTTGCATGTTAAGGGATAATTATAGTCTCGAGCTGCATGTCTAATTATTGTAAATTAGAATTCTAAGTTATTGTTTAATTCTGGGATCTATTTATAGACCCATTGGCATGTATTGTAATTAAGGCAAGAAAAAGATTTCTTCCAGTTGTAGGATCTTGGTCAGCAGGTGTGCAAGGCCACGTTTGAATATTTACATGTGTAAGTAAGGTCTGTTGAGTTGTAAGTTGTTGCAAGCTTATGGGAGATCTACTTGAAGTACTTTGAGTACTTGGTGTACTGGCAGGGTTATTACTGACTGGTTGGAGGTGAACACCAATTCTGTGTATGAGTTGTGTGTTGGGACCATTTTTGGTAGGAAAGTGAACTCTTAAAGAAAATTACTGAACACTTGAGGTGTGGGAAGCTTCTGAGAGGTGTGGAGAAGAGGTGGCATCTTCTTTATTGTATTTTCTTTCTGGATGAGTATTAATACAAGATTGTGTATTGTCTCTCATATTCTGTGCTATTTGTGAATTCTAGTTACTTGTACTTCTGGTTAATTTTGCATGTTTAATTGCTTATATGTGGTAATCATATTGTGCTCTTTCTGAGGAGCAAGATCCTAACAAGTGGGATCAGAACAGGTGTGTTGTTCTGGATTCCCCATCAATTGGTATCAGAGTTTTTGGTTGGGATACTAACAGGTTGTATCAAATTTGGTTAGTGTGTGTTGATTACAGGTTACTCACAGAGGTTTCTGTTTGAGTGGGAGTAGAGCAATGGCAGAATAAAGTAAGCTACGAATGGAGAAGTTTAATGGCAAGAACTATCAATTATGGAGGATGCAAATTGAAGATTATCTGTATCAGAAAGATTTGTACTTACCGTTGGGTGGGGTTGATTGCAAGCCCCAGGATATGAAGAATGAAGAATGGGAGGTTCTTGATCGAAAGGCTCTGGGATCTATAAGGTTGAGTCTTGCATCGTCTGTGATTTCCAACTTATCACACGCTAAGACAACGGTAGAGTTGATGGAATATTTGGCAAATTTATATGAAAAACCCTTAACTTCGAATAAGGTATTTCTTATGAAGCAATTATTTAATTTGCAAATGTTGGAAGGTGGATCTGTACATAGTCATCTTAGTGATTTCTATGGTTTGGTAAACCAATTAAATTTAGTTAATATTATTTTTGATGATGAAATTAAGGCTCTCTTAATCTTATGCTCATTACCTGAAAGTTGGGAGAGTTTGGTAATGGCAGTTAGTAATACTGCATCTGCTTCAAAAATCTTAAAAGTGGATGATGTTGTGGGTGTAATCTTGAATGAAAAAATTCACAGGAAAAGCATAGGTGAATCATTAGGAAATGCTTTGAGTGTGGAAAGCAGGGGAAGGCAAAGAGAGAAGACAGAGCATGGGAGATCAAGGTCCAAGATAGGCAGGAGATCCAAGTCCAGGTATGGCAGAATAACCTGATGAAAATGTGGAAAGCAAGGGCAATTAAAGAGAGATTGTTGGTTGAATGAAGATCAGCATGAAGGACATGAAGAAGTAGGTGATGCAGGTATTGTTGCACAGAATGCTCTGGTATGTTCCTTAGATAAAGTAGAATCTTGGGTTTTAGATTCTGGTGCCTCTTTTCATGCATCTCCAAATAGGGAATTTTTTCATGAGTATGTCCAGGGAGACTTTGGAAAAATTTGTTTAGGGGATGGTAAGCCTTGTCAAATGGTTGGCAAAGGGAAAGTGAAGATGAAATTCCAAATAGGTAACACATGGGTGTTGAAGGAGGTCATGCATGTCCCAGTTCTGGAGCAGAATTTGATTTCTGTAAGAAGTTTGGGTGATGAGGGTTGCACAACAACTCTCACAGTGGACTCTTGAAAGGTTACCAAGGGTGCACTTGTTGTAGCAAGAAGTAAGAAAGTAGGTACGCTTTAGCTATCTACTTGTATTACTAATTCTCCTTCTGGGTTATCTACTTCAGCTGTAGATTCGAAGATGTGGCTTAATAGGCTTGGTCACATGAATAAGAAGGAGATGCATGTTCTTGAGTCAAAGGGTATGCTTTCAGATTTAAAAAGCATCAATCAAGATTTCTGTATGCAGAAGAAGAAGGTAACGTTTCTTGAGGAATCTGATGTTCATGACAAGAACATGAAAGTCTTGGTTTTTAAGGAGAAGGTGATGGATAGAGATTAGCGAAAGGGGTTGAAGAATTCTGAGCAGAGAAAGGGTGATTGGACAAGGGTTTGATCCAAAAGGAGCTAGCAGGTAAAAGTCATTTCTCATAAGAAAAACACAGAAACTGACGTCGATTAGAAAACTGACATCGGCGTCTAGACAGGGATCGATGTTGGCTATGTGCAGCCCAACGTCGGTGACTTAGGGACAGATAAACACTGGCGTCGGTCAAGGAGAACTGACGTCAGTGATGAGGTAGTCGCATGGAACCGATGTCGGTTGGGTGCAGACTGAGATGTGACCAACATCAGTCACTGAGATGGATTTTGGGCAGATAGCAAGCTGTCAAGGAGTCTCAAGCACCCATATGGAGGACTTAAAGGGTAAGTAAGCCTCAAATTTGTCATTTCCCTTCTTTACACTACTTATTGCTCACTGATGGTAAAGAACCAAGAAGTTATTAAAGAAGCAGAGCAGGTAGATCCAGGAAACAGTGGGAGCTTGGCATGGATGAAGGATGTGATTCCTTGGAGAAAAACCAAATGGGAGTTTTGCGTGGAGTTGCCAGCTGGAAGGAAGCACTGAGAGATGAATGGATGTTCAGGATAAAGAAGAGCGAGAATGAACACGTGAGATGGAAGGCTAGGGTATATGGTCTTGAATAAGCTACAAGACAATGGAGGTTTGACCATTGTGTTTCTCTTTACCAGGTTGGATAATATTAGCTACATTATCCTATTATTGTATTGTGTGCTTGTTGCAGGGTTACACTTACAGGGAGTTACTGAACTAAAGGTAAAGCTAGTTCAAAAGTATGTCATGAGGAATCTGGGAGCAGCAAGATTCTTTGGCATGAGTGTGTTCTAGGAACATGAAAGGTCATAGGTTGACTTTGTTTCAAGATGATTGTGTGAGACCGGTTAGCACACCGATGGTTGGACAGTTCTATGAACAGTGTCTTGATTCACATAATGAGGTTAAGTGCATGGTATGTACTAGACCTAAGTTTTCCCAAGCAGTGGGAGCTGTCACAAGTTTGGAGCTAATCCAGGAAAGAAGCATTAGAGGGCAGTTCAGTGGATTCTTAGAGGGACCAGCAGCAGGTTGACATGCTATGCAGGGTCAAGTTTTTTTCTACATGATTTGTAGATGCGGATGTGGAAGGTGATTTGGATGACAGGAGGTGCACCACAGGATTTGTGGTGGTTGGTATTCAAGAGTGATCTTAAAGAGGGATACAAAGCCAAGGGAATAAACTAGATGATGTACAGGTACAGGTATAGTTGCAGCTGTTTATCTCCAAGTGGGAGATTGTTAGGTTATGGAGTTAAAAGCTTCAACTGTTGCAGACATGGAGGAGGTTACTGAGTTCTAGGGAGACCAAAATTGACAGAGTATAGTGCAGAAGGCAACTGACATTGGCAGGTGTGAACTGAAGACAACCGGCATTGGCAAGAGGTCGGCCGACGTCGGTCATCTCCAGGCAGACAGGGACCGACGTCGGTCGCCTGTGGCAGTTCCAGAACTGTTCGTTGCACGGATAGTTAGTTCATTGAACAGAGTGTTTGCATATTAAGGGCTAATTATAGTCTCGATCTACGTGTCTAATTATTGTAAATTAGAAGTCTAAGTTATTGTTTAAGTCTGGGATCTATTTATAGACCTATTGGCATGTATTGTAATTAAGGCAAGAAAAGGATTTCTTCCAGTTGTAGGATCTTGGTTAGCAGGTGTGCAAGGCCACGTTTGAAGATCTACATGTGTAAGTAAGGTCTATTGAGTTGCAGGTTGTTTCAAGCTTATGGGAGATCTACTTGAAGTACTTTGAGTACTTGGTGTACTGGCAGGGTTATTACTGACTGGTTGGAGGTGAACACCAATTCTGTGTGTGAGTTGTGTTTTGGGACCATTTTTGGTAGGAGAGTGAACTCTTGAAGAAAAATACTTAACACTTGAGGTGTGGAAAGCTTCTGAGAGGTGTGGAGAAGAGGTGGCATCTTCTTTATTGTATTTTCTTTTTGGATGAGTATTAATACAAGATTGTGTATTGTCTCTCATATTCTGTGCTATTTGTGAATTCTAGTTACTTGTACTTCTGGTTAATTCTGCATGTTTAATTGCTTGTATGTGGTAATCATATTGTGCTCTTTCTGAGGAGCAAGATCCTAACAAGTGGGATTAGAATAGGTGTGTTGTTCTGGATTCCCCATCAGAAGGCATATTAGGTCTCCATAAGCCTAAAAGAGGAGTAAGAGCTAATTGATGTATGGTTGAGCTATTGTATTGTTTGATTCATGATTAAGGAATTTTATTTTAATATTATAAGACATATTCATGGCCAAATTAAGTTATTTAAATGCATACCTGAATAATAAGGATAAGATCAAGTGACTTGTATAAAAGCAAGGCAGTTTAGGCCTATTGTGTGTGAGCTTAGGGAAAAGTTTAGAGGATGCCAAGTGTGGGAGAGTAGAAGAGGATAATTGAATGATATAGATCATTTGATAGCATAAATATGTCATGCATACCATCATATAAGTGTTATGAATATCTAACATAGGTTATGAAAATGAGAATCAAGGTCAGAAGACCTAATCAAGCCATGAAGAGGGCTAGTTGAGCAAAAAAGGTTGAAGGCTAGTTTGAGAGGGATAGAAGACAGAGAAGGGATGAAGGAGTAGATCATCATATATTGTATAATAAATAAGTTTTTTTGAATGTGATCAAACAATCAAGTTGATAACTTGGTGCTGAGTCATCTAGGGGGTTGGTGCCTCCTTGCAAGTGGGTGCTTGTTAAAACCTAGTTGAGTTGGTGTTGAGCTAGTTGGGGTTGATGCTCCATGTGAAGTTGGTGATTCACTAAATATTTATATTTATCTTATATTAATTTATTATATTTTCTTTATTGGTGGGTTTTATACCTCGAGAGCGTTTCCTATGTATATGTTGTATTCATGTGTTTCATGCTCTTATGATTTGATATTTATGCTTGCTAAGATGTAAATGCTTGTTATAATTATTCATGTATGGATAAGTGGAATTGAATAAGAAAAATTTAAGACTGATTCACCCCCCCCCTCTTATTTATCTTGTTTCCAATAATTTGTACTAGAGCAGGTCCTTTGAAACAAGCTTGATAGCCTAAAAGAGATCCTAACAAGCAAGGATGACTAGTTAGCAAGCTCAAGATGGTTTCTCTACCAGTAAGGCTCCATTGTTCAATGGATCTAACTATGCCTTACAAATTGTTATAATATATATATATATATATATATATATATATATATATATATATATATATATATATATATGATTTCATAAGGACATGATATTTGGTATTCAGTTATGGATGACTATATTGCACCTTCAATTCCATCAATAAATTCAGTACGTGAGAAGGCTAGTGAAAATAACTCCAAGGAAATGAATGTCATTATGTGTGGCCTATTAGAGGTAGATCTTGTAAAGGTAATGCATTATGTTTTATCCAAATACATATGGGACAAATTGAAGACCATCTATGGAGGAGACACCAAGGTGAAGATGGCTAAGTTACAGACCCATAGAAGATAGTTTAAAAGTTTGAGGTTGAAACTATTACATCCTACCTATTGAGGGTTGATAAATTTGTTAATACCATAAGAGGATTGGGATAAGAACTGAAAGAGTCTACTATTATACAAAAATTATTGAGATCACTCAATCCTAAGTTTGATTCTAAAGTGTCTTCAGTAGAAAAGATGCAAGAGTTGGACAAGCTAGAGATGGATGGGGTGCATGGCATCTTGACTGCCTATGAGATGAGATCAAATGAAGGAATAACTCCCAAGAAGGAAGTTGCTTTCAAGGTTGAAAATAAATCAAAATCCAAAAAGTTCAAATATGAGGTATGTTTAGCTATTGATGATGATGAACTCATATATATGTTTGCTAGGAAGTTGAGGTTTGGCTCAAGTAAGTACAAGGGTAAGTTATCCTTCAAATGTTTTAGTTGTGGCAAGATTGGTTACTTTTCAACTGAGTGTCCTAATAAGGACAAATCTGAGCATAATGAATAATATGATGGAGATGATAGAAAAGCCTATAAGTTTGACAAGAATAAGAGAGAATTCAAGAAGAATAAAGAAAGGAAAGGGCCATTCAAGAATAAGAAGAGTTTCTATACCAAATAAGACAGTTCATCAGATGTAAGTGATTCAGACACATCTGACAGTGATGATAGTGGTAATGAATCTGAACATGATAATAATAAAACTATGTTGATAGGCATAGAATCAGACAATGAGGGTTATTAAAATAGGAAAGGCCTTATGATTGATCTAGAATCAGATGAAGAGGTATATTATGGCAGTGAAGAAGGAGAAGTTGAAGTGGATATTGAGGCAGAGCTGGTAAGTGACCTACAGGTATTAAAGCTTATAAAAAAGAATAACAAGAAACTAAAGTCATTATTTTAGGACTATGAAGAGCATATTTGATTATTTGAGGAAAGCCTAAGCAAAACTTCCAAGGAATATGAAGATATCATCCAATAAGTTGAAAGATAGATAGAGATTATGGTAGCAAGCCTAAAGTCTAAAGAAGAAGATTGTAACAGATATGAAACTAAAATAGAATTTTTGAAATCTAAGTTAGATCGAGCATCTAGATAGGTGAAGAACTTTATAAAATTTAAAAATAGCATGGGGCTCTAGATGATATTTTAAGCAGTTAGAAGTATGCAAGTAATAAGATAGATCTTAGTTTTAAACAAGACCAAAAGAAGGCACCTCAAATCAAGAAAAAGATTGTTGAAGATAAGAAGGTCAAAATCAAAAGACCTATCAGATAGCCCAATGCTATAAGGTATGCTAGTTATTTTAATGGTTGATATTTTACATGGAATCAGTTTGGTCATAGAGAAAGAGAATGTAGAATATCCTTCAAGAATAAGTAATCATGGAACTATGGAAGAAGAAGAAATTGGTCAAATGGAGATCACAATCATCATCAGTCAAATGTTATGTATTAGGTGGTATATTATAGTTGTCATAATGTAGGACAAATTTCAATATTCTATCCTAACAAAGTTAGAAGATCATCAAGTCAAAATAGAAAGGTTGAATCTCCTAGAGTGCAAGAAAGAAGGAAAATGAATGTATGGAAACCAAAGGTAGTAAAGATAAGTCTTGATCAGTCTACAAGCTCAACTGGACTACTTACTAAGATAGATCATACTTCAAGTGAGAAATAAAGTAATGAATGTCAAGAACACTTATTATTTTCATGTGTTAACAAGGCAGTCAAAGAAAAGAAGAAGGATGTCAAGGTTGATGATAAGATCAAACCTATAGTGTCAGTCAAGTCTAAAAGAATGTTGAAGAATATTTAATCTTGTGAAAATATGGAGATCTAAGAATCTCTTAGGTTCATATCATTTTAGTTCCCTATTAAAAAGGGGTGCCTCCATTAAGATTCATGGAGATATTATTCTATCAGTAGAAGCATGAGGATGCAGAAAAAGAAGGTTTCTTTTGAGAAGATTCCAGATTGTGTGTGTGTGTGTGTGTGTGTGTGTGTGTATTCCAAGAAAGGATATGAATATGGATATTATCCATTCTTATGTTGATAGCTTTGTGTTTTGAAGTAGCATCATGATGAGATATCTAAGACTAATATCAAGTATCTGAAGTCAAAATATGTAGACAATTGGTATATAAGAGGTAAGCTTTTGATATCTATTTATATGAGTAGTTGACCCTGATCTATGAAGACAAAGTGGGATCCCTATTTCTACATTAGGTATCTAATATGGGATAGTCATGTTTATGGTCAAGATTTTGGTATCTTCCTCTACCTTATCAAGAAAGGTATGTAATCTGATGTTCTAGTTCTTTAAAAGAAGATATGTTTGGTCTAATGGGGAGCTTGGTAGCTTTGAATTCTTTATCAAGAAAGTGATTGATTTTGATATACATGGAGTTAAGGAGATATTGTACTTGAGATGCTTCATAGACTCTATTTGTTAACATTTTGGTGGATCAACCAGGAGAGTGACCTGATTGAAATAAGTTTCTAAGAATAGTTGTCATAAGTGGTTATCATAGTTTTTAAAGACTACATGCCATCCAGTATCTTTGAGAGATAATATCAACTCACAGGGAGAGAGTATGATTTCAGTAGTTACATATAATCTTTGATATCTACTTCTAATAGAAGCATGGTGGATGATTGGTTTGAGAGGGAGTTATTCAAGTTGTTGACTGAGCTTGATCTATGTTGAAGTGATCTTATAATCTGATTTCATTCTAAAAGTGATGATATTTGTGGAATACGTTTGTCATTAATGTCAAAAGGGGAGAAAGATAAAAAAAGGGAGCATAACCTAAAGATCAAAAAAGGGAAGAAAAGGGAGAAAGATCAGAAAAGATCAGAAAGGGTGAGAAGAATCAAGAACAAGGACTAAGAGATGATTGACATCAAGAATAGTTGACATCATTTTTTGAGTATATTTTCCATCAATGACAAAAGAGGAGATTTTTTAACATTGCCATTGATTAAGGATGAGATTGTTGAGCATTATCAATAAGTATTGAGATTTGATATTTAATGTTGTCATTGATGTCAAAAGTTCTTATAAAGATGCATGGTTATTTCATTGATGTCAATCTAATATCATTGATGTCAAAGGTTATTTGTTAAGTAAATCCTTGAGGTATGTAAATGAATGAGTTATGTTGCAAGCATAGTGAGTGTTGTTGAGAGAATGTTGATTGAAGAATGTTCTAATATCAGCTTGAGTGAAATGTTTGAGAAGTAGCATGAATGAGTATAGATCAGTTTATCAAATGTAAATCATTTTTAATGATTTATCTAGACCTTGTGATATGGTATTTACAGGTGGCATGATGATATGAGTGAGATCTGAAGAAGTTGTGTGTTTTGAAGATCTGTATAAGTAGTTCTGAAGATGCTCTGAATGAGTTATGAAGATGAGAATAATCTAAAGAATACTTGACAGTGTTTGAGGATGAGAGAGATTGGTTGAGGTTGTACATAAGGTTTTTAGGACCTTGCAATTGATCAAAATGTCAGCTCTAAATATCTATGTTTGTAGCTCTAAAGATGTTATGAAGATCCCAATCATGCTCTGAAGATCTGTAAGTGGCTCTGAAGATGTTCTATTGAAGTTCTAAAGAAGAGTGAGTGTATGAGGTTACTTAAGCATACACAAGAGACATTTAAACATAGAAGAGTTTCAATTTGAAGCTTACAAGGTGGCTAGAAGGTTAGATTCTAGGCCTAATAAGACTTGTAAGTTAAGGCTTAGAAAGAAAAAAGAGAGATGGTGGCCAAATGAGGTAACAGGATTAGTTTTCATGACATGGGTGAACAAGTGAACATTGATAGAGGTGATTCAAGTTTTTTTAAGTATATGTATGAAGTTTTAGGTCATGATTTACAAGAAAAGGATTAAAAAGTATTTCAAGGTTTCTTGAGTGCACAAAATGAAGAGTTGTCTACCCAAGAAGGTTTTCTCAGTGCTCTTTGACATGTGAAACATCTACATGAGAAACTAAGTTATTCATGATATATGAGGTAAGGTTATAGCTAAAATTTCAAATCATTAGTTTCTAGAAAGAGGAGCTAAGTTTTATGAATGATTGTTAAGACTGAAAGACGATTTAAACCCTCATAAAACCCTAACTATGACCCAATGTTGAAGATCTTATTCTAAAGAGCTTAGAATAGTTTGATATGGTCAAAAAACTTATTGGATGTTGAATTTAACTCTCCCAAGCATATTTAGGTTTGATTGGTTTCTTAGGTGAGTGGGTAGACCCTATAGAAAAGTGCTTATCTTTCCAAGATTTGCTATAGTGGACAGAGTTTACTGAGTCAAAGTTGTTAAGTGGATGAAGATTAAAGTGTGAGAGTTGTAGTTGTTTTTCATGAAAATTTATAGATAGGTTCCATACCTCAGGTGTGCAAATTTGGTGATCAAATTAGGCCAATCGCTAATAGACCTAGTGGTGCAGATAGTAAGGAAATCAGAACAGATGTGAGAAGATGTTTCCTAATGTGTTTTCATGTGAGAGTGATGTGTTGAAATGCATGATGATAATTTTTGGGTATTTATTAATCTATTCATTATTTATAAAATCTTTGAAGTCTGAGTAAGAGGTTAAAACATTGAAGCCAAAATGGCTTCTCTGGCTAAGTAGAGTTTGTGAGAGAGAACATCAGCATATTGGTCTATAAGAGAAATAGTTTTCATTATAGATCATGATCTGATTGGTTGAGGTTACTCTAAGGATGTTTTAAGATATATTTCATGTATTTAAATCCATTTAATGTATTCAATCATGTACCACATGTTCATGCTTTTATGACTATATTTTGGAGTCAATTGGCAGTTCTAAGTGAACATCTTGTAGAGAAGTGTTTAAACCTATTTACCCTGAGTTAAAGAATCAGATGAATTTTATGATGATCCTAAGGTCATGAGGTTTTTGAATATATAATTTTTTTCCATGTTTGGAAAAATTAAGTATATGCACAGGGCTTTTATATGCAATGATTTGATATAAGGTTTAATTGGTGATTGGACCCAAAATGTGTTATAAACCTAAAGTGAAGTTGGATAAGGTATATTATATTGGTGTATGATGTGTTTGTACTATGTAAGGTTTTTTTATATGTTTAAATAAATATCAAAGGGTAATGTGTTGTTAAGAAGGCATATTAAGTCTCCATAAACCTAAAAGAGGAGTAAGGGCTAATTGATGTATGGCTGACCTATTGTATTGATTGATTCATGATTAATACATGTTATTTAATATTATAAGACCTATTCATGACTAACCTAAGTGATTTGAATTTATATCCAAATAAAAATATGATCAAGTAACTTATATAAAAACATTGTAGTTTAGGCCTATTGTGTGTGAGCTTAGGGGAAAACTTAGAGGATACCAAATGTGGGAGAATAGAAGAGGATAAGTGATTGACATATATCATTTGAGAGTATAAGGAGGTCATGTGGACCATTATATAAGTATTATGAATATCTAACATAGGTTCTAAAAATGAGGATCAAGGTCAAAAGACATAATCAAGCCATAAAGAGGGCTAGCTGAGCAAAGAATGTTGAAGGTCAATTTGAGAGGGAAAAAATAGATTGAAGAGCTGAAGGAGTAGACCATAATTTGTTGTAGAAGAAAAAAGGGTTTCTAAAGGTGATAAAACAATTAGGCGGTTGATTTGGTGTTGAGTCATCTAGGGGGTTGGTGCCTCCTTGCAAGTGGGTGCTTGCTAAAGCCTAGCTGAGTTAGTGCTAGTCTAGTTGGGGTTGGTGTTCCATATGAAGTCAATGCTTCACTAAATATTGATGTTTTTATTATATTACTATAGTCCATTTGATTCATCAGTGGTTTTTCTTCCCCTAGAGGGTTACCCAAGTCTATGTTGTGTTCATGTGTTTCATGATCTTATGTTTTATTGTTTATGCTTGCTAAGATGTACATGCTTGTTAGAATGATTCATGTATGAATAAGTGGAATTTAATGAAAAATTTTGAAGATTTATTTAACCCCCCTCTTAGTAATTTTTTTTCATTAAGTATTAGGACTCCTCAAAATCTTAAGGTGGTAGGTTTCCTCAAGAAATAGAAGGTGATTGTCTTGATTAACTCTAAGAGTACACACAACTTCATCAATAGTAAATTGGATACTAATTTGAACTATTTCATTTACCCAGCTCCATAATTCTATGTCATGATTATAGATGTTGGTATAGTCTACTCTTTTATAAAATGCCATAGTATTAAGTTTGCTATGGGAGACTACCTATTAGATTTTCTTATTTTTGTTATTCCTATTAATAGAGTTGGCATTGGTTTGAGTGTGCAATGGATTGCCACTTGGGGCATAATTGAGATTAATTTATAGGAATTATTCATGCATTTTCATTTAGAAGGTAGGATATTTGAACTGAGTGGTTTAAAATCTAAATCTCCATAATTGGCTAGTTCTTACCAAATGACAAAGATGCTTAGAAAAGGTACTAAAGGATTTATTGCATGATTATTTTCCATATAAGTTCAACCAACCAATAATTCTACCCATCATGATTTACAATTAGTTTATGATGACCATTTTATTATTTTTGTTGGCATGCCAAAAGGACTTTCACCAAGCAGAGTGCATGATCATTCCAATAGACTACTTCCAAGTAGTGCACCACCCAACATTAGACCCTTCATATATACCTATGTTCAGAAGAGTTAAATTAAAAAGATGGTACAATAGATGTTGGCGGCAAGAACTATCAGACACAAAAAAATCAAATATTCTTTCCTATTGGTCATAGTGTGTAAGAAGGATGACACTTGGAGGATATGTGCAAACTAAATAGAACTCAATAAGTACACCATCAAAGATAAGTTTCCTATTATAGTAATTAATGATTTGATAGATGAATTAAATCACACTATTTATTTTTAAAAATTAGATCTTTACTCAGGGTATCATTAGATTCAAATCCATAGAGATGACATACCTAAAACAAATTTCCAAACTCATGAAGGCCATTATGAGTTTATGGTCATGCTTGGTCATGCCTTTTCTTCAAAAATGAACCATCTACATTTTAGAGTTTGATGAATACTACTTTTAAGTCATTTTTTGATAAAGTTTGTGTTGGTGTTTTTTTAAGACATTATCATTCATAGTAAAAATTGGGAAGACCATTTAAAGCATGTGAAAAAAGTACTTTTGGTTCTGGAACAACATCAATTTTATGCTAAACCTTCTAAATGTGATTTTTAGAATCAGAGAGGTGGAGTACTTGGGTCATTTTTTTTCACATGAAGGTGTCAAAGTTGATCCTAAAAATATCCAATTAATAATGGAGTGGTAAGTGCCCAAGACCCTCAAGAACTAGGTTACTATCATAGGTTTGTCAAAAATTATGGCAGCATCATAGCCCCACTCACATATTTGTTGAAGAAAGACTCCTTCGAGTGGACTGAAACAACTACTAAGGCATTCAAATGTCTGAAAATGGTTATGTGCACCACTCTAGTTTTGGCTACCTCTCTTTTATTGTTGAATGTGATGCATTAAGGTATGGCATGGGGGTTATACTCATGCAAGAAGGCATAACACTTAAATTTGAGAGTTGTCAATGAAAGGGAAAAAATAGGCTCAATATAATCTAAGAGAAAGTGATGATGAATATTCTACATGTAATCAAGAGATGGAGACCTTATCTAATGAGTTGACACTTTTAGGTAAAGACAGATCACGATACCTCAAATATTTTTTAGAACAATGATTTTCATAAAAAGAACAACATAAATGTGTGACTAAAATGTTAGGATGTGATTTTTAAATAGTATATAAGAAATGAAAAGAGAATGTGGTGGAAGATGCATTATCCAGGTAGGATGAAATAGTTGAGGCATTGTTATGTGCAATAACCATTTCGCATGTAGATTAGTTAGAGGAAGCAAGATCATAATGGGAGAATAATGGGGATACCCAGGATTTGATTTATAATCTTCAACTTGGTTTTGGGGGATCTTAATAATTTTCATGGAATGGGAGTGCATTATGGTATAAATATTGATGATACCTATGTTAACATTCTCTCCTTGAACATAAAATCCTTTGGGAACTTCATGCATATCCAATAGGAGATCATTCAATATTTTTAAAATATATCATAGAATCAAGCAAGATTTGTTTTGGGAAGGACTCAAGGGGGATGTCTAGAAATATGTGGTTGAATGCATGGTATGTGAATAGAACAAATATGAAACCATTAATATCCCATGTCTTTTCTATCCTTTATCCATCCCCAGCTATAGGTGAGAGGAGGTTTCCATGGATTTCATCACTAAGTTACTACGGTCTGGGGATAAATATTTTATCATGGTAATTATTGATCAAATCATCAAGTATGCTCATTTTTTTTCCTTATCATAACCATTTTTCACTAGTATTTTAGCTTATACTTTTCTCAATGTAATTCAAAAATTTCATGGTACTCCAAAGATCATTATAAGTGATCAAGATCCCATATTTACTAGTAGTTTTTTGACAATGTTATTCGCATGTTTGGGCACCCAGTTAGCTTATATCTCATCCTATCATCCTCAATTTTATGGACAAACAAAGGTAGTCAACAAATGTTTATAAGGGTATCTTCATTGTTTTGTTTCTGACAAACAGGATAAATGGGTTCATTGGTTGCCACTCACTGAATGGTGGTATAACACTTATTTTCACACTTCTTCTAAAATGTCTCCTTTTGTGGAATTGTATGGGTATCACCCCCATCCATATCTTTATCCTTGAATTTACATCTAGAGGTTTGATATGTTGAAGAATACATTCACCATCAATATGAGGTACTAGTTAGCTTGTGAGAGAATTTAGCAATAACACAAAATAAAAATGAAGCAACAAGAGGATCAACACCATAGTGAGAAATTTTTTGACATAGGTGATTGGGTATTTGTGTGTTTTTATCCATATGATCAGATGTCTCTAAAGTAATATAAAAATAATAAGTTATCCTCTAAGTATTATGGTCCTTATTAGATTTTGTAGAAAATTGGCAATGTGGCCTATGAGCTGGAATTTTCATTGTCCACTCACATACATCTGGTTTTCCATGTCTCTTTCCTAAAGAATGTAATTGGACATAGCATTTATACTCAGACTGAGTTACCTGATTTGGATGAATAATGTTGAGTCATTTTGAATCCTGAAGAGATCCTTCAAACATGCATTAAGTAATTGCTGATGAAAGTGATTAAGGAGTATTTGATCAAATGGAAGAATTTGCATTATAAAGATGCAACATGGGAGGATAAATCATTCCTATAGAAACATTCTAGTTTGATTCAACATTGATGACAATGTCGTTCTAAAGGGGAGGGGCATGTTATACACTTAACCTATGGCATGTCTATGGATATGTGTGGCCGACTTGTGGCTTACATACATTTTATATTATCTTGTCATATCTCTCTATGTTCATAGTAAGGTCAACCTATGGAATCCATGGTTAATTAGAGTATATATATATATATATATATATATATATATATATATATATATATATATATATGAGGTATTGGTTAGTATTTGATCATCATAATATTAATTCTTCTATTATTACATTATTTTGGAGGTTTCCCCCTCAAAGTGGCTCAACTATATTTATCAAGAATTTTTTTCTTCTATCAATTATTATTGTGGATTTCCATAATATTCACTTATTTATACAATATAATATTATATTATGTGAACATCTAAGTAATCTCATTAAATACTGGCCTTTGCAGCCTCTTCTTGTAACTTTTTTTCTTGTTCTTCGTTAGTTTTCATAATTTTTCAGCTACATATTTTTCCACTTACTCATTTGTTGCCTTTTTCCTTTTCCCCTCCTACTAGTGAAGACCTTATTATCACTTTTTCTCACCCTCTTTAGTTGTTTTCTTGGCTTTAGCCTTCTTTTGATTCTAATTTTCCTACACATATTTTTATCCTTAATAACTCTATTATTGGAGTAAGGAGTCCTTATCTTTTTGGGCCTTCTCTTCAGTTGCTTTCTCTTCTTCAATTCTAACCTTATCAGTCTCATGTGTGATTTACTCATCATCTTAAGCCTAAACCTTTATTTGATTTGGATGTTCCTAACTAAGATATTGATCCATTGGTGTTTGTTATTGTTCTTCACTAGTGATAAAGACTCAACAATGTCAGTACTAGAATGAATTCCTTCCACATGAGTTGTAAAATATGGTGAGAGTGGTAGTGAAAGTGTTAGGGAAGTATATGGTGCCACTTGGTGTTTAGGCATAGCATTATTTGGGCATGCATAGGAAGGTATCCAAATTTTATTTTAGTTTGTTTTAACAAGGATATTGACCCCTTATGCTTATATTTATGTTCCCTCTATTTCTGCCTTTGGACTAGCGAATGTTTCCATCCACTCTGAAATGGTTGGATGTGGCTGAGGATCTCCCAACTTGTGATTTTTATACACCAAATGCTTGAGAAGACTACTTGTTATGTGTTTCCTTCTTCCAACAAGGACCCCCTTATATTTTTTTGTTTTCTGGTGGTGGTTATGTTACTTGTTCTCCTATGATTGGTCTATGCATGGTTTTGGATTCTTATGTTGAAGCTATGGACCCTGAGGCCCCTCATTGAAATAGATATTTCACTCTAAATTTGGCCTATTCTTCTTTCTTGACTATGTCCACTATAATGGACTCTTGAGGTGGATGAATTTATACCATCCAGACAAATGTTATGTCATTTTGCATCTGGCATATGCAAACTTCCTTCTAGAATAAGAATTCATTCTCCTCATATTCATCATAGATTTTATTTGTGATATCCTCAAGTAACACCCTGTACACATCTTTAGGTGTAACTCTCAGCGGTTGTAGATCATATTCTTCTGTAATTATGGGAATTTATTTATCGCTTAGCCACATGACAACTCTATGAGTTCTTTTGGAAAAGGTGAAGGTTGTGTTGCAGTATGTATTTCTCATTCTTACTAGGTTCAGCTAGGTATTTCATCATTTTCTTAATTTTGTCTTATGTGATGATTTATCTCACATTGTTTAGTTAGGTTTGATTCTTGTTTTTCCTTTCCTAATTAGGTAAAGGCTCTCCATTGTATTAAACATATATTATTTTGAATATCATTTGATTTGCCTTGACTTTGCATTTCATTTGTTTGAAAAATTATTGTGATGTTCTTGTTGTCAACGCTTCAGACTCCTGGCTTGGAATGATATTGTTCTCATTCCTTTTATGGTATCAAAGCTTCAAAAGGTTTGCAAGCTTATTTAAATATTTGTTATCTAGTGCATTGACTTAGTACATGGTGTGTTGGACCTAGAGATCTGCACATTACATGGAGTAAACTGGAAGATTAGCGTTGGAAAGGGAGACCATCTGAGTAAAGATCTATATTTTTTATCTATTGGAAATAACACTTGGTACTTTTTTGGATTGCATGAGACTGCATTAGAGGAGAGAGTTTTTTTCCAAGAATTAGAGCCTATGTGGGCTACACTAAAGTGGTTTGCATACTATTGATCCATTGACTACATCATTCCTTGAAGACTTCTGCGTAACAACAAGTGGAGCTCACCAGATGGGTTTACAAGTGCATTGATTTTTCTCATGTTTGTGTCTTCTACATTGAAAGTTTTGAGTGTTACATTTTTTGACAGGGCTGAGTGTGGCATTTGGAGAAAGGTCTTTGTCTTGGATCTTTCTGTGGAAGGAGAAGAATGACGTTCGAAAGGGAGACTATCTACATGGGGAGTTATGCATATTTTTTAATAGGTCTGGTAGAAGTCAAACTCGTTTTATATTGGCTTCTTTCCTCAGCTTTTCATCCATTATATTTTAAATCAGTTGTTTTATACATTATTTGTTTTACACATTGTATTTTTTACTTAAAGAGGAAGTCCAATTCACTTGCACACACATAAGGGTCACTAACAAGATCTTTTTTAATTTTTGGTTGGCATAAGAACATCTATGGTTGAATTTTGGTTCCAACGAGTGGTTATAAGGCTATGTTTGTCTTGCAGACCTAGAGAATTTAAAAATTTTGTGCAAATTTAATTAAAATATGCCATTAATGATAGGAAATATTATTAGCCATAACTTTTGCTTCATAACTTAGATTAGAGTGCCATTTTTTATAAAAATGTTTTATTTTTCATTCGCATTCCATCGATCCTATTTTTAATTGTAAACACACTACTTTTAAAAAGTGCCAAATTTTGGGGGAAGGCTTACACATTTTAGGGGGTTTATTTTTTCATTATCATTCTTTGAATCAAGGGTTATTATTTTGGCAGGATATTTCTTTCTTATTCCTGACTTCTTCATTGTATTTTGATAATGGAGTCCCTCAACACCTCAAATTACACTAGTTGGAAAATAAAAATGAAGATACACCTTCAACTAGAAGGTTTTTGGAGAATGGTACTTGGTGATCTTCCCAAATTCATTGATGAAGAAGATATTTCTTGGATTGCATCTATGCAAGATGAGGCTCTTCGCTTGATTCACCTCAATGTTTCAAACATCTTGCACATTCATGTTATGGATACCACATCACCAAAAGGAGCTTGGGATGTTATTGTAGCCTTCTTTGAGGAGGATATTGAGCCTTTTGGGTTTTATAAAACCTTTCTTAATCCACCTCATATTCCACTTCTTTTTCCTCCTATTGGCAAGGATTTATATTTTGATGGTGACATGGATGATGCTTTTCCATCTCCTTCTCCTTCTAGATCTTTTTTTGTCGAGCCACCTTTATGGGATGAGTTTTTTCTAGACTTGGGATGTCTATTTATAGAACTTCCATTTGTTCCTATGCAGGATGTTGAGACACCATAGATTATCACTTCAGAGGACTCTACTAGTTCCAGTGAGAGTACACTTATTGATCATTATGATCCACTTCCCATGGATTCTCTTTTAGTGAATGTTCCATGTCTTTCTTCTAATCAATTCACTTCCATGGCATTACATCCAGTTCATGTGCATGATCTTGCCATGCCTATGCCACACTTCAGATTTAGAGGTGGTTTATAGATCTTTGTACTGATGCCTCCTTCATATTCATTATGGAATGGGTAGATTTATAGTACACCATTCATGTTCTTATTTTGTCAAAAGGAAGAAACATTGTTCAATGCAGATGGAGCTTCTATAGTAGTCTAATCAAGGATCTCGACATTGACACTGGTCATCTTGTGATCCTGACTTGGAGTATCGATGGTAGTTGTCCTTGGGGGGATTCATATGAAGTTCTTCCTTATTTTACATCATTTTGGGAGGGTGTTTTATTTCCTTCAGGTTTTCTCTCTTTCTCCACTTCATGTATATATATTGTCTATGAGTACCTGATTAGGCCTTCTTGTTAGGACTCATACTGTGGATATGCCACTTTATTTGTTGGCTATTGTTAGCCCTTAGTGTAACAACCCTTCATGGATTGTACTAGAAAAATGCAATATATATATATATATATATATAAAATTAGTTACTCAACATTTATTTTTTCATTAGATTACACCAGAGAATCTAATTAGTGATGTTTTAGATTAAGGTAAAAATAGGTTTTGAAGGGGCCCCGAAACCCTGTACAGATCAAGAAAGATAAACATTACAATCCGCCAAAGGAGGAAAAACACTGAAACACAGTAGCTAAACCAGGTTTTACAGGGACTTGAAACCAACAAGATAAACCAGTTGAATCTCCCTAGGTTTTACAAGGACCTGAAACCTAAACACAACCAGGTAAACAACCTGAAACCCTCACCAAAATGGCAGAGGCAGAACCACCTTGCCCATCTAATAATGAGCAAGCCTCCTCCACAGCTTAAGGTTTTTCCATTAAACCCATTTACAGGGCACCATGGCTCAAACACCAACCACCGAGGAAACAGAGTTTCCCCCAAGCAAGCAAAAATACTTCGCTTACCAGATCTGGATGGCCATCCAACTCAGGCTAGAGATCCAACATGGGTTCCATCCATAATGCAGCAGACCGAAGCAAAGTAAAAAACACGCAAAATGAAAAATCTCACCATGAAGCGCTGCGTAAAATGCACTGCCCAAAAAGGACAGCACCACCAACAGAGAGACTCCACCCAGAACCATCACCACCACCACCCATGAATCTGTAAAGATCTCCCAATCATACTATTAAAACATCATTCATTTTCACAAACTTAAAACAATAATAGTTCCAATCACTAGCATTTCATGTAACATAACATAATTGTAAATAAAGTAGTCACTTTAAAATCCATCCATGGTTGGTACAATAAGTACAACCACTATTATTAAAATATAATAAATAGTTCAATTACATTTCCATTAGGCATTTAGCCTTGATATAACAAATAGATACTATGTTCCACGGAGCTCAAGTCAAAATAACTCACGTATCTTTGATAATCTCAAGTGCAGTCTCCTAGTAAGTACTACAGTATGGAGGGAGAGCATCATATAAGTGCTTTTCCACACCAACTACATACCATCAATCCCCCACATAATCCCCCTTTAGGGAATGGCCCTCCCTTCATGAATGGGTAGATAGTGATGGTGCAGGAATTCAGAGAGACGTGATAAAACCCTATGTGTTGTATGATTTATACTACATGATGTGTATCATAAAAAAAATACATTCTAACATGATATTGCACAAACATGTAAATCAAACATATGAAATAACAATGTCCATCTAACATTACTTTTACCAAATTTTTCAAATAACATATGATCTCAAGGATCAATCAAATTTCATACACACCACTTGATCAGATTATCTACATCTAACATTGAGAAATTTAACTAAGTTGATGAAGTTTGTCTCATTGCTTAGCTAGTATCATTAATTCTAGATTTGGTTAATATAAATGAGGTTCAATCATATGTTTGATAGATTAACTTTATGCATAATAATTATTATGTAATTAGCATGTATTTATACTTTCTTGTATAAATAATTTCATGAACCTATTGGTTATAACTATATATTAACCAGATCTAGCATTGATGATACTAGCTAAGCAGTGAGATGAACTTTATTGGCTTAGTCAGCTTCCTCAATGTTAGATGTAGATAATCTGATCAAGTGGTGTGTATGAAATTTGATTGATCCTTGAGATCATATGTTATTTAAAAATTTTGGCCAAAGTAATGTTAGATAGATATTGTCATTTCATATATTTGATTTACATGTTTGTGCAATATAATGTTAGAGCATATTTTATTTATGATACATATCATGTAGTAGAAATCATACAGTACACAGAGTACTAGCATGTCTCTCTAGATTCATGCACCATCACTATCTACTCATTTATAAAAAGAGGGCCATTCTATGATGGGTGATTGTGTGGGGGATTGATGGTCCATGGTTGGTGTGAAAAAATAATCGGATGATACTCTCCCTCCCCACTACAATCCTTATTAGGAGACTACACTTGAGATTATCAGAGATACATGAGTTAGTTTGACTCGAGCTCCATGGAGCATAGTATCTATTTATTGTATCAAGGCTAAATTTTTAATAGAAATGTAATTATACTATTTATTATATTTCAATAGTAGTAGTTGTACTTATTGCACCAGTCGTGGCTAGATTTTAAAGTGATTACTTTCCTTGAAATTATGTTATGTTACATGAAATTCTAGTGATTGAAACTGTTATTGTTTTAAGTTTGTGAAAGTGTATTATGCTTTGATAGTATGTTAAAAATCACTAATTAGATTCTCATGGTGTAATTTAATGAAATAATAAATGTTGATTAACTAATTTTAAAAAAAATTACTGCGTTTTTCTAGTACAATCCATGAGGGGTTATTAGACTTAGCTTCACTTGAGGGGGGTGTTAGAGTATGAATTTCTCAAGCTTGATAGGTTCTAGCTAGGTATTTCATCTTTTTCTTACTTTTTTCCTATGTGAGGATTTATCCCATATTGTTTAGTTATGATTGATTCTTGTTTTTGCTTTCCTACTTAAAAAAGGGCTCTCCATTATATTAAACATATTTTATTTTGAATATCATTTGATTTTCTTTGTCTTTACATTTCATTTTTTTGCAAGATTATTGTGATGTTCTTGTTGTCAATGCTTCAGACTCCTAGATTGGAATGATATTATTCTCATTCCTTTTAGGTTGGGAAATTTGTGCCTCAAACTTTGAGGGAGTTGTTTATGATGAGGAGGCCAATGGTTGATCATATTGGTTATCCTATGTTTGCACTCTTACCTATAGATATAATTGCACTTGTTTCTCTATTTTTGATTGAGAATGTGATTACTTTGCTCTAGGTGGAATGGATCACAATGGATGAACACTCCTTGAAACCAAGTTATTCTACCTATCCACTTCCACCTTTTCCATTTGGATGTAGATGAAGAAAATAAGAGATAGACCTAGTTGTTTTTATAACTCATGAATCCAAATTTGAACTCCATTATACATCTTGGTGATGGTGGCAATTGGCTGGCTCAAGATACTTGAGAACTTCCTTGGGTACACAAGGGTGTGTTGAAATAAATCCTGGAATTTGTATCCACCATTGTGAAAAAACAACCCACCGACACAAGGTGTTTTCTATCTCATGGTGAAATAAGATTGGAAAAGGCATTAGCTAGCTAATAGTCAATATCCAATGAATTTTTTCCTTTTGGGGATTTTCATTGCACACTACAGAGTAGGAATACCAAAATTTGATATTGAAAAGATTGAGTTTCTCCTAGGAGAAGCTTCTTAATGTTTGTAATGAGTTATATTGCAAGGAAATCTACAGAGTCAAAATTTATTATTAGCATTATCATCACGTACACAATATAAAATACACTTTTTATGTCCTACTTTGCACCTTTTATTGTCTGCCAAAATCACCGGATTACACATTATGTGAGCACTCAAACATGTGCATGTGTAACCTATTCTATTTTCACTCCTCTAGTTGTCCATGCATATCTCTCCTAGATTTTATAATGAATGGGAGGGTTCTTTGTCTTGTAGGGTTGTAGTGGCTTCCCCTTTGATGGTAGTCTTGTCGCCTACAAAATAGTGTTGGCATCAATGTGAATGGTAACTTATTCAAAAAAATGGATGGCCCCCTCATTGTATCTAATGAGGAGGTTCATCATCAATTATTCATGTTCTCCAAAAATAGGTTATCTTATCAACCATTCAGCATCAGACCCTCATAGTTTATCAGGAAGTGTAAACACTCCCTGTTGTGAAGTAATTACTTGTTGTTGTGAAAATAATTGTCTGTATGTGGCATTGATGAATGAAAATGGCTTGGTGTCACTCCACTTAGTGTGTCATATGGTGAATTAAATGCACATATCTTCCTTCTACAACTCTAATAATAGCACTATAATCTTATGCATGGCCATTTGATCTTTTGCTATGTGAAATGTATTAATATTATACAAAAATTATTTAGAAATGTGCAAGATTTTGGTTAGATCTCAATAGTGTTTTCCCACCTGAGCTTTTAATAAAAAAATTGCATCATTATTGTGCTTTATATATAAATATATCCCCAAATCTTCTCCCTTTGTTGTATTCATTCATTGATCTACCTTTCTTGCCTCCACATACTTACTTTAAATTCAACTAGTCATTTTGATTTGACCTTAGAATTTTTTTTGTGGTTACATGCAATGATTTTTATTTAAATTTTATGATGTGATATGCCACCATTTAATTTTTTGATGTTTTCTTATGTAGGATTCATTTATAGACTCATCTTGTAGGTCTTCTAGTTCTCCTATTTCAATATGACTCAAGTGGTCAGGTCCCACATTTTCATTGTCAATTTTCATATTGATTTTAAATTGGAACTCTTGGAAAAACATTAGCTACCTA
Source organism: Torreya grandis (assembly GCA_037957365.1). Taxonomy (NCBI): domain Eukaryota; kingdom Viridiplantae; phylum Streptophyta; class Pinopsida; order Cupressales; family Taxaceae; genus Torreya; species Torreya grandis. Next base: position 1,237,164 of record JARHVA010001845.1, read on the forward strand.
GAAATCCTTCCTCACAACATCAGTTTATTAACCAAGTATTGAAAATGCTATGATTTGTAAATAAATCAAATGGAGTGGCCAAGAAGTAGTGTCTAATTTTTTGTAGTGTATAAAACCATCTCAAAAGCTTCTGACTTTGTGGTAGTATAGTTTTTTCAGCAACTGAGAGCTTGTAAATTGAAAAGTGAATTAGATGATCCAGTTCTCCATCCCTTGGTTTTTCTAACACTACTCCAACTACTATCCCTGAAGCATCGACATGAACACGGAATGGTTTATTCTAGTTAAGAAAGACTAAAATGGGTGTTATAACTAGCCTTTCTTCCAATTTTGTAAAGGTTTTCTGGAATTGAGAGGTCGATTCAAATTAATTGTCTTTGCACAAAAATTTATCCAGTTGTGTTGAATTGTTGCATGCCCATGAATGAAATAATGATATTACCTAGTGTGACCTAGGAATGATCGCATCTTTATTGTGCTGACAGGTGGTTTGAGTCCCACAGTGACTGAAATCTTCACTTGGTTAAATAAAATTCCATCACTATAGACAACATGTCCTATTAGTACTCCAAATGATGTGAATAACAAACACGTATTTAGGTTTAGTGTGATTTATATAGCTCGACATATTTCCAATATTAGTCACAATTTTAGTAGATGTTCTTTGAATAAAGAGAAGACTACCCAATCATCTAGGCAATCCTCTATAAATTCATGAATGAAGTCTTTAAATACAGTAATAATTACTCAATAAAATACTATTTGTGCATTCTTTAATCTAAATGACATTACCTTGTAATCAAATGATCCCCATTATGTTTTGAATGATTTTTTTTAATCCACAGCTACGTTGAACCCATCTATAAATGAGTAGAGTTTATGACCTGCAACAGATTTGAATAATTCATCTGTGAAAGGAATTGTAAATGGATCATTGACATAGGCATCAGTCATTGCTTAATAATCCCCACATAATTGATTTCCCCTATATTTTTAGGTTGTGCCACCATGAGACTAACCCAGTTTTATTTCTTGACCAAATATATGATTCCAGCTTCTTCCATTCAATCTATTTCTGCTTTGACCTTTATTTTCATATTAGGATTCAACCTATAGGGTTAATTTTTTATTATTTGTGTGCATTCTTTTAGCTCAATATGCATCTCCACTAGTGAAGGTTCTACACCCTTAAATTATGAAAATTTCATGGGAAATACATCCTCATAATCTCACAAACACCGAACTACCTCCAAAATCTATTATTATGTCCAATAGTCACCAATGCTTGCTAGCTTTGGTATTCTATTTTTACTAATGTTCTCAGTTTTATTTCACATAGGCTCTTGGTATATTTTACTTTACTCAATATGAATGGAATCCATTATTTTACTTTTCCTTGATTGTTCTATGATATTAAGGTTTCAAAGTTGATCCTATTCTATTTTTTCTAAAAAAAATTCTAAGTTACTTGGTGTCCCTTTCTAGTTTGTAAAATCCTTTTAAATCCATATCTTCTTTATTTTCACTATCATATATAGTGTTATGTGTTATTCCAAATTCAATTACAAGATTTAAACAAAAAATTCTCTTTCTCCTTATTAGCTCGATACCCCTTTATGGTTGTGCGAAGATTTGTGCTTATCTCAGCCTGCGATGTCTACTTCAGTGCAGTAGGTAAATAGTCCTCTCATCCATGACATAAGGAAAGTTTCAATTTAGACAAATCCATATCCACCATTGTATTTTCATCTTCAAATTAAATCATTTAAATTAATTCTCGTTGAACTTATGGATAGTTTTGTCTCCTATCTATATTCTTGATGCATGGACCAAGCTTTGGGTAGAGGCACTAAAGTACAGTGAAAAACATGCACCCGATACCTTGGCTCCACTTTTTGTGAGGTCCATACATCAATGCATTTATGAACATGCATTTCAAGACATTGACCTTCCTAAAATAATGGCTAATTTTCTAATATAGAAGTCATAATTTGAAATCTATCCCATAAAATTTCTCACACTTCCTCCCAATGAATATTATTGAATCTATGAATATCCCACCAACTCATAGCAACCCATTTCAATTCATAATTCAATGCACTAACTTACACGTCTATATTTGGAACATGAATTTACATCTTATGAATGAACTATGATAGATATTATAAACTAAAGTATTAAGGCAACCATATTTTTGTAACAAACTCCATTTGCATGGATCTTAATTTATGATCTCCACTTATCCAATTTATCATATGCACATTTGAATCGCTACTAATTGAGGAATTTGATTTCCAAGGAAAAGTGCTTTCATTAGTATGTTCAATATAATATCTATCCGTAGGAGTTATCTAATAGATATGGTCGATCTCTAACTTTATAGGAGAACGCACAGAAGGAGACTTGCATTCTTCCATGTGGACCTATGGGCATGTGTTAAACATCTGCACTGGTTGGGTCAAAGATTGATCTGTATGTTTTAGCTCTAGTATATGTTGTCCATAGTGTGAAAAGTAGGTAAACTCTATACTTTACATGGATTCATATGTTGTCTCTATGTTTACTTTGAACCAAATATCTTCCATGTATGCATAGGTAAATTATGGTTCCTTTGTTATTTTATATGAATTGTGCTTAGTGTTATTCAAAGGTATGACAATGACAACATCCCCCTAGTGTTCCTCTTATTGGTTATCAACCATGTTGATGGTCATACAACCATCATAAGCTCATTTTTTTTCTAATTAGCATAATATAGTGTCTCATCTGCCTTCATGTCAATCACTAAAAAATATCCACATAGACTTAAGTCTGACACATTTATTTCTACATCTTCAAGTCTTCTAGTGGGTTTGACTCCAACAAAATCTTCTAAAATTAGAGTAATGGATTCATAACTTAGATTTGGCCATTTAATACCTTCCTAATTTGATTTTGGATTCATGTTCACATTGTTTCTAAAGTTAAAAACAACATCAGGGACTTTATATCCTACAAGCACTATTTTCATTCTAGCATCCACATCCCACAGCTTCTTGGTCTTGACATACCAAAATACCTTATCTACTCTTTGCTGTCCCCTTTTTGTGTAATCGAACAAAGTATGTTATAAATTTGTAATATTTTAAGAAATGTCTTCGTTTCATAGGGTACTTACTAGTTTGAGAGAAAAAAATGTGAGAGATGTGACCAATGGTCTTGTCATAAGCTCTAGACGATCTATCATACATTTAATCATCTAAAATCACATGATCTCTTTTAGTGGCATTATAATTCTATATTGATTGTAAAATTTAGGGTGCTTCATTCATCAAAACTTTCTTTCTCATAGAGTATAGGTACTTATCCTCATGCACTTTTCTAATCTAATTTACTTCAAGCATCTCTAGAGGTGGAAGACCTTGTTCTTTAAGTTGATTTCTAGTAACATCATAGAAAAAATTCTAGTTCTTAGGGTGAGACTGTACCATGTTTACCTTGTACATTGTCTTCTCCTTCATATACTTCTCCAAAATAGGACATTCCTCAATATTATGTTGTCTAGCTATCCTATATTATGGGGAAAATGTTTCCCCATGTGGATTGTAAGGATAATTCCCCATGATGTAGTTCATTTATTCACATAGATAACAAGTAATAGGCTACCTTGGATGTCCATTTCCTTACCCGCAATATTGATTTCCTCTCTAAAAAACCCATCAGTAACTTCCCTGAAATCCTCCCTATATTTCTGGTGATCCCCACCCTTTTTTGTCCAACATATCCTTTATATTTCTTCTAAGGAGAATAACGTACCCAATTATATTTTTGTTAGGGTGATGAAGCGGTCCATCCTAGTTGATATTGTGGAGTAGGAGGTGTCCACCCAGGTTGGTATTACGATAACTGAGGAATCTACCCTATCTAGCACAATAATAACTAAGGAGTTCATCCAATGGTAGGTTGTGCTACTAGGGGACCCCATCCACCTTGTGTTGCGATCTCAACATTAGGGGTTGTCCCACTCAGTTTTGTAACCAAAGATTTTTGTGTGGCCATTGAGAAAACATTTTTAGTGATATCTTCTTTCAGTTCTTGGAGAGCACTACAATTCTTCTCATCATGGTTGTGATATTTTTCAAAAGTGCATAATACATTATTTTTTTTGTGCATACTACTAAAATGTGTGACACTACATAGTTTCATGTCCTATAATGCAACATACTTTGAAAAAAAGTATCTTGGTCTTTAGACATTCATTCATGTGATGGCCTTCTTGTCTGCATTAAATACATCATACTTAAAAATATATAGAAAAGGTCGAGGTAGAGGTGGAGGCAAAAAACAAAAAGAAAAGGCAAAAGAAGAGGAATTGGAGAAATAATGGTAGTTGGAGGAAGAAAAAGCCAAGTTGGATGAGAGAGAACACCAACATAAAGAATGAGAAAAGACGTTGGTAAGAGAGGCAAGTAAACAAAATCAAGCCAAGGCTTGCTATTGCAAGAAATTTAATTAGGGGTGGTGGGACTAATGCCACCTTTTTAAAACTCACCATGAGACTCCTTGTCTAAAATCAAAACACTCCTAGCCAAGCATTACCAAGAGATCACAAGTATAGGTATCACTTTGAGGGTGTTATAGACATATCCAACGACAACAAGTTGTGGGCTAAAAGAAATTAGCACCCATCCTAAAGGAACAACTGGGGGATATCCTATAATAGAGTGCAAACCGATTGGATGCAATTGTGTGCCTAAATGGAGGAAGGAATCCTAAGAATTATTCAAGCCATCACTATTGCATGTCCTCAATACAAATCAGACTCCACTCCTACCCATTGAACAACAATTATAGGAGATGGTGTAATTTTTTTGGATCACAGAGACCAAATGGAGGATAAGAAGAGGATATGTTATCACATAAGATTGCACTTGTCTTGATTGTGTAGCTTGTTGTGTAAGTGCCTAATGAAACAATGGAAAAAACTCCAAAGTTGTGGGACCTTGGCAATTTGAGGCTAATCTCCAGAGAAGTCTAGCTTCCTTTCACTAAATCTGATGCAAACTGATAAAATACCAGTTTTGTGTAAATCTCGCTCTTTAGTGATTTTTTGCTTCTAAACTAGGGTTTTGATAGGGAAAAAGGGGTGAAGATTTGAAATTTGCAGAAAACTAAAAATATGGTGATTGCACTAAATATTTTATACTGGATCTAGATGCTTGCTTGAAAAACACAATAGAACTGAAAATAAATTGAATTTATTTTAAGCACAAACTCATACAAATTTGAAAATCAGAGGCAATATTTTAGCTATTTTTCAAAAAAGGGAAAAAGATCTTTATTCCAAACAATAATATCAAGAGAGTAAAACACCGCAAATGAATTTTCTTGAGACTGAAATAAAAGACAAAGCTTCTACAAAGAATCAAATAACTTTGCACAACATAGAGATTCCAAAGACAAGAAAGACAAAACTTCAACTTTATTTCTCTCCAAAGGTTATATCTCATAGTGAATACATTCAAAATGCAAAAAAATATAACTAACAACAAAAGATAGATTGGGCCATGGGGCCTGCCCATATTTATAGAAAATACATCATAAGAGACATGTAGTTGTTGAAACTTGAACACTCAGTTCAAAAAATCATGCAAATCTGAAAATACTCATGTAAAAAGAGGTGAGCTCTTCTATTCATAGCATCTTGGACTTGTGTAATAGCTAGAACATAGCATGCACGAGCTGGGCGTGATCCTAGGCATAGTTGGTGTGGCTGGAACTAAAGATCTTCATGCATGGCTTCTCCATGTGATAGTGACTAAAAATAGCTCTCCATGAAAGAAACGATGCCCAAAATAGATCTTGGCTTTTATAAATAAAAGATAACATTGAAAATTAATTTCAAACTACTTTTCATGAAAATCCTAGCATGAAAAATCTAAAGTGAGACTTTTACAACATCTAAATCTTTATCGTTTTTTGTCAAAAATGAATCGTGCAATTTACACTTTGTGACTTTGCACCCTTTTGAACAATTCACATTAAGCAAAATAGAAAGTGCAATTTGCACTAGTGCTTTTTGCAACTTCCACATTCAAAAATAAATAAAGTGTATGTTGGATTATTTTTTATGATCCAAAGTTTCTTTTTATTAGTTATTAGTTTGTTTATATTTGTCTTTTGTTAATAATATGTTGGCTCATGGGAAAGTTGGTTGAATACCGTAACCACCCGTGAAAAGCCTATAAAGCTTTTCACGTGCTTTGTATAAATGAATCGAAATAATACAATATAATTTTGGTGTGTGAAAAGGCTTTTGTCATGATATAATTTTCATTATTATTTCCCATTCCTGGAGCCTTCAGTGGTATCAGAGCCATGGTGTTTGAAGCATGGTGAAAATCAAGCAAGTGAAAGATGAATTCCAAAAATGGTATGTCAGTAAAATAAATTTTGTTTGGTCTAAAGTTTGGACTTTTGAAAAATTATTAAAATATTTATTTTTTTAATAGTTTTCTAGTAATTTGAAAATAAAATAGGCCTGTGTATTATTATTGTACAACCATATACCTAGAACAACTCTCCATTAACATTGTAGACCTCAGATCATCCATTTTCGACAATATGGAATGATTTAAAAAGTTGTTTCTTTGATCAAAATTATTTTTAAAGCCTTAAATTAGTCAAAATCTAATGTTATATAGCCCATATATGCATTTGTACTTCTTTTCTTTCACCTAGAAGTCTTTGTGAATTGTAAAAATGGCTTCAAACTTCTTTCAATCCATCTGTTGATTTACTTGCATATTTCTAAGCATCTAAGGATCATTTGTCAATTCAAAAAAAGCTTCTGAGAGTTTTTTAAGATGAAAATTGCTATTGTACAGTCCACATATGAATTTTTATGGACTTTTCATGCTGGATATATCTGTGATTGAATAAAATGGCTTCCATTTCTTTGGCAATTGATCTGCTCAACATTTGATTTGATTTTGAAGTTCTTAAAGATCAAATTCCAAAACCAAAAGCATTTGAGAGTTTTTAAAGCTATAAAATGGAATAGTACAGCCCACATATGTAGATGTATGGTCTCCATGATGCCTCCCTACATCAAAAATCAAATTTACTCAGTCAAAATTCATTCTGAAAGTCTCAAACACTACCAAATAATGAAAGATTCAATCTTTCATGCATTTTGTACGGCCTAAGTGAGCACCAGAAGAGTTTCCAGATTCTCCAAATCAGCTTTGGCATTGGAATGCTCTAGGGAGGCATTGGAAGCCTCAGGTAAATAAAATTTTTGATTTTTATAAAGTTTTTGCTATAGCTTAATCAAATCTAGGGTTTGGTGGGTCCTACAAAAGCTTTGGAAAGATTTAGGATTTATTTTCAAAATTAGTTTCACGAGAAAATTAATTTTTTATCACCTAAGTAATTTATTTTTTATTGTACTAGAGCAAAAACATCATGTTCATATAGAAATTCCTATCTTTGTAAATTTGTTAATGCTCATGGAGCACTTGGATAGCTTAATTTTTTAAAGTAGTTTGAAAAGAGGAGGTCACAAATTCAAATCTTTCTTTTTGAAAGATTTTTTTTTTTTTTTTCTTTGAGAATTTTTTGAAGGAATATTCTCTTTTGAGAATCTTTTTTATTCGTATGAAGACATAAGGGTATAAGTCATCATTCTTGCAAACACTAGTTGTACATCTTCTCGTCTGCGAAGGTGGTCATGTGACCAAGCGATCTTTATGGTTTTCGACATTCTAGATACATTGGAATGATAAAATTTATGTTTTGATGCTTCTTTATATTATTTTTGCAAATAAATTTCTTACAAATGATGTATCAAGGTGCATTTTCGATTGAAATCGACAGCTTCAAAATGCAAGTTTTTTTCAATTTCATTATGCTTGTATTCTCGGAGAACATATAGTTCATCACAAGTCCCTAGATCATTTGTAAAATGGAAGCTATTTTGAAGGTAAAGGCAAAACCTCAATAGCATTCCTTACTTTTTTGTATTATGGCTAAAATTTTGAGCCTCATTTCTGACACGGGACGACTAACTCCTAAGAATTATAAAGAATGGTCAATGAACATGGAAAACACATTAATTTTCAATGACTTGTGGGAAGTTGTTAAAAAAAAAACCAACATTGCCCATTGACGCTACAAAACTTACAAAATTTCACAAAAGGGATAGACGAGTTCTTGCATTGATAAAATCCACTTGTAGTGCACAAGTCATAATTCACATCGAATGTATCAAAACTGAAGCATGGAAAGTATGGAAAGCTCTAAAAGACTTGTACGATAAACAACTTGCTTACAAAAAAATTGATCTCCTTATGCAATTGCTAAACACCAAACTATCTGATGATGAAGATGTTTCAGAATATGTGTCACGCATTAAGAATTTGAAACATGAATATAGTACTACTGGTGGAAAAATTGATGATGAAATGTTGATTTCTATTGTTTTGAATGGCCTTAGTTCTAGCTACAGAAACTTTCTTGAGATGTTACAACTTAGTGATAAGCTTAACAAATCTACCTTTGATTCCATTTGTGAGTTGCTCACTCAACATGAGTGACAATTTGCAAAGAAGAAAGACAAACTTACTAAGGAGGCACACTATTCCAAAATAGATAATCCATTGTATGAGCCCAACAGAAGACACAGAGAAACAAAAAAACTCTCACAAGCACACTTATAGGCATAAGCATCATTTTGGACGTAGAGATCATTCAGACGCTTCAAAGCATAGGCATCATTCTGGTTCTCCAAAGCATGAGCATCACCACAAACATTCACAGGGACACAAGCACAAACACAGGCATTCTTCTTCAGGTGGATATTCTTCCTCTAGTTTCAGTGGACGTGAGACCATATACTATAATTATGGAGGTGTAAGACATCTCTATAAAAAATGTCCCGCCCAACGGAGGTCTTCTCGACATTAACAGAAGCCAAAAGCAAATATTTTTGTTCACTTCAGTCACTCTAGTCATTCTTCTAGTTCCTCTTCTGGCTATTCATTCGCATCTTCTTCTAATGGATGGGATGACTACGAAGTTGCTTGCTCCATAATTGATGACTATATTTTATGAGATAGTGACTCATCCATCTTGTGCGAGCTGTTAGGCTCAAGAATGGGATTTGATGTAGTAGCACTTTTTGGCTTGTATACTTTGCTTTCATAGATGTAGTGATGATATGATCTTTGATGTGGAGCATTTCAGTGATTTGTACTTAGTTTATTTGTTGCATGGATTCTCACCTCTCGCCTAATAGGGGGAGAACATATTGTATATTTGGTTTTTTGATCAGTTGTCGGTGATATGTGGTATGAGTCAGCATTGTGTTGCTAACATTGTTAGTGTTGAGCAAAGCCCTGCAAGAGATGTTGGCAATTGTTGGACATCAATTTGAGATGTGCCATACATAGTATAGGGGGCAGTCACTTGTTGGATGGATTTTTTGTGAGGATTGATGTAGTTGGACAGTGCGTGATCATGTTTTACTACAGTGCGGGGATGATCGAGGTGTGGATCAATCCAAGATGCACATTGTACCCGTTGCAGTTGTGACAGAGTCTACTTGGATGACTCACAGTTCTTTGCTCCAATCTTTATATACTCTTTTGGATCAAGGGGGAGTTTGTTAGATTATTTTTTATGATCCAAAGTTTCTTTTTATTAGTTATTAGTTTGCTTATATTTGTCTTTTGTTAATAATATGTTGGTTCATGGGAAAGTTAGTTGAATCTCGTAATCACCCGTGAAAAGCCTATAAAACTTTCACGTGCTTTGTAAAAATGATTCGAAATAATACAATATAAATTTGGTGTGTGAAAAAGGCTTTTGTCATGATATAATTTTCATTATTATTTCCCATTCTTGGAGCCTTTAGTGTAAAAATATGTCTTTCTCTTTCTCAAAAGAGTTATAAAAAATAAAGATGTACTTTTGCAATGTCTTTGAAATGAAATTACACATGATAGTAACATTTGAAACTATTTATAAGAGAGAAAATTAATTGATGTCCAGAATCTCTTCAGCGTTATTATCATTCTCTACCTGCAGTTTTTCTGTGCATGTATCAAAGGCCTTGAATATTTCATGTATTCACTCTAATCTGACCCATAAGAATAAATGTTAGAGGTTGCACAATCTACCTGTACATCAAACAGTTCTCTTTTAAAAGTCATTATGCCCTATATTTCAATGCTCATCTGATCAATTGCCTTCTCGTATTTGATGAATCTGTGAATTGAACTTAAGACAAAGATCGTGTCTTTTGTAGACTCCTCAACTATTGCCTTAAAACGATTTTGAGCCTGACTTCCCTGAAGAAGATTGTTGGCATCATCCATTGGTCGGCATGACATTAAATTCATCATGCCATCAATCTCATATAGCACATCAATAGCCTTGTCATAAGCCTCCTTGGCTCGCTCCACAGATTCTGTCAATACTCTTAAACAAAATTGAGCAGCCCTATGTAGTTCCTTGTGCTCGACGTCATCCTTTAATATTTTCTCTACAATGAGGGTATTCATGTCAATTGATTTTATGGCTGTTAACTTGGGATAATACATATTTAGGAGTTGAATTTCTCCTTCATAGTTGTTACTCTGTTCCCTCAAAATTTATTTTCTCTCCATGATGACTCCATAATGTTCCATCATCGCTGCAAGAATATTTTTACCTTTTGAAAAAATTTCCTCAGACCATTCTTTTGTAGCCCTTCCCATGTGAGCAATCTCTTGTATAGAATCAATTATAACTTGATCTGGATTGATTGGTTGCACTCACTGTGGTTGTTATGATGTTTCACCGGGCTTTATGAACTAGTTGAGTGCTTCAGTCAACTAATCAACCTTCCTTTTAAGCTCATCCTTGGTTGCTTTATCATGATCAATTCTTTGGAAGAGAGAGTTGATGCCCATCTGCTCATCATGCTTGAGCCCCTCTCTTGTATGTTGACCAAGGTGTATGTGAGAAACCTAATAATCTTCCACCATACGATCTTCTTTTGATTTGTCTGGCGGGGGAATTGCAATCTCAATATATCTCTCTCCCTTATCATCAATAAATGTCCTCAAAAGGGTCCTGGGAGTGGGTTTTGAATTTTCTTGACTTCTGACATGCCGAAGTCCAAAGTGATGGAATCAATCATTGTTTTCCTCTTTTTACCCACTGATTGGGCTAACCAACTAGGGGTAGCCTTCTGTTGATCTAGCACAGTCACCAAGGAATCTACGGTTGATGTAGTTGCACTAACTAATACTATGACCAAGAAAGACTCCTGGTAAGTTGATACTAGTGTCTGTTCAGGAGGTGCCTATGAGGGTCCACCCTCACCAATAGTTTGCAAACCAATATTGTCCCCTAGTGTCTGTGTTGCTCCAACCTCAACTGATGGTATGGATGAAATAGTAGAAATGGGGGAAGTGGAGGATGGAACAGACACAAGAGTTGTGAATTTAGGAACTGGTGGAAGGGTGGAAGCCAAAGCACTGAATGTGTCAATTAGGTGTGTAGGACCACTCAAGGTTGGTAATGTGAAAATAGTGGGTTGAGATGAAGGGGAAACAATGCTTACCCCAGTGGTTGAGGTGGCCTGTGGAACCGTAGTTAAGATGATTGACTCTGAGGTAATGTATTGTTGGGTGGTGTTGGGAATTAATGGTGATAAAATGGAAGGAATTGTAAATGGAATGGAAAGTGGGAGTGGATCAAACGGGGAAGGTGAGGTGGGAGGAAGGGACAGTGAAGTGGAAACTTGAACTTCTATTGTAAGGGGACCCTGAGTGTCCACTTGACTTGTTTGTGTTGACTGCACTTGGCTTATTGAGGTGGGTGGAGTGATGGATGAAGTGGGAACAAGTGAAGGGATTGACACTAGAGGTGGAGGAGTTGAAACTTGTGGAGCAATGGGGCCCTGAGATGCTTGAGGAGTAGAGACAGCTGGTGGAGGTGTTGAAACCCCTTTGTACAATATGTGTAGGAGAAGGGGGAGCAATGAAAATAGGATCCAACAATATAGGATTTGAAGCTATAGACCCTTGTGTTGTTGTTGTGTCTTCCGCTAAAAGATCGATCAATTTTTTTGTAGCTCCTCCCTATCTACTTGATTCCCCTTTTCTTGCCTTTGTCTTCTTCCTCTTCTTTCCTTTGTCAGGATCCTCTAATGATTCCCCAGGGCCCTCTTCTAAAGGAGTGATATCTCTTGCTTTGAGCTTTAGGAGCTTCTCCTTAACCCCTATTGTTTCTCTTGTGACTTGCACTCCTTTGCTCCTTAGCCAATTGATAGTTTTGTTGATCATCGGGGTTGTTCTATCAAATAGTTAGAAAGATTCAAGAATTGACCACCTTATTGGTGGTAGAGGTTTGACAATGATCTACGTGAAATAAATTGGATCTACCCTAGAGTTTTCATCCACCAAGTTATCAGGGACTAGTGTCAGATCATAGTCCTTTATTTGTTGTAGGGACATTCTAGAATAGTCCCTCATTCTGACCATTTCTTCATCATCACAGTCTTCCCAAAAATACTCATAATATGGCACATGTTCATATGTTGCTAGCTCTAGTGGAGTAGTGACCTTACCGTATGGGTCAAAGTAAGGTCTAGATTCTAAGGTCCTCCATGTTACTTGGCGCATCTCTGCCTCCGCAGTTGTGACCTTCAAAAGAGATTGGCATGTATAACGGCCAATTGAAATAGGGAGCCATATCCCTGCCTTATTTCTGTCTGAAAGGAGTTTATGTGTATCCACCAGCGGCCTAACCAACTCCAACAATACCCATTTGTCGCTTACATACCGAAGAAGTGTGTAAGGACAACCACTGAATCCAGCTGCCCGGATGTAGGAATAGGGGGGAACTGTATAAAGGAGCCCCATTTGGTAATCTCATCTTTTGTCGCTTGGGAGAACCTTGTCTTCCCAAGCTCTTGATCAAACATGATGATGATGTTGTAAATGAAAGAATCATTAACTCTCCTGAATTGTTGTTTACTAGCCTGTAATGTGGGATTAGGATAGTAGTTATAGACTCTAGTTATCTCTTCAATAACTGTATATAGGCCTGGGAACTATCTTCCTTTGGCCAAGATATAGACAATGTATGATGTCATAAAATTTATTGGTCGTTTGCACCTCCACCAACTGGTTATGAAGGGAATCACTTATTAGTTGAGCCCAATGTATCTGCTTCTTATTCTCTCTAATGATCCAAATATACTGGGACATCTAGTCCTAATAACACTTGGCATCGGAATTGCTAGTGACTTTGTGTAGTAGTCTTATAATGTCTCCCACCTATTCTATAAAATTAAACCTATACATGGTCTTGGGCAATCTAGTGGAGGAATGTTTGGGTGTCTTAAGCCATTGCTTGTTGATAATCTTTTGACATCTATCTTTATTTTCCTCATGAAACTGTGTAGATGTCTCTGGAGTTATATCCAAATAACTCTGGAACTTAGAGATGGCAAACACTGTGTCGATGAAGTCAGGATCAAGATCTAGAACTTTCTCCCTTTTCTCAGTGAAAACTTGTCTCCTATCAGGGTCATAATGTTGAGCCATTGTGAGGATCAACTCAGGGCTTTCAACATAAAGAGGAAATGTTGTAGTGTGTGGCAAATCGGAGTCATAGATACTCTTGATCTAGTCACTTTTGAAGTCTGCACCTATCCTAGCCCAAAAATCTCCTAGGTCAATGTGACCTAAATCTGTGTATGTTATCTTTACGATATTGGATTCCAAGCAAGAAGTTACTCTGAGGCCTATACATTTGAACTTCACTTCCTTGGGAGGCATGGAAACTGAAGTTACTGCTCTCGAGAAACCAACTGTGAGAGTTGGTGGAACCTGTAGGTGCTCAGAGCACGCCCAGTGTCTACGGTGCTTAAGGGCTGTGAAGTCTCCAACAAGAGTGGGACGTGCTTGGAGCAAGGCCACTCTCCGTAGTGTACTAGACGTTGGTGGGGTTCGAAGGTGCTTGAGGTATGAGAGATCTTTGATGAAAGTGGGAGGTGCTCGGAGCACATCCACTCTCCATGGTGCTAAAAAACTTGTGGGTTTCTCAAGTGTCTAAGGTAGGTCCAGTGTTCATAGGGACGTTGGGGAAATCTATATAGAATATTCATTGTTTTTTTTAAAAAAAATTTAGAGGTATATGCTTGGAATATTCGCTTTGAGGAAGCCCTGGTTTCAAACGTGAAAGGAAAAATAGGGTTATCTTCTGGGAAAGATCTTTTGGGGGATGAACATGTTAACCCTAAAAACAACCCTAAAGCACTGATTGCAAACTCGTTGATAAAACAAAAACAAGCAACTAAGTACCAATTCAAGGTAGATAGTCCTAGACCAATGCTACGAACAAAGTAACAAGAATTTTTATGCAAGACAAACTTTTATGGAAAAGGAAAACAATTCGAAAAACGTTTCGAATTTACAAGAATCTATGTGCGAAACTCAAGGGAAATACCATGGCAATGATGTGACAATTGGAACATAGATGTGGCTTGGCGCTTGGTTCAACGTGGCTCAAGGTTCAAAGTCATTGTGCAAATCGCTAGAGCTCGAAGATCACAATTAGCAAATAACAACGATAATGAAAAAAACCTAATTACTTAGCTTTTATAGAAAAAAAATTGTAAAAAATGCAAGATTGGGTGGTTGGTGGTGGAGGTTGGCCCTGCTTGAAGCAGGGCCATTCCTTGCAAGGAAAATGAACGTGGTTGGAAGCGGGATTTGACGTGAACTTTGCACATTTGAAAACGTGCAATATGCACTTCAGGTTCCGCATTCCGCGGGAGGAAATTTGGTGGGTTGGCAGAAGTTGGACCTACTTGAAGCAGGCCACTCTCTACGAACGAGATGGTAGACTTTGGTGGATGGCAGAAACCATGGGGCACTTTGCACATTTGGAATGTTCAAAGTGCACTCGAGGTTCCGCGTCCCGCGATGTTATGAATTGGTAAGTGTTCGACAGAACGCGGAGACCATGGTGCACTTTGCACGTTTGCAAACATGCAATGTGCACTTAGAGTTTTGCACTCCACAGAAGGGGGTTATTAAGCTTTGGCGGGATCAGGGCCCTGTCGTGCACTTTGCACATTGTGAAAACATGCAAAGTTCTCACCAAGTTCCAAATTCTGTTGGATTGGGTGCATCGCAGGATTCGGAGCCTGCCATGCATTTTGCACGTTCGAGAACGTGCAAAGTGCATGGTGAATTCTGAATTTCGCGATTTTTGGGTTTTGGTGCTTTGCTAGACCTGGAACCCGCGAAGGTATTTGCACAAGTGCAAATTGCTTCTAGAGTCCCAGATTTCGCATTTTAGGGAAAGATGGGTTTTTTTAAAGATTCAGGGTTTTTCCTAAAAAACAAACGAGGTCTCCCTTAGGGTGTTAGATGTAATGAGATTTTTTGGGACAAAAAATCTCAACAGGGTCCAAGAAGATGATATATATGATTATTAAGGATAAAAATGGCACTGCCCCTCAAAGCCCGCCCCCCACCTACAAGGAACAAGGAATATAGACAAAGGGGGCAAATTCAGGGAAGTGGTAAAGAAGCTCTGCAAAGCCACAAAAGATGTGGCATCTTTTTTTTCATACTCCTTAAGTTGGCCATTGCACACAATTGAGCATAAGAATAAAGTAGATCTTTTGGAGAGTCAACTTACTTCCACATCCACAACACATGATGTAAAGACAAATCCAACAAGTGAGGAGCGACAAATATTGTCGGGCCTCGAGAAGGAAAACAAAACCAAAAAAGTGGAGAGGCTACAACAAATAATGATATGAACGAATACAACAATTCTATTAACAAGTAGCTAGAAATGATGGATATCACCACCGTCGAGCATGAGGTGTACTTAAGGCGCATTGATGGCAACAAAAAAAATTGCCTTGACATAAATTGCATATGGCAATCTCCCTCTTGATCAACTGGGATACATTTCAATCGAGTCTTGACCAATTGGGTTACATTTCAATCGATGTCGATTGCTAAGTATTAGGGAATTTTGCCTCAAAAAGTTAACCATAGTTAGGTCTCAAGTTTTTTAAGGCATCATGCAAGACGATCTTATAAAGCATATTAGGAAAGTTGAGAGGGGTCTCTCTAGAACCTCATGCTACATGCCAAAGTACTCTAGGTTGAATAGCTCCATCAGTTCCTTCGGTGCTACTCATAAGGAATTTAGTAAGCATTTTTAAGTTGAAGATAGAATTTTCTTTTTTGTAACTGTTAGGATTCCTCATCATAATCGTCTTGAGGACAAGACAAAGGTTTAAAAATATAGATAATGTTGATAGGTATCATCATCAAGTTGGCGTAGACATTGTAGTATACTACGAAGGCCAAAAACATGTCAAGGTATCAACAATGGTGATAGATATACAAAATAGCGCAGTTACCTTTCTAGATTTGTGTGGCATTATACGACACTTGTGACACATCATGCACACCTATATGAAAAGTTGCTATGTCCAATGATCATGCCCTTTGATATTGTAGCATATTGAGGCAATATATATACCATGGTAAGGTATTTTGTAATATGTGATATGCAAGAGCGAGACAAGATAAAAGAGTGTAAGAGTATATGTAAGTGAGATAAATGAATAAATAAGATGATAAGAGAGAATTGCGGCATGTAACAAATATTTATAATTGATAAAAACGAAATTAATAATAGGAAATATTGTGTTATATGTTATGTGCATAGAATATAGGACTCACTTTCTTTATTTTTGTTTTGTTAAAACATAATCTAAATAAATTGATCCGCATTCATTCATTCTCCTTTATGCAACGCCAATCCTAGCCGAGGTCTTTGAATCTCATAACTCAGTACCTAGTATCCAATTTGTATCAACAAAAATTATTTGTACTTTCATCCATAGAAGATATACAGAGGGTTTACGTGAACACCCCTTTAATCCATAGGAATATACTTTACATAAAATTAAAAATAATAATGAAAGAAGAAAAAAATATACAAAGGTTAAGAATTGGTTGTACTTCATTCAATTGAAGATGTGCACGCTTTTTATAGTTAAGTTGACAGAAACATGCCTTCATTTGGTTCCCTGCCCTGCTTGCGCGCACAATACAATGCAAAACTTTATTTCACCCAATCATGAGATGGCAGTGACTTACACTATTACAAAGATTTTGCAATAACAATCTTTATCTTGTTAGGTGTGAAGGTCTGGACCATGTATGGGAGAAATTCAGGCTGAAAATGATCCTTCATTGTAAAATGGAAAAAATACCTCCACTTCAATCAGTTTCATATAACTTTAAGAAGCACAAGATTATTTGATTTAGTATAGAGGCTGTCAACAATGCACATTGACTGCTTCCAAACTGTAATGTAAAATTTTGCATACAATCTGGTTTTACATATGAAATAGTGCCAACAGGTCTGGGATAACTTATCAAGCTCTGGTTTGGCCTTTTTACCCTTGTCTGTAGCTTAATTTAAGACCTTTTTTTGAAATTTTTTTTGTCAAAGCTTGACAGTGTTGTTAAAAACCAAATAGCAGCTTTGTTTAATAGCACAAACCAATTTTCAAGGGAACAACATTCCTGATGTTCATTTTGTAATCCAAACACCCAAGAAGTATCCCTTTTGCGATATATGATCAACTCGTGATAAACAAATGATAATTAAAGACAAACCAATAATTATTTCAACAATTATTGAATAATGTAAGTCGATATGATTAGATTTTTATGCTGGCATCCTCTGGCATGCACCAAAAACTACTCTTTCACACATTTCATTTACAAAGTGGAGCACTTGATGCATAGCATTTTATAGACTTTTATAACCTAAAGGCTAAAACAAAGTTCTAGCATACTAACCACAACACAATACATACTCGCGTAGGTCTCTTTATTCCATTTCAATAGTAAGTTTAAATGAGCTCAAAAAGAAAATATCAGAAGGTACCAAAAGTTCTCAAGTAGCAAAAAAAAAAAAACTATCTGGTTTCTGAATGCCCTAGAAACACTATCCATACTTCGAACTTTTATCATGTTTTCCAAATTGTTACACAATTAATAAATTAATGGCTTCTTCCTCCCTAATATTCTGCAGAGTGCTTACAAATTCTTCCTTGAGGAGAGGAAGAGGAATAGTCCTCGTACTGACACAATCATATAGTCTTCCTTGACTAACTTTGAGTCTACATAAATCTACACGGCTATTGTCCTATTTTCTCCAAAGACCAGAACAAACTTTCCCACTAAGATCCCAATAGGCCTTTAAACATCATCCATCCATGTTCAAAACTAGAAACATAATCTTTAATTCCAGGCAATTCAAATTTTCACAGGAACCAAAGTCATAGGAAGACCAACAGTAAAAGCTATAATTTTGTCCCTTGTTACACAAAATTGCCATACACTAGCTTGGACTTCCTTTGACAGATGTTTACACTGTCAATTCAAGCACCCTGGCTTGGTGTTTTGGTCTGGACTTACATTTACACGTTAATTGATCTGAGTTGAGTTCTCTACCTTCAATTGAATACTAACAACTTACAAGTTAATTGATCTGAGTTGAATTCTCTACTTCCAATTGAATACTAACTTCTTACAAGAGTGATCTGCACTAGACTACATGTATTTTAAAAATGCAACATCCAAGGAGAACAGCCACCACCCAATTTATAGGGAGTCCCTGCAAAAATAATCTCATGTAACTCTATGCTAATGTTCACCAGATCTAAGCTACCAGTATGTACTTTAGTTCCGTATTGCTTCTAAGCGCTCCTTTGCCTTTTGAACCTTTGATTGAAGATAAAAGCTTCCCCTTTTGACATTCTTCTCAAAGAGTGACTCATATTTCTGTATCAAAGGCATGAAAAATAAACATGCATCGATTGTTCAATGGCAGTAATATATTTGACCAAAAGAAATAATTACTGCACTCGATTAATACTTCACTAGAAAAAAAATTAACTACTGCACTTGATTAATGAAAATTCTCTAATGGAATCTATATAAATGTATTATCAATGCATTTATTCATTTTGTTGCCTCACAAGAAGCTGATAATGCTGATCCATTATAAAAAAAGCTACCGTTCAATGTTGGATGTATATAACATTTCAAAACTAGTCACTACAGATAAGCATTATCAGCTCAATGCATCATATATTCAACAAGATGATTTAAACTTTACAACTGACCTGCGAAATTTCATCCCAAGAAGTGCGTTCACTGACACCCAAAATTTGTCTAGCTTCCTTTTCTGTCATGCCTTTAGTCTTGTGAACAACATTCTGTATTGTTTCTTGAGCAACCCCATTCTTGGACGCATCTGCAACATTTCCGTGCATATATAAGACTACAAATTTGTAGGAGACAAAGCAGGCTTGTTAAATGCAAAAGCTAAGGGAATTTTTTTTTATCAACGCTTATTAATATATAAATAAGTCGTGCACAAAGCACACATAAAAAGGTAAAGTAAAGGTTGTCTTCTAGGTCAGAGCCAAGCCATACCCAATTTGGCATATAAGGCAGCCCTTATCCCCCACCCCACACTGGCCTCTCTGCAGCCGCCCCATTCCACTTTCCCCACTCCGCCTCCCAACCTCTTGTAAAGACCCACAAGGGGATTTCCTTCCATCTACCATATATATTGTTCATATTTTGTACCCTGAGTTTTAACCTCATGACCAAGCTTGGGAGTATACCAGACTCTGACAATCTACCTGCACCCAGAGTACAAGGTCATTGTTTGTGACAGTTGTACCAGTCTAACCTACCTAAGAGATAAATTATGCTGGTTTTAGTTGAACTTGTTTGTCGATTTGATTCCTCCAATTCAGCAATGTCTGAAAGCCTAATTATGCCATTCGCTTGGCAATAATTTATTGCATACTGCCCCATTATATCAAGCCCAGATGATTCAAATTGGAGCCATTCCCTGTGATTCTTATGTTCTCAATTACTTGGGGACCATGAGCAGTGAGCAATTCTGCAAAGTGGTGGTATCATGGTCCTAAGTAGTGAACCGGTCATGGGATGTTTTTGAATTGCATGCTAAGATGTGCTTGTTTGCATGGGGCTACCAAGTTGAAGATCAACAAGTAAAAGATATTTCATATTGTAAAAAGATGACAATTTCCAAAAATATTTACAAATAGCTCCCACGAAATGTTTGGTTGACCTGCATTTCTTGTCACTTTTTGAATAAGGTTGCAGACTGCATTTTTATGGAGATGCAGACCCTCGGTAAATCACCCCCGTAACATTCATCTGATCTACTGCCTATAAAGTCCATTGTCATTCATAGTCTGCATTAATAGAGAAAAAATAAATCTAAAGAAAAACGAACAAAAATTCTATCAAAATTCTCAACAGTATTATGACATCAACTAGGTAGCATGTTCTCTAGCGTTCTAATGAGATTGATCCTGCACCAGACTAAAAATAGAAAATAAGCAATCACTGCTTAAAAACCATGAGCTATTATACTCTATTCCAAAGATAGGTGGAGTTGTCGTAATGGAATAAACAATATTAATAATTATTATTCCCATATTTTGGGGATGGTGGGGGGAACGGCTGGAAGGACTGCTGGGGTATAACTATTAAAATATTTAATAATATATTAAAAAATTTGAAAAATTAGTTAAACCTTGGTGATCCGGCAGGGAAAGAAGGAATTCAATGATGTCCTATCTCTGTCTGAGACTTTCAATCAGGGGATCCAGTACAGAGCACCCAATATTATCTAGAGATTTAATATTTAGAGGCTGATGACTTGTTTGTAGGATTTGGGTGAGGGAATCAAGGAACAAAAATTGGAAGTATGGCCTAACAATGTCACCATACCTTTTGATCAGCAACTCCGCCAGGCTGTGAAGAATTTATTGAATACTCCAAACACAAATTTATTGAATATTCCAGACACGGGCATGCAGATCAAGCAAAAATTACAGCACCACATTCACTATTTCTTATTCTCAGAAAAAAAAAAAATTAATTATCAATTGAAATTAAAATATTAAAAAAAAATGGTTATATTTCCACTGCTCCTATGCCAAGATGGGGAAAATGCCCCCACATGACACTATACATTTTTATATCTAAAATTAAAATATTAATCGTTAACTTGGGGATTGCTCTGAAATTAACAAGAACTTAAGCATATATAATAGGATACACTGAAAACTCATACATAAATTTTAAAACGGTTCATATAATTATAAACACAAAATCAAAGTTAGATGTCAAGTTTCAACTAAAACTGTAATTAGAATATATAGTGAAAATGCTCGTTTCACTTAGAGCTAGTCAAGAAGCAAATTTCTGAAAGTAGTTGTTTAAAATGTTAAAATTTGTGTATCACCCTATTTACTCCAAGAAAACTGTATGCAGATTAGAGGACATAGCCAAGTACTATATTTTGATTTTCTTTAGGGCTCTTGCACGTAGAAAGCAAATATTATAAACCTTCTATGTCCAGATGCTTTTTAGGTCAGTACAAACAGCCTTTTATGCATGCTTGCAGAGCACCAACAAGAAAATATTCCCACAATGACACCTAGAAAAGCAAGATTGAACTAAGGAAATAACAAAGTGATGTACAGTCCCAAACAGTGCAGTCTAAACTTCCTTAAAAATAGGGCACAATCTATAAACTTCGAAATTTTGTTAACGATTTCTCTTGAGATGACAAATGCACAGCTGACTGAAAGATAGTTGGCACATGTTTTGCAAATTCTAACAATGATCTGAAAACTGTTCTGAACACATACTCCAGTTGTATATTTTTTACAGGAAATGTTGATGCTTCCAACAAATCTCTTAAATCGTTG
The DNA here is from genome assembly GCA_037957365.1 of Torreya grandis. Lineage (NCBI taxonomy): Eukaryota > Viridiplantae > Streptophyta > Pinopsida > Cupressales > Taxaceae > Torreya > Torreya grandis. The sequence continues at coordinate 1,259,014 of JARHVA010001845.1, forward strand.
GCAGCTTCTTTATTTTTGGCTAGCAGTAGAGGAAAGCCATCTCCGCCTGCTCCAACAAGCTTGTAACCACAGCAAAGAATGACCCCGTGTGCGTTACCCATCAAAGATATTTCCCATAAACAATGACGATCGGGAAGCACAAGTAAAGTACCATTTTTATCAGACCCTGATTTAATGTCCTGCTCTACATGAACTCCTACAAGCACGCATCTCGAACCAATCTGCACTCCACTGGAAAGGGTTGAATCATATACAAGCGACTCATCACCAACTGATACTCCACTTGAATGATGACTGGCCTTAGACAGCTCTGTTTCAACTTATTTCGTTTCAGTCAAGATTTATGACCCTGCAGAGTCCGTAGATTTTCTGAAAAACTTTGAGAAATAGAGACTTTGAATGCACAGCTATCTGATGCCTACGCAAATATTTGCCATAGTAAAATCCTGTGACATTTGGGTATACACCTCGTTGCTTAGCCCAGAACTCGATGCACCTAAGTATGGTACGCAAATGTTTAAATTATGAACAAGACGAAGTATTTGATCAATAATCCTACACCCGTTCAACTCCAAACACTCTGTTCATCCAAATTGTACAGTATTGACTCCGGTGAAATATTCAAGTCATTGGGGATAATATGGGAAAGAAACACTCACATAAAGCAAATCAATTGAAATCCTCCTCTCGATTTGCATAATCAAGACCAACACACAATGTATCAATATCTGCACCTGGACCATGCACCCTCAGACGATATGAACTAAATGTAAACACTTTCGCATTTGATCATACAATCATCAACAGCCAACACATGATGACTTTTCACATAGATTGGGTTGGACACATTTGCTTTTGTGGAAGCTCAACTAGACTAAAACGTATGAAACATAACTGTAGGGTCTGGATGCACAAGGATGTGAGTTACAAGTCAGACAATCTTTGGTTTACGAACAAAACACTTCACCAACAGACAGTAGCATAGACACCATTTATACCAATACAGGGCAAAATAGATCACTGAATAATCCACTGAGCGACCTTCAGTTCTGATACCCCAGTAAACATAAAGACCAACTATTTCTATTAAAAGATAATGAGATTCATATTACAGACATTAATGAGATTCAGTTTTCAATCGACAAATTTCTATTCCAATCTGCTGCTAAATCCGCATTCTTTGCAATTAATTTCACAGGATAGCTCAAAGCTCGTTTAACAATACCTGCACGAATCTTCTGCTCATCATTTTCAAGTGTTTCTCTAATAGCATCAACCTTAGCCGCAAGCCTCAAGAGAGCACACCTTCTTTCAATAACAATGCCTTCCTCGACAGCTGCCTTTGTTGCGTTCAATGCATCCTCTACTCTTAACTCTGTCTCTGTTTGTGTTAAATCTTTCATTAAATTTTTTTTCTTTTTCATATTCTTGTTCAGCAACCTCAATCAAGCTCCTAATTTGAGCAACCCTCTTTTTCTTACATCTCTTCCCTTGAAGAGAGGTCCTTTCCTCTCTGTCCTTCCTCCCCTCTTCTACGTACCTCTCATCCTCCTCTATAATTAATTTTCTTTTTGCTCTTGTTAAGATTCTCCCCTCTAACTTCTACGTCCAATTTTGGGCTGAAGGTAAAACAGAAACAGTTTGTAATTTTTAACAATATACTAAGGTTGAAACATTTTCAACCACTCCTCCGTTATTCCCTCAACAGCCCCAACAATTTACTTTTTACTTTTTTTTTTTTAAAAAACAATTACCCCTCATTAAAAGCATATTGGAGGGAAAATATAATAAATTGAATTTGAATGCAGATGCCCCTGCATCACAAAGTCCATACTTCGAAAGTGAATTCTTTACATCAGCTAGGTACCTATGAATTTGATGTTCATGTTCTTTGTGAAAAATTTAATGTATGTCTTAACTCCAAAACTACCACATGCAATTACAAGAGAGCCATCTTAAATAGAATGAATTGGCTTTGCTTTTATCCTCTTGCAGATTCCAATCATCAAATAATTCATTCTAAAGCACTTAATTCAAGCTAACTGCTGAAATTTAGATGTTTACTTCTGGTCAGTGATGACGTCCTGTAAGGACACCTGTGTTTAGTACCTATACTACAAATTTAAGTAATAAACTGATTGATACATACTTTCAAGAGCATGCCGGTAAGCTTGAAAAAAATCCCTAGCCAAGACTCCAGAGCCCATTACAATCAAGTTTGCCAGCAATTTTGCAGCCTGCCATTGTATACACCAGATGTAATTCAAGACATCGATCCAATCATGTTTGCAACATTTGACACTGAACAACAAAACCAGACATTCTTTTGATGCAAAACATTTACTGCCATACCTGGGCTTCCAAAGAATTGCAACATCGTAAGATAAAGTGTGTAGCAAAAAGTTGAGGTAGATCCCAGATAAAAGTTCATTTCATAATGCAGTATTTCATAATAAATGCTTATCAATGTGGTCAAACCAGCTCAAAAAATGTTTCACTTGTCAACATAACTAGTACATATATCTTTAATACATCTTATCCAAAATAAGCCAAGAGATATCAATCTCAAGGTTTTTATCTTGGATTTTTCACATACTGCATTGATTAATAAATTCATTACCTTCTCCTCTACTTTTCCACTCACTAGTGACAAATATCATCTATCTAGCTACACCAATGTGTTGGGCTTGAAAAATTATTTCCGGAGAAAACAAACTGTCTCCAAACTCCACCATATGGACAATATATTACGATTTTTCAATTAACTTCTCCAAGAAAAAGAAAAAACTCGTGACGGTCAAGTGGACGTCAAATTTAAGGCTGAAATTCCTCTGTGATGGTCAAATTTACGTCAAATTTAAGTTTGAACATCAAAGTTAGCAACTCACTACATTACACTTCACCCCACCACTTCCATTGTAGAACGCCTATCAGCATAATAATCTTGTGAATAAATTACCAAAATAAATCTCACGAAACAACTCTAAAAGGTTGCTGGTCTTGTAATTAATTTGAACAAGTTCTGAATCAACTGATAGTAATAAAAAATAAAATAACATGCCCTAGAGACTTGACATCACTCCAGAAAGGCTTTAGGTGGGACCCATAATGGTACAATACAGTAACATATCTACACAACTGAAAAGACTTTCAGGTTGGTGAATTGGAACCATAATTAGCCCTATGGAACAGTTATAAACCCTTTCATAGTTCTATATTACTCTCATCAAGTTGTAAGAAGGATTTGTGAGGCTACATAAATGTTCTTCCAATGTAGTTGTGCTTTAAATAAATGTTTCCCTCCCAACCAATCAATGCCTTATTCTTTCTTTAGTCCCAAAATGCAAAGTTGAACTGCTCTTTTAGACATTTAAACAGGTCAAAGAATCTTTTCATGCCAAAATGGCTTCATCCACTAAATTCTCTTGACAATTGCAATTAGGTTTCAAAATAAGCAGTATCATGCGGGGATGCATCCTCTAATTTTTGGAGATGTCCTAGACATTTTGGGGACTTGGAGGGGACATTCCGAATTTTCTTTATCTATATATATATATATATATATATAGATGTCCTAGACATTTTGGGGACTTGGAGGGGACATTCCGAATTTTCTTTATCTTTACATACATATATATATATATATATATATATATATATATAGTATACAAATTTGGGAAACGCGGTTACTCGCCAGCCAAAAATTGTGACCAGTACTCAGGACTCGGCAATTCCCTCGCAATTACTCAGGACTTTTATTGTTACTTTAAAAAATATATAAATTCATAAAATACACTAAAATACATAAGAAAATGAAATGCATGTAGAGAAATGATTGTAGAGATTCAGAGAATACATGACTCAAAGTCAAACATATTTTATATTAGTTTTTAAGCAAATAAGAGTACAATGTGAATGTCGAATACTCTTTTTGAAACAAAAAAAGGACCATACTTGTGTTAGTTTTCCCTCGGTCAATACTTCACATTCAATGTTATTAGAGTTATGCTTAGCATTTAAACTTTTAAAGTTTTCTAGGATTAATGGAAAAGGGTTTGTGTTAAGGCAAAGGGAACAAAGACCTATATCTGCAATAAAAACACAATGGAATGTCACATTACTACAAAATGGTGGACAATGGACATAGAGACCTTTTGCATACATATTGCAGGCAAAATATTATATTTTGCATTTGCTACAAATTAAAAAATAAATGCATCACCATTTGCATGTAGGAGACAACAAATCCACCACCAATATGCTGCACTTGGTCACCTTCTTTCTCTTTAATAATTTTGTGATTGTCAGATGCTAAAATCAAATAATAAAAGTAAAACTTCTGAATTTACAATGTGTAAATGCGAATGGAGTCGACTTAGTGGAGGCACAACACAGCACAACAATTTCCTTCAACCCTGGGGCCTGACCTATCACCAATGCACAGCACACAGCAGGAAAATAAACAACAGCAGAGAATGAATCACGAATTTTTTTGCACTTTTGTTAAATTATTTAGGTTGCCGGTTTTTGGCCAGTTACCAGGCCAAAAACCGCAGTTTACGGTGGGTAACCCCTATCAGAAAACTGCAGTTTTTGGCCTATTAACTGGCCAGCGATTACCACCCGTCTACCCTTTCTACAAAAAAAAAACAAAGAAAAACAGATTTTTCGTGGGTACCACTTTTTTTAATACAGTGTGTGTGTCTCTGTGTGTGTGTTCTGATGCTTTTACTATTAAACAAAACGCCACCCACAAAAAGCTGTTAATTTTACAAAGCTATTGAACCCTTACCCTGAATGTATCCTGAAAAACATTAAATAAAATTTAAACAGAAAAATTTCATTGAATAAAGTTAAAACATTTAAATATTAATTTTTATATATTATTTTAATAGCCATCCCCAAAATCTGGGAAACTTTTTACCGAACCCCAACCCCCCGTCCCCGAGACTTAGGTAACTATGGAAATAAGTGACCAATAGGCTACAAGATTTGTATTATGCATTAAAAAACTGTTCATAAAAATATCAGATTTTTTAGAAGATAGTATGAGGCTGGCAAGTACATTTAATTCTAGTCGATACATGCCACTTCTACAACCAACTCCACATGTACTTACATAATGACATACAGAACGGAAATGCAGAATTTTTAAAATTCCATCACGTACTGTTTCTGGTGGTATTAGATGAAGCACGAATCAAAAAAGGGGACACCTACAAGGTATGTTGCTAGAAACGTGATCATTACAGAAACGTGATCCAAAACAGGATTGGAAGAGGTTGCTACGACAAAACAAGATTTCAGTAAATACATATAATTTTATTTTTATTTTTTAAAATCCATAAATTTAGAGAAAATTTAATTTTTAACATGTTAATTTTGACCTTTTCTAATTTTTTAATCTTAATATTTTAATTTTATTGCTTTTAATTAATATTTAATATTAAATTTTTAACTCTACACCTTCAAAGATTAAAGAATCAAAATAAAATAAAGAAACTGACATGGCGTCCACATTTTCGGCCGTTAAAATGCACGACGACACGTTTCTTGTTATAGAGCCTAGAAATACCCCAAAATCCTAGGAATAATATTTGAATAGGAAAATAGAATGGGGACAGGGATGGGTAGAGGAGCCAGGGAGCAAAGACAGGGGTCCAAGGTGTGGGATGGCGCCTTAATAGAACTTAGGAAAGTTTTGATATTAAGGTGATGTGGCTGAGGACTTGAATCCTAAGCCATTCTTATTTGGGTGCCTGATAAATTCTCTAGCAGGTGTACACACCAGTTGCCAAAGGCCAGACAATCCAGGTGGCATGGGGATCTACCCTAACCGTAGAAGGAATTTCATGAAACCTGCAAACAGTAAAGTCCCAATAGTCAAACATTTGAGTACCTAGAAAAAAGCATTTGCCTACAATGACATCCGGATTAGTTATAGAGACGCTTTGGAGATTAGCTCTATGTCTAACCTTTTGAAGAGGTAAGACTCGAGAAAACGGGGAACTTTCTGACAAGAATTACTAGAAGAAAAGGACCCCTAGGAAAGAGACAACAACAATGTTTAGATCGCAACTCATACATCTCTGAACATAGGAATGTTCTAATATTAAGCTGATAAGACTGAGAACTTGAATCCTAAGTCATGCTTATAAGGATACCTGAATTCATATCTCAGCTGTAGATAGATTCTCTAGCAGAGGCAATGCAGGATATCTGAGGATTAACCCTAACCATAGGAGGAATCACATGGGCCCAGCAAACAGTAAAAGCCCGATAGTCTCAAATTTAAGTATACAGCAAAAGTGTCTGCCTACAATTCATGTTAATTACGCAGTGGTCCTATGGAACGGCTGCACCTGAAATTTCTCAGTGGATACTGCTGAGAATTTTGTGGAGCTATTTACACACAAATGGTCCCATGAAAGACATCTTTTACTCACCAGTCCCAGATTTTTAGGATTTTTGTTTGAAAATTAATATCTGAGAAAAAACACACCATGTAAGATGCCATTTGGCAATAAAGCTCCCAAAAAACTTTCAGGGGGTACTGCAAACTTCTAGCCTCTCATCTTGAGCACCCCTTAAAAGTTTCCTGCTAAAAACATTGCCACTCCACATTTAATGGAAAAGGTTCTATTTAATCCTGTTTCACATTTCTAAGCTTCTCATGGGGCCACCTGTAAAGGATAAATATGAGCAGTGGACCCTGGACAGGACTGCATCATTATAGAGATGCCTTGGAAATTAGCTCTATTTCTACCTTCTCTAAAGAGAACAGGTTAGAGAAAACATGGAATTTTCTGGCGAGTTACTAGGAGAGGGTGCACCCTACAAAAGAGATGACAACAATGTTTAGATCACAGCTCAGACATATCTATGTCTAAAAAATCATTTGTTGATGTCACCACACAAGCCTCGTGCAAAGTAACAGTTGTGATCTCGTGGTCATGAATTAAATCTATCTATCTAACAAGCTGCTTATCATGTACATCCCCCAGAAAGTAAAGCATGTAGAATATAGGATAAACTGAACCTTCAGCCCCCCAAAAAAGAAATAATATTTCTATCGATTGAGGGAGGCTGCATCCCCTCATTCATGGGTCAAGAGATCAAGGTAATGATTGTTTGACAGTAGAATGAAAAGCTCCTCTAGATGGATCTGCAAAAATAAATTTTGATGGTGCATCAAGAGACAATCCAGGAATTGCAGGGTTGGCATGTATTTTTGAATCTCACAATAGAGAACTATTTGTAGCTGTTTCTTTTTTTATCTCATACCACAAATAATGAAGAAAAAAATCAAGCATTGGTTGAAGGTCTTCATCTTGCTAAGGCTCATGGAATAACCAAGCTTGTAGTTGAAGGAGATTCACAGCTTGTCATTAGTGCCATGACTACACTCAATTGAAAACCCAATAGACAGACATATCCACTCCTTCCCACACATCACCTTCTATCATTGCTTCCAGGAAGCCAATAGACAGACATACCTTTAGCCAATTCTGGTGCAAATCTTGGTGTTTTTTCAAAAATTGAAAGTTCCATGTCCTCTGATTGGACATACCTTGAGGACTTGCTGTCGCATGATTTGAAACTCTAACACCATGTCCCATGATTTGAAACTCTTAACACCATGTCCCATGACTACGCATCACATCTTCCTATAATTGGAGATAGTGTTATGCACTTCTAATTTCACATTCCTTCTTTTATTACTGTATTGTCACAATTCTCAAATTATTGTGATGATTTTAATAATTCACATAGCAAATCCTTGTGATTTACCCACCCGCACATATTTTGTGTCTCCTCACTCACTTTGGCGGCATCAAGATGTACCTGTCTTATCAGTTGTCCTGTCCCTCTCTCCCTGCTGTTTTAAATTCCCTTTCACATTCTTCACATCCCCTGCTTTGCCTCCACATCCTAACCCATGTATCTTCTCTCTACAATTCTCACCTAGCCTCTCATGCCTCCCAGTGCAGGACCTTCTAACAAGAATTAAGCATTTGAGGGTGTGGTCACAGAAGCACACTTCATTTATGCTTTGACATCGACGATATGGCTGAAGATTTTGTATGGCATGTTTTGGGGTGGATTGGAACGGGTAACATTCTTGGTGTTAGTCAAACAGTGGCTTCAATTCGAGATGAATTTCTCTCTAAGTTTGCAGCAATCTCCCTTGCATTTTACACGTTCCAATTTTTAATCAAAATGGTCTTTCTTCCGGGCCCCTTCCTACGGTAGCAAAGTTGAAAGCTAATTGGATCATTTTCGGGCCGAGGATTGTCTTATCAGAACTGGATGAAAAAATTAATTTTTTGAAGCTAGACACCCTCACCAAAGAGTTTCCAAACTGGCGGCCACCTACAAGAGTGAAAGGTGAGGATACTGCTACCAAAGTTTCTACCAATTTGGACAGCTGGGCTAAAATTCTTGAAAAACAGATGTAAGTCTGTGAGACACGTATCAGGTCCTCCTTAAATCCTTTGCAAACAAGCGCAGGCGAAGAAGAAAACCAAAAACATTTGCTGAAATTCCCATGAAATCTCCCTCAACCCCACTTGGAGCTGTTGACACGGAGCCGAAGTCTCGGCCTAAAGTGAAAAAGGCATTTGGAAGGCATGTCTGCTGATGAATGGATCTTCCAGAAAAAGGAAAAACCAGACATCAAGGATATTTTGGCTGGTCTACCCAAAACTCTCTCCCAGCTAGCTAAAATGGGGATATGCGTGTCTTTTGCTTCAGATGCTAGTTTTAATCTTGCAGCAGGGGATAACTGACCAGAGTTTATTTATCATTGTGATAAATTCATGGAGAAATTTGAAACACCTAATAGCACCCATGTTATTTACAACAATCTTCAGTCCAGCAAGAAAAATAAGAGCTTAGTTGGTGAAGGATGCATTGGAGGCACCACAGCAGGCACACTGGACAAACCAGAGTAACAATTTCTGGGTCTATTGTTAAGTTGTTGATTAGTTTCTACTAACTGTTTTAATCACTAGACAGTTGGTTCTCTCCTATAATGGCCATGATTTTGAAGTCTCCTGCATGTTTTGCTATACAGTATGTAGTTGTTTAAGTTTGTGGGATTGTTATCATTTAGCATCCCTGGGAAGCTCACTATTAGCTTGTAAGGCCGCCTCCTCTTGAATAATGTATTAACTTTCTGGTCTGTTCATTCAATACCGGGTGAGGGGCCCCAATAGATCCCTTATTTTATCTATCAAAAAAAATTGAGAGACTACATAAATAGGAAAACATAGATTGTGCATGCCTTTCTAAGAATAATCATAAAATCATATGACATCATCAATTTCCATGAATTTGCTGAGGTTATGACTGAATAATTGGTATTGCACTGTATGGAATATTTTTTTTATTGTATTTAGATCCACTTTTTTATTGTTTTCCTCTGTAACATGTTTCATTTTTGTTTTTTACCAAAAAACTTTTACAGATTTGGCTACAGTCAGGGCAGAAAACCTGTTCAGAAATCCTCTTAAAGCATATGCCATCTTTCCAACAACCCTCGAGTCGATAACATGGATTCATAAGGAGCCTGCTTTGACCCAATTGTGCAAAAATAAACAATATCAATAAATAATGCCCAGATTCACCCAACAACAATAATGGACCAAAACTTAAATACCCATTGTTATATCAATCCAAAAACAAATTATTCCCCTGTTGTATCAATCCACAGCATTTAAATACCCATCTTGTATAATTCCACAACACAACACAATCCATGAAAAGAAACATATCCAATCCCGACAGGAACTACTAACAATTTTTTTAAATCATACAAAATCTTAGGCCAAATCCCGATCATGTGACTAAACCAGAGAATGATAAACTCAAGGGGTATTTACTGTGAACAAGACGCACAAAGAAAACTTACCATGGCTCATTAAAAAAGGTTCTCCGTACGTATTACTGTTTCTGAATCCCGTGAATAAGATGTGTCTCTGAATAAAAAGGAAATTTACATTGACGCATGGTTTATCGCTTCGACGGCGCCCGATCTTTTAAGTGCCCCGCACGTATTAAACATTAGTTCGTTTGGTTTTGTTTAATGTTTTTTTGGGCACAATGGGAATTGGTTATAATATGTCATTATTTTTATTTAGGTTTAGGTTTTTATTCTGTTAATTAAGTAGTGATTTTTATATTTCTTCATGTTAGGATTGGGTTTCGTCATATTTAAGTTTTTGATTTAAGTTTGTTTTTATTATAATTTATTTTTGTTTTGATAAAATTTATTTGGATAGAGTGAGATCTTAGAAGCACAAGTTTTGAATCGATAATTTTGAACTGGGAAGCACTCAACAGCGTGTAAAGTGTACTATCGATCATGCCCACATTAAACATTAGTTTAATTCAAGCTACTGCGTATATGATGTTAAAATTTCTCACAAAATTTTATAAAAAAACTTGTTTGTTGACTTTTAGATTGTGAGAACACTATTTCTTTATAAATTTAGTATATGTATAATATATTCTCAACAATGTCAAGTCATTTTTATTTAATTATTTTATATTAGTTAAATGAAAATTTTTGGTGGCCTCATACTAGTCAAAGTTTGAAATTGTTGTAACCATTCCTAATAAAATGTTGGCAATGCTATGAAGGTTAGGTGTAGTGGTACGAACTTGGGGCCTACCACTAAATTATCTCAGGTTTGAGTCATAAACGTTGACTTCTTGATAGTGGCCTCTTCCAAGATAAATTAACTAAAAAATATATCGACAACAAGTATTTCCCTACTAATTAAATCACCACAACCAAGATAAATTAACTAAAAAAATGTCAGCAATAAACAATTCCCTACCAATTGAATGGCCACAATTAAGTGCAAGTCAAAGCATTGTAACACAAAAAATATGACAGACAAAAAACATTTATTTAGATCATCATAGAATAAAAACATTAATTTGATATATGAATTTTTTGTAAAAACATAAGAAATTGTCAGAAAATAAGCTTTTGATAAACTATATGATTTTTTTATGAACATTTTAAATCACATCCCGTGATCCATCATCAGAGAAAAACATATGTTAGAACAATAGATCTTAAGTTGTAATTTGCATGAGATATCATTCCATTGGGACACACTCTTTGAATTGTTCACAATCCAACTTGCTAAAAATTCTTTTAGATCTAATGTAATGCCCTTCTTGAAATATAAGAGCACTTCAACATTTTTTTATTTTTTTTTCTTCCTTTTCTAACCATATAAGAAATCTTTCTCTTCCTTCATGAACATGGAGACTGCCAAAAGCATGCTTCTCCCAATCATAATACAATTCCTCGAGATCATTGAAGGTTACACTGGTAGTGGTAATTACAATGGTTAAGCAAAGCATATACATTTCAACACTTCCTTTCATTTCCACTTTTTTCAATATAATTCCATTCCAAAACAAAACATGCAAGTTTCATCTTCCTACATGGTTATAAATATAATTAACAATTTAATTTAGGAAAGAATTATTTGGTATGTAAAAATGTATTGCCTTGTGTTGATTAAAATTTTTAATTTTTAATTTTTTTAAAAATCTAATTTTAAATTATTTAATATTTTTTGAAATATGTAAAATGATTTGATATAATTTAGAAAAAGAAATTAAATTTAAAAATCTTAATAAATACTATTCAATACATTTTTGCATGACAAATAACTCTCTCTTAATTTCTAACATGTGATGAACCTTTAAATTTAATATGAATTTGATAGTGATATATTATGACTATGTTATGTCATGTCAATCACATTCTTTGAAGTTGAATAAGTTTAATTACGAATTTATAATAATTTATAATTAAATAAAATTAAAACATTTAAATAAACTATATGCAAAACTTATAATAAAAAACTTAAAAACAAGGATCACATAGTAGCTACTTCCTACCTTTATATCATAAATTGTTTAAAATTAATTTTGTATATAAAATTATATAAAATAAAGTGTAATTGTAAATAGTACATTGGACGATTCAATAAAAAATATTCTTATATTACTATGTAAATACCAACAAAAAATACACTAAATTTTTCATGATTCTCAATTCTTATATTGAATAAATAAATATTATAATAAAATTAATTATTAAAAATAAATATTATGTTTTCTAACATTAAACATAGAATGCATGGAGTATTAAATCACGGGAATAAAATATTTTCCTTGTGTTAGATATATCCTACAAAACTATTTTTGTAGGTTATATAAAATTATAAAAATAATTTAAAATGAGGATAAATGTTAAAAAACAAGATTTCAATGTAAATAAGATATCAAGTGGACATGAATATATAATAATAAAATAACAAACATGTTTTTAGAGTGTTATATATATATATTTACTATCATTATATTGTGGGTAGATAGTTACCTATCAATTATATCGATTAAATAATTAAGTTAGAATTTAAAGTGGTTGATGTTATCCGTGGGTCTTATATTAGTAAAAAGTGTTGGATTATATTTTACTAGTTGTTAAGTTTCTAATTTTGGAGAGGATGTCAATTCCAATAATTTAATAAGCTAAAATTACTGCTTTTAATTAAAACTTGAGTAATAATTATATTGATGATTTTGTGAAATATTTTGATTTTATGCTAATAATTAATATTATTGTACACATATTATTAAAAATTTTGTTTAAAAAAATTATCTGATAATTAATACATGGAATCAAAAACAACTTGTTTAATGTTAATAATTATTTTTATTATGCATATATTATCATTAAATTTTTTATTTCAAAAATTAAAATAATTTTATACAAAGAGAACATGAAAAATTAACATATCAATCAATATAACAATAAACAGATAATTTTAATAATTTTTTTGTCTAAAAATTAAATAAAAACTTTAAAAAGTTCAATATTAAATAAAAATTCTCACATTTCATTAGATTATTGATCATAATTTATTGTTTCCAAAATTTTCTGAGACTAATAATATATTTATTGTTTTTAATGATTCTATAATTCCCTACCAACCATTACTAATAAAATTTCACCTTATATTATTATCTCATTCTCATTATATTAATATCTTATTCTCATTGTAATTGGTCAAAAGCAATAGCTAACAATTGTATTTACAATTTTTAAAACAGCATGGCAGCTTATATAATCATGATGTTTGATTTGCCAAATAGTGAAGTGCATAAATGAATCGGAAAATCCTAGCCTTGAGAGTGTTGAAATTTCAACACTTAAGCTGTTATCCATCCATTATTTGGCCTTTAAAGGTACCTGCAAAACATAAATGAATTTAACGGTAGGAAATTTGTGGTCAATTGTTATTTGTTATGATAAATATCACTCCAACTTCATGATGTAGAAAAAAAGTATTGAGTCATGTAAAAATTAATTTATTTTTTTTAGCATTTTGATTAGGGTAAAAGTACAGAAACTCAATTTTTCAATAGTCAAGATATAAAAAGGTGTAAAATAAAAATAGAGAATGTAATTTCTATCAAATAATGGTTATAAAATTAAAGATGACAATCAAGTCAATTTCATTGATTTTTTATCAAATTACAATAAATGAATTGAAAACAAACAATAAACAAAAATAAAAATCATACAAAGAATATCCAACCAAAAATAAAATTCTCAATTAAAAATTAAAGTAAATAATATTTTTATAATCTAAAATTCTTAAGAAATAAGATTTAAATTTCATTGATTAATAATTTTATTGTTAAGAATATCTAAAATTAAAGACCCTATTTTATATATTTAATCAGTAATAATCTTTAAAAAAATAAATTTAATATTAATTTTTACATTATCAAATAACAATCTAATGATGTTTTAAGAGATCTAGATTAAATATAATAATAAAAAATTTAAATGTTTTATTAAATAAATAATATAAAAAATAAGCTTCCTTTAATTAATCATTTTTTATACATAACATTAAAATATGATGTTTTAAGAGATTTAGATGAAATATAATAATAAATAATTTTAAATATTTTATTAAATATATAATATAAAAAATACTCTTCCTAATAATCATTTTATATACATAATATTAAAATACATTATATAAATGATTGGTTAATTTCATATTTATACATATAAGGAAATAGGGAAGATAATAGGTATGTACTTGTTTTATGTTCCATCATAAATTGTTTTATATTTCATCGTAAATTTATTTATATAATCTAGACTTTGAATTTTGCATCTTTTGTTGTTACTTCTATCACAATATAATATTAAACTAATCTATTGAAGTTTATATTACCATATAAACATTTTTGATAGTCTATTAGGACTGTACAAATATTTTTGCTAATGACTTTCACCTGAAAAAAATACTAAGTCTTCTTGCCTTCTTGTTCTCTTTCACTCTTTATCGTAATTTGGCATCTTGAAACTCTTATGTACTTGTAATTAGGGTTTTGATGGTTAATATGAACTAACAAACCTTCACACCAAAAAATAACCCCTAAGAATTTATTAGTAGTTAAATTTCTAGGATATTTATGTATTTTTTATTTTTATTTTAAATTATAGATTCTTGGTATATTTATTGATTTTGAGTGCTCTCCACACCTCCTCCCAACACCCTTCAACTGTTATCTTCCCCCTTCCTAAGTTTGATAACATTTCCCCCCTTTTTTAGAGTGTATAATTACACTTTATATGTTATTGGTAGGCAATATGTGGGCCTTTCTACCTCTCTCTTGTAAGATCTTTACGTTATATTTTTCACTATTGTGATAGTTAGTTATTGATTTTCATACCATTAAGATCATAATCTGAATTCAAGGCATATACAAATGCATAAGTGAGTGATAATATGTTCCATTTTCTAGAATTTGAGGTCAAATACACTTCAAACTACCTCCAAACAATCTTGAATATATTAATTGAAATTAATAATATATGTGTATTAGATTATATATAAAAATAAATAGTGCATTCATTTTTTTCTAAAAAAATCCAATTTTTAAAATAATTTTGTGTATTAATTTTTAGATTAATTTTTCTGTTATTTTTTAAAATATTATTTTCCATTCAATAGACCACAATATTATGTTTTAACTCAGCTTAGTACATTAAAGTGAAAAATTGGAGTGAGTTCATTATTGTTCACATGAATCTATTCAACATCTGATATGATTTTATAGAAATCAAGACTTCATTAGAGTATTCATTAAAGCAATAAAATTCATATTAGTAACATGTTATATTGTGTTGGTATGCCTTACTAATAAATTATTACAATTATTAGAATGATGTGAAGAAAGTATTAAAACACATATTCTATAATACCTCTTGTATTGAGCCACTATTCCCTAATCAATTTTGATATGTTTGGCATGTTTGATGACCCCTAACACATGTGAAAATTCAAATTCAAATGTAGGATAATATAATTTGAATTATAATTTGATGTATGATTTTTTTTTAAAAACATAAGGGAAATTGAAAAAAAAAAAAAAATTAGTGAATTGTATAAATTTTTTATGAACATTTGGAATTGAATTCCATCTCACGATCCATACTCAAATAAAAATAAATGTTAGATTGATAGACCTTAAATCCTTATATAAATAACTCACATAAAATGCATTGATGTCTAATTAATCACATTAAGAATAAAATTATTAAATGCAAAAGTAACAATTACAATTTTTATTAAATATTTATGTAACTACCTTAAACATATTGAATTTTTATCTCTTAACATGAAGTTCTTTTAATCTATTAATTTATGAGGTTCTTTTAATCTATTAATGATGATGGGCATTCATGTGTAACTTAATCTTAAACCTTTATCTCTATTCCAATAATGCGTATGTTTACCTATATCTATGATTTCTTTTTATCTTTTTTTTTATGATAATGATTTTTTTTAGAAAAAATCTTCAATAAAAATAAAATATATTGTTTTGTAAGAATGCTTAATTAATGTCATTTTATTTCTTCTCTAATCATATATCAAAAACATACTCTTTATATATATTTATATTATATTATCTCATTTTTCATATCGCATCTATCAAAAATATTAATAAAAATATGATTAATGATTATAAATTTTAAGTGCCATACAATTGATGATATACATTATTTCAATTAACAAAACCTCATTCACCAAAACAATAAGTAACACCTTCCCGAAATAACTTACACCATATAATATTTATATTTTACAAAATATTACATGGATGAAGCAATCAAATTTTAAGATAATAGCAGATCCATCTAAAATTAACAGCTAACGCCTATCGAGCTAATAAAAACCTAGAATGAAGACAAAGAAGGATACATACATTTTTACAGAGCCAGGGAGAGAGGAGGTTCTGCATAATTCATCACAATATACGACTAATTCAGAATAATAAGCCGACTGTCATTCGAATCCTTGTTTAATCTGCACCAGATGAGCGGCGGCGGCGGCCATGGCGTTGTACGAAGTCCCTCCTTCCATCAAGGCAACTTTTGCCTGGTCTTTCAGTTGTGTAATTTTTTCCCGTGCTCTGATTCCCTCTTCTCCATCCATCAAAGCCCTCACGGCTCTTTCCACTTCCGCTGTCGTTACAAAGCCGTCGCTGTCCATCTTCAAATCTATGGCAACCTTGTGCTCGTTTACCAGCATAAACCTGTTTAGCCTCTGTTCGGCAAAAACGGGCCAACCGATGATCGGAACCCCATACGAAAGGCTCTCCAGCGTGGAGTTCCAGCCGCAGTGAGAGAGGAAGCCTCCAGTGGACGAGTGCGAAAGAATGGGAATCTGAGGCGCCCAGTTCGGAACCACCAATCCTCGGTCCCTCGTTCGATTCACGAATCCCGCGGGTAAAAGCAGCGAAAGCTCCATATCCTGATGCTTGGGAGAGAAGGTGATATATTTATGCTCTGCGCGCACCACCCACAGAAATCGATGGCCGCTTGCTTCCAATCCATGCGCGAGCTCTGTAATTTGGTCTCTTGACAGAAACGCTCCGCTTCCAAAGCAAATAAAGAGCACAGACGACGGAGGCTGCTCGTCTAGCCACTCCAGACACTGATGCGTCCCGCCGTCAGGTTCCGCTATCAAAGGACCGACCGCATAGATGGCCGGCACTGGCACTGGCGCTGTAACCTTCCCTTGCTTGAGGGCTTCCAGAGCATCCGCGTCCAGGTCCTCAAAGGTATTTACAAGAATCCCGGCTGCTTCCGGCAGGCGAGAAAAGTGGTGGAGAACCCAGTGAAACGACGCATCGGAGCTGTCCTGCAAGGGTTGAGGCAGATCCCTCGCAGAAAGTAGCCGATTCAGTCCCGCTATCTGTAAGAAACAGTCGGCGCCGTCTTTAGGCGGGATTTCGTACTCCGAAACGAGTCTGCGAAGAGATAACGCGACACAGAGCGTGGAAGCAGCGCAGGTGAACAGTATGTGTGTAGGTAGGTTTAGCTCGGCGGTAACATCGAGCATGGCGGTGCAGAAGAAATCTGTAACCAAGGCAGAGACGGGGAGGGATTCGAGAATATTTCCGACAATGGGCGCCGCTTTCTCCATGAAGTTGGAGATGCGGGTCTCGATCTTCAGACTGTCGTTGTTGTCGTCGTCGTCCATGGCGATGTCGGGAAGCTCTGTAAAGCGGATGTCGAGGGCGGAAGAGGCCAACAGGTGAGCGTAGGTGACCTGCTTGGGGGCGCGCATCCACTTTGTGGTTATGACGGTTACAGACAAGCCGTGGCCCGCACACAGCCGCTTTGCGAATTCAGCTGCAGGGATGAAATGCCCCACCCCTGGGCATGGGAAAATGGCGATATGACCCGTTCCACTGCCATTTTTCAGTTCCATTCTCTGCAACTGAATTCTCACCGGTTGTTGAAATAAATAAATAACGTGTGCTTCCCTGTCTTGTGGGTGCTCAATAATTGAAGTACAAAGAGTGTTTCTCGTGTGTGGGTCTCTTACATAAATTTTACACCTAAAATAATATCAAATGGTCAAAAATAAATAAATTAGAAAAGTGTGTTTATTGTGTGTGGGTTTTTATACATAAATTTGACACTTAAATTAATATCAAATATTCAAAAAAAAAAAGAAAATAAGGAAAAAGTTTCGTATGGTCAAGATTAAGAGGAACCACATTAATAGGTTTAAGAATGTGTCAACATGTTATATAATGTACAAAGTATTGGTCGAGTAGAGGGAAAAAGATAAGAGAAAAAAGAGATATCATAAAGATCTTTTATATCAATATCATTTAATTTGGACTAATAATCAACAAATACATAAAAATCATACAATTTAATAATTAATAAATGTCAAGCGATTACTTTTAAATGTCTACATCTTATTTTATTTTAATGTGTTCGTATGCATATATGTCAAACTAAAAAGAAAATATATAGATTTTTAAAAAAAAGTACACATAAAATTCCAAAATAATATTCAATATATTGGAAATATGTAAAAACATTATTTATATTTCTACACATGAGTCCAAGAGAGTGTCACATGATAATAATCTACTAAAATTTGAAAGAAGAAAATCAAGATACCTTATTTTGACTAGAAATGTGATGGAGTTATGTAGCCTATTATCTATATCTACTCAAATTTAAAAAAAAGGAAAACAAGATGCCTTATTTTGACCGAAAATGTGATGGGGTTATGCAACTTATTATTTAAATATACTAAATTTTGAAAAAAGACAAACAACATACCTTATTTTGACGGAAAACATGATAGAGTTATGCAAACTATGGTCTAATTTGAGCCTCCACACTAATCTAATGTCATGTATAGAGTTTTGATTTCTATTCTTGATAATATCTCAAATCATGCTAAAATTAAATTCTAAGTATAATTTTCAATAGAACTAAATGACGTCTTGAATACATACACTTATGTCATTACTTAAATAAATTTGAGTACAATGTTTGATGCTAAAAATAATAATAAAATTTAATTATATCTTAAATACATCTCTTTATAAGAGCAACTAAAGTAATCTTTGCATATTTTCTACAAGAAAAATTCAATAAAACCTAAGTTACCATAATGCCATTATACTGATGCACATGCCTTAATAACATGTATTTAAAAGTGATGAGGAGGATATATGTCCCCCTTTTCAAATTTGGAATGAACTTGTGAAGTGCACCTCTAAAAAGAAAATAGATTAAACACACCATGTGTAAGATAAAATATGAAATCATTGGTATATAACATAGAAATATATAACATGTGTGTTTTGAATAAGTTTTCCCATTTGAACCTATGATATAAGTAATGTAAGATCAAGAGTGATATGTCCCATGTAGGCTCAAGATATAAATAATATAACATCATGATGATAATTTATACTAATTTAAATCATTAGGATAGTATTTTTTCATAATTAATGCATGATTATATGGATCATGGTAACCTAACCAAGTGGTATAGACATTATGCATGATGTAGATGTGGCACTTCAAAATGAACCAAACACATAAGTAAGATGACTATAATTTGAGACATATCTCATAAATGGCTAAGCATTGATCTGGGGCCCAAGATCAATGTGATGGAGTTATACCTTATTTTGACTAAAAATGTGATGGAGTTATACAACCTATTATCTAAATCTACTAAAATTTGAAAAAAAGAAAACAAGATACCTTATTTTGATGAAAAACATGATGGAGTTATGTAACCTATGATCTAATTTGAGCCTTAACACTAATCTAAAGTCATGGATAGAGTTTTGATTTACATTCTCGATAACATCTCAAATCATGTTAAAACTAAATTCAAGTATAATTCTAAATAGAACTAAATGACATCTTGAGTACATACACTTATGTGATCACTTAAAAGAATTTGAGTACAGTGTTTGATACTAAACATAATAATAAAATCTAATTTTATCCTAATTACATTATTTTATGGGAACAACTAAAGTAATCTTTGAATATCTTGTATAGGAAAAATTGAATAAAGCATGGATTGTACCATAATTTCATTGTAGTGATGCACATGCCTTAATAACATGTATTTAAATGTGATGAACTTGTGAAGTGCACATCTCAAAATAAAATTTTATTAAATACACCATGTGTACGATAAAATGTGAAATCATTAGCGTATAACATATAAATATATATCCTTGGTAGCATGTGTTATAAATAAGTTTTCCTATTTAGACCTATGCTATAAGTAATACAAGATCAAGCTTGATATACCCAACTTAGGCTAAAGATATAAATAATTATAACATCATGATCTTAAAATATAATAATTTAAATTACAACCATCATTTTTTTCCCACAATAGATGTATGATTATATAGATCATGAAAATTAGCCAAGTGGTAAAGACAATGTGCATGATATATATCGTGGTGTGTTATATAACAAACCAAACACATAAGTAAGATGAATATAGATTGAGACATATCTCATATATGGCCAAGCATTGATCCAAGACCTAAGAGGTGACCCAATGGACAACTCTCCAAAAGAGGATCTAGATGAAGTTATATGTGTGTACAAAAGCCTAGAGAGAGAGAGAGAGAGAGAGAGAGAGAGAGAGAGAGAGAGAGAGAGAGAGAGAGAGAGAGAGAGAGAGAGAGAGAGAGAGAGAGAGAGAGAGAATCGAAACAATAAATTTATTATATATATTTGTTTGTTTTATACATGACATACTCTTAATAAAGATGTATAACTGCTATCTTCTAGTCTAATTATTGTTATCTACCTATTTATCTACTAAAATAATGTTACATACATACGTGTGTGTGTGTGTGTGTGTGTGTGTGTGTGTGTGTGTGTGTGTGTGTGTGTGTGTGTGTGTGTGTGTGTGTGTGTGTGTGTGTGTGAGATGAGGTTAAGATCCATTATGGAAGTTAAACTATTTCCATGTGTGACTCATCATCTCCTAATGGTAATGTTATGATGTTACCAACTATCGTTACAGTCGAGTTATGGTTTACAGTTTTGAAACTACAGGGAATATATGGTAACATAGAAGTGGAGTTGGATCTTAAAGGTTGGCATATAGGTGTTAAACCTGATGAAGAAGTTGTTATTAATAACACATAGCTAAATGAGAAATAGTGGTAAATTGTAGTATTATGTAATGACCCAAATCCTCCTAGTGTAGTGCAGTCTAGAGAAGTGTCTCCATAATTATTGTGGGCCATGAGAATTGTCCAAGTGTTATTATGGGAGCCACTATTGGTTGATCTTCCTAGATCAATCACCCCTCCTTGTGAAGCGATAGTACTAATTGTGTTAAGTCTAAGAAATAGGTGTGGAACCTTAGCCTCTAGTTGTTACTCAATGAACCACTTGGCTTGTTGTGAAAGTTGACCTACTCTGACAACTCTATATATGGGCATAGACCAGTTATGAGTGAACACAGTTTACAGGATCTAATTTGTCTTTGCCACTCAAGGTCATTCGTTAATTGGTAGTGAGATGTAAAAGGCTAAGTATGCATATATGTATGGCACAATATTCTTTAGAGTTTGTGTGGCATGTGTTGAGCATATAATCACTTTAGGAATCATTTATCTCTTACTGCCTACTAATAAAACTATGCTACGAGGATTGCATTATACATAAACTTTTGACTATGCATATATGGATGTCCAAGGAGTACATCACATACATCAATGGGCACTAGATCAAAAACTAACTCCTCATTCAAAGGATGAATATAATAAGAAAAAATACATTGGAGAGTGGCATAGATACCTTGGATGTTGTAGGGATTGAACCATATTAATTTATAAGGTTGTAGATGAGGCATGGTTGGGAGATTCAATCACTTAGTGGTTACTACAAAAATGAAGTTATTCATGCTACCTCCATTAATCATAAAGTCTAGTGGCTACCCATGCACCCACATATGTGAATGGAAAAATCACTCTAGTTCAACATATGGTGATATGGAAATTACTTGTACAATGTTAACTACAATGCTAGGATATGTGTTAATGATTTCATTTGAGGTCTTGACTCTCATCCTTTATTTCTATCCATGAAAGAAAAGTCTTTAGATCATGGCACTCTATATTGGATTGACTTCTACTTTTGTGTTTGTTGCACCATGTACCTAACTTAGATGGTTTGGATTTGTTTAAAGTATGTGTCTATTTTACCATGGAGGTTATTTCCTTATTTCCTTTTTGCCTGGAATCCTCAATAGTTGTCGCATAATATTAAGCTTCTCCTATAGTCTTAACTTTAAACAAATTCAATATGGACTAAATAGATGATCATAGGCCATTGTAACATACTCAAGATAATATTCACTCTTGAAGGCTTTTATGAAGTTATCCCAGATTGATTCAATCTCATCTATTATATGGTCTTTCTCCCTTATAGAATGTGCTTATCACAACTTCTGGATGGCTGAAGAAACTTTCAAAAGTACAATCTTAATCTTTTATTCATAAAAATGGCATTCAGGGAAAAATAAGATTTTAACTAATCTAACCAATTATTTAATGCATATGTGTCAATACTACCCTCAAACATATGAATGTCTAAGTTTACTTGAAACTTGGGGGTGAATAAACCACCAAAATCTTTACCTGATGATTAAGTCAATGGAACCACCCATTTAAGGACTTATACAACTTGGTTGAACCAAAAAAAAATGATCCATGAGTGATTTTTTGATTTCATTTTCATCATTGTGTGAATCTCATCTTGCATTGGTTTGGCCATTTTTTCAAAAGGACTTGATAGATAGTCTGATGGATCTCGAGGATTGATGTCGATGCTCAGATTCTCTATTCACATTTGGTAGGTCATACAAGAATGAGATGAACCACTCTAATACCACTGATCTAGGGCCCAAGAGGTGACATGGTGGATAATTCTCTAGATGAAGCTATGAATGCATGCATGAAAGCCTTGAGAGAAAGATAATTCTGAACATGTAATATAAATCATCACAACCAAAATAAATTAACCTAAAAAAATGTCAACAACAAGCAATTTCTTGCCAATTGAATGGTCGCAACCACGTGCAAGTCAAACCGCTGTAACATAAAAAGTCTAATAGACAAAAAGTATTTATTTAGGTCATCATAGAACAAAACCATTAATTTGATGTATGAATTTTTTGTAGAAACATAAGATAAATTAAGAAAATAAGCCTTTTGATGAATTGTATGATTTTTTTATGAACATTTTGAATCACATCCCATGATCCATCATCAGAGAAAAACATATGTTAGAACAATAGACTTTAAGTTGTGATTAGCACGAGATGTCATTCCACTGGCACACACTCTTTGAATTATTTGCAGTCCAAATTGCTAGAGATCCTTTTAGATTCAATGTAATGGCCTTTATGAAATATAGGAGAGCTTCAACATTTATTTTCTCTTTTTCTTCCTCTTTTAACTGCATAAGAAACCTTTCTCTTCCTTCATTAACATAGAGACTGCCAAAAGCATGATTCTCCCAATCATAATACAATTCCCTAGTATCATTGAAGGTTGCAGTGGAAGTGGTAATTGCAATGGCTAAGCAAAGCATATACATGACAACACTTTCTTTCATTTCCACTTTTTTCAATATAATTCCATTCTAAAGAAAAACATGTACGATTCATCTTCCTACATAATTATAAATATAATTAACTTAATTTTGGAAAGAGTTATTTGGTATGCAAAAATATATTGACCAGTCTTGATTAAGATTTTAAATTTTAATTCTTCTGTTTAAATCTAATTTTAATTTATTTAATATTTTTTTAAAATTATTTTCAATAAATTTATAAATGTGTAAAATAATTTGAAAAAATAAATTAAATTTAAAGTTTTTAATAAATATTAGTCAATTTTTGTATGATAATAACTCTCCCTTAATTTCTACCATATAATGGACCTTTGAATTTAATATGATTTTGATAATAACATATTATGACCATATCATATCATGTCAATCTTCTCTGAAGTTAGACAAATTTAACTACAAATTTATAATAATCTATAATTAAATAAAATTAAAACTTTTAAATAAACTATATGTAAAATTTACAATAAAAATATTACAAATTATAATGTGTAATCCATCATTTAATAATAATAATAATAATAATAATAATAATAATAATAATAATAATAATTATTATTATTATTATTATTTCAACTCATATTATTATCTCATTCTCATTCTGAGTGTATTGTTATCTTATTAGTACCTACCATTTTCCCTGCTTACCATTTTAAGCCAATACCATTGCGTTGATCAAAAACATGTTTGAATGCTTAAAGATTTATATTAGTATTTTATTCATTTTTTCAGTTGCTGTCAATCAAGAGGTTCTAATTCCTTTATTTTTCTTCCCTCTCCTTTTGTAATAACGTGGAAGTGATCAATTTTTACCGCAGGCAGATAGAATATGTGTCTCGAAGGAGAAGGTATGAATGGGAGGCATTGCCAAATGCATGCCGTTTACTGTTACCAGTGCGTGCAGGTGCAGGGGAGATTATATCTGTTGTTGTTAGCCTCACCTTTCTCAGAAAAGAGTCATTACATTCATTCTTTATGTTTTTGCAGCAATTGAGGCTTTAAACAAACCAAAACCAAACCAAAAAATTCCTATCCTATTGCTCACACGCAGCGCAGGGATGCGAACGACCGATCGGATTCAATTGGGAATGCATGTATGCATCCTTGTCACTTTGAACGCAAGCATTGTTAGGGTTATATTAATAATACCAAGTTAGGGTTTTTTAAGTATAATAATTCTTTCATGCATGCGAGTGAGTTTTCGATCCGATCCGATCCGATTATTTTATTATTTTATTTTATTTGGGTTGCGATGTTACATCTATATTGATCCATTACCCTAATCATATTGTCACTGCGTCGGTGATGAGTTTGATGTCCAAGTTGAAGGGAATACAATACAACTTTCTTTTCTTTTTCTTTGCTTCTCTGTCAGTTGCTCCGAATTGGATTGAATTTTTTTTTGGTTTAAACAACTTGTTTGCTTTAAAATTTCTCATTACTACTTTAGGAAGTTATGCTTTATTTAATAGTTTTGCACTTAAACTTAATTATTTTATAAAACATTGCCAGAGCTTAATCAACTTTATCTTGTTAATGCTTTAAATAGAATTAATTCAGCTAGCACTTCTGGACAAGGCTTCCTCTCATGTGAATGAAGTATGGAATTTTATGGTAGTGCCAAGTGATTTGGCAAATGAAAAAGGTGAAGAGAGGGCACAAACTTCTTTGGGTAATAATGGCAGTTCAAGTGATAATGATAGGGATAAAGATGAGGTTAAAAACTATACAAGTGAAGATGTAGGTGCTCATGAGGCTTTAGGAGGCAGGTTGCAGGGGCACCTCCATCCTTTGAGGAGAATGTTGGGCAAATGGGGCTCTATTGTTTTGGAAGGATCATCGCCAGATTCATTGGAAGCTATAATTTTTATTTTAATTTAATGTAATTAATTTTTTTTATATCGATTATACATTAAGGAGGTGGCTAACAGGGATTTTTATTTTTATTTTTTTGGGTGTTGTATCTCAAGAATAGGCATGGAATTTCAAATTCACTTAGCCTGTTTAATTAAAAAAAAGTTTTATAATTTTGGAGTTTACATAAATTGGAGATTTGAACCTGAGACTCTACTACAAAACTTTTTAGCATTTTATTTCATCTCATTAAATAGTGAATTCTTAGTTTTTGATAGTTGTTCTATTACAAATTCTCTGGTTTCTTAATTTTTTATTTTTATTTTAATGGAGTGTTTTAACCCTTTTTACCAAATGATGCTTGGCTTGTTTTGTTTTCATCTCTAGATTATTTTGTCTAAACTATTACAACTATCTTTGATCTCAATCTATTGAGACATGGCACATAGTTACAGATAAAATAGGGATAATAGACACTACAATGTTTTGGAAAGCTAGCATGTAACTTTGATTACAATGCATATTTGGCCTCCTGATCTTGGCCCCTCAATTTTGACCAAGTATTTATTCTAGTTTTGGCAAGTAGCACAAAGGGACCATTGTCCATTTTCATTCAAATATTGACATGACGTGGGAGAACTATGGCATGGGAGGACCATGCCGTGAGACTAGTAGCATGGAAGTTGAAGGATGTGGAAGGACAATGGTGTAGAAGGACCAACGTGAGAGGACCCAATCAAGAGAACATGGCATGAAGAAACTGAGAACAAAGGAATCATAATAGGAAGCAAAAGACTAGGTAAGCATGTGAGGAGTGGAGCACGAGTAAAAAGGGAGTAGTTTAAAGAATAAATAAAAATAGGATACTTCAACCCCATCGATCAGAGGCCTTGAACAGCCTACAAGGAATAAAACACTTGAAAAATGAATGCATAACATAGAGCAGGCATCTAGGGGTGTAAAGGCCTGAGTCTATAGGAACAATTAATTGTAAAAGCCATGACTCGATATGTTGAGAGTTTATATGCCATATGTCCAATTTGAGTTGGGAATTTGACACTTGGATAGGGAAAAACAAGTATAAAAACCCTATTGTAAGCATTCATAAAGGGGGAATGGAAGGAAGAACCTTTGAAGATATAACAAGTATTGTCTTGTAATCAAATAGTACTTAATGAGAATTCAATGTTTATCATACAGTACTTTGAGCAATGGATTGTTAACTATGTTGAATATTGAAATGTGTTAAATAATTAAAAGTTAGGAGTTATTTATTTTATAATTAACTAGTGATGGTAGCATAATATGTTAAGAAATAATAGTAGGATATTTATTTGATAATGAATGAGTAAATGCACCACATGTTTCAAAGTCTTCAAGAATTGATCTTTCATTACATGCTTTGGGTGAGTGCACGAAACTTATCCCTCATGTGATAGGGCTAGTGCACTAACCTATTGGGAATAGGATTCAACGCTGATGTAAAGAGAGAACCCAACATTTTGGTTTCATTGTCAGGACATGAAGTAGTTGGAGCACAAACATAGGAAATGTTTGAGTGCATTACATTAGAGAACATTGAAGAATGGATTACTAGTGTTGAAAATATTTTTTCAGTTCCATATCTTGAGCTTGGAGTCTTTACGTGATAGTGGGTAGAACAAAATATCTACAACTCATTATATGAAACTTTCTTTTCTGAGGTCCCTGTTCTTTTACATTCATGGATCTTAACATATGCTCAAGGATGATCCTGAAACCTTGGATGAAGATAATCATGGACACCAGAATGTCAAAGGATTTTAGCATGATTGAAAGTTTTTTTGATGTGAGTGATCGATTACTGGTGGAAGGGTTTTTAGAATAGTTACATCTTGGAATACACCATGACCACACGATCATGTCTTGAGGAAGCAAAGTTTAATTTTCTATGAGAACCAAGAGGATGCTATCTTTCGTTATTTCCTTCTAAGATCAAAAAGCTAATTATTGATATTGGGTTTGAAACACTACCCATGGAAGGCTAAAATCTCATGTGTATGAGCCGCACATTTAGAGGGGAGACTACTGGTTGGTTTAGGATTATGGATTCAACATGGTAGCAAGCCAGTGAGTGCTACAAAAATAAAAGTATGATGAAGCCTGATAGAGGATCATGGGAGTTAGTGGCACAAGAAGAGAATGAGAGCACTCAAAGAGCACTATGAAGAGTCGTATGGAGATGAACATGCGTGAGGAATCCATCACTTATGGGCCATAACCTTTACCACTATTATTTTGTGGATAAATGAGCTAGATAATAAAAAATAAACCTAGTACTAGTCAACCAGGCTCTCCCACCATAGTGCATGCTCATGCCTTCGAGTCAGATAGGGTACATATAAGGAATTAAGATATAGATAGTATAAATTTAGAATCTGAATGGATAAGGGAAACTGATACCAACCCATTAGACAATAAATTAGAATCTACATCTTTTTATTTTCAAAAGAAGTCCATGGCACAACTTGGAATGCCTGAGAGTTTGGCCAAGGCTAGAATATAGGCCCCAATATAGGAAATCAATCCTCCACCTTGCCTTTCCCCATGGGTACTGCAACTGAAGGTGTTGGAGGAGGATTAGGAGGAGGTATTGGAGGAAGAAGACCCCCTCTAGGAATAAGAGCTAGATCTTCTCATCCATCATTTGTTCAACCACCTATGTTTTATTATGAAATGACATTGCACCTACCTGAGTACCAAGGGGTGGAAAATGTATTCGAGCATGTTCATAAGTGTGAACTAATTTGGAGGACATGTGGCATCACATCCTCTGAGTGAAAGGAAACATAGTTCACAACCACCCTCTTAGAATGTGCACACAAATGGTATCACAAATTTGACCCTCAACAAGAAGTGGTCAACTATGACTAGCTCAAAGTGATGTTTTTACAAAAAATTGATATTCTTGAGTTTGAGCAACATAGTATATTGGCACTAAAAGACATAAACTAAGGAATTACAAAGAGCATACAAGAATATGATGCTCAATTCAAAACCTTGCTTTCTAAGATATCCTTTGAAATCAACACTGATCAACATGCAAAATGATTCGTAGGAGGATTATTGTTACCTTTTTTATGGACCTTGTCACAGAGAACTTTTACGAATGTGTGTGATGCTCTAGAGGCTACCCTATGTGTTGAAGTAGTTAGAAGTATGGATACTAGGATTAGTCCCTTTATAGAGGCATAAATAACATCCATCGCTTCTCAACTTAAAAAATTGATGGTAAATAATGCACATGAGACATGTAGTGGTGTTTGGTGTATTGATTGTGAAACTAAAGGACACACAAGAAATAACTACCTATGTAAGAACATCCACGTAATCTTAAAGTAAACTTGTGAGAATTGTCATGATGACTATGATGTTCGTTCTTGCACACTTTTGAAATGGGACATGAGCACTAAAGTATCTACTTATTGTAAAATATGTGATGCTTATACTCATGACACCAATGATTGTCATCTAATTACTGATATTTATGAGGCTCAAGTGTGTGACATGCATCGAGCCTCAGTCACTAGTTCCTAGGATAATAATGACTATCATGGGTGTGGAAGAGGATGAAGATGAGGTGGTATGTTTCCACCAAGGACTTGCTATAAGTTTGGTTCTCTAGACCATTATTAGAGTGATTACCCAAAATACACAACTTGTGCTTACTGTAAAAAAGACCACTGGCTAGAAGAGTGCCCGAATCTATATGTAGCCATTACAAAGGACTAAAATGAAAAATATGTAGGTATGGTCCATATAGATAAACCACAATGGTGTGCTTAAACAACCATCCCTATTTTATAGTAAGTAAATATTACTACTCATAACGGAGGCTAGATGCAAGCTACACTGAACCTGGTTGAAAAGGTATGTTGGGAAGAACCACACACTAGGAAATACCCTAATGCACTTTAGTAAAGGATGTTATTTAGGATGCAATGGCACTTATGCATGAGATCCAAGGTGAAATTCAATACCTTAAGGATAGAGATGTCACACAACACACCATAGTGCAAAGGGAAACCAAACCTCAAGTAATGTGGGATAGTTTCTAAGAACTATGCAAATGCATGCTTGATGAATACATCATTCCCTAGCTTCGCACTTAGTTTAAAGGTAAAAATCACCTACCAAACAAAACCCACTCTCAGCTAGGTCGACAAAGTGAAGATCAATATTTAAACCATGCTTTACATTTGAAAATTCCTAGTTCTACTTCCCCAGAAGATGGAGAAATATTAGTTAATGCTACTATCAACAGATGCATAATCTAGGATATTCAAGTAGATACTGGTGCTAAATTAAATGTTCTCACTAAACATGCCTAGTAGAAAATGTCTAGTCCAGCTTTATAACCTTCACCTCATGTCTTATTCATGGTAAACAAGACTTGTGCGTACCTTATCAGAGTCTTTAAAAATGTCACTGTTGTAATACTTGGGGTTCCCTTCAAAGAAAATTTTAAGGTTTTGGAGTTGGTAGAGGCTGATGATTACCCAACCTTACTGAGAAGGCCCTGGTGCTATGAAAATCATGTAGATTTAATCTTTACAAACTGATACATTAGCTTTGAAAATATTGATCAATGCATGATAATACCCTTAGACCAAGCACAAGGACCACCCTATATTGAACCCATAAGCATTGATGAAGACATCAATAATTTGTATAATGTGACTGCTCGACATGATGAATAACATGATCCAATGCTAGATGGTATTCTTTGCTGGACATACAACCAGTCTATCTCAGATACCACAAGTAATGCCTACAACTATTGGGACCATGGTGATTATGATCACTCTATAAGATTGTGCAACACCATTAACAAAGATGAAAACATCCCATGCCAACTTCTTAAGCATCATAAATATATGTGCCTCATGGGTTTAACAATGTGAGAACCATTGGAGGGACCACCTTTGAAAAGAATTAATGAAGCTCCATGGTTCTAAGGACAAATGGATGTGCGTGATTTCATATAGTGCCTCAAAGAGTTCTACAGTACCAAAAACAAATGGATGAGGTCATTAGACCACATTTTTTATGGCACTATCGCCAAGTGGTGGAAAATGCATAAAGAACGCCTATTATATTGGGATAGAGTGCAAGATACT
Source organism: Torreya grandis (assembly GCA_037957365.1). NCBI lineage: Eukaryota > Viridiplantae > Streptophyta > Pinopsida > Cupressales > Taxaceae > Torreya > Torreya grandis. The sequence continues at coordinate 1,289,590 of JARHVA010001845.1, forward strand.
CTAAATAATATATTTCACCATGACAATAAGATCATAGGTACACTTAGTTATAGTGGCATAGAAGCACCTGAACCTCACCTTGAGGCATGAGAAAAAATATGGTGAGCTGAGGAAATATTTTTACCAGAATACCTATGGATCCATATGTTCTATAGAACCTTACGCATTTGGGTACGAGCTTGGTACATACATGAAGAAAGGCACATGGGAACAAGGGTCAGGAAGATATTAAAGAAAAATATGGCATCTATGCTTTCTTACTCTTCACCAAGGATAAACCCATGCCTTACTCTTAAAACCATATGTGAAGCAATAATTAGAGATCCAAGTCTGGTGGAAGACTACTTGCATAATATTCATTAGGAACCAGAAGAACCCTTGGGTTTATTCAATAAGCCTCCTAGATAATCAACTCTTTCACCATTTGTAGTCTCCAGTGAAGAGCATTGCAAAGAAATCCACATAAGAAAGCAAAATCTCATATTTTAAGTAGATGAAGGAGAAGGATCCACTCCATTCAATTTATTGAGTAATAACTTGCATGTTCCTACAAGTGCTGGCTCATGAACTATTTGGGACACCAATTCCCCCATGGGTAATCCTTTTCATGAGCCCATTCAAACTATTTAACTAAACATTGGCACATAACAGGAACCTAAGGTAGTGACCATTAGTAATTATTGGATTAAGATAGAAATTTTGCAACTCTTTGAGCTACTGAAAGAGTATTAAGATGTCATTTTCAAGGAACTATAATGAAATGAAATGGGTTCACCATTCTCTCAAGAAATGCATATAAAATTGATTGATGGTGTTCATCATATGAAGAAACACCCATATTGGATGAACCCTAACCTTTGAATGCACATGAAAGAAGAGATTGATAACATGCTTTGTGCCATAGTAATTATTCCTATTAATGAATCTGACTGAGTGAGTTTTATGGTGGTCAATATCAAGAAGGATTGATGTATTCATATCTACATGGATTATCATGTTTTGAATGCATCCTGTGTCACTAATCCTTTCCCAACACCTTTCACAAAGGAATTCATAGAAGGTGTAGCTAGTTGTGAGATATACTCCTTTACCGATGGGTTCTCAAGGTGTCACCAAGTCTAGATAGCTGAGGAACACCACTCCAAGACCACATTTGCTATGGAATGGGGCTCTTTTGCCTACACCATCATGCCTTTCAAGTTAAAAAATGCCTCATTAGTATTCTCATGGATAGTAGTGGAGGGTTTTAAAGATTTTATCCATAAATTTTTCCAAGTCTACTTAGATAAATGGACAATATATGGGTTGATCAATGACCACTGTGCCAATCTGAGGCTCATTCTTGAGCATTGTTGAGTATTACAAATTTCCCTAAATCTAAATAAATACCTATTTGTGACACCATTTGGGTTACTCCTTGGGCATATCATTTATAAATAGGGACTCCTCATGGATCCAACCAAGGTCTCTATCATTCTATGACTACCAATACCAAAAACCCAGTGCGAGGTGTGCACATTCTTAGGACACACGGGCTACTAAAATAAGTTCATTCGAGGTTATGCTAATATTGCATCCCCCCTAAAAGAACTATTAAAGCATATTGATCAATTTATATGGACCAATACTTACAAAGAAACATTTGAAACTTTGAAGGAAAGACTAGTTACTGCTCCTATCTTGAAAGTTTTAGATTGGACAAAACCATTTCATGTCCATGGTGATGCATCTAGCACAATAGTTGGTTCAATACTTGCACAACCAAGAGAGGGAAATTTGGACAATCCCATCTATTTTTCCAACAAGAAACTCACATTGGTTGAAAATAACTATACCACCACTAAATGTGAAGCCTTGTCTATGGTTTACATGCTATAAAAATTTAGATAGTACCTTCTGGACACACCATTTTTATTTTACACCGACCATGAGGATGTAAAGTATCTCATCAAAAAGCCTATTTTCCATGGAAGAATTTGTCGATGGATAGTTCTCTTTCAAGAATTCTAGTTTTTTGTAGTAGTAAGACCTAGGAAAACTAATTATGGACCTGATCATCTATCCTAAATTAAAAATGGAGAACCTCCACATGCTATAAAAGATGACCTTATTGATGTACAAATTTTATAAGTTACTAGGGAACCTAAATAATTAGAGGATATTGCAACATTCCTCAATATTAGTTATTCACCTAATTCTCTCACTTTACAAGAAAAGAAATAACTTGTAGTTTGTGTTGCACCATATCAACTCATAGCAGGAGATCTGTACAACATAGACCATGAAGAGGTACTACACCATTATGTAATGCAACATGAGCACTTTGAGGTATTATGAGAAGTTCATGAAGGTATTGTCAAAGGACATTATGTTGGGTAAGCTACCATGTGTAAGGTGTTGTTCATTGGACTATGGTGGCTGACTTTATTTAAGGATGCAAAGGCATATGCAAGGAAATGCGATATCTACTAATGTATGGGTAAAGCTAATAAAAGAGATGTGATGCCATTGTTCCCAATTTCATCTCAATAATTATTTGAACAGTGGGCTATAGACTTTATGGGGCCCATCACACCCACTAGATGAAGAATAGGTTTATGATACATAATTATGGCAATAGACTATTTAATGCACTATACTGAGGCAATGGCAACCAAATATTACACAACAGTAACTACCATGTGGTTCATTTGGGAAAACATTATAACATGCTTTGTATGTCCTCTAAGTTTAACTAGTGACCAAGGAACCCACTTCCTGAATGAGACAATTCAAATCCTATTCACTGAATTCATGATTGTGCATTACAAGACAACACCATATCACCCACAGGCTAATGGAATAGTAAAAGCCTTTAACAAGATCCTTGGTACCACTTTGACAAAAAGTTGCAATATTGGTAGAACTGATTGGGACGATAGGGTATATGAAGTTCTTTGGGCATACCAGACCACATACAAATGTCTCAACAAAAATACACCATTTAACCTAGTATATGGAAAGGAAGCAATCATGCCAGTTGAGTTCCTAGTTACATCACTCTAGATAGTGTGTGTAGGAAACCTTGATGATGATGCGTCTTTGAAAGCTTGGCTCATTGAACTAAAAAAACTAGATGAGGCTCGGTTCCTCATTGGAATCAAGATGTTGAGAAACGGAAATAAAAAACATGGGATGATCGCTATCTAAAGAACAAAATCTTCACCCCAAGTATGAAAGTCCTACTCTATGACTCAAAGTTCATGTGCCACCTTGGGAAGTTCTGAATTCATTGGGATGGACCATTCATAATTCATAGTATCCAATCTACTGGTGGATGCTGGCTAAAATGAATAGATGGTCAATTCCTACTTGGACACTATAATGGGATATTTTTCAAATAAGACTTCAGGCCATTAGATTAGGATCTATTATTTTCAATAAAAAACACTACCCTTGAGGCATGTAACTTATTTTTTTAGTCCTTTAGATGTTTTTATTGAGGACCATGAACCCTTTTAGTGTGGGGTAAGATGTGCATATGAATACAATACATATGGGCATGCAAGTTCTAAAGGTGCAAGAGTCATACATGGTGCACAACTAATTAAAATTGCATGAGTAATGTAATACAATGGATTCTCATCATTTGCATGACAACTAGTCTCTATTACTCTAAGAAAATAGGACAATTGTCACCCACTTCCAAAAAAGACACATGAAGGAATGGACCATTAATGTGACAAGGGTAGTCATAACAACAAGCATGTGAGTGGAATGATGGGATAAGTTTTTTAGAACACTAAAGGCTTGATGCAAGATCTGAAGTATGGAGACTATTAGAAAATATGCATTTATGGCCAGAAATGATAAGGAGAGAAAATAAATTAATAAGGTAGATTGGCCAGAGGACTTATAAATAACCATGTTAAAGCCATTTTACACTTTACCTTGCTAAAATCTTTGAGTGATTAACAAACTAGAGATGAAGTCAATCTTATTGTGAAACAGAGTGTTTGAGAACTAAACAGAGACATGAAGAAGATTTCCAAGCAAAAGAAGATTGTTAAGTGCAACCACATGTAGAAGTGGGTTGAGGCAAGTTAAACACCACCACGTATTCATTTGGGAATATGGGATGGCGAAGGTTAACCTTTGATGTCACAAAGGGTAAAAAGACTTGAAAAACTGTCAACCATACCAAAAGAGAGAGAGGTGAGTGAAGGAGCATGGTTCCCTATAAGAGAGGAACCTTTGGAAGACCTAGAAGAGACACCAAGGCAAGTGCAACGTGTGAGAGTTTAGAGTGAGACCATGGAAGAAGTCAGGATGGTGAAAAAGGGAAAGCAAACACATGCCTCCTCATCAAAAACCACTCCACCATCCCCCCTAAAACCATTTACATAGAAGAGATGCAATACCCTAAGTCAGTCTTGAGCATAGAAAATTGGGTCTCTAAAGTGGCAATTGTGATTGTATTTGACTATAACCACTACCAACTAGGAAATCAGGTGTAGTTGAAAAATGATTATCAAGTTTAGACCACCAATACATGAAACCAGGTGGTTTATGACCTAACCATCAAGAACTAGTTAGACAAAGCTGACCTTTTCCAACTCTTCAAACTACCATATTTTGGCAAGCCTACTGAGGTATTTTAGTTCCTCCTATCATGCGTTCATGAGGATTACATCCACTTCTTAGGATGTGACATGAAGATCAACACAAATAGGGTAAGCAAGGTCACATGACTCTAATGCTTAGGGGTCAATGTATTGGATGATTTGGTGGATACTGAGGACATCTAGTAGACCACCACCATGCTTATGTATCAAAAGTAGGGACATGAAATGCACATAAAAAACCTATAGGATCTCACTCTAAGAGTCGTAGCATGGATTATTTCCAACAAGGTTTAAGGGACCGACCAATGGAAGGAGGTGTATATGGGCCACCTTCATATAGAAAACCAAGTAGTGCAGGGAGTATTGAATAACTAGGAACTGTACTTTTCCCAAAAGATAGTCAAAGACATAGAGAAACCTCATACAATACCTAAGTTCAAGGTTCCTTGGGGGATAATCTTGTTATTATTAGTTTTTGATGAAATTCACGTGCCTGATTATAGCTCAATATCTCTGAAGTGGGTGTATCCCCCCACTCACAAGTCCCCCATTAAATGCTACAAAGCTTTCACATACCCTCAACACATCACTCCAACATATAAGTTGAAGATGAAGTACTAGTTTGATGGAATGAAGGCAGCTCTTGGGAATGAATGGTAGTTAAAGAGTTGGAAAAGGCGAACTTTATCCAGTTGGTTCTTGATGGTCAGGTCATAAAACACCTAGTGTCATGTGTTAGTGGTCTAAACTTGATAATCATTTTAAAACTACACCTCATTTCTTGGTTGGTGATGGTTATAATAATATACGGTCATAGTTGCTACCTTAGAGACCCAATTTTCCATGTGCAAGATTGACTCAAGGTATTACATCTCTTCTATGTAAATGGTTTGAGGGGGAGATGGTGGAGTAGTCTGTGATGAGGATGTCTACACCTACTTTCCCTTTTTCACCATCCTGACTTCTTCCATGCTCTCAATCTGAACTCTCACGTACTGCACTTACCTTGGTGTCTCTCCTAGGTCTTCTAAAGACTCCTCTCTTATAGGGAACCATGCTCCTTCACTCACCTCTCTCTCTTCTGGTATGGCTGATAGTTTTCCAAGTCATTTTGCCTTTTTCTTCAACTATATTACCCTTTGTGGTGCTCAAAGGTTAACCCTCAGTTGTTCCACATTCTCAAATTAATACATGGTTGTGTTTAACTTATCTTAGCTCTCGATCTTCAGACTTCAGCAATGGCAAAACCTGTAACCTACAATTTTTTTTACCAAGAATGGCCTCATCCCACTTATACACATAGTTTCACTTAACAATCTTCCTTTGCTTGAAAATCCTCTTCACATCTCTATTTAGTTATCAAACACTCTATTTCACAATGAGATTGACTTCATCTCTAGTTTTTTAATCACTTGAAAATTTTAGGGAGGTAAAATATAAAATGGCTTTGACATGGTTTTTTATAGGTCCTTCAAACAATCTACCTTATTAATTTCTTTCCTCTCCTTATCATTTTAGGCCATAAATGCATATCTTCTAATGGTCTCTATACTTTAGATCTTTCATCGAGCCTTTATTGTTCTAACAAACTTGTCCCATCATTCCACTCACACGCTTGTTGTTATGACTACCCTTGTCACATTAATGGTCCATTCCTTCCCATGCCTTTCTTGGAAGTGGATGATAACTATCTTATTTTTCTAGAGTAATAGAGACCAACTATCTTGAAAATAATGGGAATCTATTTTATTAAATGACTCCTACACTTTTAATCACTTGTGCACCATATATGACTCTTGCACCTTTGAAATTTGCATGCCCACATGTCTTGTATTCATATACATGTCTTGGTTTCCTTTGGAGGTAATCTTGTTATTATTGGTTTTTGATGAAATTGACATGCTTGATTATAGTTTAAGATGTCTAATTAGGTGTATGCCCCTACTCACAAGTCCCTCATCAAGTGCTACAAAGCTTCCACCTGCCCTCAACACATCACTCCAACATATAAGTTGAAGATGAATTACTAGTTTGATGGAAAGAAGGCAAATTTTAGGAATGAATGGTGCATTCCCAAGGATTTTCCCTCTAAAATAGAAGGTCAAGTAGAATTTACTATAAAGAAACATTTCTCCTTGGCACATATTCAAATGAATCCTTCAGGGGAGTTCTTAGCATGGCTTAAATTGTCATATGCCTTTTCTGCATGCTACTTTATCAATTCTATAAATAGAATCTATGATGCACAATTGATCAATATACAAGGAGAATGGATCAATGTAGAGTGCCACATCCTCTGGAAAATGTTTGTGTATCTTGATAAAAAGGCCTATACAGAGAAGGGAGAAACTTGCATGACCAGTATTAGGGTTAATAATATCCTAGTTTGGGAACATATACACAAACTATTTTATATGTTGTACCCCAACCAATACCCTTAAGATGACGAACCCAAGGAGAGGATCCCCCAAGTACCAAAGAAAAGGCCAACTGAGCTAAGCACTAGCATAAGTGGGCAATAGGGCCCCCAAAAGTGGTAGGGGATAGGGGAAATACAACCTTCCATGCTAGTTCAATAACCCTATTCAGTTCCACCACCACCACCTCACACTTCACCATCATCGTATCCTTTATCTTCATCATCATCATCCCCATCCCCATCTCATAGTTCACCACTTGCATCACCACTTCATAATTCTCCTCCTCATCCAACTCCCCCACCTTCACCTTGAACTCCTCCTCATGCAACTCCTCTACCTTCACCTCAACCTTCTCCTCATCCTAATCCCCCACCTTCACCACCATGATCACCTTCACCTCTACCTTCTCTAAGGACTACCACTAGGTTATCACCTCATCACCCTGCAAGACAAGTGCCCCAAGAGGACCCCTCCCAGGAGCAGATACATAATTTGAAATCTAATCCAGAGAAGACTCCATCCCTAGTGTGATAGGTCTCGATTATTGATCAAGTAAATACTAGATGGATTATAACAGATGGGATGGCTATAGAAAGCCATCAAGAACTTGAATGAGACCTAGTTTAGGGGAAGGGGCTAGTTGAGGGGGAAATAGAACAGAGATTGCCATCTAATCTATGTGAATGATACCAGTTAAACATAGATGAGCAAAAACTCTATTTTTGGAAGAATTTCCACCCTAATGATACAACCTAAAAAACTAGGAGGCAACTATCTTTCTTTTTGGAGATGTATAATGAAGAGCCTCATTTTGACATTCCCTTAGATAGCAAATTTTTCTAGCCTAGATGCCCCAAGACTGCCAATTCTCGAGAAATTTTATCCATAGTAGTTCTCCCCAACAATGGCAAGCATCACATTTTTAAAAATTGCCATGGAAATGATGCCCCAAAATATTTTATCAAAGTCAGAAGTGTACACAATTAAAAAAAACATGGCAAGGTGGTGGAAATGTATAATAAAGTGTATGTTGAAGGGTAGGTGCTAGCCAAGGAAGTGGCCTCTTTGAAGCAATAACTTCAAGAGACCACTGAGCTTAAGGTAAGGGTATTAATTCTTTGTAAAAAAATTTTGAGAGAAGAGTCGACACTGGAAGATGGTGTAGCATTGGATGGGGATAACATAGGAAAATTAAAAACATTAGTTGAGCTTTTGCTAAAAAAGAATAAGGAGTGCCTTGCACCCAGAGATGATTCTCAGGCTTTTTTGGAGCAGTTCACCACTACAGTAGATATATGCCATAGTAATTTGGAAAGAATCAGGGACGTTATCTCAATTTTGGATGGCATTTTTGTATGCATGGTGTGCCCAAATAAAATCATAGAGGCACGACTAAATGATGAGGAGGTTTTGATGTAGCAAGCCACCAATGCAACTCTACTAATAAAGGTCTGTGCTGAGAGTGTGAAGGAATTCAAGGATGAGTAAATGATGGAAGACACTATCAATAACCATCATCAACAAATAAATGCCATTTTTACCACACTCTGAGGATAGGTTGATAAGGAGGTCTTTGAATTGGAGGACATCCAAAAAGAAGCTAGGTTAGCCCTAGAGGAAAAGATGAAGAAGATTGAGACCCCAATTCGGCTCGAGGAGTTAAAAATAATGAGGCCATTGAGAAAATAACTGCCAAGGTTCTTGATGCTTTATCCCATTGGGATGAGCCAAGGAAAAAAATTGAGTAGAAAGGGCCTAATTTCCTTGAGGATGCCATTATAACTTAGTTTGGGATGGAATAAAAGCTTAGTGTGGGGTGATGTTGGCCCCTCAATTTTGACCAAGTATTTGTTTCAATTTCAGCAAGCAGTGCAAAGGGACCATTGTCCATTTTCATGCAAGTACACACACGGTGTGAGAGAACCATGGCATGGGAGGACCATGATGTGCAACTAGTAGCACAAAAGTTAAAGGATGTTGAAGGATAATGGTACAGATGGACCAGCGTGAGAGGACCCAATCAAGAGAACATGGCATGAGGAACCTGACAACAAAGGAATTGAAACAGGAAATGAAAGACTAGGGGAGCACGTGGGGAGTGGAGCATGAGGAACATGGGAGTAGTTTAAATAATAAATCAAAATAGGATACTTCAACCCCACCAATCGGAGGCCTTGAACAACCTGCAAGGAATGAAACACTTGGAAAATGAATGCATAACATAGAGAAGGCATCTAGGGGTGCAAAGGCTTGAGTCTATAGGAACAATTAATTGTAAAATCCATGACTCAGTCTGTTGAGAGTCTGTGTGCCATATGTCCAATTTGAGTTGGGAATTTGAAAATTGGATAGGGAAAAACAACGATAAAAACCCCTATTGTAAGCATTTGCAAAGGGGGAATAGAAGGAAGAACCTTTGAAGATATAAACAGTATTGTCTTGTAATCAAATAGTACTTAATGAGAATTCAATGTTTATCATACAATACTTTGAGCAATGTATTGTGAACTATGTTGAATATTGAAATGTGTTAAATAAATAAAATTCATGAGTTATTTCTTTTATAATTAGCTAGTGATGGTAGCATAATATGTTAATAAATAATAGTAAGATATTTATTTGATAAGAAATGAATAAATACACCACATGTTTCAAATTTTTTAGGAACTAATCTTTCACTGTGTGCTTCGAGTGAGTGCACGAACTCATCCCTCATGTGATAGGGCCAACGAGCTAACCTATTAAGAAGAGGCTTTAGCATCAACGTAAAGAGAGAACCCAATACCCTATTATTACATAAATAACACAAATATTTTCAACTTACATCGATAGGTACTAAAGCCATCATGACTTCTGTTATCATCATAATTGGTTAAAAATAGTAGCCAATAATTATACTTAAAGTTTCTAAACAACATGGCAAATTATGTAATCATGGTGTTTGATTTGCCAAATATAGACCGATGTGAAGTGCATAAATGAAGAAAAAAATCTAGCCTTGAGATTGTTGAAATTTCAACCTTAAGTTACTATCCATCCATTATCTGGCCAAAGATACCTTGCAAAACATAAATGAATTCAACGGTAGGAAATTTTGGTCAATTGTTATTTGTTACCCATGATAAATATCATTCCAACTTCATGAAAAATAGATGTAAAAAATATATTGGGCCATGTAAAAATTAATTTATTCTTTTAACAATTGGGAAAAAAAGTTAGAGGGACTTAGTTTTCGTAACAATCAAGATATAAAAGGGTATAAAATATTAACAAATAATTGAGACATAAAATATCAGAAATAGGGAACGCAACTTTTGTCAAATAATAATTAAAAATAAGAATTAAGTTAGTTTTATTAATTTCTTACTAAATAATAACAAATGAATTATCCAAAATAAATAATAAACAAAAATATAAATCAAATGAAGAATACACAACCAAAAGCAAAGTCCTCAACCATAAATGAGAGAAAATAATATTTTTATATTTTAAAATTCTTGACAAATAAATATTAAAATAAGATTTAAATTTTATTGATTAATAATTTTATTGTTAAAAATATGTAAAATCAAAAACCCTATTATATATATTTAATTAGTAACAAATTTTTAAAAATTAAATTTAATATTAATCTTTACATTTTAAAATAACAATCTAATGATGTTTTAAGAAAATTAGGTGAAATATAATAGATGTTTTAAGAGATTTATAAAAAAAATCAAATGTTTTATTATATAATATAGTATAGAAAATATTATTCTTTTAATTAATTAATTGTTATACATAGTATTAAAATATAGTAAATAAATGATCATTAATGGTTGTTGGTTATTCTTAAGGTTGGTGGTGGGTGTTATTGGTATTATTGGATTGGTTATATTCATTGTTGGTATTTATGATACATGTGGTAGATGATTATTTAGAGATTTGGGTCTTTAATTGTGTCCCAAATCGGTTCGTAGCTCTAGTTAAAAGTGAATATTTATCAAAAAAATATAATAAATAAATGATTAGATAGTTTCATAATTACACAAAGAAATAAGAAAGATAATAGATCTGTACTTGTTTTATGTTCCATCATAAATTATTTTTATGTTTCATCATAAATCTATTTATGTAATCTAGACTTTGAAATATGCATCTTTTGTTGCTACTTCTATTACAACATAATATTGAAATAATCTATTGAGGTTTACATTACTATACAAACACTTTTGATAGTTTATTAGGACCATACAATTTTTTTGGCTAATGACTTTTACCATAAAAAAATCACTAAGTCTTCTCACCTTCTTATGCTCTTTCACTCCTTATCTTAATTTAGCATCTTGTAACTCTTGTGTACTTGTAATTAATATTTTGGTGGTTAATATGAATTAAAAACTTTTCTATAAACACCTAAAAATGACCCTTAATAATTTATTACTCAAATTTTTAAGATATTTATATATATATTTTATTTTTTTTAAATTATAAATTGTTGGTATATTTATTGACTTTGAGTGCTCTCCACTCCTCTCAACACCCTTAAACTATTATCATCCCCTTCCCAAGTTTGATAATACTTTTTTCCTTTTTCTAGAGTGTACAATTACACTTTATGTGTTCTTGTTAGGCAAAATGTGGGTCTTTCTATATCTTTCTTTGTGAGACTCTTACATCGTATTTTTCACTATTGTAATAGTTAGATATCGATTTTCATGCCATTTAGGTCATAATTTGAATTGAAGGCATATATAAATGCACAAGTGAGTGACAATGTGTTCTATTTTTAGAATTTGAGGTCAAATACACTTCAAACTCCCTCCAAAAAAATCTTGAATATATTCGCTGAAATTAATAATACATGTGTATTTGATTATATATAAAAATAAATAATTTTATGTATTAAATTTTAATTATTTTTTAGATTTAATTTTTCATTTATTTTTTGAGATGTTTTTTCCACTCAATGAACCACAATATTATGTTTTAACCCACTTTAATGCATTAAAGTGAAAAAATGGACTGAATTCATTATTGTTCACATGAATCTATTGAACATCTAATAATATTTTATAGAAATCAAGCACTTATTAAAATATTTATTAAAATAATAAAATTTATATTAGTAACATATTATATTAAGTGACATGTTTTATTGATGAATTATTACAATTATTAGAATGATGTGAAGAAAACATTAAAACACATTCTATAATACCTCTCATATTAGACCACTATTCCCTAATCAATTTTGATAAGTTTGGCATGTTCGATGATCCCTAGCGCATGTAAAAATTCAAACCTTGTCCCTCGTATAAATAATTAAACACTTCTGTTTATGTTACTAATGTTTAAACCAATTTAATCTAGTCTAAAATTAATTTTATATAATGTAAGATAATTTAATTTGAATTATAATTTGATGTATAGATTTTTTTTTAAGAAATATAAGGAAAATTGAGAAAATAAACCTTTTAGTAAATTGTGTAAAAGCAGCGAAAGCTCCATATCCTGATGCTTGGGAGAGAAGGTGATGTATTTATGCTCTGCGCGCACAACCCACAGAAATCGATGGCCGCTCGCTTCCAATCGATGCGTGAGATCTGTAATTTGGTCTCTTGACAGAAATGCTCCGCTTCCAAAGCAAATAAAGAGCACAGATGATGGAGGCTGTTCGTCTAGCCAATCCAGACACTGATGCGTCCCGTCGTCAGGTTCTGCTATCAAAGGACCGACCGCATAGATTGCCGGCACCGGCACCGGCGCTGTAACCTTCCCTTGCTTGAGGGCTTCCAGAGCATCCGCCTCCAGATCCTCAAAGGTATTTACAAGAATCCTGGCTGCTTCTGACAGGCAAGACCAGTGGTGGAGAACCCAGTGAAACGACGCATCGAAGCTGTCTTGCAAGGGTTGAGGCAGATCCCTCGTAGAAAGCAGCCGATTCAGTCCCGCTATCTGTAACAAACAATCGGCACCGTCTTTAGGTGGGATTTCGTACTCTGAAATGAGTCTGCGAAGAGATAAGATGACACAGAGCATGGAAGCAGAGCAGGTGAACAGTATGTGCGTGGGTAGGTTTAGCTTGGCGGTAACATCGATCATGGCGGTGCAGAAGAAATCTGTAACCAAGGCAGAGACTGGGAGAGATTCGAGAATGTTTCTGACATGCAGCGCCGCTTTCTCCATGAAGTTGGAGATGCGGGTCTCGATCTTCAGACTGCGGTTGTTCTCGTCGTCGTCCATGGCGATGTCAGGAAGCTCTGTAAAGCGGATGTCGAGTGCGGAAGAGGCAAGCTTGTTCGCGTAGGTGACCTGCTTGGGGGCGCGCATCCACTTTCTGGTTACGACGGTTACAGACAAGCCGTGGTCCGCACAAAGCCGCTTTGCGAACTCAGTTGCAGGGATGAAATGCCCCACCCCTGGGCATGGGAAAATGGCGATATGACCCTTTCCACTACCATTTTTCACTTCCATTCTCTGCAAGTGCAAGTTGCTCTCAATCTATCTATCAACACCCTCACCTGTTACCGAATTAATAAAATACTGAAATGGATGAAACCCATCCATAAGAACGTGTTCTTGCTAATGACTTTTGGGCGCTCAATAATATACTTTCAATAAATTAGAAAAGTGTGTTTGTGGTGTGTGGGGTTGTTACATAAATTTGACACTTCAAGGAGCATCAGACGGTCATCATAATAATAATAAATGGTCCAATCAAAAAGAAAAAAAAGTCTCAAATAGTCCAAGATTAAGAGGAATCACATTAATAAGTTTAAGAATGTGTCAACATCGTATAGAATGTATGAAGTTTTAGTCAATGAGAGATGAGGGAAAAGAGATATTATTAGAGCTTTTATATTAATATTGTTTAATTTAGATAAATTATAAAAATCATAAAATCATACATTTTAATAATTAATAAATATCAAGTTATTATTTTTAAATGTCTATGTCTTATTTTTTTTAATGTGTTTGTATGTATATATATTAAACTAAAAAGAAGATATAGATAAAAAAAATTGTACTCACAAAGTTTCAAAATAAAATTTAATATATAAGAAATATGTACAAACATTATTTATTTTTCTACATATTGTCCAAGAGAATGTCACATGTTAATAATATAAATATTTGAAAAAAAGAAAACAAGATACCTTAATTTGATTGGAAAGTGATGGATTTATGCAACCTATCATCTAAATCTATTAAATTTTGAAAAAAAGAAAAAAAGAAATTTTATTTTGACCAAAAGCATGATGGAGTTATGCAACCTATGGTCTAATTTGAGCATCAACACTAATCTAAAGTCATGGATAGAGTTTTGATTTCTATTCTTGGTAATATCTCAAATCATGCTAAAATTAAATTCTAAGTATAATTCTAAATAGAAATAAATGACATCTTGAGTACGTACACTTATGTGATTACTTAAAACAATTTGAGTATAATGTTTGATACTAAACACAATAATAAAATTCACTTGTGTCTTAAATACATCTCTTTATAGGATATAATAATGAAAGATCAAGAGTGATATGCCCCATGTAGGCTCAAGATGTAAACAATTTAACATCAAGATCATCAAATAGAAAAATTTATATCACAAGCATAGTTTTTTCCTACAATGGATTCATGATTATATAGATTGTGGTAACCTCACCAAATGAAAGAATCGTGCATGATATAGATCATGGCGTGCTACATAACAAACCAAACACATAAGTAAGATGATTATAACATGAGACATATCTCATATATGGCCAAGCACTGATACAAAACCTAGGAGGTGACTCAGTGAACAACTCTCCAAATAAGGATCTAGATGAAGTTTTGTGTGGGAATGGAAGCCTTGTGAGAATGATAGTGCAAAGAGAGAGATGTAAAATTGAAACAATAAATGTATTTTATATCTTTATTCATCTTATACGTGACATAATATTAAGAAAGATGTATGATTGCTACATTTTAGTCTAATTAATTTTATCTACTTATCTATTTGATAAAATAATGTTACACACACACACACACAAAAAAAAAAAAACATATTCTAAGGATGAGAGAAATTATGGGAGTTGAACTCTTCATAGATGACTCATCACCAACTGTCATTACAATTGAGTTGTGGTTTATAGTGTTGAAACTATAGGGAATATGCAGCAACATAGAAGTGGAGTTAGATCTTAAAAGTTGGCACATAGGTGTTAAACCTAACGAAGAAGACATTGATGATAGTGCAAAGCCAAATGAGTAATAATGGTAAACTATGGTATAATCTAATGACCCATATGCTCCTAGTGTAGTGCACTCTAGAGGATTCATAATTATTGTGGGTTATTAGAATGGTTTGGGTGTTATCATGGGAGCCACTATTAGTTGATCTTCTTGGATCAGTCACCCCTCCTTGTGAATCAATAATACTGATTGTGTTTAGTCTAGGAAGCAGGTGTGAAACCTTGGCCTCTAGTTTTTGCTTAGTGAACCACTTAGCTTATTATGGGAGATGACCTGATATGATGAATTTATACTTGGGCATATACCAATTATGTGTAAACATGGTTTCTAGAATTTGATCTATCTTTGCCACTCGAAGTTGTTTGTCAGTTGGTAGTGAAATTCAAAAGGCTAAGTGTGCATAGATGTATGGCACAATATTAGTTGGATTTGGTGTGGCATGTGTTGAGCATGGAATCAATTTAGGTATCACGTATCTCTTATTACCTTATAATACAACTACATTATGAGGATTGGCATTTTACATACACTTTTGACTATGCATGTCTAAGGAGTACATCACATACATCAATGGGTGATGCATCATAAACTAACTCATCATTCAAAGGATGAATAACATATGAAAAATGACATTAAAGAGTGACATGGATACTTTAGATGTTACAGGAAATGAACCATTCCAATTTATAAGGTTGTGGATGAGGCATGGTTAATAGAATCAATCACTTAGAGGTTACTACAAAAATGAAGTTCTTCATGCCACCTCCATAAATTTGAAAATCCAGTGGATACACTTGTAATCACATATGTGAATGTAAAAATAACTCTTATTCAATGTCTGGTGATATGGAAATTACTTATATGATGTTAACTAGAATGCTGGGATATGTGTCAATGATTCCATTTGAGGTCTTGACTTCATCATCCTATGTTTTTATCCATGAAAGTAAGGTATTTTGAGCATGACACTCTATGTTGGATTGAATTTTAATTTAATGTTTGGCACATCCTTTACCTAACTTAGATGCTTTGGATTTGTTTGAAGTAAGTTTATGCTTTTCCATGGAGGTTGTTACCTTCTTTACTTTCTTCTTGAACTCCTCAACGGTTGTCGCATAGTAATAAGATTTTCCCATTGTCTTAACTTTAAATAAATTCAATCTATAATGAATAGATGATTGTAGGCCACTACAATTTTTGAGGACATGAGGCTACTCTAACTTGAAAGAGCCCAATTTTGTATAGAGAATATGTAAAGAGTTAGTGTAAGCTAGGACTAACTAGTTCTATCCTTGTCATCTAAATTTTGACCACTACATATAGCAATAATCATTTACATCTTTAGATAATATTCACCCTTGAAATATTATATGAATTTATCCTAGGTTAATTCAATCTCATCTATTATCTGGTCATTCTCCCACATGGAATGTGCTTACCACAACTTCTTTATGGTTTAAGAGAATTTCAAAAGTGCAATTGTAAAAATCCTTGCCCAATATGATGAATTTTAAATGATTCTACCTAGTTTGATTATGCAAACATTTTTTCAAATAGATAGCTTGATTGATGGTTTGAATTTCTGTTAGTGTATATTTTTTTTTGAATTCTTGTGAATATGAATTGCATCTAGTTTAGTTTTTCATTTTCTCCAACAAGTCAACATGTTCTTCCTAACCCTCCACCTAACCTTTTGCTCAACCCTCTGAACCCTCCTAACCCTCCACCTAACCCTCTACCTAACCCTCCTATAGTTCCCCTACTTCCATTGGCAGCCAGGAGGATATAGTTGCTCGCATAATAGAGAACAAAATTGAAATTGAGCAAATAATTATGAGAATGAGGGAGCCCACTTCCATAAACACCCACCACACATATTTGGCCAATAACCTAGAGTTAGTATAAGGTCAAGTTGACTCAATAAAGAGTCAAATTGATAGATAGAGGTAATATAGGGATAGTTGTAGGGCTTACTATGCTGACAAATTGTCAACATCTAAGGTGAAGGATAAAAATATAACAAAAGATTAAATTTGTGCCTTATTTATAGATCCGACCACTAATGCCACATTTCCCATAATGAAAAAACATTTCCTAATCCATCGATGCCAACATGATTTGAATAAGACCAATTTTTGGGAGCGATGGTGGATGGTGTTTGACTATCCCCTTTGTAATAACCATTAGGTCCATTTGTACTTTTTAAATAAACACTATTATGAGTTTATCCTCAATAAAATTTAAAACTACTTTTAATATGGTGAGTTTCAGAGCTGAGGGAAAGGCTCCACATAGGATCATCCAGGTGCACATCATGCACCTAATCGACCTGCAGGATCCCTATCCACAACCCACTTCATCCATAGCTTCCCTTTGCAATGATAGAGGTTATGGAGATAGATACTTTACATGTGCTTAGTACACTTACTGATACACTCATTCATCATATGAGTAGATTTTTAGAGATAAATGCTCATGATACTCCAAATAGTGGTTATACCTAGCCCCACCCATGTAGATGCTGTGGTGCTATATGCACTAGACCTTTAGATGATGATGGTGGCACTTCAAGGGGCTTGGAGGATATGGTCTTGATTGATGATTTGTTGGCATACACATTTGGTTTGGATACGTTGGGAGTATCTACACACATACATGTATCTTTTATGTAAATTTAATGTTAAATTTTTAGGTTATATTTGCATTTAATTAAAAACGTAAAAATTAATTTACACATTTAAATTAAATAATATATATGTATTTTTTTTGTGTTCTAGGAGGAGACATTGCCCTTCGACATCATAACTAAGTAGTGGGCCAACCCAGGCTACTATATCTATGCATGTCAGTACGACACCATATACATTTATAGAAGTAAAATTTCAAGTGAATCTTATATACTCTAGATGTACATTCATACACCTTAATTGTATTTTTGGTAGATTTTGTGTAAGAAAATATAAAATACCTAATTGGGAGAGTGTTGACTATAAACTATAGCCTATATGTATATGGTATAGGCCTTATAACCATATACAAATAGGGGACCTAAACCCCATATAGATAGATGGGGCTGAGTAGTTTGTTACCACCACCTACTTAGGGGACCTAAAGACCTAATATATCTAGTTGGGGGAGAGGTCCTATCTATATCCATTAATGCAAAGCTATATCAACTTCTATACCAAACTCTGCCTATATCCCTTCCTTTCAAGGTTTTCCTTCATCCATTAATAACTCATTCCCTTAGTCCTTTGGTCAATCAAATAATAATGATAATATTAGTCAAATCAATCCTTCTATCTTCTAATCACACTCTCTTTACATCGTTGCTCATGTCACAAACTCAAACTCTCTATCTACTTACCCCTCACATACACCTTTCTAGCTTTACCTTCTACTATCCCTATTTTTGGGTAAAAATCCTTGTTTAGGCCTTAACCCTTCTCCCTTAACCCTTCTCTAGGCCTAGCACTAGATCAAATCCTCATTTACATACTTTTACACACCTGCAAAGCTTGAAACCATCTCTATTAGTGAGAAGACATCAAATAATGTAAGATTACAAGTTTTTAGAATTTTTCAATGGTCAAATCTCATTTTATACACTAAACCCTAGAATCAGGGTTTATAGGCCATTACTAGGGTCGAGAGCACACTAAAGGGGATAAATTTTGTTTTAGTGGGTTTCAAAACCCTAAACCTTTTTCATTGGGTCTTTACTAACCATATACAACTTTCTCATTTAGACATCAAGTTTTAAAAGCCCACAATCAATTGCAAACTCAAAATTCTTAGTTTATAACCTTGCCTATGCACACAGGGAAATAGGGTATAGGGTTACTTTGCTTGCATATGTATCTTGTTTTTTTCTATTAACTCTTCTAATTTCTCCAATGTTTTATTCTTCAACTTCTTCCTCCTCCCTGAACGTGAATTGGAGCCCATTTTGACAAAAGCAACCAAGAAATTATTTCAAATGTGGGTCCAAAAAAAACTACAACCAAGAAAGTATGTAGAGTATGCAGGGAATGTCTATGGGGAAAAAAATATTGATTAGGGATAAAAATAGATGTTGAAAAGTGATTTTTTGTTTGTAATCTAAAGAACACATACACGTTCCTTGAAGTATGACCATATACTATACTAACAAACAAAAAAACTCATACTCAAGAATTTTTTCCATTATAATATTATAATATGATGCAATAACACTCAATAAGACCATAATATGACACATACATCCCTAATATGATGTAATAAGATTATCAGATGTTACAATAATGTTATCATATCATGCAATAAGGCTCAATATGATGTAATAAGACTATCATGTGATGTAATAAGACTATCATGCGATGCAATAAGACTATCATATGATGTAATAAATATGTAATATGATGCAATTAGGCTATCATATGATGCATTAAGGCTGAATATGATGCAATTAGGCTATCATATGATGCAATAAGGCTCAATATAATGCATAAATCCCCAATATGATGCATAAATCTCTAATACATGATGTAATAAGACTCTCTATAAGATGATGAAGCAAAAATAATAATGAATGATGTAATAAGGCTTAATATGTAAGACAAAATGAACTAATTTTGCCCAAAATCCCATCATAGCTCCTTACAAAACTAGGTAAATAATAGGTTCACAAATTGGCACTAATCACATTCATGAATTTATACATTTGTGATGAAATCAAGGAACTTAGGGGTTGTGTTAGTTATAAAATTAGAATTTAGGGTTAGGGGTTTAGTGTAATGGGTTTGTACATGTGTATATGTCAAGAAATTGGGGTTTAGGGGAACTGTACATGATCAAGTGATAAAATTAGGGTTTATGATCAACATGTCACAAAACATGACCTAATTTAACCCTTTCAATCACATCATAAACTCCAATTTGGGTTCAATGGGTTGAAATTGGCCACATTTGCATTCGTATTTTCATTTTTTATTAAATTAGGGTCACTTAAGTCATACATATTGCATCTACATTATAGAATTGATTGGGCCATAAATTTGGTTTAAGGGCTCAATTTTGCCCAAATCACGTCCCTAATTGAACCAATCGACTAATTAGTTCAATTCATTATAGATAGAATCATACTTAATTTTTTCCCAAATCATGTATATATCATGATCTTATAGTTATGTCAAGAAGGGGTTCAAATTGGCCTCCCATCCCTCCTTGATTGAATTACCCCTATAATTGAACCTTGTTGTGCCACATGTGTACCTCATACACCTAAAAGTGTTAAATCTATCAGAGATGCATATAGTCCTAGAAGTTTTAGAGTTGACAATGCCCCAAGAAGCCAAATCCAATTACATATCACCATGTGTACCTAGTACGTGCTCAGAAGTGTCAACACTATTAGAGGTGTTAGGGCCTAGAAGCATTAAAAAGCTCTATCAGATCCTTGTGAGGCTCTATCCAATTAGATATACATATGCATGTGTGTATCTTGTATACACATATATTTGTGTTAGAGATATAATTGTCACTTATCCTAAAAGCATCAAATTTGTTAGAGCCTCATGATGCCCAATCCAATCAAAGATTTCCATATGTGTAGGTCTATTAAACCTGAAGAAGCATTAGAGTTTTTAGATATGTACATCTTTGATACTTAAACATGTTCCATCACCAAGCCAACCAATCCAACTAAGGCCTATTTACAAATTTATCATTCATAGAAGCCAATAATATTTAAATATTGACATCAATCCAATCAACTCATGTCTATAAATAATTCACATGGTGAGAGCCTCTGAATTACCATTAATGTACATAAATTGTCATGTAGAGCCCTTTAAGGTCCCATCTGAATTGAACAAGCACCAAACATTATCAATTTTCTACATGTATGTATTCAAATTATTTATATCCCTCTACCTTAAATTACCTAGACAGAGATCCTAAGACTTATATTCATATTAAGTCCTACATGTGGGAGAGAACATAATTCAACAACATGGATGAGCCTCAACCTCAAATCCTAAGTTGGAGAAAGAATTTTGGGACACATTTGTATTACTTTATTGTAATCCACATCATAAGGTTTAAGCTCATTATAATGAAATATGAACAAGATGATTGAAGACATATGTAAAAAAATATATATAATATTGAAACCTTCAGTGAGGGTGTGCACACTGGTATTCAATTATGATCAACCATCTATATGAGGTGAGTAGTTCATCATCCACATGAATGATTATTGAGTCTCTCTGCTCAGCATCATCCTTGAGGGGAAGCAGGTCTTAGATTTTAGGGGACATTGTCATAGGTTTAATGTATAACTTGAGTAAGTTCAAAAGAGTTTGAGATGGGGTAAATTATACATATGTTATACTTGGTCAATGTCAGGTCTACAAAATCCCTTAATGGTTTCAAA
The DNA here is from genome assembly GCA_037957365.1 of Torreya grandis. Classification (NCBI taxonomy): domain Eukaryota; kingdom Viridiplantae; phylum Streptophyta; class Pinopsida; order Cupressales; family Taxaceae; genus Torreya; species Torreya grandis. The sequence goes on from JARHVA010001845.1 coordinate 1,311,249, forward strand.
CAAAGTACCTAGTGAATTTAGATATTTTCTATGCTATACATTCATCACTATAGGCATGCCATCTTAAAACCACATCATCATTAATGGATACATGTGACCATTTCAAGTTTAAAACCACATCTTATATAAAACAAAATGTGTACCCAACTTGACCGAAATATTTAAGAATTTAACATGTATATAGATTGTAGGTCCATCATCATACTTTCGTACGTTACCATCCTAATTACATAATAAGGTATAAAACTCTATGTAGTATTGATAAGCATCAGGTATTATCTATCTTATTTTTGATATTTCAATTGTTGCATCCGTGGTGCAGCTAGGACTAGTCCCATGTCAAAGACACACTCTTCAGATGACATGGGAATGGATGGAGTGGTTGATGGTTGTCCCATGTGTGATGGAGAAGTAGATGAAGAAGGTGCATGGAATGGAAGATTAACCATATTTTCACAAGAGATCTTAATTTTAGGAAAACAATTTAATAATGTATTTGAATACATTAGGGGAATCAAACTTTAATATTTGTAACAATAGAAGACTCTTGTTAGAGTTTTAATTGGGACCTCAAAATGCATCTATTGAATTAGATGCACTAAGTGACCTTACAAGAAACTTAAGGGATTTTATTCAACACATTTTAGGAATGTTTTTGGGACAATCCAAGGCATGATTCACAGGGATTGAGCTCCATTAGATAGCATTATTGAAATAGATATATAAGAGATGCACTGTTACACCAAGGGCTCAATTCTCACTTCTACTTACACAAGATTATCTATACTACATAGTCCAATTCAATGGGTTTACCACTCAAATAAATTATTTCAAAATTTATAAATAAAGGGGTCTGGTCAAATATATCAAAGAAACAACAAAAGGGTAAGATAGGATTTTAGGCAAGTAGGATAATATCGATAAGAAATGTACAAAATTTAAGGTCAATTAGGCTTTTAGGAAAGTAAGGTGGTAAGGTATATCCTTGCCCTACTAGGGGAAATATCCCAATAGCTGTGCATGTTTCAATTGTTGAACAAGGATTTTGTTAATATGTGTTTTATTAACGAAACATATTGGTGTATATAAATATTAAAGTGCACTAGAAGCTGAACAAGTAATATCTAATAGTTGTTAAACATTTATTCTATAAAATTAAAAGTAACCAATCACATCTTGACAAGTAAGAGTCAAGTATTGATACTCTAATGCACAATGATTGGTACACTAAAGGTTAAGTTTTGATCATGGAGGTGTTTGAGAATAATTTAATGTTTCTCTCTCTTTAAAATGGTCACATAATGTATACATATGTAAGTTATGTTACAATTTTTTGGAGATAATTATTCAAACTTTGAATGTTTATACTTACATCTATGAGAAGAATTTAAAAAAAAAAATTCCACTAGTGCCTCAAATTCTCATAGCTCTTCTCAAGATCATACCAATGCTAATAGTGGTACCCAAGCCACTAACACCAACATCAACACCAACACCAATACTATTTATTCTAATAACACTAATCAAACTCATAAACTATTGTTATAAAATATCAATCAAATGATCACATTTCAAGCTCATAGTATGATTCAAATGATGAGAATATAAAACCACCTTATTAATCTTTAATTCAATCCTCAACCAATGGCTTGGGGAACACATAACCAAAGTGTTCCTCCTCATCCTATTCGAGATTCTCAAGTTAATCTCATTCCTCAACCTCCATTAGTCAACAAAGTCACAAAGCATTGACCTCTTATGATAAAATTAGTTATATTGTCAAATGTATAATGTGTTAGACCATGAAACCTTAGTTATAAGTAGTTAAGATGATATATTGAAATGAGTAAAATTTTTGAAGTCTAATATAATGTTAATTCACTGTCTAAAGGTAATGGGACCTTTCCCCTATAAGAAACTTGAAATTTGACATTTCCCCTATAAGGATGCATAACTAATGTGACCTTTCCCCAATAACAAACACATAATTTGTTTGTTTGGTTTTATGTCAAAAAAACATGTGTTCATCCTTTGTTGCGTCAAATAACACATACACATTATTTCAATTTGAATTTAAAAATGAGCCTTTCGGCTAAAAAATGGCTTGGATTTCTAAGCCAAAGGCTTGGGATTGTGCATCTATAGTCGAGACTAAGAGTTTTAGGAAAAACTAAGAAATTTCAACTTTAATTTCCAAATATCCTATGGATTTCAACATCAAAATTCAAAAAATTATTACCATTATGACGAGCATGTTGTCCTCTTTCTAAATGTATGATTTTTATAATTTTTGGGCTATTTTAAGGGTTGAAACTATTTTTTTTCTAACAACACCTTTTCTAGGCCACTACATGCCTCACCTATATATGCCTATTCATGTTTATCTAATTTGTTTTTCGTTGATCCAAATGCAAAAAAATATATATGGTAAGAAACTAGGCCTAATTTTACACACATTCAAAAAAAAAAATCATTTTTTTGGAGGTAGTTAGGGTGGGTCACATAGATGGCTATCCATTTTTTTGTCAGTTTTTAAGACATAATTGCAAAATTAATAAAAAAATATTCATCAAAAAAATATAAATTTTTTTTGTACCAAACTAGAAGATCTAATATAAATATTCACCAAAGGGTTTCTAAAAATATTAAATGATGCCAAAATAATGGTGGGTCACACGAAATGGTACAATTCAAATTTTCTTAAAAACTAGGAGGTCCTATTCAAATTTTAGATGTTTGACCTATTTATACTTAACCATTTTCCAAAAATAGTAGTTTTTTAGAAACTAGACTCAAAATTCTACAATTCATGTTTATATACCATCTTCAAATTTTGAGTGTAGATATCTCTAATTATCTTTAGAAGTTCACATTTCTAAAATTTTAGAAAAATCATGTCCACGAGTAGGCCCTTTTTTATCCCCCAAATTGGTGCACTTACCCATAGTCGAGTCTATAAATTTTTGGGTGGCCCTACTATTGATCATAACGGTGACACTCTACCCTTGTAATCCTCTACAAACTCTAAAAGAGTTAAATTTTAGTGTACCTAACATAGTAGCAAGAGTACTGCCCTTTAATCCCTTAGGTGGCATCTCATTGAATCCCAACTGCTCCTCATCTGATTTACTATGTTTTTTGCCCTGGTTATGATCATATTTATTCTCTTCCTCACTATTAGATACAATATCTATATAATGTACCTTGACCTTACCAAGTCATTTGTGTCCTGGTTCCCAAGGGTTTATGTAACTGAAGCATAATTTCTTTCTTCACAATCCCTGTCGAGTCTCATCATCCATTCTATTTTTCTTGGGCCACTCTTTCTGAAATGATTTCTTGTGGTTGTCCTTCTGAGAGGTAGATACCTTTGACTAAAATTTATTCTTCAAAATGGTTGAATCCATATCCCTAGCTTTCTTGATTGCCTCCTGCAGTGAGTTAGGATTTAATGCCTTAATCCAACTGCTTAGAGGATCCGGTAGGCCATCCATAAATAAAACTAGCAGTCTCCTCTCTGATATATCATTAACCAATATTGAGAGTCTCTAAAAATTAGCAATGTAACTATCAACCAGTCCCCATTGTGGTTGTCCTTCTGAGAGGTAGATCCCTTTGACTGAAATTTATTCTTCAAATTAGTTGAATCCATGTCCCTAGCTTTCTTGATACCTCCTAAAGTGAGCTAGGATTTAATGCCTTGATCCAACTCCTTAGAGGATTTGTTAGGCTATCCATAAATAAAACCAGTAGTCTAATCTTTGATATATCATTAACCAATACTGAGAGTCTTTATAAATCAACAATGTAACTATCAATCGATCCCCACTGCTTCAATAGAGCCAAGTCCTTGAAATGGAGTTTAGGGTCCTTATTATCAAACCTCTCAATTCATCTCTCTGTGAACTCCATATAAGATGTGATATGATCATGGCCCATGGTGACCATAGCATGATGACACCACTCGTGAGCAATGCCATCTAGATGTATGGGAGCATATTTGATTGCTTCTTTTGACATCGGATTCAACTGGAAGTATGTATCAACCTTCTATACCCAATCACGTGCTAAAATCTTGCTTGAACCATCAAAGAAGGGCAAGCTCAATTTACCAACCTTCCTCCTAAGATCATTGTGGTGTTATCTATTACCCTTGTTGGTTATATGTCTCATCCTGAGGTCAATATAGTCATAAAGGGAGAAATCATGCCAAAAACCTAGACTAACATCAACCCAATCCTGTATGAGTTGTTCCTACAACTCTACCAATGTAGGTATAGTACCTTCTTAAGGTTCTACTCTAGGGAAAATAAAGGCATTAAAGGTCTTGAACTATTAGGTGTAACACGCTGATTTGGCATCCTATTATTAACTGAGTTATCCCCTTGGCCATTATTACCATTTTAGTCATTACCATTGTTGTTATTATTATTGATCATGGTTTGTGTCATTGATTCCATTAACTGAGTCATATGCTGATTTTTTGCCCTTTACTCTACCAACAATGCATTAATAATATCTTCCCCTCTATGGTCTTCACCTCTATCATCCATCTTTGCCACTCTATGTACACCACCTCTTATAGAGGAGTCAGTAACATTGCCTGAAATAGTTTCCCCTTCTAAATAGTTTCCCCTTCTAAAACTTGAGTGTGTTGACACTATTTCTTAATCCCTCTAATATAGTACCTTCCTTCTTTATCACTAATGAAATCCATAGGCTAGTAGAAATACCAGCTCTGATACCACTGTAAAGACCCTTTCCCAATATGATGAATTTTTGATGATTCTACCCAATTTGACTATGCAAACATTTTGTCAAATAGTTGGTTTGATTGTTAGTTTGAATTGCTATCAATGTATATTTAGAAAATTATTGCATGCATTAATTTCCACTTATGAATATCTATACAAATTTCAAGATTTCAATTATAAATTCATTCATAGCATCAAAAGGAAATATAATAATTCACCATAGTCATAAATTCCATTCATTTGCTATTCATCTCCAAACTAAAACTATTATTAACATATAAATAGGCCTTCAAATTACAACTCAAAGCATTTAATTACTAATAGATATAGTTCTTGGATAAAGGGTTGTAGCTTATGAAATGATATGACCAACAAACTAGTGACATGGATGAGTAGAGAGGAAATGATTTAGAATAGTAACGTCCACCTATAAGAAAACACACCCCCATAGAATCCATGATCTCCTTCCAAATAATCCATGATAGGATGAAAAGTGAATGGCAATGGACTTTCTAATACTCATGACACATGCAAAATGTCACTCTCCTTATAATATCCCAGTTATCCTCCACTAACACATAATTAAGGTTGTGCTATCAATAAATTCCATGATTTTGTCCCTACATTAAAGCACCTAGCCTGAAAGACTTAACAATGTGATTGATCTATAGTTTGTAGGGAAAAAGGCACAACTATTAGCAAGTTAAAATTTCATGATTTCTTTTGACAATCTAAAACACCTCCATAGTTATAATCGACCAGCAGATGTGAGGAGGGTTTGAATGTGATTGAATAATAGATATATCGAATCCTTGCTAATTTGTCACAAATCTAAAAATAAACTATATTCCATAAGCTAGGGTAGATAGTTTCACCATCAAAACCGACAATCCTCAAGCCTAAAAGCTCACAACAACACTAGAAGAAAATAGAATCCAATAAAAATGAAAAATAATTTCCAAAATGTCATTTTATTCTCATCCTTTCCATCCAAAGCTTCCAAAAATATCTTTCCTTCTCAAACATTAAATATTCAAATTTGACTTTGGGAAGGAAACATAATTAGTGACTTTCTAAATATTAAAACTTAACTATTATCATTTTAAGTAATATTAATTAATATTATTCATAATATTTTCTTGGGGAGAATAATATTAAATAATTAATAATTAATTCTCTTATTTTATTTAATGACTTACAGGAGTTAAATAAGTCATTAAATCATCTGGCTAGTTAATGGGAAGGGGATATTACAACAACTTAATGTTTTCTTCATTAAAAATGTTATTCATATAAAAATAAGATTCTAACTAATCTAACCAATTATCTAATGCACATTTTTTAATATTTCCCTCAAACATAAGAATGTTTAAGTTTAATTGAAACTTTTGGGGACTCAAACACCAAAAGCTTCACCTGATGATTAAGTTAATGGAACCACCCATTCAAAGACTTCTACAAACTGGTTGAACCAAAATAAATTGATCCATAAGTGATTTTTTTATTACATTTTTTTATCGTCATGTGAATCTCCTCTTGTGTTGGTTTAGCCATTTTGTCAAAATAACTTAGCAGATTATCCAATGGATCTCTAAGTTTAACTTCGATGCTCAAATACTCTAATCACATTCTATAGGTCATACAATAATAAGATAAACCATACTAATACCATTGATCTGGGGCCCAAGAGGTGACCTAGTGGATAACTCTTCGGATAAGAATCTAAATGAAGTTATCCACGCATGTGCTAAAGCCTCGTGAGAAAGTTAGTGCAAAGAGAAAGAGATTTAAAATTGAACCAGCAAATGTATTTTACTTATATGTTAGTCCTTTACATGACAAATTCTTGATAAAGATGTATGAATGTTATCTTCTATTCTAATTATGTTAGAACATTTAATGTCTAAGTCATACTATTATAGATCATTCGTATATTTTAAGTAATTAAATAATTATTATTTATTAACACAAATGAAAAACCTAATGCAAATAAATATATTAATAATACCTCATGTGTATATTCTCTAAAACTAATAATACATGTGTATTAGATTATATATAAAAATAAATAATGCATTCAATTTTTTCTTTAAAAAAAAAAATTCAAAATAATTGTGTATTTCAATTTTTAGATTTTATTTTTAAATATTTTTTTCTACCCAATGGAACACAATATTATGTTTTAACCCACCTTAGTGCATTAAGGTGAAAATTTGGACTGAATCCATTATTATTCAAATGAATTTATTGAGCATTTAATAGGGTTTTATAGAAATCAAGCATTCATTAAAGTGTTCTTTAAAATAATAAATTCATATTATTAACATGTTGTATTGTGTTAGTTTTCCTTACTGATAAATTATTACAATTATTAAAATGATGTGAATAAGGCACTAAAATATATATTCTATAATATCTCTTGTATTGGTCCATTATTTCCTAGTCAATTTTGATATGTTTGGCATGTTCGATGACCTCTAGTGATGTGAAAATTCAAATTCTATCCCTCTTTGTATTAAAAATTAAACACTTACTTTATGTTACTAATGTTTAAATAAATTTAATTTAACTAACATTAATTTCATATAATGTAGGGTAATAAAATTTGAATTATAATTTGTTGTATGGGTTTTTTGAGAAATATAAGGGAAATTGAGAAAATAAATCTTTTAGTGAATTGTGTGAATTTTTTATGAATATTTTGAATCACATCCCACGATCTATCCCGAGAGAAGAATATATGCTATAATAATAGACCTTAAGTCTTTATATGGATAACTTAGGGAAAATCCATTGATGTCTAATTAATCACATTATAAGTAAAATTATTAAATGCAAAATTAGCCATTACAATTTTTATTAAATATTGATGTAACTACCTTAAACACATTGACTATTTATTTCTTAACATGAGGTTCTTTTAGTCTATTAATGATGGGCCTTCATGCGTGACTTAACCATAAACCTTTATCTTTATTTTAATTATGAGTGTGTTTATCTATCTCTATGGTTTCTCTTATGATAATGATTCTATACAAAAAAATCTTGGTGTCTTCAATGCAAATATAATTTTTTTTTAGGAGTGCTCAGCAAATGTCAAATTTTATTTTTTCTCCAATCATATATCATAAGCATGCTCTTTATATATATTTACATTATATATATTGTACTATGTCATCTTCCATGTCACATCTATCAAAATATTAGATTATTGTTGTTTAATATTTCATATGTAAAAGATGAGACAAGATTAATGATCATAGATTTCAAGTATGATACGTTGATGATATACATTATTTCAATTAACAAAATCCATATTTCTAATGTAACTTACATTATTGACACAATAGCTAGTATGTAACATTTTACAAAATATTATGTGAATGAATCCTATTTATTAATTATGTATAATAAAATTTAACATAAATTTAGTATATGTAGAATATTATCCCAACAATGTCATATCATTTTTATTTATTTATTTTATGTTAGTTAAATGTAAGATTTTGGTGTCCTCATAGCGTTCACTAGTCAAAAATGAAATTATCGTAACCACTCTTAATGAAGTGTTGGTAATGCTATAAAGGCTAGGTGCAGTGGTAAGAACTTGGGGCCTACCGCTAAATTATCTCAAGTTTGAGTCACAAAAGTTTACTACTTGATAGTGGCCTCCTCTAAGATAAATTAACTAAAAAATATATCAACAAGTATTTTCCTACAAATTAAATCACCACAACCAAGATAAATTAATTTAAAAAATATTGGCAACAAGCAGTTCCTTATTAATTAAATGGTTACAACCAAATGCAAGTAAAATTGCTCTAACATAAAAATCCAATAGATAAAAAGTATTTATTTAGATCATCATAAAATAAAAAAATTAATTTGATGTATGAATTTTTTATAGAAAGATAAGAAAATTTGATAAAATAAGTCTATTAGTGAATTGTGTGAATTTTTTATGAACATTTCGAATCACATCCTATGATCCATTATCAAATAAAAAAATATATTTAAACAATAGACCTTAAGTTGTGATCAACACAAGATGTCATTCAACTGACACACACTCTTTGAATTGTTTGTAATTCAACTTACTAGAGATCTTTTTACATCTAATGTAATGGCCTTTCTAAAATATAAGAGAGCTTCAACATGTCTTTTTTCTTTTTCTTCCTCTTCTAACTACATAAGACACCTTTCTCTTCCTTCATGAACATGAAGACTACTTAAAGCATGCTTCTCCCAATCATAATACAATTCCTATCATTGTATGTTGCACTAGAAGTACTAATTTCAAAGGTTAAGCAAATCATATTCATGACAACACTTCCTTTTATTTTCACTTTTTTTAATATACTTCTATTCCAGAACAAAACATGTAAGTTTCATCTTCCTACATAATTATAAATATAATTAACAACTTAATTTTGGAAAGAGTTATTTAATATGCAAAAATGTATTGGTCAGTGTTGACTAAGATTTTTAAATTAAATTTTTTATGTTTAAATTTAAATCTGAACCCTTATTTCTATTTCTCAAATAATAGTGGATCTCTTTATTATCACCTTGCATGAAGTTTTCCCCTCAAACTAGCAGGGCAAAAGCTCTGATACCACTGTAATATCCCCAAATGAGATCAAAATACTTAAATTTAAATTTTTCCTAAATCCTATTTACTAAAACTATATCATTGATATTTTCACCAATTTTTCACAAACTTATAAAAATAAATGAAATATAGAAAATATTTGAATTCAAATATTGAATTCTTAATTTGTCTTATACAAATATTCCAAATCAGAATAGTCAAATAATCAAAGTGAAGTACAAGTGTAACTATTTAATACTTTTTAAAATTTATTTTCAATAAATTTATAAATGTGTAAAATGATTTGAAATAATTTAAAAAAAAAATTAAATTTAAAAATTTTAATAAATATTGGTCAATATTTTTTTATATACCAAATAATTCTTCCCTATTTTTTAATATATGATAAATCTTTGACTTTAATATAAATTTGATAGTGACATATTATGATCATATCATGTCATGTCAATCACATTATTTAAAATTGAACAAATTTAACTACAAATTTATAATAATCTATAATCAAATAAAATTGAAACTTTTAAATAACATATATAAAAAATTTACAATAAAATATTACAAATTACAATCTATAATTCATCATTAAAAAAATTAAGAAAATAAACTTAAAAAATAAGATTTCACTTTATATTGTTATCTCGTTCAGATTATATTCTTGCCTTATTCTCATTATAATTGGTCAACGCACTAGCCAACACGGCAGCTTATATAATCATGATGTTTGATTTAACAAATATAGACCAATGTGGAGTGCATAAATGAATCGAAAAAATATAGACTTAATTTCAACCTTAAGTTGCTACCAACCATTATTTGGTCAATTGTTATTTGTTACCCATGATAAGTATCACTCCAACATTATGAAAAATATATTATCATGTAAATTTTTATTTTTTATTTTTTTAATTTTTTAACATTTTAATTGAGGTAAAAGGTATATGGACTTAGTCTCTCCAACAATCAAAATACAAAAAGGTATAAGATAATAATAAATAATTGTGACAAATAAAATATAAAAATAGGAAATTGTAATTTTTGTTAAATAATAATTATAAAATTAAAAATGAAAATCAAGTCAATTTTACTAATCTCTTATTAAATCATAATAAATGAATCATCGAAAACAAATAATAAACAAAAATAGAAATCAAACAAAAAACACCTAACAAAAACCAAAATTCTTAAACACAAACTAAAACAAATAATATTTTTATAATCTAAAATTCTTGACAAAAAAATATTAAATTATAATTTAGATTTCATTCATTAATAATTTTATTGTTAAGAATATATAAAATTAAAGACCCTATCATATATATTTAATTAGGAATAATCCTTTTTAAAATTAGATTTAATATTAATGTTTCCGTTATCAAATAACACAATCTAATGATTTTTTAAGAGATTTAAGCGAAAAATAATAATAAAGAATTTTCAAATGTTTTATTATATATGATATAGTATAGAAAATACTCTTCCTTTAATTAATCATTTTTATACATAACATTAAAATACAGTAAATAAATGATTAGTTAATTTCATAATTATAAATATAAAGAAATACAGAAAATAGTAGATCTATATTTATTTTATGTTCCATCTTAAATTGTTTTATGTTTCATTGTAATCTATTTATATAATATAAATTTAGAAATATGCATCTTTTGTTGTTACTTCTATCATAATATAATATCAAATTAATTTATTGAAGTTTAAATTACCATACAAACACTTTTGACAGTTTAATACAAATATTTTGGCTAATGAATTTCACTTGTAAAAAAAATCAGTCTTCTTGCCTTTTTGTGCTCTTTCACTCCTTTTCATAATTCGACATCTTGCAACTCTTGTATACTTATAATTAATATTTTGGTGGTTAATATGTACTAACAAACTTTCTATAGACACCTAAAAATGACCCCTAACAATTTATTACTTCTTAAATTTTTAGGATATTTATATATGTTTTATTTTTATTTTAAACTATAGCTTTTTGGTATATTTATTGACTTTGAGTTCTCTCCACTCCTCTCAACACCTTTCAACTATTATCATCCCCTTCCCAAGTTTGATCACATTTTTTTCCCTTTTCTATAATGTGCAATTATATTTTATATGTTGTTGGTAAGCAAAATGTAGGCCTTTCTGGCTCTCTCTTTATGAGACTTTTACGTCATATTTTTTACTATTTTGATAGTTAAATGTCGATTTTCATGCCATTAAGATCATAATCTGAATTCAAAGCATATGTAAATGCACAAATGAGTGACAATGTGTTCTATTTTTAAAATTTTGAGGTCAAATACACTTCAAACTCCCTTTAAAATATATTAATTAAAATTAATAATACATGTATTAGATTATATATAAAAATAAATAGTGCATTCATTTTTTTAAAAATAAAGTTTTTAAAATAATTTTATGTAATAGTTATTAATTATTTTTTTAGATTTAATTTTTAATTATATTTTTTTTTCCACCCAATGAATCGAAATATTATATTTTAACCCACCTTAGTGCATGAAAGTAAAAAATTAGACTGAATTCATTATTTTTCACATGAGTTTATAGAAATAGATCATTTATTAGATTATTCATTAAAATAAAAAAATTCATATTAATAATATGTTATATTACGTTAGTTTTCCTTATTGATGAATTATTAAAATTATTAGAATAATGTGAAGAAGGCATTAAAACACATATTTTATAATACCTCTTGTATTGGGCCACTATTCCTTGATCAATTTTAATATGTTTGGCATATTGGATGACCCCTAGCGCATGTAAAAATTCAAATTCTATCTTTCCTTGTAGACATAATTAAACACTTACGTTAATGTTACTACTGTTTAAATAAATTTAATTTAACTAAAATTAATTTCATATAATATAGGATAATATATTTTGAATTATAATTTGATGTATGAAGTCTTTTTAGAAACATAAAAGAAATTGAGAAAATAAATGTTTTAGTAAATTTCATGTATTTTTTTATGAACATTTTGAATCACATCCCACGATCCATCTTCATGTTAGAATAATAAACTTTAAGTCTTTATATAAATAACTCAAGGAAAATACATTGATGTCAAATTAATCACATTAGAAATAAAATTATTAAATACAAAAGTGACCATTACATTTTTTATTAAATATTGATATAACTACTTTAAACACATTGAATGTTTATCCCCTGACGTGAAGTGTTTTTAATCTATTAATGCATGAGGTTCTTTTGATCTATTAATGATGGACCTTCATATATAACTTAATCCTAAACTTTTATTTGTATTCCAATAATGCTCAAACCTAATGTTAATTTTTTTTTTTTCTTCAATCATATATCAAAAGTATGCTCTTTATATGTATTTATATTTTATATATTATACTATCTCAAATACAATATTATTGATGATATAAATTATTTCAATTAACAAAACCCCATTCCCTAAAACAACAAATAACACCCTCCCAACATACCTTACACATTTAAAACAACTACTAATATATAATATTTATATTTTACAAAATATTACGTGGATGAATCAATCAAAATGTAACATAATAGTAGATCCATCTAATTTGAAGAGCCTAATGCCTATCGACGTAATGAAAACCTATAATGAAGACAAAGAACGCTACATACACTTCTACTTCTCTCATTACACAAACAGAAGATCTGCCATGCCTTTCTACAGAGACAGGGAGAGGGGAAGTTCTGCATAACTCATCACAATACATGACTAATTCAGAATAACAAGCCGACTGTCATTCGAATCCTTGATTCTGCACCAAATGAGCGGCGGCAACGGCCATGGTGTTGTAAAAAGTCCCTCCTTCCATCAAGGCAACTTTGGCCTGGTATTTCAGTTGTGTCATTTTTTCTTGTGCGATTTCATCTTCTCCATCCATCAAAGCCCTCACAGCTCTTTCCACTTCTGCTCTGGTTACAAAGCCGTTGCTGTCCATCTTCAAATCTATGGCAACCTTGTTCTCATTTACCAGCATAAACCTGTTGAGCCTCTGTTCGGCAAAAATGGGCCAACCGATGATTGGAACGCCATACGAAAGGCTCTCCAGCGTGGAGTTCCAGCTGCAGTGAGAGATGAAGCCTCTGGTAGATGAGTGTGAAAGAATGGGAATCTGAGGCACCCAGTTCGAAACCACCAATCCTCGGTCCCTGGTTTGATTCACGAAACCCGAGGGTAAAAGCAATGAAAGCTCCATATCCTGATGCTTGGGAGAGAAGGTGATATATTTATGTTCCACGCGCACCACTCGCAGAAATTGATGGCCGCTCACTTCCAATCCATGCACGAGCTCTATAATTTGGTCTCTTGATACAAACGCTCCGTTTCCAAAGCAAATAAAGAGCACAAATGATGGAGGCTACTTGTCTAGCCACTCCAGACACTGATGCACCCCGCCGTCCGGTTTCGTTATCAAGGGACCGATGACATAAATGGCCGACACTGACACTGTAACCTTCCCTTGCTTGAAGGCTTCTAGAGCATCCGCCTCTAGGTCCTCAAAGGTATTTACAAGAATCTCGGCTGCTTCTGGCAGGCGAGACCAGTGGTGGAGAACATAGTGAAATGATGCATCGGAGCTGTCCTACAAGGGTTGAGGTAGATCCCTCACAGAAAGCAGCTGATTCAGTCCCGATATCTGTAACAAACAATCGGTGCCGTCTTTAGGCAGGATTTCATACTCCGAAATGAGTCTGCAAAGAGATAACATGACACACAGCATGAAAGCATAGCAGGTGAACAGTATGTGTGTGGGTAGGTTTAGTTTGGTGGTAACATCGAGCATGGTGGTGCATAAGAAATCTGTAACCGAGGCAGAGACTGGGAGAGATTCAAGAATGTTTCTGACATGCGGTGCCACTTTCTCCATGAAGTTGGAGATGCGGGTCTCGATCTTCAGACTGTGGTTGTCGTCATCTTCCATGGCAATTTTGGGAATCTCTGTAAAGCGGATGTCGAGGGCGAAAGAGGCTAACAGGTCAGCGTAGGTGACCTGCTTGGGGGCGCACATCGACTTTGTGGTTATGACGGTTACATGCAAAGTTCCAAAATAAAATCTAATATAGTGAAAATATTTAAAATTATTTTTTATTTTTCTACACATATGTTCAAGAGAGTGTCACAAGATAATGATTTACTTAATTTTTAGAAAAGAAAAAAAAGATAGCTTATTTTAACTGGAAATGTGGAGTTATGCAATCTATTATCTAAATCTATTAAATTTAGAAAAAAGAAAAACAAGATACCTTATTTTGACGGAAAATATGATGGAGTTATGTAACTTTTTATCTAATTTGAGCCTCCACACTAATCTAAAGTCATGGATAGAGTTTTGATTTTCATTCTCGATAATATCTCAAATCATACTAAAATTAAATTTTAAGTATAATTTTCAATAGAACTAAATGACATCTTGAGTACGTACACTTATGTGATTACTTAAAGCAATTTGAGTACAATATTTGAAACTAAAAATAATAATAAAATTCAATTATATCTTAAATACATCTCTTTATAGGAGCAACTAAAGTAATCTTTGCCTATTTTCTACAATAAAAATTCAATAAATATTGAGCTACGATAAATCATTATATTGATGCACATGCCTTAAAAACATGTATTTAAATGTGATGAGTAGGATATATGTCCCCCTTTTCAGATTTGGAATGAACTTGTGAAGTGCACGTCTCAAAAGAAAATAGATTAAACACACTATGTGTAAGATAAAATATGAAATCATTGGTCTATAGCATAGAAATATATAACTTTGATAACATGTACATTATGAATAAGTTTTCTCATTTGAACCTATGATAAAATTAATGTAAGATCAAGAGTGATATGTCCCATGTAGGCTCAAGATATAAATAATATAACATCATGATCATAATTTATAGCAATTTAAATCATGAGTCTAGTATTTTTCTCATAATTAACGCATGATTATATGGATCATGGTAACCTAGCCAAGTGGTATAGACATTATGCATGAAGTAGATGTGGCACTTCAAAATAAACCAAACACATAAGTAAGATGACTATAATTTGAGACATATCTCATAAATGGCCAAACATTGATCTGGGGCCCAAGATAAATGTGATGGAGTTATACCTTATTTTGAATGGAAATGTAATGGAGTTATACAACCTATTATCTAAATATACTAAAATTTTAAAAAAGGAAAACAAGATACCTTATTTTGATGAAAAATGTGATGGAATTATGCAACCTATGATCTAATTTAAGCCTCAACACTAATCTAAAGTCAGGGATAGAGTTTTGTGATCCAAAACTCGAAATCTTTGGTTGAAATATAATTCAGAAATAAGAACAACACAATTCAAATAATGCTATCTCTGAAAAGAGATGTTTTATTTATCAAAATTGTAGACCCAAACATATGCTTATCTCTGAGAAGAGATGTCTGATTTCCATTTCAGGTTACATCTTCATTTATACATGTTTTGAAGGTGTGGGGAGGATATGGAAGGTCACCAATCTCGAGGGAGATGAATTAGTTTGACTTCCATGATTTACAATAATACAGAATACGAGGAATTACTATTTTTAGAAACTTACTATTTTTAGACTGCACTACTAAAATTGAAATTTAGGACACTTCTATTGAGTTTTAAGGTGTCAAAAATTCATCAAAAAAGCTCCGTGCCATCTCACAATGTTCCCATCATTATTATCTTTCCAACGGTTCAAACGGCGAGTTAATTGGAGCTACGGTGCAAAAGTTATGGCTCCCGGAAGTTCTACCATCAAATGGGGTGGACCCATCACCCAAATTGTCATCTGAATTGTTGTCCAAATCATTCCTCCCTCCTTGAGAAGTAATGGTCCCCATTGCATCAATGTTTTTCATCAAGTGTGGTAGTTTTACTTCAATTTGATTCCCGTTGCATACCTGATTGTTCACAATTTCTGTCTGACCATCAGTCTGTGGATGGAAGGTTGTGAACTTCTTCATCTCAATATCTATTTTATTTTGTTGTGTTGTTTGTGTAGTCAGGGCTATAACATTAGCCCTTTTGGATTCCTGTGGTTTGACCACCATGAGAACAAATTTCTTGGCACTAATCAGAGAGACAACTATAGAAGGTGGTACTTCTGGTACCCTGTAGCGCCATGTTCCAAGAGTGAGAGTGATCCTTCTAGTTCTTGATTCATATATACCATGTCGATCATACATGAATGGCTGGCCAAAGAGTACATCACAAACATCTAGATTGACCACATCACATAAGACTTCATCTTGGAAAGGTTGTATTGCATATGAGAGAAGACATTGGTGGGTAACATGGAGGTTTCTCCCTAGACTCAACCATCCAATACTATATGGTTTTGGGTGAGGCTTCATAGACAGATTTAGACTTTTCACAACATCAGTAGAGATTAAATTCTTTTGACTTCTACTATCAAGAATGAAATGTAGAGGCTTACCTTTCACCCATAACTTAGAGTGAAACAACCTTTCCTTGTCATCTAACATCTTATCATGTGTCTGTGATGAAGCAACAATGGCTTTAGGATTAGGGTCTATAATTTCTTCTTCAACTTCTTTGACTGTAGGGTCTGTATGAGGTAGAGCAGAAGATTGTGACTCAGAAAGTAGTGATTTGATAGCTTGACATTCTTCTTTGGAGTGAGTTCTAGATTTGTGATAATCACACCACTTCCCAGTCTTTCCTTCCTTTTGCTTCCAATTTTGGCCTTGTGTTTGACCTTCTTTGTCACTTTTCCATTTTGAAGACTGATTCTTTATGTTCATTCTTCCATGCTTCTGCTCAATCTTCACTACGAACTTGTATGCCTCGCCGAGGGTTTCCAATTTGAATAGTTCCATTTCCCCCCGTATGTACCATTGTAGTCCACCATGATATTTGAGATTCTTATGTTTCTCACTGTCTTGAATGCCCAATCTTGCAAATAAAGAATGAAAAGTGTCTGTGTAGTTTTGAACAAATTGGTCCTTACCTTGGTGAAGTTGTTGCCACTATATGTAGAGATCATCATATGCTCCGATGGGATAGTATTCTTATTTCACCGCTTCCACAAAATTATCCCAGGTAGGTTCCACCTCAAGGCCAATGCCATCTATACAGAACCTCTTTTTGTACACTTCCCACCAGTTTTTCACAGGCAATGTTGATTTCAAAAGAGCAAAA
The DNA here is from genome assembly GCA_037957365.1 of Torreya grandis. Classification (NCBI taxonomy): domain Eukaryota; kingdom Viridiplantae; phylum Streptophyta; class Pinopsida; order Cupressales; family Taxaceae; genus Torreya; species Torreya grandis. The sequence goes on from JARHVA010001845.1 coordinate 1,328,822, forward strand.
GTAATCTTTTCTCATCGATGAACTTATTTACAGAGAAGTAGGAAGATAATTGATCCAACCAATTTTCTACTGCATTGGCATTGATTTTGAATTCAAATTTAGGAATATCAAAATTTACCTAGACCTTGAAGGGTGTTGGGGCACTGAAAGGATGTTCCCTAGTTGAGGAGCCAGGAAGTGGAGCCGCAGAGCCAAGATTTCCCATCATAAGTGTTTGAAGAATTTGGGAAAATTGTTGTAGCATCTGCGCTTGTTACCGTTGGAGGGCATCATTCACCATTTCCTTGAAAGGATCGGATGTCTCAGTGTTGTTTGCCATTTGAAGTCATTTGGAGTGAACAGGTGGTAAATTTAGAAGCTCTGTTGTTTCCCACCCAAGCTTCTTGTAGCCTGACCTTGTCCTTGGGATCATACACTCTCAAGACAAACCACTTTGATACCACTAATCCAAAACTCGAAAGCTTTGGTTGAAATATAATTCAAAAATAAGAACAACACAATTCAAATAATGCTATCTCTGAAAAGAGATGTTTTATTTATCAAAATTGTAGACCCAAACATATGTTTATCTCTAAGAAGAGATGTTTGATTTTCATTTCGAGTTGCATCTTCATTTATACATGTTTTGAAGGTGTGGGGAGGATATGGAAGGTCACCAATCTCGAGGGAGATTAATTGGTTTGACTTCCATGATTTACAACAATACAGAATTTAAGGAATTACTATTTTTAGAAACTTACTATTTTTAGACTGCACTACTAAAATTGAAATTTAGGACACTTCCATTGGGTTTTAGGGGGTCAAACTTCATCAAGAGAGCTCCATGCCATCTCACGATGTTCCACTCATTATTATCTTTCCAACAGTTCAAACAATGAGTCAATTGGAGCTACGGTGTAAAAGTTATGGCTCTCGGAAGTTCTACCATCAAATGGGGTGGACCCATCACCTAAATTATCATCTGAATTGTTGTCTGGATCATTTTGATTTCCATTCTTGGTAATATCTCAAATCATGCCAAAATTAAATTCAAGTATAATTCTAAATAGAACTAAATGACATCTTGAGTACATACACTTATGTGATTACTTAAAACAATTTGAGAACAATGTTTGATACTAAAAATAATAATAAAATTTAATTATATCTTAAATATATCTCTTTATAGGAGAAACTAAAGTATTATTTGCATATTTTTTACAAGAAAATTTCAATAAAAATTGAGTTACCATAATGTCATTGTATTGACACACATGTCTTAATAACATGTATTTAAATGTGATGAAATTGTGAAGTGCACATCTCAAAATAAAATATATATTAAATGCACCATGCATAAGATAAAATGTGAAATCATGCGTGTATATCATATAAATATATATCCTTAGTAGCATTTGTTATAAATAAGTTTTCCTATTTAGACCTATGATATAAGTAATACAAGATCAAGCTTGATATGCCCCACGTAGGCTCAAGATATAAATAATTATAACATCATGATCTTAAAGTATAATAATTTAAATCACAGGCATAGTTTTTCCTCCACAATGGATGCATGATTATATGGATCATGAAAACTTAGCCACGTGATTAAGATAGTGTGCATGATATAGATCGTGGTGTGTTACATAACAAATCAAACACTTAAGTAAGATGAATATAACTTAAGACATATCTCATATATGTCCAAACACTAATCCAAGACCTAGGAGGTGACCCAATGGACAACTCTCCAAAAGAGGATCTAGATGAAGTTATATGTTTGTAAAGAAGCCTTGTTAGAGAGAGAGAGAGAGAGAGAGAGAGAGAGAGAGAGAGAGAGAGAGAGAGAGAGAGAGAGAGAGAGAGAGAGAGAGAGAGAGAGAGAGAGAGAGAGAGAGAGAGAGAGAGAGAGAGAGAGAGAGAGATCCATTATGGAAGTTGAACTATTTTCATGTGTGACTCGTCATCTCCTAATAGTATTGTCATGATGTCACCAACTATCGTTACAATCAAGTTGTGGTCTATAGTTTTGAAACTATAGGGAATGTGTGGTAACATAGAAGTGGAGTTGGATCTTAAAGGTTAGTATATAGGTGTTAAACCTGATGAAGAAGTTGTTACTAATAACATAGAGATATATTAGTAATAGTGGTAAACTGTAGTATAATGTAATGACTTAAATCCTCCTAGTGTAGCGCAGTATAGAGAAGTGTCTCCATAATTATCATGGGCCATGAGAATGGTCCAAGTGTTATTGTAAGAGCCACTATTGGTTGATCTTCTTATATTAGTCACCCCTCCTTGTGAAGCGATAGTACTAATTGTGTTAAGTTTAGGAAGTAGGTGTGGAACCTTGGCCTCTCGTTGTTACTCAATGAACCACTTGGCTTGTTATGAAAGTTGACCTGATCTCACAACTCTATACATGGGCATAGACTAGCTATGAGTAAACATGGTTTCCAGAATCTAATATGTCTTTGCCACTCAAGGTCATTCATCAATTTATAGTGAAACGTAAAAGGCTAAGTATGTAAAAATGTATGGCACAATCTTCTTTAGAGTTTGTGTGGCATGTGTTGAGAATGGAATCACTTTAGGAATCATGTATCTCTTACTTCCTACTAATAAAAATACACTACGAGGATTAACATTGTACATACACTTTTGAATATGCATGTATGGATGTCCAAGGTGTATATCACATACATCAATGGGCATTAGAACATAAACTAACTCCTTATTCAAAGGATGAATAACATATGAAAAGGGACATTGGAGAGTGGCATGGATACTTTGCATGTTTTAGGGATTGAACCATATTAATTTATAAGGTTATGGATGAGGCATGGTTGGCAAATTCAATCACTTAGTAGTTACTACAAAAATGAAATTATTTATGCTACCTTTATTAATCATAAAGTCCAGTGGCTACCCTTACACCCACATATGTGAATGGAAAAATTGCTTTGGTTCAGCATCTGGTACTATAGAAATTACTTATACGATGTTAACTATAATTTTGGGATATGTGTCAATGATTTCATTTGAGGTCTTAACTCCATCATTAATCCACATCCCTTCTCAGGGATACATCTCCCCACTGAGGTGATCATCGCATGCCACATGTCCGACCGAGAATCACCTCGAGTGATTCATGGCTGGCTATATAGGGATCTGGAAGAGGACCCAAATCACTTTAGAGCTTTTGGTGTGATGACCAGTCTTCTATTGGTATCAGAGCTAGGTCTTGAGGTTGAGACCCATGAAAGCTGGTGGGCATGATCCACATCCCTTCTCAGGGATACATCTCCCCACTGAGATGATCATTGCATGCCATGTGTTCGACCGAGAATCACCTCGGGTGCTTCATATCTAGCCATATAAGGATCTAGAAGAGGACCCAGATCACTCCAAAGCTTTTGGCGTATAAGACTGGCCGTCACACCAAAAGCTCTAGAGTGATCTGGGTCCTCTTCCAGATCCCTATATGGCCAACCACGAAGCACCTGAGGTGATTCCCAGTCAAACACATGGCGTGTGATGATCACCTCAGTGGGGAGATGGATCCCTGAGAAGGGATGTGGATCATGCCCACCAACTTTTGCAGGTCTCGACCTCGAGACCTAGCTCTTATAACACTAATCCAAAACTCAGAAGTTATGGTTGATAAATATCTCAATAGCATAGAAATAACATAGTAACAATGAATTCTCTGAGAAGAGATGTAGTATTACTCAAGATCGCAATACAAGTATATGCTTATCTCTGGGAAGAGATGTCTGTCTTCACATTTCGGGTTACCTCTTCATTTATACACAATTTTAAAGCATGGGGAGGATGTGGAAGGTCACCAATATCGAGGGAGATGAAGTGGTTTGACTTCTAATATTTAAAACAATACAAAATTTGAGGAATTACTATTTTTAGAAACTTACTATTTTTAGACTGCACTACTAAAATTGAAATTTGAGCCACTTCTATTGGGTTTTTGGGGGTCAAACTTCATCGAGTGGATCTTGATGCCATTTCACGACATTATCTTCATTCTTAGCTTTTCAATGGTTTAAACGGCGAGTCAATTGGAGCTACGGTGCAAAAGTTATGGCTCCCAGAAGTTTCGTCATTAATCGGGATGGAACTGTCACCCGAATTGTCACCTAAATTGGTGCCTGGATCAATCATCCTTTATTTCTATCCATGTAAGCAAAGTATTTGGATCATGAAACTCTATGTTAGATTGACTTCTACTTTTGTGATTGTTGCACCATGTACCTGACTTAGATGGTTTGGATTTATTTGAAGTATGTGTTTATTTTGCCATAGAGGTTGTTTCCTTCTTTCTTTTTTCTTGAAATCCTCAATGGTTATCGCATAGTAATAATCTTATCCTATAGTCTTAACTTTAAACAAATTAAATATGGACTAAATAGATGATCGTAGGCCATTACAGTACTTAAGGACTCAATATTGCTATAACTTGAAAGAGTCTAGTTTTACATAGAGAATATGTGAAGCATCAATGTAGGTGTGGATTGACTCATCTTTTCCTCGTTGTAGTTGTGACCACTACATATAGTGATCATCATAGACATCTTCAAGATAATATTCACCCTTGAAGGCTTATATGAATTTATCCCATGCTGATTAAATCTCATCTATTATATGGTCTTTCTCCCACATAGAATGTGTTTACAACAACTTCTGGATGGCTCAAGAGACTTTTAGAAGTGCAATCTTAATCTTTTCTTCATAAAAAAATGTCATTCATGGAAAAAATAATATTTTAAACTGATCTAACCAATTATTTAATGCATTTTTGTTAATATTTCCCTTAAACATAGGAACATCTAAGTTTACCTTGAAACTTTGGGGGGGACTTAACCACCAAAATATTTACCTGGTGATTAAGTTAATGGAACCACCCATTCAAGGACTTATACAAATTGGTTGAACTAAAAAAAAAATGAACCATGAGTGATTTTTTGATTTCATTTTATATCATCGTGTGAATCTCCTCTTGCGTTGGTTTGGCCATTTTGTCAAAAGGACTCAATAGATAGTTCAATGGATCTCTAGGCTTAATGTCGTTACTCATATTCTCTAATCACATTCGGTAGGTCATACAAGAATGAGATGAACCACTCTAATACCACCGATCTAGGGCCCAAGAGGTGACATGGTGGATAATTCTCCAGATGAGGATCTAAATGAAGCTATACATACATGCGGTGAAATCCTTATGAGAAAGATAATTCTGAATATGTAATATAAACCATCAAAACCAAAATAAATTAACCTAAAAAAAATGTCAGCAATAAATAATTTCTTTCCAATTGAATGGTTGCAACCAAAGTACAAGTCAAATTGATCCAACATAAAAAAATCTAGTAGACAAAAAGTATTTATTTAGGTCATCATATAACAAAAACATTAATTTGATGTATGAATTTTTTGTAGAAAACATAAGAGAAATTGAGAAAATAAAACTTTTGATGAACTATATGATTTTTTTTATGAACATTTTGAATCACATCCCATGATCCATCCTCAAAGAAAAATATATGTTAGAAAAAATAGACTTTAATTTGTGATTAGCACAAGATGTCATTCCACTGGCACACACTCTTTGAATTGTTTGCAGTCCAACTTGCTAGAGATCCTCTGAGATCCAATGCAATGGTCTTTCTAAATATGAGAGAGCTTCAACATTTACTTTTTCTTTTTCTTCCTCTTTTAGCTACATGAGAAACCTTTCTCTTCCTTCATTAACATGGAGACTACCAAAAGCATGCTTCTCCCAATCATAATACAATTCCTCGATATCATTGAAGGTTGCACTAGAAGTGGTAATTATAAAGGTTAAGGAAAGCATATACATGACAACACTTTCTTTCATTTCCATTTTTTTTCAAAATAATTCTATTCTAGAGCAAAACATGTAAGATTCATCTTCTTACATAATTATAAATATAATTAACTTAATTTTGAAAAGAGTTATTTGGTATGCAAAAATATATTAATTAGTATTGATTAAGATTTTAAATTTTAATTCTTTTGTTTAAATCTAATTTTAAATTATTTAGTATTTTTTTTAAATATTTTCAATAAATTTATAAATGTGTAAAATGATTTGATATAATTTAGAAAAAGAAATTAAATTTAAAATTTTTAATAAATATTAGTGAATACATTTTTGCGTGACAACTAACTCTCTCTTAATTTCTAATATATAATGAAAATTTGAAATTAATATAATTTTCATAATGACATATTATGATCATATCATATCATGTCAATCATTCTCTAAAATTAAACAAATTTAATTATAACTTTATAATAGTTTATAATTAAATAAAATTAAAACTTTTAATTAAACTATATACAAAACTTACAATAAAAACATTACAAATTCTAATCTATAATCCATCATTTAAAAAACAAAAACTTAAAAAAAAAAAAAAAGCTAAAATTAAAAAAAAAAAATCACCTTATATTATTATCTCATTCTCATTATATTGTTATCTGATTGTCATTGTAATTGGTCAAAAGCAGTAGCCAATAATTGTACTTAAAGTTTCTAAACAGCACGGCAACTTACATAATCATGACGTTTGTTTTGCCAAATATAGACCGATGTGAAGTGCATAAATCAATCGAAAAAATCAACCTTAAGTTGCTATCCATCCCTTATTTGGCCAAAGGTACCTTGCAAAACATAAATGCAATCAACGGTAAGAAATTTGTGCTCAATTGTTATTTGTTACACATGATAATATCAGTCCAACTTCATGAAAAATAGATGTAAAAAATATATTGGGCCATCTAAAAATTAATTTATTCTTTTAACAATTCGGATCAAAGTTAGAGGGACTCAGTTTTCGTAACAATCAAGATATAAAAGGATATAAAATAATAGCAAATAATTGAGACAAATAAAATATTGAAAATAAGAAATGTAATTTTTGTCAAATAACAATTAAAAATAAAAATTAGGTCAGTTTTATTAATCTCCTATCAAATCACAATAAATGAATCATGGAAAATAAATAATAAACAAAAATAAAAATCAAATGAAGAATACTTAACCAAAAACAAAATCCTCAACCATAAACGAGAACAAATAATATTTTTATAATCTAAAATTCTTGACAAATAAATATTAAAATAAGATTTAGATTTTATTGATTAATAATTTTATTTTTAATTATATATATAATTAACAACACTGTTATATTTATTTAATTAATAACAAATTTTTAAAAATTAAATTTAATATTAATTTTTATATTATCAAATATCAATTTAATGATGTTTTAAGAGATTTAGGTGAAATATAATAGATGTTTTAAGAGACTTAAGTGAAATATAATAATAAATTATTTTAAAATATTTTATTATAATATAGTATAGAAAATATTTTTCTTTTAATTAATTAATTTTTATACATAGCATTAAAATATAGTAAATAGATGGTCATTAATGATTGTTGGTTATTCTTCAAAGTCATATTTTTGGGCTCATTATGTTTATTGTTGATATTTATAGTATATGTGGTAAATGATTATTTGGGGATCTAGGCCCCTGATTGTGTCCCAAATTGGTTCGTAACTATGGTCAAAAATGAATATCTATAATAAAAAAATACAGTAAATAAATGATTAGTTAATTTCATAATTACACATATAAAGAAATATGAAAGATAATTTTTTACTTATTTTATGTTCCATCCTAAATTATTTTATGTTTCATAGTAAATCTATTTATGTAATTTAGACTTTAAAAAATGCGTCTTTTGTTGTTACTTCTATTACAATATAATATTGAACTAATCTATTGAGGTTTACATTACCATACAAATAATTTTGATAGTCTATTACGACCGTATAAATATTTTGGCTAATGAATTTTACCTATCAAAAAAATCACTAAGTCTTTTCATCTTCTTGTGCTCTTTCACTACTTATCGTAATTTGGTATCTTGCAACTTTTGTGTACTTGTAATTAAGATTTTGGTGATTAATATGAACTAACAAACCTTCTATAAACACCTTAAAATGACCCCTAAAAATTTATTAGTCCTTAAATTTCTAAGAAATTTATATATTTTTTTATTTTTATTTTAAATTATAAATTGTTGGTATATTTATTGACTTTGAGTGCTCTCCACTCCTCCCAACACCCTTCAAATATTATCATCCCCTTCTCAAGTTTGACAACATTTTTTCCCCTTTTCTAGAGTGTGCAATTACACTTTATATGTTCTTGGTAGGCAAAATATGGGTCTTTCTACCTTTTTCTTTGTGAGACTTTTACATCATATTTTTTACTGTTGTAATAGTTGGATGTCTATTTTCATGCCATCAAGGTCATAATTTGAAAGCAAGGCATATATAAATGTACAAGTGAGTGACAATGTATTCCATTTTTTAGAATTTGAGGTCAAATATACTTCAAACTCCTTCCAAAAAAATCTTGAATATATTAGCTGAAATTAACAATAGATGTGTATTAGATTATATATAAAAATAAAAAGTGCATTCAGTTTTATTTTTTAAAAATCATTTTATGTATTAATTTTTAATTAGTTTTTGAAATATTTTTCCACCCAATAGACCACAATATTATGTTTTAATCTACTTTAGTGCATTAAAGTAAAAAATTTGATTGAATTCATTATTGTTCACATGAATCTATTGAACATCTAATAAGATTTTATAGAAATCAAGCATTCATTAGAGTATTCATTAAAACAATAAAATTCATATTAGTAACATATTATGTTACGTTGATATGACTTATTGATGAATTATTACTATTATTAGAATGATGTGAAAAAGGTACTAGAACACATTCTATAATACTTCTAGTATTGGGCCACTATTTCCTAATCAATTTTGATATGTTTGACATGTTTGATGATCCCTAGTGCATGTGAAAATTGAAATCATGTCCCTCCTTGTATAAATAATTAAATACTTACATTTATGTTACTAATGTTTAAATAAATTTAATCTAATCTAAAATTAATTTCATATAATATAGGATGATATAATTTGATGTATGAATTTTTTTAAGAAATATGAGGAAAATGAAAAAATAAACCTTTTAGTAAATTGTGTGAATTTTTTATGAACATTTCGAATCACATCTTACGAACATTTTGAATCACATCCCATGATCCATCCTCATGTTAGAACAATAGACCTTAAGTCCTTATATAGATAACTCAAGGAAAATACATTAATGTCTAATTAATCACATTAAGAATAAAATTATTAAATACAAAAATAACTATTACAATTTTTATCAAATATTAATGCAACTACCTTAAACACATTGAATGTTTATTTCTTAATCTCAGGTTCTTTTAATCTAAAAGCGTGACTCAACCTTAAATTTTTATCTCTATTTTAATTATGAGTGTGTTTACCTATCTTTATGTTTTCTCTTATTTTTTTTTTATAATAATGATTTTCTATAGAAAAAATCTTGGTATCTTCAATACAAATGAAATATTTTAATTTGTAAAAATGCTCATTTAATGTAAAATTTTATTTCTTCTCCAATCATATATCAAGTACATGTTCTTTATATATATATATATATATATATTTATATTATACTATCTCATTCTCCATATTAGATTTATTAAAAATATCAAATTATTATTATTTAAAATAATAAATATATCAAATTATTGTTATTTAAAATTCTATATATGCAAAAATGAAACAAAATTAAAAACCAGAGATTTCCACTATAGTGCAATTGATTATATACAATATTTCAATTAACAAAATCCATGCTCCAACATAACTTACACCATTAAAATAACTGCTTGTATAAAATATTTTACAAAATATTATGTGAATGAATCCTGTCAAATAAAATTTAACATAATAGCAGATCCAATTTGAACAGCCTAACGTCTATCGCGAGCTCTTTAATTTGGTCTCTTGACAGAAACGCTAAGCTTCCAAAGCAAATAAAGAGCACAGACGACGGAGGCTGCTCGTCTAAGCGACTCCAGACACTGATGCGTCCCGCCGTCAGGTTCCGCTATCAAAGGATCGACCGCATAGATGGCCGGCACTGGCACTGGCGCTGTAACCTTCCCTTGCTTGAGGGCTTCCAGAGCATCCGCCTCCAGGTTCTCAAAGGTATTTACAAGAATCCCGGCTGCTTCCGGCAGGCGAGACCAGTGGTGGAGAACCCAGTGAAACGACGCATCGGAGCTGTCCTGCAAGCGTTGAGGCAGATCCCTCGACGAGAGTAGCCGATTCAGTCCCGTATCTGTAACAAACAATCGGCGTCGTCTTTAGGCGGGATTTCGTACTCCGAAACGAGTCTGCGAAGAGATAACGCGACACAGAGCGTGGAAGCAGCGCAGGTGAACAGTATGTGTGTAGGTAGGTTTAGCTCGGCGGTCACATCGAGCATGGCGGTGCAGAAGAAATCTGTAACCAAGGCAGAGACGGGGAGGGATTCGAGAATATTTCCGACAATGGGCGCCGCTTTCTCCATGAAGTTGGAGATGCAGGTCTCGATCTTCAGACTGTGGTTGTTGTCGTCGTCGTCCATGGCGATGTCGGGAAGCTCTGTAAAGCGGATGTCGAGGGCGGAAGAGGCCAACAGGTGAGCGTAGGTGACCTGCTTGGGGGCGCGCATCCACTTTGTGGTGGGAAAAGGCGATATGACCCTTTTTTTCACTTCCATTCTCTGCAACTGCAAGCTGCTCTCAATCTATCTATCAACACGCTCACCTGTTACTGAAATCATAAAATACTGAAATGGACGAAACTCATCCATAATAACGTGTGCTTACTAATGTCTTGTGGGTGCTCAATAATTGAAGTACAAAGAGTGTTTCTCGTGTGTGGGTTTTCACTTCCAATCTCTGCAACTGGAAGCTGCTCTCATCTCAACATCCTCACCGGTTACTGAAATAATTAAATAATAACGTGTGCTTATTAATGTTTTGTGGGTGTTAAATAATTGAAGTACAAAGAGTGTTTCTCGTGTGGGGTCTCTGTACATAAATTTGACACTTAAAGTAACATTAAATGGTTAAAAATAAATAAATTAAAAAAAATGTGTTTGTGATATGTGCGTTTGAGTACATAAATTTGACACTTAAAAAAGTAATATCAAATAGTTAAAAAAAAAAGAAAAAGTTTTGTACATGAATTAGAATTAAAAAGAATTATATTAATAGGTTTAAGAATGTGTCAACATTTTATATAATGTATAAAATAGTGATCGAGGAAAGGGAAAAGGATAAAAGAAAAATGATATATCATTAGGATTATGGAGTTATGCAATTTATTGTCTAAATATACTAAATTTTGAAAAAAGGAAAACACAATACCTTATTTTGATCAAAAGCATGATGGAGTTATGTAACTTATGGTCTAATTTGAGCCTCAACACTAATCTAAAGTCATGGATAGAGTTTTGATTTCCTTTCTTGGTAATATCTCAAATTATATTGAAATTAAATTCTAAGTATAATTCTAAATAGAACTAAATGACATCTTGAGTATGTAAACCTATGTGATTATTTAAAGCAATTTGAGTACAATGTTTGATACTAAACACAATAATAAAATTCACTTGTGTCTTAAATACATATCTTTATAGGACAAACTAAAGTAATATTCACATATTTTTTACAAGAAAATTTCAATAAACCCTAACTTACTATAATGTCATTGTACTGATGCACATGCCTTACTAACATGTATTTAAATGTTATGGAGTTATACAACTAATTATTTAAATCTACTAAATTTTGAAAAAAGAAAAACAAGATACCTTATTTTGATGGAAAATGTGATGGAATTATGTAACCTATTATCTAATTTGAGCCTCAACACTAATCTAAAGTCATGAATAGAGTTTTGATTTTCTTTCTAGGTAATATCTTAAGTCATGCTAAAATTAAATTCTACGTGTAATTCTAAATATAACTAAATGACATCTTGAGTTCATACACTTATGTGATTATTTAAAGCAATTTGAGTACAATGTTTGATACTAAACACAATAATAGAATTTAATGTTGTCCTCAATACATCTCTTTATAGGACAAACTAAAGTAATCTTCACATATTTTCTATAGGAAAAACTAAATAAAACATGAATTACCATAATTTAGTCGCAGTGATTCACATGCCTTAATAACATGTATTTAAATTTGATGAACCTGTGAAGTGCACATCTCAAAAGAAAATATAGTAAACGTACCATGTGTAAGATAAAATATGAAATCATTGGTGTATAACATATAAAGATATATCCTTGATAGCATGTGTTATAAGTTTTCTCATTTGGACATATGATATAATAATTCAAGTTCAATAGTGATATGCCTCATGTAGGCTCAAGATATAAATAATATAATATCATGATTATAAAATATAGAAATTTAAAAGAAAATCATAATTTTTTTCGTGCAATGGATGTATGATTATATAGATCATGGCAACCTAGTCAAGTGGTAAAGACATTATGCATGATAGATATCATGGCTTGCTACATAATAAACCAAATACATAAGTAAGATGACTATAACTTGAGACATATCTCATATATGGCCAACCACTGATCTAGGACCTAGGAGGTGACCTCATGGATAACTCTCCAAATGAGGATCTAGATGAAGTTATATGTGTGTATGGAAGCCTTGTGTGAATGTTAGTACAGAGAGAGAGAGAAACGTATAATTGAAACAATAAATTTATTTTATATATTTATTCATCTTATACATGACATACTCTTAACAAAGATGTATTATGAGGTTGAGATCTGTTATGAAAGTTGAACTATTTCCATGTGTAACTCATCATCTCATAAAGATAATGTTGTGATGTTACCAACTATTATTACAAATAAGTTGTGGTCTACGGTGTTGAAAATATAGGGACTATACGGTAACATATAACTGGAATTAGATTTTAAAGGTTAGCACATAGGTGTTAAACCTGATGAAGAAGATGTTGATGATAACACAGATCCATATGAATAATAGTGGTAAATTAAGGTATAATCTAATGACCCAAATCCTCTCAGTATATCACAATCTATAGAAGTGTATCCATATTTATTATGGGCCATGAGAATAGTCTAGGTGTTACCATGGGAGCCACTATTGGTTGATCTACCTAGATCAGTCAAATCTCCTTGTGAAGCAATAGTACCAATTGTGTTTATTCTAGGAATCAGGTGTGGAACCTTAGCTTCTAATTGTTGCTCAGTGAACCACTTATCTTGTTGTGGGAGTTGATTTGATCTAACAAATTTGTACATGGGCATAGACTAGTTATGTGTAAACATGGTTTACATAATATGATCTATCTTTACCACTTGAAGTTATTCATTAGTTGGCATTGAAATTCAAAAGGCTAAGTATGCATAGATGTATGTCACAATCTTCTTTGGAGTTGGTGTGGTATATGTTGAGCTTGGAATCAGTTTAGGTATCGTGTATCTCTTATTACCTTTTAATACAACTATTCTAGGAGGATTGGCATTGTACATACACTTTTGACTATGCATGTTTAAGGAGTACATCACATACATCAATGGGTGTTGAATCATTAACTAACCCATCATTTAAAGGATGAATAACATATGAAAAATGATAATAGAGAGTGACATGGATACTTTAGATGTTACAAGAATTGAACCATCCCAATTTTTAAGGTTGTGGATGAGGCATAGTCAATAGATTCAATCACTTAAAGGTCACTACAAAAATGAATTTCTTCATGCTACCTCCATAAATTTGAAAGTCCAATTGATACCCTTGCACCCACGTATGTGAATGTAAAAAACACTCTTATTCAACATCTGGTGTTATGGAAATTACTTATATCATGTTAACTAGAATGCTTGGATATGTGTCAATGATTCCATGTCTTGACTCCATCATCCTATGTTTTTGTCCATGTGAGCAAGGTATTTTGAGCATGGCACTCTACATTGGATTGACTTTTAATTTTAATTTTGGCGAAACCTTTACCTAACTTAGATGGTTTGGATTTGTTTGAAGTAAGTTTTTGCTTTTTCATAGAGGTTATTTCCTTCTTTACTTTCTGCTTGAACTCCTCAATGGTTGTTGCATAGTAATAAGATTTGCCCATTATCTTAAATTTAAACAAATTCAATGTATACTGAATAGATGATTGTAGGCCACTACAATTTTTGAGGACATGATGCTACTCTAACTCGAAAGAGCCCAATTTTGCATAGAGAATATGTAAAGTGTTAGTGTAAGCTAGGACTAACTAGTTTTGTCCTTGTCATATAAGATGTGATCACTACATATAATGATCATCATTGACATCTTCAATATAATATTCACCCTTGGAAGATTATATGAATTTATCCCAAGTTAATTCAATATCATCTATTATCTAGTAATGCTCCCACATAGAATGTGCTTACCACAACTTCTTTATGGTTGAAGAGACTTTCAAAAGTGCAATTGTAAAGACCCTTACCCAATATGACAAATTTTCAAGGATTCTACCTAGTTTGACTATGCAAACATTTTTTCAAATAGTTGGATTGATTTATTGTTTGAATTGCTATCAGTGTATACTTAAATAATTATTGCATGGATTAATTTCCACTTATAAACAACTCCACAGATTTCAAGAGTTCAATTATAAATTCATTCATAGCATCAAGAGGAAATATAACAATTCACCATAGTCATGCATTCCATGCATTTGTTATTCATCTCCAAACTGAAACTATTATTAACATTTAACTGAGCCTTCCAATTACAACTCAAAGCATTTAATTACTAATAGATATAGTTCCTAGATAAAGGGTTGCTCTTGTTCTTCTAGAGTCTCTTCCCTAATGGGAACCTAGTCTCCTTTGCTTGCTTCTTCTTCTTCTGGTATAGTTGGTAATTTTTCAAGTCTCATGAACTTTTTATTAGGCTACATTACCCTTTGAAGAGCTCAAAGATTAATGCATGACCATCTCCCATTCCCAAATGAATACATGGCTATAGACAAATTACTTCAATTTTTTGAGCTTAAACACTTCTTTAATGGCAGACTTGCAACCTGCAACTTCAAAAATTACCATTTTCCCCACCAAAATAGACTTAAAAACTCTCTTCTTGACTGGATAACAACCTACATGTCTTGCTAAGGGTATAAAAACTTTTCTCTGCTCAAGATTTGATTAGTTTGGCTTTGGTGTGGTAGCTTACTCTTTGGCTCTGGTTCATCGTTTATTCTTAACTCTGGTAATTCAAGAATCAACATAATGTAAAGAGTGAATTTAATTTAGTTTACCTATTTATAGGCTCCAAAGGGGGTTTACCCTCATCAATTCCTTCCTCTTCCCCATCACTTCATAGCATAAATGCAAATATTTTAATGTCCATCATATTTTGATCCTTACCTTTTACAATTAATGCCTTAATGGTTTTGTCCCATCACACCATTGGCATGCTTCTTGCCATAACTAACCTCATCATATTAATGGCACGTCCCTTCTCATGCCTTTCTTAGAAGAGGGTAATAGTTTTATCCCACCCTTTTGGTGTGGTGGAAGACAAATGTTGTATTTTAAATTTCTAATATATGGCAAGAACCTTACCCCTTAGTGCCTTAAATGACTCATGTGCCCTTAATAACTTGTATGCCTTTAATAATTATGTGCCCACATATCTTATGTGCTCAACTAGCTTGTATGCTTTTTATTTTTACCCTTTCATGTATGACATCTCACCCCACACTAAAACAGTTCATGGTCTTCCATGAAAACAAAAAGAACATAAAATAAAATTACAAAAAAGAAGAGTTGTACACAACAAAGGTAGTACTTTTATTGAAAGCAGTAAATCTTAATATAATGGTGTAAGCCTTATTGATTATATAACTCTAGCTATTTTGAATTGAAATACGATCGAATTTGACTTCCATTAAAGTGCATTGGGAGGAACTGACCATCCATCCTTTGTAATCGACATGTTTCGATAGGTTGAATGTTATGTATGATAAATGGGCCATCCCAATGTATGCAAAGCTTTTCAAGGTACTGCATGAACTTAGAGTCATACAATAAGACCTTCATGCTTGGATAAAAAGTCTCGTTCTTGATATGGTGATCATACCATGCCTTCTGCTTATGCTTCTCTACATCTTGGCTCTAATGAATGAGGAACCAAGCCTCATCTAGTTTCATTAAGGTATCTAAGCATGATTTTAAGGATGGTTCATCATCTAGTTATCCTATACATGTAATACATAGGGATGGCACCAAAAATTCTACTAGTAAGACTGCTTCTTTGCCATATACCAAGTTGAATGGTGTGCTTTTATTTAGGTGTTTATAGGTAGTTTGGTAAGCCCATAGTAATATAGATACCCTATCATCCCAATTAGTGTGGCCAACATTACAAATCTTTGTTAATGTTGTACCTAAGATCTTGTTGGAAGCCTCAACAATTCCATTAGCTTGTGGGTGATATGGTGTTATCTTATGGTGCACGATCATAAACTCATCTGGAAAAATATGAATGTTTTAATTCAAAATTTGGGTTCCTTGATCACTAGTGAAACTCAAGGGACACATAAGCCACGTTATGGCATTCTCCCAGATGAATCGTGCAGTAGTAGCTACAATACCATCCTTTATCAAAGTTACTTTAGCCTATCGTGTAAGGTAGTCAATTATTGAAATAATGTATTGAGAACCTGTTAGTAATCTTACTAGAGTGATAGGTCCCACAAAATCAATAGCCTAATTTCAAAAGGTTCCTAAGAAGAGATGGGTCAAAAAGGTATAACATATCTTCTATTAGGTTAACCTACATGCTAGCAAATGTCACATTGCCTAACATATGCCTTAGCATCTTGGAGTAGAGTTGGCCACCAAAGCCCAACTAGTAGAACCTTACATTAAGTAGACTCTCCAACATAATATCTACCTATAATACCTTCATGAACTTCATGAAGCACCTCATGGATCTCATGTTGTAATACATAATAACAAAGCACTTCATCATGATCCATTTTGTAAAGATCACCTTCTATGAGATGAAAGGGTGCGGTGCGGACTATAAGTCAATTTTTCTCCTATGAGGTGAGAGATTTGGGCATGAATCTAGTGTTTAAAAAAGCTACAATATCTTCCAGTTCTTTAGGTACTCGTGCAACTTAGAAGAGTTGTACGTTAGGAAGATCATCCTCTATGGTGTGTGGGGGTTATCTATTCTCAATCTGGGATAGATGACCAGGTTTATAGTTAGGCTTCTTAGGTTTCACCATTATGGAAAATTGGAATTATTAGAACAAAACAATCTAGTGGCAAATCCTAGCATGCAATAATGGTTTGTTAACTAGGTAATTTAAAGCCTCATGATCTGTATAGAAAATAAATAGAGTGGCTAAAAGGTACTATCAAAAATTTTATAGGGCATAAACCATTGACAAAGATTTGCATTCTATGGTGGTATAGTTTTGTTTAGCTGGTGTAAGATTCCAATTGTTAAATTAAATGGGTTGATCTATGTGATTGTCACTCAGTTGTACAAGGATTACACCAACATCCATGCCAGATACATCCACATGGACATGAAATGACTTGGTCCAATCGAGAAACTAGAGGATAGGAGTCATTATTAGCTTTTCCTTGAGTGTTTCAAAGGCCTCCTTACATGAGCATGCCCAAATGAAATTCTCATTCTATTTGAGGAGTTCTTCTAAGGGTGTGACACTCTTTGCATAACCGCGAATGAACTTCCTATAATAACCTATATGGCCCAGGAAGGTGTGGACCTCGTGTTGAGTTTTGGGTGCTGGGAGGTGAAGAATAACTGATACCTTTATTGAATCCACCAGAAGTCCTTTAAAAATAATGTGGCCAAGGAGCACACCAAAAGATATCATAAATAGGTACTTTTTTTAAGTTTAATGAGATTTTCAAATCCTAACAATACTCAAGCATGAGTATGAAGTTAGAACAATGGTCCTTAACTAAACTATATACTATCTAGTCATCCAAGTAGACCTAGAGGAACTTATGGATGAAGTCCTTCAAGGCTTCAATTTCTATTTGTGAAAACACTTCTGGGGCATTCTTTAATCCGAAGGGCATGATAGTATATGCAAATAAACTCCATTCGATGTTGAATGTTGTCTTTGATTGGTCTTATTCAATAATATGGACTTGATGGTACCTTTAGAAGCCATGTATAAATGTGTACACTTCACATCCAACAAATACTTCAAGGATTTCATATGTGAATGGCATTGAAAAGGGATCATTTATGCAAGAAGCATTAAGCACTTGGTAGTCCACATAGATATGGATGCGTCCATCCTTTTTGATATTGATTATCATGGGACTAACCCACTTGGATTCCTTAATGGGTGTGATTACTTTGGTGCATAACATACTATCAACTCCTCTTTGATGTGTGCCCAAATATTAGGATTCATTAAGTATGGGCATTTTTGAATTTTTTGAGTGCCATCTACTAGCTTGATATGCATCTTTCCTAAGGACTAGTGTACACCTTTCATCTCACTATAATTTTTGGGGAATACATCTTGATACTCTTTCAATAACTCAGATTTTTGAAATCTCTATATCAGTCCAATAGTTTCCTATCGTAGCCATCTTCCATTCTTGATCCATACCAATGTTATGTTGAATAGTCTGAATAGGTTCGTGATAAGGGTTATCTATATTGGAACTTTTGTCCTAAATAGTCTAAGTGATAAGGTTCATAGGAACACCGAATGGTTGGATAAGGGGTCGAGTGAAGTAGATCCCTCACCTTCATCAACTTAAAAGACAAGATTTTGTTTTCATAAACAAACCTCCTCTCATCGGTTTTGAACAGGGTCTGGTATAGGCACAAGATCAATGCATATTGAAGGCTCATGGAATAAATACAAGGGTTCCTCTAGGTCTTGATGTATAATTCTTAGGTAGTCCTCTATAGGACTTGGGTCTCCTACAATCACTTTATGAATGGCCTAGAGGGTGAGGTGTAAGTCCATTCTTGGTGAAGAATAGGAAAGTGCTTGGTTCATATTATCTTTCAATAAATGCTAAAACTTGGTACCTATGTGTCACTCTTTATGAATGTACCATGCCTGTGACCAAGTGAATAATGTACTATAGAATGCATAGACCCATAAATATTCTATTAGATAGGTCTTATCATCCCACCACATGGTTTCACATACTTATATGTGGGGTTCAAGCGCTTATACTCCACTGTAATTTATGGTTCCTCTTAGTTTGTTATCATGATAGAACCAGTGGTGTAAGGCCAAATGTACTTGATCCCAATGGAGGAGTCATTCAAAATGGGTTTTCCACCATCATGCAATTGTACCATCAAGGAGATGAACTAGATATTGAAGATGACCTTCATCAATGTGGAAAAATTCTTTAAGGTGTTTAACAAAGTCTCAGACCTCTAGCTATCTATGGAACCTTGGAGCCTTGTCAAGTCTTTCAAGTAGTGTCTCTACAATAGGTCTCCTCATGACTTGGTTAGTAATGAGGTAAATGAACCTGTGTCAATTATGGAGTGGGTACGAGAGGTTTTCATGACTGTTAATGGTGATACATACTCTTCCAGTGAGATCATAGTCACCATGTGACCAATAATTACAAGCATTACTTGTAGTGTCAAAAATAGACTAGGTATCTATCCACCATAGAACACCATCTAGGGTTGGATCACATTGTTTATCATTATAGGTAGTGACATTGTATATATGGTTTATGTCCACATCAACATTGTCGAGTTCTATGTAAGGAGGTCTTTGTGCTTGATCCAATGGTATAAACACATGCTAATCAGTGTTCTCAAAGATAATATATCACTTCTTAAAGCTCAATTTTGCATTTTTCTCATAGCACCAAGGCCTTCCTAAAAGAGCTAGGTAATCATCGGCCTCAACTAGATATAGAACCTCAAAGTCTACCTTAAATGGGACTCTAAGTATTTCAACTATGGTATTATTGAGGGCTTTGATTGGTAATACATGAGTCTTATTTATCATAAATAATATGTGTGATGAGGGCTTTAGCGTTGGATTGGCCATCTTGTGCCAAGCATCTTTGGTAAGGACATTGACTTCCATGCTAGTGTCTACCAATATGTCACAAATTACCCCCCCCCCCCATAGATGGTAGTATTTACCAATATTTATTTATCTTCCATGGGGTAGAGGAACTAAAGGTGTCTTGCCAGTGAACATGATTTAAACATTGATATTCACTTTGCCTAGTGATTTGAGGGTGAACCTTATTTGGTATTTAGGCTTGGTTATTAAGACAAACACTGAGTTGAGGGATAATTCCTCATCCAACATATGCTTTCATAATTCCTAGAAATCATCCCATGCCAGATGTTGATGCTCAGCTTCTCTTTTCACAGTAGCACATTGTGATACACCCTTGTCTTTTAGAAATTGAATTTATCCCTGAAGTTCATGTACAAGTGCTATCATATCTTAGAGGACATCTTTCTAATGCTAAACATCAATATACCTTCTTGCTCTTGGTTCCACCCTTTGTACCTTCTCGAGAGGATTAGATGTCAACTAGGTCTATCCCCCATTATAAGTGGTAATATTTACCTGTTGAATAATAGGGATCATTGGGTATGCATGCTAATGTGGTTTATCAATTCAAATCATACCAATACCCTTTTCATTCTGCTCTTTGGTTATAGATGCATATAAGTCAAGACATTTTTCTATATGATGATCCTTTTTATAGAAAGTGCATGTCGGGTACTCTGGGCAATCCCTTTGATAGTGATCTAGAGATCCACATTTATAACATGTTCTGGGTGAGAACCAACCACCTCCTCATCCTCGTCCTCTCCCTCATCCTTGGTAGCTCCCATCATCTTGATTGTTTGCAATAAAGGTCTATCATGTGATATGTACTCGAGCTTCATGGATATCACTAATTAATCGATAGTCATTAGTGTCATGAATATAAGCATCATAGATCTTACAATAGTTAGATACTTTAATTTGTGTAGCTTGTTGTAGAAAAAGGTAAGAATACACATCATGGTTCTCATGAAATATTTCACATGTTTGTTTGAGTATCGTGTAGATGTTCTTGCATGGACAGTTGCTCTATGTATGTCCTTCAGATTCATAGTTTGTACACAAAACACCACTATGTGTTTCATGTGTATTGTTAGCTATTAAATTTTTAAGTTATGATGCCATTGAGGCTATCTAGGGCTCCATAAAGGGACTAATACCAGTTCCAATACTTCTAATTTCTTCAGTGCGAAGGGCTGCTTCCAACACCTCATGCGGGGTAGTGAAGGTCCGTTGTGACAAGGTTCACTGAAAGGGTAGTAATAGTTCACCCATAAAACATTGTGTATGCTAAGAAACATTGATTTCAAATGATAATTTAGACAACAAGGTTTTAAACCTTGCATCATACTCATGCACACTCTCTATAAGTCTTTCCTTTATGTCCTTCAGCACTCTTATGCTTTGTCACTCAAATTCAAGAATATCAAACTCCTAAAGGAAGGCTATTTTGAGTTGATCAAAATTGATAACTACTTTCTGAGGTTCAAACTTCTAGTACCACTTGTGCATGCATTCTAAAAGCATAGTGGTGAACTGTGTGGATTTACATTTTAAAGAGGTGATATCTCCTACCTTCTAAATTAGTTCACACTTGTGGACATGCTCATCTACATTCTCCACCCCTTAGTATTCAGGTAAGTGTAATGTCATCTCATATTATACCATCGTCAGTTTAGGTAATTGAGAGGGTGGTGGTTGGGAAGCTCCAGCCGTGATCCCTTCTCCATTCTCTCATTCACTTCTTATACCATTGATTCCTATTATCCTTTGTCGAGCTTCATCTACTTCCATTTTCATAATGCATGTTGATTGGCTACCATTTTGAAATCATAATCTTCCACAACCTATTCTCCCCTTCCAAATGTGTGGCTCATGCACCAGAGGATTTAAATCTCCATTTATATAGTCTATAGTCCAAGATCAACAAATAGCTTCTTGATCTTGAAAGCAAACACCTTAATATACCATCTATGGGGCTCTCAGAGGAACTAAAACTTGGATTCTTTAGGACAAGAAAATGTAGTCACAATGTACTCTAGAATGTAGCTATTTTAGACTACTTTTCACCAAAAGTTAACTACTTGTGTCCACAAAACTCCAAGTTTTACTAAAACTCTCTGTCATTCGTGCATCCAAGGCTGCTTCCTTCCAAGATTCCTTGATCAGCCTTGAGCATATGCTATCAACCAAGTATGTAAAAGACTTAGGACCCCCAAAAATAAGGTTTCATATAATGCACTGTAGTGATTCGTCTCTACCCACTGTCATGTAAAGATTCTTGGTCCAAGATATGGAACACCAAAATTATCTTCAACACTATGAACCCATTCTTCTATATTCTCAAGAGTAATTCATTCAAATATCTTCCATGAATGTGCTTCATGTCCCAATAATGGAACCAAAATGTTATGTTTATTTAGTTGATTCTAGCTCCAATGCTAAAGTTTATCCCAACAAACTAGTGCATTGGCCCTATCATGCAAGATTTAGGTCTCGCTCACTCACCCTAAGTGCACAATGAAAGACCAGTTCCCAAAGGTTTTTTAACATAATATTATATGTTCATGTCTTTCTCTTTATGTAATTTTAAACAAGGATTATATAACAACACAAATATAATACTTTGATCCTTCTAGTTCTAGATGCGATTATTATTATTACTGCACAGATCACCATCATTATCTAGCATTAGTGACTTAGAAAAGAAAAAGATACCAATAAAAAAATACTAAGGAATAACTCATATCCAGGTCTAGCACTTTGTGTATTCCATTATTCAAGACAAAAATTGGCAAAATCTGATATCTCATATTTTATGCTTAATAAACCAAAAGTTAAAGCTTCATCATAATTCTCCAAAAGATCATCCTCACAATAGATTATAATAGGGGTATTTATACTTGTTTTACCCTGACCAAGTGCTACAATCATTAATGTTATGAGTGAATGGTGCACAAACTCTCAACAAATTGAGAGTCGTTGCACTTACAATAAGTTCTTCGTGAAGACATGGGTTCCTGCATTCCTTAGATCCTCGCTTTAAGCTAAAAACTGGTGGCTATGTGTTATGTTCCTTATGGTCTGGTGCAAAACCTCTGATCAATAAGGTTGAAGTGTCCCATATGAATCGCTCTCCTAACTGCTCCCACTTCCCATGCGTTCCCTTAGTCTTTTGCTTTCATTTCGAGTCCAATGTTCTTGGGCTCTCCGTGACTTGTTCTCCTCTTACTAGGTCCTCTCGTACTGGTCCCTTTTATGTCATTGTCCTCTGTCACCATTATCCTCTTGCACCCAAAAAGTCTCGAACCATGGTGCTTCTATGCCTGACAGTCAGAGGTTATGATCTTCTCACATCATGGTCCTTCCATGTTGTACTAGTTCCATGCCAAAATAGAACAACACTTTGTCAAAATTATGGGGCCAACAAAATATTTTACAAAATATTATGTGAATGAATCCTATTTATTAATTATGTATAATAGAATTTAACATAATAGCAGATCCATCTAATTTGAACAGCCTAACACTTATCGACGTAATAAAAACCTAGAAAGAAGACAAAGAAGGATAGATACATTTTTACTTCTCTCATTACACAAATAGAAGTTCTGCCATGCCTTTCTATAGAGACAGGGAGAGGAATTTTTGCATAATTCATTACAATACTGACTAATTCAGAATAAGCTGACTGTCATTCGAATCCTTGTTTCTGCACCATATGAGCAGCGGTGGTGGCCATAGCATTGTATGAAGTCCCTCCTTCCATCAAGGGAATTTTCGCCTGGTCTTTCAGTTGTGTCATTTTTTCCCGTGCTCTGATTCTCTCTTCTCCATCTATCAAAGCCCTCATGGCTCTTTCCACTTCCACTCTCGTTACAAAGCCGTCTCTTTCCATCTTCAAATACATGGCAACCTTGTGCACGTTTACCATCATAAACCTGTTGAGCCTCTATTCGGCAAAAATGGGCCAACCAATCATCGGAACTCCATAAGAAAGGCTCTCTAGCGTGGAATTCGAGCCGCAGTGAGAGAGGAAGCCTCTAGTGGACAAGTGCAAAAGAATACGAATCTAAGGTGCCCAATTTAGAACCACTAGTCCTCGGTCCCTGGTTTGATTCATGAAACCTGGGGGTAAAAGCAGTGAAAGTTCCATATCCTGATGCTTGGGAGAGAAGGTGATATATTTATGCTCTGCACAGACCACCCACAGAAATCAATGTCTACTTGCTTCCAATCCATGCACGAGCTCTGTAATTTGGTCTCTTGACAGAAACGCTCTGCTTCCAAAACAAATAAAGAGCACAGACGATGGAGGTTGCTCATCTAGCCACTCCAGACACTAATGTGCCCCACCGTCAGGTTCCGCTATCAAGGGACCGACTGTATAGATGTCCAGTACTGGCATTAGCTCTGTAACCTTCCCTTGCTTGAGGGCTTCTAGAGCATCCGCCTCCAGGTCCTCAAAGGTATTTACAAGAATCCTGGCTACTTCCGACAGGTGATACCAGTGGTGGAGAACCCAGTGAAACGACACATCAGAGTTGTCCTACAAGGTTTGAGGCAGATCCCTCGCAGAGAGTCACTGATTTAGCCTCACTACCTATAACAAACAATCAACACCATCTTTAGGCAGGATTTCGTACTCCAAAACAAGTCTACGATGAGATAACACGACACAGAGTGTGGAAGCAACGTAGGTGAACAGTATGTGTGTAGGTAGGTTTAGCTCGGTGGTAACATCGAGCATGGTGGCCACTTTGTGTTTATGATGGTTACAGATAATTCATGGTCTGCACAAAGCCGCTTTGTGAATTCAGCTGCAGAGATGAAATGCCCCACCCCTGGGCATGGGGAAATGGCCATATGACCCTTTCCAGTGCCATTTTTCACTTTCATTCTCTGTAACTGCAAGCTGCTCTCTGTCTATATATCAACACCCTCACCGGTTATTGAAATGGATGAAACACAATCCATAATAACGTGTGCTTGCTAATGACTTGTGGGTGCTCAATAATTGTACTTTCAATAAATTAGAAAAGTGTGTTTGTGGTGTGTGGGTTTGTGTATATAAATGTGACACTTAAAAGTTATATCAAATGGTCAAAAATATTAATAATATTAAATGGTTCAGCTAAAAAAAAGTTTTATATAATTCAAGATTAAGAGGAATCACATTAATAGGTTTAAAAATGTGTCAACATTATATATTATACAGTATTAGTCAATGAGAAACGATGAGGGAAACGAGATATTATTAGAGCTTTTATATTAATATTGTTTAATTTAGATAAAAAATTGATAAATATATAAAAATCATAAAATCATACATTTTAATAATTAATAAATATTAAGTTACTAATTTTAAATATCTATATCTTACTCCACTTTAATGTGTTTGTATGTCTATATATTAAACTAAAACGAAGACATAGATAAATGTACTCACAAAGTTCCAAAATAAAATCCAATATATAGGATATATGTGCAAACATTATTTATTTTTCTACACATGCGTCCAAGAAAATGTCACATAATAATAATATAAATATTTGAAAAAAAGAAAACAAGATACCTTAATTTGACTAGAAATGTGATGGATTTATGCAACCTATCATCTAGATCCACTAAATTTTGAAAAAAAGAAACCTTATTTTGACTGAAAGTATGATGGAGTTATGCAACCTATGGTCTAATTTGAGCCTCAACACTAAGCTAAAGTCATGGATAGAGTTTTGATTTCCATTCTCAGTAATATCTCAAATCATGCTCAAATTAAATTCTAAGTATAATTCAAAATAGAACTAAATGACATCTTCAGTGCGTACACTTGTGTGATTACTTAAATAAATTTGAGTACAATATTTGATACTAAACACAATAATAAAATTCACTTGTGTCTTAAATACATCTCTTTATAGGTGCAACTAAAGTAATCTTTGTATATTTTCTACAAAAAGTTTAGTAAAACCTGACTTAGTATAATGTCATTGTACTGATGTACATGCCTTAATAACATGTATTTAAATGTTATGGAGTTATGCAACCTATTATTTAAATCTACTAAAATTTGAAAAAAGCAAAACAAGATACTTTATTTTGACAGAAAATGTAATGGAATTATGTAACCTATTATCTAACTTGAGCCTCAACAGTAATCTAAACTCATGGATAGAGTTTTGATTTCCTTTCTCGATAATATCTCAAGTCATGCTAAAATTAAATTCTAAGTATAATTCTAAATATAAATAAATGACATTTTGAGTACATACAATTATGTGATTACTTAAAGCAATTTGAGTACAATGTTTGATACTAAACACAATAATAAAATTTAATTTTGTTCGAAATAAATCATTTTATGGGAGTAACTAAAATAATCTTTGAATATCTTTTATAAAAAAAATTGAATATAACATGAATTACCATAATTTCGTTGTAGTGATGCACATGCCTTAATAACATGTATTTAAATGTGATGAACTTGTGAAGTGCACATCTCAAAAGAAAATATATTAAATACACCATGTATAAAATAAATTATGAAATCATTGATGTATAACATATAAAGATATATCCTTGATAGCATTTATTATAAATAAGTTTTCCCATTTAGACCTATGAAATAATAGTGCAAGATCAAGAGTGATATGCCCCATGTAGGCTCAAGATGTAAAAAATTGAACATCAAGATCATAAAATATAAAAATTTAAATAGTTTTTCCTTGCGATGGTTTCATGATTATATAGATTGTAGTAACCTCACCAAGTGATAAAGAATTGTGCATGATATAGATCATGGCATGCTACATAACAAACCAAACACATAACTAAGATGATTATAACTTGAGACATATCTCATATATGGCCAAGCACTGATACAAAACATAGGAAGTGACCCAGTGGACAACTCTCCAAATAAGGATCTATATGAAGTTTTGTGTGTGAATGGAAGCCTTGTGGAAATGATAGTGAAAAGAAGGAGATGTAAAATTGAAATAATAAATGTATTTTATATATTCATTCATCTTATACATGACATACTCTTAAGAAAGATGTATGATTTCTATATTCTAGTCTAATTATATTTATCTACTTATCTATTTTCTAAAATAATGTTACACACACACACACACATTATGAGGATGAGAGCCATTATGGAAGTTGAACCATCTCCATATGTTACTAATCACCTCCTAATGATAATTTTGTGATGTCACCAACTGTCATTACAGTTGAGTTGTAGTCTACAGTGTTGAAACTATAGGGACTATGCAACAACATAGAAGTGGAGTTGGATCTTAAAGGTTGGCATATAAGTGTTAACCTTGATGAAGAAGACATTGTTGATAGTGAAAATAAAAATGAGCAATAATACTAAACTATGGTATAAGCTAATGACCCATATCCTCTTG
The DNA here is from genome assembly GCA_037957365.1 of Torreya grandis. NCBI lineage: Eukaryota > Viridiplantae > Streptophyta > Pinopsida > Cupressales > Taxaceae > Torreya > Torreya grandis. Next base: position 1,356,336 of record JARHVA010001845.1, read on the forward strand.
GTATAGTGAAGTCTAGAGGAATGTCTCCATAAATATTGTGGGTTATGAGAATGGTCTAGGTGTTACCATGGGAGCCACTATTAGTTGATATTAATGGATCAGTCACCCCTCCTTGTGAATCAATAATACCGATTGTTTTTAGTCTAGGAACCAGGAGTGAAACCTTGGCCTCTAGTTGTTGCTTAGTGAACCACTTAACTTATTGTGGGAGATGACATGATCTGATGAATTTATACATGGGCATAGACCAGTTATGTGTAAACATGGTTTCTAGAATTTGATCTATCTTTGCCACTTGAATTCGTTCGTCAATTGACAGTGAAATTCAAAAGGCTAAGTGTGCATAGATGTATGTCACAATCTTATTTAGATTTGGTGTGGCATGTGTTGAGCATGAAATCAATTTAGGTATCATGTATCTCTTAATACCTTCTAATATAACTATACTACAAGGATTGGTGTTTGTACATATAATTTTGACTATGCATGTCTAAGGAGTACATCACATACATCAATGGGTGATGCATCATAAACTAACTCACCATTCAAAGGATGAATAACATATGAAAAATGATAATAGAGAGTGGAATGGATACTTTAGATGTTACAGGAATTAAACCATCCCAATTTGTAAGGTTGTGGATGAGGCATGGTTAACAGATTCAATCACTTAGAGGTTACTACAAAAATGAAGTTCTTCATGCCACCTCCATAAATTTAAAAGTCCAGTGCATACACTTGCACCCACATATGTAAATGTAAAAACCACTTTTCTTTAATGTCTGGGGATATGAAAATTACTGATATGATGTTAACTGGGATGCTAGTATATGTGTCAATGATTCCATTTGAGGTCTTGACTCCATCATCTTATGTTTTTGTCCATGCAAGCAAGGTATTTTGAGCATGGCACTCTATGTTGGATTGACATTTAATTTAGTGTTTGGAACACTCTTTACCTGAGTTATTTGGTTTAGATTTGTTTGAAGTAGGTTTCTGCTTTTGCATGGAGGTTGTTTCCTTCTTTACTTTCTTCTAGAACTACTCAATGGTTGTCACATAGTAATAAGCTTTGCCCATTATCTCAACTTTAAACAAATTCAATCTATACTAAATAGATGATTGTAGACCAATACAATTTTTCAGGACATGATACTACTCTAACTTGAAAAATCCTAATTTTACACAGAGAATATGTAAAGAGTTAGTGTAAGCTAGGACTAACTAGTTCTATCCTTGTCATCTAAGTTGTGACCACTACATATAGCGATCGACATTGACATCTTTGAGATAATATTTACCCTTGAGAGCTTATATGAATTTATCCCAATTTGAGTCAATCTCATTTATTATCTGGTCACTCTCCCACATAGAATGTGCTTACCACAACTTCTTTATGGTTTAAGAGACTCTCAAAAGTGCAATTGTAAATACCCTTTCCCAATATGATGAATTTTTCAATGATTATACCTAGTTTGATTATAAAAACATTTTGTCAAACAACTGGCTTGATTTTTGGTTTGAATTACTATTAGTGTATATTTAAATAATTATTGCATGCATTAATTCCACTTATGAACAACTTCATGGATTTCAAGAGTTCAATTACAAATTCATTCATAGCATCAAAAGGAAATATAACAATTCACCACAGTCATAAATTCCATTCATTCTCTATTCATCTCCTAACTAAAACTATTATTAACATATAAATGAGCCTTCAAATTACCGCTTCAAGCATTTAATTACTAATATATATAGTTCTTGGAGAAAGGGTTGTACCCTATGAAATGATACGACCAATAAATTGGTGGCATGACTGAGTAGAGAGGAAATGATTTAGAATAGCAGCATCTACCTACAATAAAACATGCCCCCATAGAATCCATGATCTCCTTCCAAATAGTCTAGGGCAAGCTAAAAAGTGAATGGCAATGGATTTTCTAATGCTAAGAACACATGAAAAATGTCACTCTCCTAATAATCTACCAACTATCCTCCACTAAACACTATGAAGGTTGTGATAGTAATAAATGGCATGATAGTGTCCCTCTATTAAAGTACCCAACTTGAAAGACTTAACATTGTAATTGATCTATAGTTTATAGGGAAAAAGGCACAACTATTAGCAAGTAAAAATCCCATGATTTCCTTTGACAATCCAAAATACCTCTATGGTTACAATCAACTAGCGGATGTGAAGAGGGTTTGAATGTGATTTAATACTAGATATATCAAATCCTTGTTAATTTTTCACAAATCTGAAAATGAACTATACTCCATAGGTTAGGGTGGATAGTTTCACCACTAAAACCCATAATCCTCAAGACCGAAATCTCGTAGCAACACCAGAAGAAAATAGACTCTAATAAAAATGAAAAATAATTTCCAAAATGTCATTTTATTCTCATTTTTTTGTCCAAAGCTTCCAAAAATATATTTCCCTCTCAAACATTAAATATTTGAATTTGACTTTGGGAGGGAAACGTAATTAGTGACTTTCTAAATATTAAAACTTCACTTTAATCATTTTAAGTAGTATTAATTAATTAATATTATTTATAATATTTACTTAGGGAGAATAATATTAAATAATTAATAATTAGTATTTAATTCCCTTATTTTATTTAATGACCCGTGGGAATTAAATAAGTCATTAAATCATCTAGCCAATCAATCGGAAGGGGATATTACAGTCTTCCCTTCCTAAAATTGCTTACCCACAAGAAATTTTAGATCAGGATGCTGAAGGATCTATTCATTCTTCCACATGGAATCTTCCTCAAGTAGATCCTTACATTTAACCAAATATTCCTTGGTTATTCTACCTCTCAACTTCCTCTCATGAACATCCAAAATCTCATTTGAAACCAAGATCAACTTGCCCTCTTCATCAAGAGGTGGAAGCCTTCTTGAGGCATGAAACATGAAATATGTTATGAATCTTGCTACATTCTAGTAGCTCTAGCTCAAAATCCACCTCACCCACTCTCCTATTGATCTTGTGTGGGCAATAGAGCCATTATCTCAACTTCTTAGCACCACTCCTCTTCAAAGAGGATTGTTTGTGTGGTTGAAGGTGACGATATACCAAATCTCCAACCTCAAAAGTATGCTCTATCTAAAATCTATCTACATAAACCTTCTATCAGTTCTGAGCATGTTGTAGATTATTATTAAGTGACTTAAGGATATCTTGATTCTCCTACATCAAATCCTTGACCTTAGGTGCCTGACTATCAATAAATGCCACATCCATAAATGAGTAAGCCTCATAAACATATAATGCTCTGAAAGGTGACATCCCAATGGACATATGATAGGTGGTATTATAACAATACTCACCCAATTTAAAGCATTTAACCTAGGCCCTTTTCTACCTCACAACATAGTTGCACAAATAACCCTCAATCCACTTATTCATTGTCTCTATGTACCCATCTATCTAAGGGTGATAGCTAGTGCTCAAAGTCAATTCCATACATGACAATCTAAATAGCTCCTGCTAGAATGCACTGAGGAAACAACTATCCCTATTGCTAACAATATTGTTTGGTAACCCATTTAACCTGAATACTTCTCTAAAGAATAAGTTTGTCACTTTAGGTGCCCTATAATCTGAAGATATAGCCATGAAGTGTGAAAATTTGGTTAACTGATCAACCACTATGAAAATTCAATCTCTACCCTATACCTTTGGAAGACTAGTGATGAAGTCCATTGATATGTTGTCCCACTTTTGCTCTGGAATGGGCAAGGGTTGCAATAGGTCAGTAGGGAAAGTGTACTTTGAATTATTCTACTAAAAAGTGGTGCACTCACTAACATGGAATAAAGCATCATCTTTGAGGCCATTCCAGGATAAACTTTCTCTACTCTACTTACAAGTCTTATAACATTTTGAATGTCCTACTAAAGGAGTGTCTTACACAAATCTTAGGATTTTTTAATTCAACTTAGTCTTTGGAACAAAAATAGCATGTCTTTGTAGTAGATGATATCATCCACTACCTTATACCTATCATCTTGGATTTTTCCATCCATCAACTCATAGGAAAAATCATTCTTGGAGTACTTAACTAGAAGACAAGCTCTCAAAGCTACTAAAATCTCAAACAAGGAACATATGACAAGTTTCCTGGATAGAGCATCGGTAACTATATGCTTCTTTCCCTTCACATACTCGATATCAATGTCATATCTCTAAATTTTAAGAACCCATTTTTGATGTCATTCATTTAATTCTTTCTGCTTTAGGAAGTAACTCAAATTGTTATGATCAGTTCTAACTATGAACCATCCACATACCAAATACTACCTAAAATTTGCTAATGCATGCATGATGGTGAGAATTTCCTTGTAATATATAGAATACAACCATTTAGCATGTTGGAGCTTCCTTCTCTCATAGGAAATGGGATGTCTTTGTCCTGCACTTTGATCTGGTGGTATCTTGATCTGAGATCTATCTTCGAGAAGAAAATGGACCCATGTAGCTCATCTAACAATTCATCAATCTTGAGAATTAGATACCTATTTTTTATGGTCTTCTTGTTCAAATCATGATATTCAATACACATTTTGAGAGTTCCATCCTTTTTCTTAACCAACACCATAAAGGAGGCAAAAGGACTCAAACTAGGCTTGATATGTCCCATATCTAGCAATTCCTTGATAGCTTTCTCAATTTCATTCTTAAATTTATTTAGATGCCGATAGGGAGTAGTAATGATAGGATTGACCCCCTCATCAAGATCAATGGTATGCTTAAACCCTCTATCAAATGGCCTCCCTAGGGGAATATCATTGAAGACTACACTATGATTGTGCAATACCTCCTGTAGATCATCCTGGTAGGGTTTAGGACTACTATCCATAGAATTGGAGGAAATCAAACATTGGGATACCCAAGTAACATCACCATGTTTGAATATGCTCTCTATTAATTTGGCTAAAATAACTTTGAGAGCTCCATTAAACATTCCCCTAAATACAACTTTCCTACCATCTACCTTGAACTTGAAATCCATGGTCTGAAAGTTTTTTGAATACTTCCCAAGTGAGTGTAACCATAGAATACCGAAAATGGTATTGGTGTCCCAAAAGTCCACCATATAGAAACCATCAGTAACTATATAGTTACAAATCATGATGCTCATTTTTGGGACCTTCTATATATAGGGAATCTAATACCCATCTGCAACCATGACATTAAACCCCTCATTATCAATCATTTGCAAAATTTTCTTGGTAACCATATGGGTATGTGCATAGAGATGGGAGATAATTCCATAGACATAACCCATAATGTTTATGCATTTTAACAATAACATGTATGCATTACTAAAATTTATATAAATGTGTATGCATTATAGGAATGCGTAAGCATTTCTATAAGATTCAATAATGCGTATGCGTTATTGAAACTATAAAACAAAAATAAAACCCTCATTCTTCCCATTCACATTTTGCCGATTCCCATTCTTGTTTTGCCGTCAAGCTTGTGTTTTCACTTGTAAGATTCATGTTTTGACCTCCATTCACCAAATCAATGATGAAACTGCAAAGAAGAGGTATATTTTTTATAGATTAAATCGATGTTTTTAATTTTTTATTTTTTTGTGAATATGAATTGCATCTAGTTTATTTTTTCATTTGTTTCCAATAGGTTAGAATGCTCCACCTAATCCTCCACCTAACCATCCACCCAAATCTCCTAAACCTTTTAACCCTCCACGTAACCCTCCTGTAGTTCCCCTAGATCCCCTAGGCAACTAGGAGGATACAGTTTCTCGTATAGTAGAATTTACAAAGCTAAGACACCATATATGCATGTCAGTATGACACCATATACATTTACAGAGGTAGAATTTCAAGTGAATCTTATATAATCTTGATGTACATTCATACACCTTAATTTCATCCTTGATAGATTGTGTAAAAAAATATAAAATACCTAATTTATAAATTTGTTGGGATTTTTATTGTTTGATGTATTAACATGGATTGGTGTAACTTGTTAGAAACTCATCCTCCATCTCAACTATGTTTTTAATAACCAAAATAGTGATTTTAACATTTTCTTGATATCCCATTATATGTAGTTTCCATAGTGAGTCAATCCCAATTGAGCATGTTAAAATATATTTCTATCAATTTCCCAATTGAGCATAGCATGTCTTCATCAATATTCACACCACTCTTTTTTTTAAAATACTGGCCTCATAGCGAAGCACTTGATTCCTTATTAACCTAATCACAGTGGTTCAATCTCTATGATAGATATCCAAAATGGTCGTAGCTATCAATTCAATTCCCATCTTGATTCCATATGAGCATAATAATTTCATCTCTATTTATGGAGTTATAAATTTAGATGGCATAACCTCTTGATCCCATTGTACCTAGTTAATTCCATTGGTTTGTTGGGAGAGTGTCCATTAGATCCCATTAGTTTGTTAGGAGAGAATCGAATATAAAATATAGCCTATATGTATATGGCATAGGCCTTGCAACCATATACACATAGGGGACCTCAACCCTGTATAGATAGATGGGGTTGACTAGTTTGTTACCACCACCTACTTAGGGGCCCCGATGACCTACTATATCTAGTTAGAGGAGAGATGTTATCTATAGCCATTGTTGTAGAGATATATCAAATTCTATACCAAACTCTACTTATATCCCTTCCTTTCAAGGTTTTCCTTCATCCATTCATAACTCATTCCCTTAATTTTTTGGTCAATCAAATAATAATGATAATATTAGTCAAATAAATCCTTCTATATTCTTAGCACACTCTCTTCACATCCTTGGTCATGTCACTAACTAAAAATATCTCTATACTTACCCTCATAGACACCTTTCTAGCTTTACCTTCTACTAGCCTTATTTTTGGATAAAGATCCTTGTCTAGGCCTTAACCCTTCTCCCTTAACCCTTTTCTAAGCCTAGCACTAGATCATAGCCTCATTTATGTAATTTTCCATACCTGACAAGCATAAAACCACCTCCATCAATGAGAAGACATCAAATAATGTAATATTACAAGTTTTTCAAAATTTTCAACGGTCAAATCTCATTTTATACACTAAACCCTAGAATCAGGGTTTCTAGGCCATTACCAGGGCTAAGAGCAAATGAAAGGGGATAATTTTTATTTTAGTGCGTTTCAAAACCCAAAACCTTTTTTCTTTGGGTCTATACTAACCCTATACAACTTTCTCATTCAGAAAACAAGTTCTAAAAGCCCACAATCAATTACAAACTCAAAACACTCAATTTATAACCTTGCCTATGAACACAAGAAAATAGGGTACAGGGTTACTTTACTTGCATTTGTACCTTGTCTTTTCTCACAACTCTTCTAATTACTCTAATGTTTTTTTCTTCAAATTCTTCCTCCTCCCTAAAGAACTGGAGCCCATTTTGACAAAAGCACCCAAGAAAGTACTTCAAATGTGGGTCCTAAAAACCTTGCAACCAAGAAAGTACATAGAGGACATAGAGTATGTAGAGAATGTTTTTGGGGACAACAATCATTATTAGGGATAAAAATAGATGTTGAAAAGCATGTATAGCCATATACTATACTAACAAGAAAAAAGGCTCATATTTGAGCGTTTTTTCCTATTATAATACTATAGTATGATGCAATAACACTCAATAAAACTATAATATGATGCATAAATCCCTAATATGATGTAATAAGATTATCAAATGTTGCAATAATGCCATTATATCATGCAATAAGGCTCAATATGATGCAATAAGACTATCATATGATGTAATAAGACTATCATGTGATGTAATATGACTATCATGTGATGTAATAAAACTATCATAAGATGTAATAAATCTCCAAAATGATGCAATTAGGCTACCATGTGATGCAATAATGCTCAATATGATGTAATTAGGCTATCATATGATGCAATAAGGCTCAATATGATGCATTAAACCCCAATATGATGCATAAACCTCTAGTACATGATGTAGTAAGACTCTTAATAAGACTATGAATCAAAAAGACTAATGAATGATGTAATATAACTCAATATGTAAAACAAAATGAACTAATTTTGCCCAAAATCCCATCATAGGTCCTTACAAAACTAGGTGAATAATAGGTTCACAAATTGGCACTAATCACATTCATGAATTTATGAATTTGGGATGAAATCAAGGAACTTAGGGGTTTTGTTTGCTATAAAATTAGGATTTAGGGTTAGGGGTTTAGTGTAATGGGTTTGTACATGTGTATATGTCATGAAATTAGGGTTTAGGGTAACTATACATGTTAAAGTGATAAAATTAGGGTTTGCAAGCAACATGTCATAAAATGTGACCTAATTTATCCCTTTAAATCACATCATATACTCCAATTTAGGTTTAATAGGTTGAAATTAGCCACATTTGCATTTTTGATTAAATTACAGTCAGTTAAGTCATACATGTTATATATAGATTATACAATAAATTGGGCCATAAATATGGTTTAGGGGCTTAATTTTGCCCAAATCACGTCCCTAATTGAACTAAATAAATAATTAGTCCAATTCATGATAGAGAGAATCATACTTAATTTTGTCCCAAATCATGTATATATCATGATCTTATAGTTATGTCAAGAAGGGGTTCATATTGGCCTCCCATGCTTCCTCGATGGAATTTCCCCTATAATTCAACCCTATTGTGACACGTGTGTACATCGTACACCCAAAAGTGTTAAAGTTATTAGAGATCCATCAAGTCTTGGAAGTTTCAGAGTTGACAATGCCTTAGGAAGTGAAATCTAAGTACATATCACTATGTGTACCTCATACGTGACCAAAAGTGTCAACACTGTTAGAGGTTTTAGGTCCTAAAAGTGTTAAAAAGCTCTATCAGATCCCTATAAGGCCTAATCTAATTAGATATACATATGCACATGTGTATCTTGTATACACATATATTTGTGTTAGAGATCTAGCTATCACTTATCCTAGAAAAATCATATTTTTCAGAGCCTCAAGATGCCCAATCCAATCAAAGATTTACACGTGTAGGTCTAGTTTACTTGAAGAAGTGTTAAATTTATTAGATATGTACATCTTTGATACTTAGAAATGTTCCATCATCGAGCCAACCAATCGAACTAAAACCCATTCACAAATGCATCATACTTACATACATAGAAGCTAATAATGTTTAAATATTGGCATCCATCTAATCAACTCATGTCTAGTAAATAATTTACATGGTGTGAGCCTTTCACTTGCCATTACTATACAAAACTTATCATATAGATCCATTTAAGGTCCTATCCAAGTGGAGCAAGCACCAAATGTTATCAGTTTTCTACATGTATGTATTTAAATTATTTATATCCCTGTACCTTGAATTACCTAGATAGAGATCCAAAAAATTACATTCATATTAAGTCCTATACACAGGAGAGAACATAATTCAGCAACATGGATGAACCTCAACCTCAAATCCTAAATAGTAGAGAGAATTTTGAGACACGTGTAATACATTATTGCAATCCACATCATAAGGCTTAAGCTCTTTACAATGAAATATAAACAAGGTGATTGAAGATATATGTACAAAATATATATAATATTGAAACCTTTGGCAAGGGGGTGCACACTGGTATTCAATTCTGATCAACCATCTATATGAGGTGAGCGGTTCATCATCCACATGAATAATTATTGGGTCTCTTTGCTCAACATCATCCTTGAGGGGAAGTATGTCTTAGATTTAGGGGACATTATCACATGTTTAATGTATATCTTGAGTAAGTTCAATAGAGTTTAAACTGAGGTAACTTATAGATATGTTTTACTTGGTCAATGTCAGTTCTATGCCATTCCTTAATGGTTTTGAATAAAGTCCCTAGTGCATTTAGATATTTTCTAAGCTATACATTCATCACTACAGGCATGACATCTTAAAACCACATCATCACTAATGGATACATGTGACCATTTCAAGTTTATTGAGCTCAAAACCACATATTATACAAAACAAAATGCATGCCCAACTTGACCAAAATATTTTAGAATTTAACATATACATACATTGTAGGTCCATCATCCTACTTTCGTATCTTACCATCCCAACTACATAGTAAGGTATAAAACTCTATATAGTATTGATAAGCATCAAGTGTTGTCTATCTTATTTTTGATATTACAATTGTTACATCCATGGTGTGGCTAGGACTAGTCCCATGTCAAAGATACACTCTTCAGATGATGTGGGAATGGATGGAGTGGTTTATGGTTGTCCCCATGTGTGATGGAGGGGTAGATGAAGGAGGTGCACGAAATGGAGGATTAACCATATTTTAAAAAGAGATCTTAATTTTAGGCAAATTTTTAATAATGTATTTGAATACATTATGGGAATCAAACTTTAATAATTATAAAAATAGAAGACTTTTTTTAGAGTTTTAACTAGGACCTCAAAATGCATCTATTGAATTAGATGCACTAAGTGATCTTGGAGGAAACTTAAGGAGTTTTATTCAACATATTTTAGGAATGTTTTTGGGATAATCCAAGGCATGATTCATAGGTATTGGGCTCCATTAGATAGCATTATTGAAATAGATATCTAAGAGATGTACTGTTACACCAAAGGCTCAAATTTTATTTCTACTTACACAAGATTATCTATACTACATAGTCTAATTCAAAAAGTTTGCCATTAAAATAAATTATTTAAAAATTTATAAATAAAGGGGTCTGGTCAAAGATAACAAATAAACAACAAAAGGGTGAGATAGGATTTTATGCAAGTAGGATAATATCAATAAGAAATTTATAAAATTTAAGGGCAAGTAGGCTTTTAGGCAAGTAAGGTGGTAAGGTATATCCTTTCCCTACTAGGGGAAAGATCCTAATAGTTATGCATGTTTCATTTGTCGAACAAGGATTTTGTTAACATTTGTTCTATTAATGAAACATATTGGTGTATATAAATATTAATGTGCACCCGAAGCTAAACATGTAATATATAATACTTCTTCAACATTTATTCTATAAAATTAAAAGTAACCAATCACATCTTGACAAGTAAGAGTCAAGTATTTATACTCTAATGCATAACGATTGGTATACTAAAGGTTAAGTTTTGATCATAGGTTTAAAAAATGCATTTTATGACCTCTCATGATAAAATTAGTTATATTGTCAAATGTATAATGTGTTAGACCTTGAAACCTTAGTTATAAGTAGTTAAGATGGCATATTGAAATGGGTAAAAAATTAGAAGTCTAATACAATGTTAATTCACTATCCAAAGCTAATGGGACCTTTCCCTTATAAAAAAACATGAAATTTGACATTTCCCTTATAAGGATGCATGGCTAATGGGACCTTTCCCCCATAAAAAACACAAAATTTGTTTGTTTGGGTTTATGTCAAAGAAACGTGTATGCATTATATAACACTTATGCATTTTTTATTGCATCAAATAACACATACATGTTATTTGAATTTTAATTAAAATCAAGCCTTTAAAATCAAAAATGGCTTGGATTTTTGAGCCAAAGGCTTGGGACTATGCATCTTTAGCCGAGACTAAGAGTTTTAAGAAAAACTAAGAAATTTCAAGTTTAATCACCAAATACACTATATATTTCAACATCAAAATTCAAAAAATTATTACCATTATTTTGAGCACATTGTCCTCTTTGTAAATGTATGATTTTTATAATTTTTGGGCTATTTTAAGGGTTTAAACTATATTTATTTCTATCAACACCTTTTTAGGCCACTACATGCCTCACCCATAGATGCCTATTCATGTTTATCTAATTTGTTATTTGTTGATCCAAATGTAAAACAAATTGTATGGTAAAAAACTAGGCCTAATTCTACACACATTAAAAAAATAATAATTTTTGTTTTCTTTGAGGTAGTTAGGTTGGGTCACATGAATGACTATCCCTTTTTTTATCAGTTTTTAGGACATACTTAATTGAATAATAATAATAATAATAATAATAATAATAATAATAATAATAATAATAATAATAATAATAATAATAATAATAATAATAATAATAATTTTTCTTTTGTAACACCCTAGAAGATCTAATCTAAATATTCACCAAAGGGTTTATAAAAATATTAAACGATGCTAAAAAAATGGTGGGTCACATAGAATGGTAAAATTTAAATTTTCTTAAGAAAATAGGATATCCCCTTCAAATTTTAGATGTTTGACCTATATATACTTAACCATTTTTCAAAAAATATAGTTTTTTGGAAACGAGACTCAAAATTATACAATTCATGTTCTAATACCTTCTTCAATTTTTGAGTGTAGCTATCTCTAATTATCTGTAGAAGTTCACATTTCTAAAATTTCATAAAAATCATGTCCATGGGTAGTCCCTTTTTTTGTCCCCCAAGTTGGTACACTTACCATAGCCGAATCTATAAAGTTATGGGTGGCCCCACTATAGATTAGAACTATGACCATCTGCCCTTGTAATCCTCCATGAACTCTAAAAGAGTAATATTTTAGTGTACCCAACATAGTAGCAAGAGTACCACCTTTCACTCCCTTAGGTGGTGTCTCATTGAATCCCAATTGATCATCATCTAATTTATTATGTTCACTACCCTGGTTATGATCATATTTCTCCTCTTCCTCACTTTCAAATACGATCTTTATATAATGTACCTTGACCTCACCAAGACATTTGTGTCCTAGTTTCCAAGGCAATCTGTAACTAAAGCATAATTTCTTTCTTCACAACTCTTGTTGAGTCTCAGCATCCATTCTATTTTCCTTGGCTCTTCTTCGACTAAAATTTATTCTTCAAATTGGCCGAATCTATGTCCCTAGATTTCTTGATTGCCTCTTGAAGTGATCTAACATTTAATGCCTTGATCCAACCCCTTAGAGGATCCATTAGGCCATCCTTAAATAAAACTAGTACTCTCTTTTATGATATATCATTAATTAATACTGAGAGTCTCTAGAAATTAGCAATGTAACTATCAACCAGTCCCCACTATGGTTGTCCTTCTGAGAAGTAGATCCCTTTGAGTGAAATTTATTCTTCAAATTAGTCAAATCCATGTCTCTAGCTTTCTTGATTGCCTCCTAAAGTGAGATAGAATTTAATGCCTTGATCCAACCATTTAGATGATTCATTATTCCATCCATAAATAAAACTAGTAGTCTCCTCTTTGATATATCATTAACCAATACTTAGAGTCTTTAGAAATCAGCAATGTAACTGTAAATTGATCCCCAATGCTTCAACTGAGCAACCTCCTTGAAATGGAGTTCACGATCCTTGTTATCAAACCTCTCAATTAATCTCTCTATGAGCTCCATATAAGATGTGATCTGATTATGGCCCATGGTGACCATACCATGATGACACCACTCGTGAGCAATGCCATCCATATGTATAGAAGCATATTTGATTGCTTATTCCTCTAACATCAAATTCAACTAGAAGTATGTATCAACCTTATATACCTAAGCATGTGCTAATGTCTTTCAAAGAAGGGCAAGCTTAATTTACCAACCTTCCTCCTAAGATCATTATGGTGTTCTCTATTACCCCTATTGGGCATATGTCTCATCCTGAGGTCATTATAGTCATGAAGGGGGAAATCATGTTGGAAACTTGGACTAGAATCAACCCAATCCTATCTGAGTTGTTCCTAAAACTCCATAAATGTAGGTTGAGTACCTTCTTGAGGGTCTACTCTGGGGGGAAATATAGGCATTAAAGGTCTTAAACTAACATGTGAAACATGTCGATTTGGCATCCTATTATTAACTGAGTTATCCCCTTGCCCATTATTCCCATTTCAGTCATTAAATTTTTTTGTTATTATTATTGATCATAGTTGGTGTCATTAATTTCATCAACTGAGTCATACATTGATTTGTTGCCTTTTGCATTACCAACAATGCATTAATAATATCTTCCCCTCTATGGTCTTCCCCTCTATCATCCATCTCTGCCACTCTATGTGCACCACCTCTTATAGAGGAGTCATTACCATTACCTGAAATAGTTTCCCCTTTCAGAACCTGAGTGGGTTGCCACTATTTCTTAATCCCTCTAATATAGTACATTCTTACTTTGTCACTGATGAAAACCACAAGCTATTATAAATACCAAATCTGATACCACTACAAAGACCCTTGCCCAATATGATGAATTTTCAATGATTCTACCCAATTTGACTATGCAAACATTTTGTCAAATAGTTGGCTTGATTGCTGGTTTGAATTGTTATCAATGTATATTTAGATAATTATTGCATGAATTAATTTCTACTTATGAACATCTCCATAAATTTCAAGAGTTCAATTATACATTCATTCATATCATCAAAAGGAAATATAATAATTCACCATAGTCATAAATTCCATTCATTTGCTATTCATCTCCAAACTAAAACTATTATTAACATATAAACATGCCTTTAAATTATATCTCAAAGCATTTAATTACTAATAGATATGGTTCCTAGATAAAGGGTTACACCTTATGAAATGATATGACCAACAAATTAGTGACATGGTTGAGAAGAGAGGAAATGATTTAAAATAGAAACATCCACCTACAGGAAAACATGCCCTCGTAGAATCTATGATCTCCTTCCAAACAGTCCATGATAGGCTAGAAAGTGAATGCGATGGACTTTATAATACTCACGACACATGCAAAATGTCACTCCCCTTATAATATGCTAACTATCTAATTAAGGTTGTGTTATCAATAAATGCCATGATTTTATCCTTGCATTAATGTACCTACCTTCAAAGACTTAACAATGTCATCAATTTGTAGTTTGCAGGGAAAAAGGCACAACTGTTAGCAAGTTAAAATTCCATGATTTCCTTTGACAATCTAAAACACCTTCATGGTTAAAATCGACCAACAGATGTGAGGAGGGTTTGAATGTGATTTAATATTAGATATATTGAATCCTTGATAATTTGTCACAAATCTAAAAACAAACTATACTCCACAACTTAGGATGGATAGTTTCACCATCGAAACCCACAATCCTCAAGCCTAAAAGCTCATAACAACACTAGAAGAAAATAGACTCCAATAAAAATGAAACATAATTTCCAAAATGTCCTTTTATTTTTATCCTTCCATCCAAAGCTTCCAAAAATATCTTTCCCTCTCAAACATAAATAGTTGAATTTGAATTTGGGAGGGAAACATAATTAGTGACTTTCTAAATATTAAAAATTCACTTTTGTCACTTTAAGTAATATAAATTAATATTATTCATAATATTTTCTTGGGGAGAATAATATTAAATAATTAACAATTAATTCTCTTATTTTATTTAATGACTTACGGGAATTAAATAAGTCATTAAATCATCTGGTCAGTCAATGGAAAAGAGGCATTGCAATAAATTTATATTTAATTCATTAAAAATGATATTCATAGAAAAATAAGATTCTAACTGATCTAACCAATTATCTAATTCACATTTTTTAATATTTCCCTCAAACATAAGAATGTTTAAGTTTAATTGAAAAATTTGGGGACTCGAACACCAAAAGCTTTACCTGATGATTAAGTTAATAGAACCACCCATTCAAAGACTTCTACAAACTAGTTGAACCAAAAAAAATTGATCCACAAGTGATTTTTTGATTTCATTTTTTTTATCATCGTGTGAATCTCATCTTGTGTTAGTTTGGCAATTTTGTCAAAATAACTTAGCAGATTATCCAATGGATCTCTAAGTTTAACATCGATGCTCAAATACTCTAATCACATTCTATAGGTCATATAAGAATGAGATAAACTACACTAATACCATTGATCTAGGGCCCAAGAGGTGACATGGTGGGTAACTCTTTAGATGAGAATTTAGATGAAGTTATGCATGCATGTGATAAAGCCTTGTGAAAAAGCTAGTGCAAAGAGAAAGAGATGTAAAATTGAAGTGGTAAATATATTTTACTTATATGTCAGTCCTCTACATGACATATTCTTGAGAAAGATGTATGAATGTTATCTTCTACTCTAATTATGTTAGAGCATTTAATGTCTAAGTGGTACTATTATAGACCATTCATATATTTTAAGTAATTAAATAATTATTATTTATTATATATTAACACAGATGAAAAACCTCATGTAAATAAATATATTAATAATAACTCATATGTATATTAGCTGAAATTAATAATACATGTATATTAAATTATATATAAAAATAAATAATACTTACAATTTTTTCAAAAAATATATATATTGTTTTAAATAATTGTGCATTTTATATTTTAGATTTAATTTTTAAATATTTTTTCCACCCAATAGAATACAACATTATGTTTTAACCCATCTTAATGCATTAAGGTAAAAATTTAGACTAAATTCATTATTATTCAAATGAATTTATTGAGCATTTATAAGGGTTTTATAGAAAGCAATCATTAAAAGAGTAAATTCATATTAGTAAGATGTTGTATTGTGTTATTTTACCTTATTGATAAATTATTATAATTAATAAACTGATGTGAAGAAGGCACTAAAACATAAATTCTATAATATCTCTTGTATTTGTCCACTATTCCCTAGTCAATTTTGATATGTTTGGCAGGTTCGATAACCCATAGTGATGTGAAAATTCAAATTCTATCCCTCCTTAAATTTATTTTATAAATAAATTTAATTTATCTAAAATTAATTTCAAATAATGTAGGATAATATAATTTGATGTATGGGTTTTTTTTAATAAATATAACTTTATGTTACTAATGTTTAAATAAATTTAATTTAACTAAAATTAATTTAATATAATTTAGGATAATATAATTTGATGTATGGATTTTTTAAATAAATATAAGGGAAATTGAGAAAATAAACCTTTTAGTGAATTGTGTGAATTTTTTATGAATATTTTGAGTCACATTCTATGATCCATCTCGAGAGAAAAACATATGTTAGAATAATAGACCATAAGTCTTTATATAGATAACTTAGGTAAAATCCATTGATGTCTAATTAATCACATTATGAATAAAATTATTAAATACAAAAGTAGCCATTACAATTTTTATTAAATATTGATGTAACTACCTTAAACATATTGAATGTTTATCTCTTAACATGAGGTTTTTTTAATCAATTAATGATGGGCCTTCATGTGTGACTTAACCCTTAACCTTTATCTCTATTCTAATTATGGTGTGTTTCTCTATCTTCATGGTTTCTCTTATGATAATGATTCTCTACAGAAAAATCTTGGTGTCTTCAATGCAAATAGATTTTTTTTTGTAGGAATGCTCAACGAATGTTAAATTTTATTTCTTCTCCAATCATATATCAGAAACATGTTCTTTAGATGCATTTACATTTTATATATTATACTATGCCATTTTCCATGTCACATCTATAAAAATATCAAATTATTGTTGTTTAATATTGCATATGTAAAAGACAAGATAAGATTAACGATCATAGATTTCAAGTATGATAAACTGATGATATACATTATTTCAATTAACAAAATCCATATTTCCAATGTAACTTACACCATTGAGACAACTGCTAGTATGTAATATTTTACAAAATATTATGTGAATGAATCCTATTTATTAATTATGTATAATAAAATTTAACATAAATCGAGTATATGTATAATATTTTCTCAACAATGTTGTATCATTTTTATTTATTTATTTTATGTTAGTTAAATGTAAGATTTTGGTGGCCTTATAGCGTTCACTAATCAAAGATTGAAATTGTCATAACCACTCTTAATGAAGTGTTGGTAATTCTATAAAAGCTAGGTGCAGTGGTAAGAACATGGGGCCTACCTCTAAATTATCTCAAGTTTGAGTCACAAAATTTGACTACTTGATAGTGGCCTCCTCAAAGATAAATTAACTAAAAAAAATACTGACAATAAGTATTTCCCTACTAATTAAATCACCACAACCAAGATAAATTAACTAAAAAAATGTTGGTAACAAGCAATTCTTTACCAATTAAATCGCTGCAACCAAATGCAAGTCAAATCACTATAACATAAAAAATCTAAAAGATAAAAAATATTTATTTAGATCATTATAAAATTAAAAAAATTAATTTGATGTATGATTTTTTTCTAGAAACATAATAAAAATTGAGAAAATAAGCCTTTTGGTGAACTGTGTGAATTTTTTATGAATATTTTGAGTCACATCCCATGATCCATCATCAAAGAAAAATATATATTTAAAAAATAGACCTTAAGTTGTGATCAGCATGAGATGTCATTCAACTGACACACACTCTTTGAATTGTTTATAATTCAACTTGCTAGATATCTTTTTAGATCTAATGTAATGGCCTTTCTAAAATATAAGAGAGCTTCAATATGTCTTTTTTCTTTTTCTTCCTCTTCTAAGTGCATAAGAAACGTTTCTCTTCATTCATGAACATGAAGACCTCCTAAACCATGCTTCTCCCAATCATAATACAATTCCCATCATTGAATGTTGCACTAGAAGTAGCTATTTCAAAGGTTAAGCCAAGCATATTCATGACTACACTTCCTTTCATTTTCACTTTTTTCAATATACTTATATTCCAGAAAAAAAACATGTAAGTTTCATCTTCCTACATAATTATAAATATAATTAACTTAATTTTGGAAAGAGTTATTTCATATGCAAAAATGTATTGATCAATGTTGACTAAGATTTTTAAAATTTAATTTTTATGTTTAAATTTAAATTTCAATTATTTAATATTTTTTAAAATTTATTTTTGATAAATTTATAAATGTGTAAAATGTTTTGATATAATTATTATTTTTTAAAAATTAAATTTAAAAATCTCAAATAAATATTAGTCATTAATTTTTTGTTTATCAAATAACTTTTCCCTGATTTTTAATGTACGATAAATCTTTAAATTTAATATAAATTTAATAATAATATATTATAATTATATCATGTCATGTCAATCACATTATTTGAAATTGAACAAATTTAACTACGAATTTATACTAATCTATAATCAAATAAAATTAAAACTTTTACATAAAATATATACAAAATTTACAATAAAATATTACAAATTACAATCTATAATCCACAATAAAAATAAATAAACTTAAAAAATAAAATTTCACTTTAAATTGTTATCTCGTTCTCATTATATTCTTGCCTTATTCTCATTTTAATATAGACCGATGTGAAATGCATAAATGAATCCAAAAAATATAGACTTAATTTCAACCTTAAGTTGCTATCCAACCATTATTTGGCCAATTGTTATTTGGTACCCATAACTCCAACTATATCAAAAATATATTGTCATGTAAAAATTAATTAATTTATTTTACATTTTGATTGAGGTAAAAGTACAAGGACTTGGTTTCCGCAACAATCAAAATATAAAAAGTATAAAATAATAATAAATAATTGAGACAAATAAAATATAAAAAATAAGAAATGTAATTTTTATCAAATAATAATTATAAAATTAAAGATGAGAATCATGTCAATTTTACTTATTAAATCATGATAGATGAATCGTTGAAAACAAACAATAAATCAAAATAGAAATCAAAAAAAAAAAAACACCTAACAAAAAACAAAATTCTTAAACACAAACTAAGATAATTAATATTTTTATAATCTAAAATTTTTGACAAATAAATATTAGATCAAAATTTAGATTTCATTCATTAATAATTTTATTTTTAAGAATATATAAAATTAAAGACCTTATCATATATATTTAATTAGGAATAATCTTTTTAAAAATTAGATTTAATATTATTTTTTTCATTATCAAATAACACAATCTAATGATGTTTTAAGAGATTTAAGTGAAATATAATATTAAAGAATTTTCAAATATTTTATTATATATAATATAGTATAGAAAATAATCTTACTTTAATTAATCATTTTTATACATAACATTAAAATATAATAAATAAATGATTCGTTAATTTCATAATTATAAATATAAATAAATATGAAAGATATTAGATCTATATTTATATAATATAAACTTAGAAATATGCATTTTTTTTATTACTTCTATCACAATATAATATTGAACTAATCTATTGAAGTTTAAATTATCATACAAACACTTTTGATAGTCTATTAGGACCAAACAAATATTTTGGCTAATGACTTTAACTTGCAAAACAATTCACAAAGTCTTTTCGCCTTCTTGTGCTCTTTCACTCTTTGTCATAATTCGACATCTTGCAACTCTTGTGTACTTATAATTAAGATTTTGGTAGTTAATATGAACTAAAAAAAATTCTATAGACACCTAAAAATGACTCCTAAAATTTTATTACTCCTTCAATTTTAAAGATATTTATGTATTTTTTTTTAAATTTTAAACTATATATTTTTAATATATTTTTTGACTTTGAGTGCTCTCCACTCCTCCTCCCAACACCCTTCAACTATTATAATCCCCCTTCCCAAGTTTGATCACATTTTCCCCCCTTTTCTAGAGTGTACAGTTACATTTTATATGTTCTTGGTAAGCAAAATGTAGGTCTTTCTACCTCTCTCTTTGTGAGACTTTTACATTATATTTTTCACTATTGTGATATTTGAATGTCGATTTTCATGCCACTAAGATCATAATCTGAATTTAAGGTATATATAAATACATAAGTGAGTGACAATGTGTTCTATTTTTTAAAATTTGAAGTCAAATACACTTCAAACTCCCTCCAAAAAATATTAAATACATTACCTGAAATTAATAATATGTGTATTAGATTTTATATAAAAATAAATAGTGCATTCATTTTTTTAAAAATAAAGTTTTTAAAATAATTTTGTGTATTAGTTATTAATTATTTTTTAAATATATTTGTTTTCCACCCAAGGGATCACAATATTATATTTTAACTCACATTAGTGCATTAAAGTGGAAAATTGGACTGAATTCATTATTGTTCATATGAGTCTATTCAGTATTTAATAAAATAATTAAACACTTACATTTATGTTACTAATATTTAAATAAATTTAATTTAACTAAAATTAATTTCATATAATGTAGGATAATATAATTTGATGTATGATTTATTTATTTTTAACATAAGAGAAATTGAGAAAAATATTTTTTTTAGTGAATTGTGTGAATTTTTTATGAACATTTCGAATTGAGTTACATCCCACGATCCATACTCAAAGAAAAATAAATGTTAGATCAATAGACCTTAAATCCTTATATAAATAACTCACATAAAATGCATTGATGTCTAATTAATCACATTAAAAATAAAATTATTAAATGCAAAAGTAACAATTACAAATTTTATTAAATATTTATGTAACTACCTTAAACATATTGAACTTTTATCTCTTAACAAGAAGGTCTTTTAATCTATTAATTTATGAGGTTCTTTTAATCTATTAATGATGATGGGCATTCATGTGTAACTTAATTCTAAACCTTTATCTCTATTCTAATTATGCCTATGTTTACCTATTTCTACGATTTCTCTTATCTTTTTTTTTATGATAATAATTTTTTTTTTTTTAAAATCTTGATGTCTTCAATAAAAATAAAATATATTGTTTTGTAAGAATGCTCAATTAATGTCATTTTATTTCTTCTCTAATCATATATCAAAGACATACTCTTTATATGTATTTATATTATATTATCTCATTTTTCATATCGCATCTATCAAAAATATTAATAGAAATATGATTAATGATTATAAATTTTAAGTGCCATACAATTGATGATATACATTATTTCAATTAACAAAACCTCATTCACCAAAACAATAAGTAACACCTTCCCGAAATAACTTGCACCATATAATATTTATATATTACAAAATATTACATGGATGAATCAATCAAACTTTAAGATAATAGCAGATCCATCTAAAATTAACAGCTAACGCCTATCGAGCTAATAAAAACCTAAAAATGAAGACAAAGAAGGATACGAAGCCAGGGAGAAAGGAAGTTCTGCATAATTCATCACAATATACGACTAATTCAGAATAATAAGCCGACTGTCATTCGAATCCTTGTTTAATCTGCACCAGATGAGCGGCGGCGGCGGCCATGGCGTTGTACGAAGTCCCTCCTTCCATCAAGGCAACTTTTGCCTGGTCTTTCAGTTGTGTCATTTTTTCCCGTGCTCTGACTCCCTCTTCTCCATCCATCAAAGCCCTCACGGCTCTTTCCACTTCCGCTCTCGTTACAAAGCCGTCGCTGTCCATCTTCAAATCTATGGCAAACCTTGTGCTCGTTTACCAGCATAAACCTGTTTAGCCTCTGTTCGGCAAAAACGGGCCAACCGATGATCGGAACCCCATACGAAAGGCTCTCCAGCGTGGAGTTCCAGCCGCAGTGAGAGAGGAAGCCTCCAGTGGACGAGTGCGAAAGAATGGGAATCTGAGGCGCCCAGTTCGGAACCACCAATCCTCGGTCCCTCGTTCGATTCACGAATCCCGCGGGTAAAAGCAGCGAAAGCTCCATATCCTGATGCTTGGGAGAGAAGGTGATATATTTATGCTCTGCGCGTACCACCCACAGAAATCGATGGCCGCTCACTTCCAATCCATGCGCGAGCTCTGTAATTTGGTCTCTTGACAGAAACGCTCCGCTTCCAAAGCAAATAAAGAGCACAGACGACGGAGGCTGCTCGTCTAGCCACTCCAGACACTCATGCGTCCCGCCGTCAGGTTCCGCTATCAAAGGACCGACCGCATAGATGGCCGGCACTGGCACTGGCGCTGTAACCTTCCCTTGTTTGAGGGCTTCCAGGGCATCCGCCTCCAGGTCCTCAAAGGTATTTACAAGAATCCCGGCTGCTTCCGGCAGGCGAGACCAGTGGTGGAGAACCCAGTGAAACGACGCATCGGAGCTGTCCTGCAAGCGTTGAGGCAGATCCCTCGCAGAGAGTAGCCGATTCAGTCCCGCTATCTGTAACAAACAATCGGCGTCGTCTTTAGGCGGGATTTCGTACTCCGAAACGAGTCTGCGAAGAGATAACGCGACACACAGCGTGGAAGCAGCGCAGGTGAACAGTATGTGTGTAGGTAGGTTTAGCTTGGCGGTAACATCGAGCATGGCGGTGCAGAAGAAATCTGTAACCAAGGCAGAGAAGGGGAGGGATTCGAGAATATTTCCGACAATGGGCGCCGCTTTCTCCATGAAGTTGGAGATGCGGGTCTCGATCTTCAGACTGTCGTTGTTGTCGTCGTCGTCCATGGCGATGTCGGGAAGCTCTGTAAAGCGGATGTCGAGGGCGGAAGAGGCCAACAGGTGAGCGTAGGTGACCTGCTTGGGGGCGCGCATCCACTTTGTGGTTATGACGGTTACAGATAAGCCGTGGTCCGCACACAGCCGCTTTGCGAATTCAGCTGCAGGGATGAAATGACCCACCCCGGGGCATGGGAAAATGGCGATATGACCCGTTCCACTGCCATTTTTCACTTCCATTCTCTGCAACTGCAAGCTGCTCTCAATCTATCTATCAACACCCTCTCCTGTTATTGAAATTATAAAATACTGAAATAGACGAAACTCATCCATAATAACGTGTGCTTACTAATGTCTTGTGGGTGCTCAATAATTGAAGTACAAAGAGTGTTTCTCGTGTGTGGGTTTTCACTTTCATTCTTTGCAACTGCAAGCTGCTCTCTATCTCAACACCCTTACCAGTTACTGAAATAATGAAATAATAACGTGTGCTTACTAATGTCGTGTGGGTATTCAATAATTGAAGTATAAAGAGTGTTTCTCGTGTGTGGGTCTCTGTACATAAATTTGACACTTAAATTAACATCAAATGGTAAAAAATAAATAAATTAGAAAAGTGTGTTTATGATGTATGGGTGTCAGTACATAAATTTGACACTTAAAAGTAATATTAAATAGTTTAAAAAAAAAAAAGGAAAAAGTTTTGTACAATGAATTACGATTAAAAAGAACTATATTAATAAGTTTTAAAATGTGTCTAATTTATAAAAGATTGATCGAGGAAAGGGAAAAGGATAAGAGAAAAATGATATATCATTAGGATTTTTCATATCAATAGTTTTTAATTTAAATTAATAATCGATAATTACATAAAAATCATAAAATTTAATAATCAATAAATGTTAAATTATTATTTTTAAATGTCTACATCTTACTCCATTTTAATATGTTCTATGCATATATGTCAAACTAAAAAGAAGACATATAGATTTTTAAAAAATGTACACACAAAGCTCCAAAATAAAATCCAATATAATGGAAATTTGTAAAAATATTATTTATTTTTCTACATATGCATACCAGAGAGTGTTTTCAGCTATAATTTTTCACTTCCACTCGTTGCAACTGCAAGCTGCTCTCTGCTTATCAATCTATCTATCTATCAACACCCTCACCGGCTATTAAAATAAATAAATACTTACACCCATCCAGAATAACGTGTGCTTCCTAATGTCTTGTGGGTGCTCAATAATTGAAGTACAAAGAGTGTCTCTCGTGTGTGGGTCTCTTACATAAATTTGACACCTAAAGTAATATGAAATGGTCAAAAATAAATAAATTAGAAAAGAGTGCTTGTTGTGTGTGGGGTTTTATACATAAATTTGACACTTAAATTAACATTAAATATTCAAAAAAATAAAAAAAAAGGAAAAAAAAAATTATGGGTCAATATTAAGAGGAACCACATTAATGCGTTTAAGAATGTGTCAATATTTTATATAATGGAAAAAGTATTGGTCGAGTAGAGGGAAAAATATAAGATAAAAAAAAAATATATCATTAGGATCTTTTATATCAATATCATTTAATTTGGACTAATAATCAATAAATACATAAAAATCATAAAATCATACAATTTTATAATTAATAAATATCAAGCGATTAATTTTAAATGTCTACATCTTATTTTATTTTAATGTGTTCGTATGCATATATATCACACTAAAAAGAAAATATATAATTTTTTTTTAAAAATATGCATGCGAAGTTCCAAAATAAAATCCAATATATTAGAAATATGTAAAAACATTATTTATATTTCTACACGAGTCCAAGAGAGTGTCACATGATAATAAACTACTAAAATTTGAAAGAATAAAGTCAAGATACCTTATTTTTACTGGAAATGTGATGGAGTTATGCAACCTATTATCTAAATCTACTCAAATTTTAAAAAACAAAAAGAAAACAAGATAGATTTTTTTGACCGGAAATATGATGGGGTTATGCAACCTATTATCTAAATCTACTAAATTTTGAAAAAAGACAAACAACATAACTTATTTTGGTAGAAAACATGATAGAGTTATAAAAACTATGGTCTAATTTGAGCCTCCACACTATTCTAATGTCATGGATAGAGTTTTGATTTCCATTCTTGATAATATCTCAAATCATGCTAAAATTAAATTCTAAGTATAATTTTTAATAGAACTAAATGACGTCTTGAATACATACACTTATGTGATTACTTAAAGCAATTTGATTACAATGTTTGACACTAAAAATAATAATAATAATAATAATAATAATAATATTCAATTATATCTTAAATACATCTCTTTATAAGAGCAACTAAATTAATCTTTGCATATTTTCTACAAGAAAAATTCAATAAAACCTAAGCTACCATAATGTCATTGTACTAATGCACATGCCTTAATAACATATATTTAAATGTGATGAGTAGGATTTATGTCCCCCTTTTCAGATTTGGAATTAACTTGTGAAGTTCAAGTCTAAAATTAAAATAGATTAAACACACCATGTGCAAGATAAAATATGATATCATTGGTATAGAACATAGAACTATATAATTTTGATAACATGTGTGTTATGAATAAGTTTTCTCATTTGAACCTATGATATAAGTAATGTAAGATCAAGAGTGATATGTCCCATGTAAGCTCAAGATATAAATAATATAACATCATGATCATAATTTATACCAATTTAAATCATCAGTCTAGTATTTTTCTCATAATTAATGCATGATTATATGGATCATGGTAACCTAGCCAAGTGGTATAAACATTATGCATGATGTAGATGTAGATGTGGCACTTCAAAATAAACTAAACACATAAGTAATATGACTATAATTTGAGACATATCTCATAAATGGATAAGCATTGATTTGGGGCCCAAGATCAATGTGATGGAGTTATACCTTATTTTGACTAGAAATGTGATGGAGTTATACAACCTATTATCTAAATCTACTAAAATTTGAAAAAATGAAAATAAGATACCTTATTTTGAGAAAAAACATGATGGAGTTATGCAACCTTTGATATAATTTGAGCCTTAACACTAATCTAATGTTATGGATAGAGTTTTGATTTCCATTCTTGGTAATATCTCAAATAATGTTAAAATTAAATTCAAGTATAATTCTAAATAGAACTAAATGACATCTTGAGTACATATACTTATGTGATCATTTAAAGGAATTTGAGTAAAATGTTTGATACTAAACATAAAAATAAAATCTAATTTTGTCCTAATTACATTATTTTATGGGAACAACTAAAGTAATCATTGAATATCTTGTATAGGAAAAATTGAATAAAATATGGATTGTACCATAATTTCATTATAGTGATGCACATGCCCTAATAACATGTACTTAAATGTGATGAACTTATGAACTGCACATCTCAAAATAAAATATATTAAATGTACCATGTGTAAGATAAAATGTGAAATCTTTGATGTATAACATATAAATATATATCCTTGGTAGCATGTGTTATAAATAAGTTTTCCTATTTATAACTATGATATAAGTAATACAAGATCAAGCTTGATATGCCCCATGTAGGCTCAAGATATAAATAATTATAACATCATGATCTTAAAATATAATAATTTAAATTACAAGCATAGTTTTTTTCCCACAATAGATGCATGATTATATAGATCATGAAAACATAACCAAGTTATAAAGATAGTGTGTTATATAACAAACCAAACACATAAATAAGATGACTATAACTTGAGACATATCTCATATATGGCCAAGCACTAATCCAAGACCTAGGAGGTGACCTAATGGACAACTCTCCAAAAAAGGATCTAGATGAAGTTATACGTGTGTACAGAACCCTTGTCACACACACACACACACACACACACACACACACACACACACACACACACACATGCAAGCGCGCGTTCGCGCGCATGCATGCACACACACACACATACACACACACACACACACACACACACACACAGAGAGAGAGAGAGAGAGAGAGAGAGAGAGAGAGAGAGAGAGAGAGAGAGAGAGAGAGAGAGAGAGAGAGAGAGAGAGAGAGAGAGAGAGAGAGAGAGAGAGAATTGAAACAATAAATTTATTTTATATATTTGTTTATTTTATGCATAACATACTCTTAATAAAGATGTATAACTGCTATCTTCTAGTCTAATTATTGTTATCTACCTATTTATATGCTAAAATAATGTTATATACATAGATACATGTGTGTGTGTGTGTGTGTGTGTGTGTGTGTGTGTGTGTGTGTGTGTGTGTGTGTGTGTGTGTGTGTGTGTGAGTGATGAGGTTGAGATCCATTATGGAAGTTAAACTATTTCCATGTGTGACTCATTATCTCCTAATGGCAATGTCATGATGTCACCAACTATCATTACAGTCAAGTTGTGGTTTACAATTTTAAAACTACAAGGAATATACAGTAACATAGAAGTGGAGTTGGATATTAAAAGTTGGTATATAGGTGTTAAACTTGATGAAGAAGTTATTACTAATAACACAGATCTAGATGAAAAATAGTGGTAAACTCTAGTATTATGTAATGACCCAAATCCTCATAGGGTAGTGCAGTCTAGAGAAGTATCTCCATACTTATCATGGGCCATGAGAATTATCCAAGTGTTATTATGGGAGCCATTATTGGTTAATCTTCCTAGATCAGTTACCCCTCCTTGTGAAGCGATAATATTAATTGTGTTAAGTCTAAGAAGTAGGTGTGATGAGGTTGAGATCCATTATGGAAGTTAAACTGTTTCCATGTGTGACTCATCATCTCCCAATGGTAATGTCATGATGTCACCAACTATCATTACAGTCGAGTTGTGGTTTACATTTTTAAAAATACAGGGAATATATGGTAACATAGAAGTGGATTTGGATCTTAAAGGTTGGTTTAGAGGTGTTAAACTTGATGAAGAAGTTGTTACTAATAACACATATCTAGATGAGAAATAGTGGTAAACTATAGTATTATGTAATGACCCAAATCCTCATAGGGTAGTGTAGTCTAGAGAAGTATCTCCATAATTATCATGGGCCATGAGAATTATCCAAGTGTTATTATGAGAGCCACTATTGGTTAATCTTCCTAGATCAGTTACCCCTCCTTGTGAAGTGATAATACTAATTGTGTTAAGTCTAAGAAGTAGGTGTGGAACCTTGGCCTCTAGTTGTTACTCAATGAACCACTTGGCATTTTGTGAAAATTGACCTACCATGACAACTCTATATATGGGCATAGACCAGTTATGAGTGAACATGATTTACAGAATGTAATTTGTCTTTGCCACTCAAGGTCATTCATCAATTGATAGTGAAATGTAAAAGGCTAAATATGTATAGATGTATGGCACAATATTCTTTAGAGTTTGTGTGGCATGTGTTGAGCATATAATGAATTTAGGAATCATGTATATCTTAATGCCTAATAATAAAACTACACTACAAGGATTGCATTGTACATACACTTTTGACTATGCATGTATGGATGTCCAAGGAGTACATCACATACATCAATGGGCACTAGATCAAAAACTAACTCCTCATTCAAAGGATGAATATAATATGAAAAAGGACATTAGAGAGTGGCATAGATACCTTGGATGTTGTAGGGATTGAACCATATTAATTTATAAGGTTGTAGATGAGGCATGGTTGGCAGATTTAATCACTTAGTGGTTTTTGAAAAAATGAATTTCTTCATGCTACCTCCATTAATCAAAAAATCTAGTGGCTACCCTTACACCCACATATGTGAATGTAAAAATCACTCTAGTTCAAAATATGGTGCTATGGAAATTACTTGTACAATGTTAACTACAATGCTAGGATATGTGTCAATGATTTCATTTGAGGTCTTGACTCCATCATCCTTTATTTCTATTCATGTAAGCAAAGTCTGTAGATCATGGCACTCTAAGTTGGATTGACTTCTACTTTTGTGTTTGTCGCACCATGTACCTGACTTAGATGGTTTGGATTTGTTTAAAGTATGTGTCTATTTTACCATGGAGGTTGTTTCCTTCTTTCCTTTTTGATTAGAATACTCAATGGTTTTCACATAGTAATAATCTTTTCCTATAATTTTAACTTTAAACAAATTCAATATAGACTAAATAAATGATCGTAAGCCATTGCAGATCTTAAGGACTCGATGTTGCTCTAACTTGAAAGAGTCCAGTTATACATAGAGAATATGTGAAGCATCAGTGTAGGTGTGGTTTGACTAATCTTTTCCTTGTTGTATTTGTGACCATTACATATAGTGATCATCATAGACATCTTCAAGATAATATTTACCCTTGAAGGCTTATATGAATTTATCCCAAGTTGATTCAATCTCATCTATTATATGGTCTTTCTCCCATATAGAATGTGCTGACCACAACTTATGGATGGCTGAAGAGACTTTCAAAAGTACAATCTTAATCTTTTCTTCATTAAAAAATGGCATTCATGGAAATATAATATTTTAACTAATCTAGCCAATTGTTTAATGCATTTGTGTTAATATCTCCATCAAACATAGGAACATCTAAGTTTACTTAAAACTTGGGGGGGTGCACGGAGGGGGGGGGGGGGGGGGGGGTGTGGGGGTGGGGGGGTTGTTAGCCACCAAAATCTTTACCTGATGATTAAGTCAATGGAACCACCCATTTAAGGACTTATAAAAATTAGTTGAACCAAAAAAAAATGATCCATGAGTGATTTTTTGATTTCATTTTAATCATCGTGTGAATCTCCTCTTGCATTATTTTGGCCATTTTTTCAAAAGGACTTGATAGATAGTCTGATGGATCTCTAGGATTAATGTTGATGCTTAGATTCTCTAATCACATTCGGTAGGTCATACAAGAATGAGATGAACCACTTTAATACCACTTATCTAGGGCCTGAGAGGTGACATGGTGGATAATTCTCCAGATGAAGACCTAGATGAAGCTATACATGCATGCATGAAAGACTTGAGAGAAATATAATTTTGAACATGCAATATGAATCATCACAACCAAAATAAATTTACTTAAAAATTGTCAACAATAAGCAATTTCTTGCCAATTAAATGGTCACAACCAAGTGCAAGTCAAATCACTATAAGATAAAAATTCTAATAGATAAAAAGTATTTATTTAGGTCATCATAGAACAAAACCATTAATTTGATGTATGAATTTTTTGTAGAAACATAAGAGAAATGAGAAAATAAGCCTTTTGATGAATTTTATGATTTTTTTATGAACATTTTGAATTGCATCCCGTGATCCATCATCAGAGAAAAACATATGTTAGAACAATAGACTTTAAGTTGTGATCAACACAAGATGTCATTCCACTGGCACACATTCTTTGAGTTGTTTGCAATCCAACTTGCTAGAGATCCTTTTAGATTCAATGTAATGGCCTTTCTAAAATATAAGAGAGCTTCATTTCTATTTTATTTTTATTCCTCTTTTAGCTACATAAGAAACCTTTCTCTTCCTTCATTAACATGGAGACTGCCAAAAACATTATTCTCCCAATCATAATACAATTCCTTAGTATCATTGAAGGTTGCACTGGAAGTGATAATTGCAATGGTTAAGCAAAGTATATACATGACAACACTTTCTTTCATTTCCACTTTTTTTAATATAATTCCATTCTAAAGCAAAACATGTACAATTCATCTTCCTATATAATTATAAATATAATTAACCTTATTTTGGAAAGAGTTATTTCGTATGCAAAAATATATTGACCGGTCATGATTAAGATTTTAAATTTTAATTCTTCTGTTTAAATCTAATTTTAAGTTATTTGATAATTCTTAAAAATTATTTTCAATAAATTGATAAATGTGTAAAATGATTTGATAAAATTTGAAAAAAGAAATTAAATTTAAATTTATTAATAAATATTAGTCAATACATTTTTGCATGACAAATAACTCTCCCTTAATTTCTAACATATAATAGACCTTTGAATTTAATATGATTTTGATAATGACATATTATGACCATATCATATCATGTCAATCGTTCTCTGAAGTTAATCATTCTCTAAATTTAGACAAATTTAACTACAAATTTATAATAATCTATACTTAAATAAAATTAAAACTTTTAAATAAACTATATACAAAAATTATAATAAAAACATTACAAATTATAATGTGTAATCCATCATTAGAAAAATTTAAAAAAGAACTAAAATAATAAAATTTCAAGTCATATTATTATCTCATTCTCATTATATTGTTATCTTATTAGTACCTACCAGAGGTAGGTATTGTTTTTGGCTGAAGGAATTCATTTTCCCTACTTACAATTTTAAGCCAATACCATTGCTTTGATCAAAAACATGTTCAAATGTTTAGAGATTTATATTAATATTTTATTCTTTTTTTTACTTGTTACCAATCAAGAGGTTCTATTTCCTTTATTTTTCTTCCCTATCCTTTTGTAATAACGTGGAAGTGATCGATTTTTACCACAAACAGATAGAATATGTGTCTCGAAGGAGAGGGTACGGATGGGAGGCATTGCCAAATGCATGCCGTTTTCTGTTACCAGTGCGTGCAGGTGTAGGAGAGATTATATCTATTGTTTTTAACCTCACCATTCTCAGAGAAGAGTCATTCCATTCATTATTTATGTTTTTGCAGCAATTGAGGCTTTAAATAAACCAAAACCAAACCAAAAATGAAAAATTCCTATCCTATTGCTCACACAAAGTGCACAAACATCTTTGGGTAATAATGGCAGTTCAAGTGATAACGATAGGGATAAAGATGTGGCTGAAAACTATACGAGTGAAGATGTAGGTGCTCACAAGGCTTTAGGGGGCAGGTCGAAGGGGCACCTCCTTCCTTCGAGGAGAATGCTGGGCAAATGGGGCTCTGGATTTTGGAAGGATCGTCACCAAATTCATTGGAACCTATAATTTTTATTTTAATTTAATTTTATTTATTTTTTTATATTGATTACAATGTGATTATACATCAAGTAGGCGGTCAATAGAGAATTTTATTTTTATTTTTTTGGGTGCTGTATTTCAAGAATAGGCATAGAATTTCAAATTCACTTACCTTGTTTAATTAAAAAATGTTTAATAATTTTAGAGTTTACATAAATTTTT
The DNA here is from genome assembly GCA_037957365.1 of Torreya grandis. Lineage (NCBI taxonomy): Eukaryota > Viridiplantae > Streptophyta > Pinopsida > Cupressales > Taxaceae > Torreya > Torreya grandis. The sequence goes on from JARHVA010001845.1 coordinate 1,388,721, forward strand.
AAAACGTCAAATTGTATTGTTAGTATTTATTTATTTATTTTTCATATCATTCATCCGCAATAATGAATGTTTTCAAAATTTAAGCATGCATTATATTATTTAACAATGTTTAGAATTTTAATATAATTTTACCATATTTTTCACTGTTTTGTCATCAGTTAAGATATACAACTGCAAAATTGGTTTAGCAGATATTTTTAATTCAGACACCCCAATGGCTCATGTTTTTCTATTGCTACTTGTTTTGTAGGGGTATCTTCAGCGTTTCATGTTGAGGTTGATGGTTTGAGTTTTGATGATGTTACTTCGAGCTCTCTTTGGAATTATTCTCCCTAATAGTTTTGTTTATTGGAGGTATTGTCTTTGAAAATTTAGTGCTTTGTTATGAAAGCCTTGATGCTTTAACATTTGAGTGCATCTCAATCAAGTCCTGATGGATGATTCACTAGCATCCATTTTTCCTATTTTGTTTTATTGAGTGCTTAAATCATTTTTGTCAAATTGCTACTTAACATGTTTTGTTAGCCCGCATCTTTCTCTTGATTGTTTCTGAGCAAACTCTATCTTTGTATATTATAGTTGATAATACGAGATCAATTGGAGATTTGAACTTGAGACTCTGCTACAAAAGCTTTAAGCACTTAATTTCATCTCATTGAATAGTGAATTCTTAGCTTTTATAGTTGTCCTGTTACGAATTCTCTGGTTTATTAATTTTTTATTTTTATTTTAATAGAGTGTTTTAACCCATTTTACCAAATGTTGCTTGGCTTCTTTTGTTTTCATCTCCAGATTATTTTACTGAAACTATTGCAACTATCTTTTATCTCAATCTATTGAGACATGGCACATAGTTCCAAAGAAAATAGGGATAATAAATAATATAATGTTTTGGAAAGCTAGCCTATAACTTTGATTACAATGCATGTTTGGTCTCCTAATGCTGGCCCCTCAATTTTGACCAAGTATTTGTTTCAGTTTTGGCAAGCAACACAAAGGGACCATTGTCCATTTTCATTCAAGTACCGACACGACATGGGAGAACCATGGCACGAGAGGACCATGGCGTGAGACTAGTAGCATGAAATTTGAAGGATGCATAAGGACAATGGCATGAAAGGACCAATGCAAGAGGACCCAGTCAAGAGAACATGGCATGAGGAACCTAAGAACAAAGGAACAAGAATAGGAAACAAAAGACTAGGGGAGCATGTGGGGAGTGAAGCAGGAGAAACAAGGAATTATTTTAAATAATAAATAAAAATAGAATAGTTTGAACCCACCAATCGGAGGCCTTGAACATCCTGTAAGGAATGAAACACTTGAAAAATGAATGCATAACATAGAGTAGGCATCTAGGGGCACAAAGCCCTGAGTCTATAGGAACAATTAATTGTAAAAGCTATGACTCAGTCTATTGAGAGTCCGTGTGCCATATGTCCAATTTGAGTTGGGAATTTGACACTTGAATAGGGAAAAATAAGTATAAAAACCCTATTGTAAGAATTCGTAAAGATGAAATGGAAGGAGGAACCTTTGAAGATATAAGAAGTATTGTCTTGTAATCAAATAGTACTTAATGAGAATTCAATGTTTATCATACGGTACTTTGAACAATGGATTAAGAACTATGTTAAATATTAAAATTTATTAAATAATTAAAAGTTATGATTTATTTATTTTATAATTAGCTAGTGATGGTAGCATAATATGTTAAGAAACAATAGTAGGATATTTATTTGACAAGAAATGAGTAAATGCACCAAGTGTTTCAAAGTCTTCAGGAATCGATATTTCATTGCATGCTTCGAGTGAGCACCCGAGACTTATCCCTCATGTGATAGGGCCATTTCGCTAGCCTATTGGGAAAAGGCTTCAATGCTGACATAAAGAGAGAACCCAACATTTTGGTTTCACTATCGAGACCCGAAGTAGTTGGAGCACAAACATGGTAAATGTTTGAGTGAATTACATTAGAGAACATTGAAGAATGGATTACCAATGTTGAAAATAATTGTATGGTTCCATATCTTGAGCCTGGAGTCTCTACACGATAGTGGGTAGAACAAAACATTTATAGCTCATTATATGAGACTTTATTTTCTAATGTCCCTATTCTTTTACATCCTTGGATCTTAGCATATACTCAAGGATGATCCCAAAACCTTAGACGAAGATAATCATGGACACTAGAATGACAAAGGAGTTTAACAGGACTAAAAGTTTCCTAGACATGAGTGATCGATTACTGGTGGAAGGGTGTTCAGAATAGCTACATCCTGGAATAAATCGTAACCAAATAATCATGTCCTGAGGAAGTAAAGTTCAATTGTCTATGAGAATAAAGAGGATGATATCTTTCACTATTTCCTTCCAAGATTAAAAATCTAATTATTGATCTTGGGTTGAAAACACTACCCATGGAAGGCTAAAATCTCATGTGCATGAGCTACACATTTGGAGTGGAGACTACTGGTTGGTTATGGATTCTGGATTTAACATGGTAGTAAGCCAGTGAGCACTACAAAAATGGAATTATGATGAAGCCCGATAGAGGATCATGGGATTTAGTGGCATGGGAAGATATTGAGAGCATTCAAAAAGCATTGTGAAGAGCTGAATGGAGTTGAATGTGCATGAGGAATCCATCGCTTATGGGACATAACCATTGACACTATTATCTTGTGGATAAATGGGTTGGATCATCATAAATAAACCCAGTACGAGTCAACTAGGCTCTCCCACCATAGTGTGTCCTCATGCCTTTGAGTCAAATAGGGTACATATAAGGAATTAGAGTACATATAGTAAAGATTCAGAATCTAAATGGATAAGGGAAACTGAGACCAACCCATTAGACAATAACTTTGAATCTACATCTTTTTATTTTCAAGAGAAGTCTATGGCACAGCTTGGAATTCTTGGGAGTTCATCCAAGGCTAGAATACAAGCCCCAATCTAGGAAATCAACCCTCTACCATGCCTTTCCCCATGGGTATTGCAACTAGAGGCATTAGAGGAGGATTAGGAGGAGGTACTGGAGGAAGCAAACCCCCTCTAGGAATAGGAGCTAGATCTTCTCATCAATCATTTGATCAATCACCTATGGTTTATTATGAAATGACATTACACCTACCTGAGTGATTACACCAACCTAAGTGCTTACATGCAATGATTTTTATTTAAATTTTATGATGTGACATGCCGCCATTTCATTTTGTGATGTTTTCTTATTTAGGATTCATTTAAAGATTCATCTTGTAGGTCTTCTAGTTCTCCTATTTGAATATGACTCAAGTAGTCAGGTCCCACATTTTCATTGTCAATTTTCATATTGATTTTAAATTTAAACTCTTGGAAAAACATTATCCACCTGGAAATACTTCCTCAAAACATCAGTATGATGGAGTTATGCAACCTATGGTCTAATTTGAGTCTCAACACTAATCTAAAGTCATGGATAGAGTTTTGATTTCCTTTCTTGATAATATCTCAAGTCATTCTAAAATTAAATTCTAAGTATAGTTCTAAATATAAATAAATGACATTTTGAGTACATACAATTATGTGATTACTTAAAGAAATTTGAGTACAATGTTTGATACTAAACATAATAATAAAATTTAATTTTGTTCGAAATACATCATTTTATGGGAGTAACTAAAATAATCTTTGAATATCTTCTATAAAAAAATTGAATAAAACATGAATTACCATAATTTCATTGTAGTGATGCACATGCCTTAATAACATGTATTTAAATGTGATGAACTTGTGAAGTGCACATCTCAAAAGAAAATATATTAAATACACCATGTGTAAAATAAATTATGAAATCATTGATGTATAACATATAAAGATATATCCTTGATAGCATTTATTGTAAATAAGTTTTCCCATTTAGACCTATGAAATAATAATGCAAGATCAAGAGTGATATGCCCCATGTAGGCTCAAGATGTAAAAAATTGAACATCAAGATCATAAAATATAAAAATTTAAATAGTTTTTCCTTGCGATGGTTTCATGATTATATAGATTGTAGTAACCTCACTAAGTGATAAAGAATTGTGCATGATATAGATCATGGCATGCTACATAACAAACCAAACACATAACTAAGATGATTATAACTTGAGACATATCTCATATATGGCCAAGCACTGATACAAGACATAGGAGGTGACCCAGTGGACAACTCTCCAAATAAGGATCTATATGAAGTTTTGTGTCTGAATGGAAGCCTTGAGGGAATGATAGTGAAAAGAAGGAGATGTAAAATTGAAACAATAAATGTATTTTATATATTCATTCATCTTATAGATGACATACTCTTAAGAAAGATGTATGATTTCTATATTCTAGTCTAATTAATTTTATCAACTTATCTATTTTCTAAAATAATGTTACACACACACACACACACACACACACACACACACACACACACACATACATTATGAGGATGAGAGCCATTATGGAATTTGAACCATCTCCATATGTTACTAATCACCTCCTAATGATAATTTTTTAATGTCACCAACTGTCATTACAGTTGAGTTGTGGTCTATAGTGTTGAAACTATAGGGACTATGCGACAACATAGAAGTGGAGTTGGATCTTAAAGGTTGGCGCATAAGTGTTAACCTTGATGAAGAAGATGTTGTTGATAGTGAAAATAAAAATGAGCAATAGTACTAAACTATGGTATAAGCTAATGACCCATATCCTCTTGGTGTAGTGAAGTCTAGAGGAATGTCTCCATAATTATTGTGGGTTATGAGATTGGTCTGGGTGTTACCATGGGAGCCACTATTAGTTGATATTATTGGAACAGTCACCCCTCCTTGTGAATCAATAATATAGATTTTTTTTAGTCTAGGAACCAGGAGTGAAACCTTGGCCTCTAGTTGTTGCTTAGTGAACCACTTAACTTATTGTGGGAGATGACATGATCTGATGAATTTATACATGGGCATAGACCAGTTATGTGTAAACATGGTTTCTAGAGTCTGATCTATCTTTGCCACTTGAATTTATTCATCAATTGGCAGTGAAATTCAAAAGGCTAAGTGTGCATAGATGTATGTCACAATCCTATTTAGATTTGGTATGGCATGTGTTGAGCATGGAATTAATTTGGGTATCATGTATCTCTTACTACCTTCTAATATAACTATACTATAAGGATTGGTGTTTGTACATATAATTTTGACTATGCATGTCTAAGGAGTACATCACATACATCAATGGGTGATGCATCATAAACTAACTCACCATTCAAAGGATGAATAACATATGAAAAATGATAATAGAGAGTGGCATGGATACTTTAGATGTTACAGGAATTAAACCATCCCAATTTGTAAGGTTGTGGATGAGGCATGGTTAACAGATTCAATCACTTAGAGGTTACCACAAAAATGAAGTTCTTCATGCCACCTCCATAAATTTGAAAGTCCAGTGGATACACTTGCACCCACATATGTAAATGTAAAAACTACTTTTCTTTAATGTCTGGTGATATGAAAATTACATATATGATGTTAACAGGGATGCTAGTATATGTTTCAATGATTCCATTTGAGGTCTTGACTCCATCATCCTATGTTTTTGTCCATGCAAGCAAGGTATTTTGAGCATGGCACTCTATGTTGGATTGACATTTAATTTAGTGTTTGGAACACTCTTTACCTGAGTTATATGGTTTATTTTTGTTTGAAGTAGGTTTCTACTTTTACATGGAGGTTGTTTCCTTCTTTACTTTATTCTTGAACTACTTAATGGTTGTCACATAGTAATAAGCTTTGCCCGTTATCTCAACTTTAAAAAAATTCAATCTATATTGAATAGATGATTGTAGACCAATACAATTTTTCAGGACATGATGCTACTCTAACTTGAAAAAGCCCAATTTTACACAAAGAATATGTAAAGAGTTAGTGTAAGCTAGGACTAACTAGTTCTATCCTTGTCATCTAAGTTGTGACCACTACATATAGTGATCGACATTGACATCTTTGAGATAATATTCACCCTTGAAAGCTTATATGAATTTATCCCAATTTGAGTCAATCTCATTTATTATCTGGTCACTCTCCCACATAGAATGTGCTTACCACAACTTCTTTATGGTTTAAGAGACTCTCAGAAGTGCAATTGTAAATACCCTTTCCCAATATGATGAATTTTTCAATGATTATACCTAGTTTGATTATAAAAACATTTTGTCAAACAACTGGCTTGATTTTTGGTTTGAATTACTATTAGTGTATATTTAAATAATTATTGCATGCATTAATTCCACTTATGAACAACTTCATGGATTTCAAGAGTTCAATTACAAATTCATTCATAGCATCAAAAGGAAATATAAAAATTCACCACAGTCATAAATTCCATTCATTCTATATTCATCTCCTAACTAAAACTATTATTAGCATATAAATGAGCCTTCAAATTACAGCTTCAAGCATTTAATTACTAATAGATATAGTTCTTGGAGAAAGAGTTGTACCCTATGAAATGATACGACCAATAAATTGGTGACATGACTGAGTAGAGAGGAAATGATTTAGAATAGCAGCATCTACCTACAATAAAACATGCCCCCATAGAATCCATGATCTCCTCCCAAATAGTCTAGGGCAAGCTAAAAAGTGAATGGCGATGGATTTTTTGATGCTCAAAACACATGAAAAATGTCACTCTCATAATTATCTACCAACTATCCTCCACTAACACACTATGAAGGTTGTGATATCAATAAATTGCATGATATTGTCCCTATATTAAAGTACCCAACTTGAAATACTTAACATTGTAATCGATCTATAGTTTGTATGGAAAAAGGCACAACTGTTAGCAAGTAAAAAGCCCATGATTTCCTTTGACAATCCAAAATACCTCTATGGTTACAATCAACCAGCAGATGTGAACAGGGTTTGAATGTGATTTAATACTAGATATATCAAATCCTTGTTAATTTGTCACAAATCTGAAAACAAACTATACTCCATAGGTTAGGGTGGATAGTTTCACCACTGAAACCCACAATCCTCAAGACCAAAATCTCGTAGCAACACCAGAAGAAAATAGACTCTAATAAAAATGAAAAATAATTTCCAAAATGTCATTTTATTCTCATTTTTTTGTCAAAAGCTTCCAAAAATATATTTCCCTCTCAAACATTAAATATTTGAATTTGACTTTGGGAGGGAAACATAATTAGTGACTTTCTAAATATTAAAACTTCACTTTAATCATTTTAAGTAATATTAATTAATTATTATTATTTATAATATTTACTAAGGGAGAATAATATTAAATAATTAATAATTAGTATTTAATTCCCTTATTTTATTTAATGACTTATGGGAATTAAATAAGTCATTAAATCATCTAGCCAATCAATGGGAAGGGGATATTACAGTCCTCCCTTCCTAAAATTGCTTACCCACAAGAAATTTTAGATCAGGATGCTGAAGGATCTATTCATTCTTCCACATGGAATCTTCCTCAAGTAGATCCTTACATTTAACCAAATATTCCTTGATTATTCTACCTCTCAACTTCCTCTCATGAACATCCAAAATCTCATTTGAAACCAAGATCAACTTGCCCTCTTCATCAAGAGGTGGAATCCTTCTTGAGGCATGAAACATGAAATATGTTATGAATCTTGCTACATTCTGGTAGCTCTAGCTCATAATCCACCTCACCCACTATCCTATTGATCTTGTGTGGGCCATAGAACCATTATCTCAACTTCTAAGCACCACTCCTCTTCAAAGAGGATTGTTTGTGTGGTTGAAGGTGAAGATATACCAATTTTCCAACCTCAAAAGTATGCTCTATCTAAAATCTATCTACATAAACCTTTTATCAATTTTGAGAGTGTTGTAGATTATCATTAAGTGACATAAGGATATCCTGATTCTTCTACATCAAATCCTTGACCTTAGGTTCCTGACTATCAATAAATGCCACATCCATAAATAAGTAAGCCCCATAACCATATAATGCTCTGAAAGGTGACATCCCATTGGACATATGATAGGTGGTATTATAACAATACTCACCCAAATTTAAGCATTTAACCTAGGCCCTTTTCTACCTCACAACATAGTTGCACAAATAACCCTCAATCCACTTATTCATTGTCTCTGTGTACCCATCTGTCTAAGGGTGATAGCTAGTGCTCAAAGTTAATTCCATACATGACAATCTAAATAACTCCTGCCAGAATGCACTAAGGAAACAACTATCCCTATTGCTAACAATATTCTTTGGTAACCCATTTCACCTGAATACTTCTCTAGAGAATAAGTTTGTCACTTTAGGTGCCCTATAATCTGAAGATATAGCCATGAAGTGTGCACATTTGGTTAACTAATCAACCACTATGAAAATTAAATCTCTACCCTATACCTTTGGAAGACTAGTGATGAATTCCATTGATATGTTGTCCCACTTTTGCTCTGGAATGGGCAAGGGTTGCAATAGGCCAGTAGGGAAAGTGTACTCTAACTTATTCTACTAAAAAGTGGTACACTCACTAACATGGAATAAAGCATCATCTTTGAGGCCCTTTCAGGATAAACTTTGTCTACTCTACTTATAAGTCTTATAACATCTTGGATGTCCTACTAAAGGAGTGTCTTACACAAATCTTAGGATTTTTTACTTCAACTTAGTCTCTAGAACAAAAATAGCATGTCTTTGTAGTAGATGATATCATCCACTACTTTATACCTATCATCTTGGATTTTTCCATCCATCAACTCATATGAAAAATCATTCTTGGAGTACTCAACTAGAAGAAAAGCTCTCAAATCTACTAAAATCTCAGACAAGGAACATATGACAAGTTTCCTGGATAGAGCATCGGTAACTATATTCTTCTTTCCCTTCACATACTCAATATCAATGTCATATCTCTGAATTTTACTAACCCATTTTTGATGTCATTCATTCAATTCTTTCTGCTTTAAGAAGTAACTCAAATTGCTATGATCAGTTCTAACTACAAACCATCCACATACCAAATACTACCTAAAATTTGCTAATGCATGCATGATGGTGAGAATTTCCTTGTCATATATAGAATACAACCATTTAACATGTTGGAGCTTTCTTCTCTCATAGGAAATGGGATGTCTTTGTCCTGCACTTTGATCTGGTGGTATCTTGATCTGAGGTCTATCTTCGAGAAGAAAATGGACCCATGTAACTCATCTAACAATTCATCGATCTTGAGAATTAGATACCTATTTTTTATGGTCTTCTTGTTCAAATCATGATATTCAATACACATTTTGAGAGTTCCATCCTTTTTCTTAGCCAACACAATAAAGAAGGCAAAAGGACTCAAACTAGGCTTGATATGTCCCATATCTAGCAATTCCTTGATATCTTTCTCAATTTCATTCTCAAATTTCTTTAGATGTTGATAGGGAGTAGTAATGATAGGATTGACCCCATCATCAAGATCAATGGTATGCTTAAACCCTCTATCAAATGGCCTCCCTAGGGGAATATCATTGAAGACTACACTACAATTGTGCAATACCTCCTATAGATCATCCTGGTAGGGTTTAGGATTACTATCCATAAACTTGGAGGAAATCAAACATTGGGATACCCAAGTAACATCACCATGTTTGAATATGCTCTCTATTAATTTGGCTAAAATAACTCTGAGAGCTCCATTAAACATTCCCCTAAATACAACTTTCCTACCATCTATCTTGAACTTGAATTCCATGGTCTGTAAGTTTTTTTAATACTTCCCAAGTGAGTGTAACCATAGAATACCAAAAATGGTATTGGTGTCCCCAAAGTCCACCACATAGAAATCATCAGTAACTATATAGTTACCAATCGTGATGCTCATTTTTGGGGCCTTCTATATACAGGGAATCTAATACCCATCTGCAACCATGACATTAAACTCCTCATGATCAATCATTTGCAAAATTTTCTTGGTAACCATATGGGTACGTGCACAGAGATGGGAGATAATTCCATAGACATAACCCATAATGTGTATGCATTTTAACAATAACATGTATGCATTATTAAAACTTATATAAATGTGTATGCATTATAGGAATGCGTATGCATTTCTATAAGATTCAATAATGCGTATGCGTTATTGAAACTATAAAACAAAAAAAAACCCTCATCCTCCTCATTTTTCCCATTCACATTTTGCCGATTCTCATTCTTGTTTTGTTGTCAAGATTGTATTTTCACTTTTAAGATTCATGTTTTGCCCTCCATTCACCAAATCGATGATGAAACTGTAAAGAAGAGGTATAATTTTTATAGATTAAATCGATATTTTTTATTATTTTTTAATTTTTTTGTGAATATGAATTGCATCTAGTTTAGTTTTTCATTTGTTTCCAACAAGTTAGAATGTTCCACCTAATTATCCACCCAACTCTCCTAAACCTCTTAACCCTCCACGTAACCCTCCTGTAGTTCCCCTAGATCCCCCAGGCAACTAGGAGGATATAGTTGCTCGTATAGTAGAATTTACAAAGCTAAGACACAATATATGCATGTCAGTATGACACCATATACATTAAAGAGGTAAAATTTCAAGTGAATCTTATATAATCTTGATGTACATTCATATACCTTAATTTCATCCTTGATAGATTGTGTAAAAAAATATAAAATACCTGATTTATAATTTTGTTGGGATTTTTATTGTTTGATGTATTAACATGGATTGGTGTAACTTGTTAGAAACTCATCCTCCATCTCAACTATGGTTTTAATAACCAAAATATTGATTTTAACATTTACTTAATATCCCATTATATGTAGTTTCCATAGTGAGTCAATCCCAATTGAGCATGTTAAAATATATTTCTATCAATTTCCCAATTGAGCATAGCATGTCTTCATCAATATGCACACCACTCCTTTTTTTAAAATATTGGCCTCATAGCCAAGCACTTGATTCCTTATTAACCTAATCACATATAGTGGTTCAATCTCAATGATTGCTATCCAAAATGGTCATAGCTATCAATTCAATTCCCATCTTGATTCCATCTGAGCATAATAATTTCATCTCTATCTATGGAGTTATAAATTTAGATGGCTTAACCTCTTGATCCCATTGTACCTAGTTAATTCCATTGGTTTGTTGGGAGAGTGTCCATTAGATCCCATTGGTTTGTTAGGAGAGCATCGAATAAAAAATATATCCTACATGTATATGGCATAGGCCTTGCAACCATATACAAATAGGGGACCTCAACCCTGTATAGATAGATGGGGTTGAGTAGTTTGTTACCACCACCTACTTAGGGGCCCTAATGACCTACTATATCTAGTTGGAGGAGAGATCTTATCTATAGCCATTGATGTAGAGATATATCAAATTCTATACCAAACTCTACTTATATCCCTTCCTTTCAAGGTTTTCCTTCATCCATTCATAACTCATTCCCTTAATTTTTTGGTCAATCAAATAACAATGATAATATTAGTCAAATAAATGCTTCTATCTTCTTAGCACACTCTCTTCACATCCTTGGTCATGTCACTAACTAAAAATATCTCTCTACTTACCCTCATATACACCTTTCTAGCTTTACCTTCTACTAGCCCTATTTTTGGATAAAGATCCTTGTCTAGGCCTTAACCCTTCTCCCTTAACCCTTTTCTAAGCCTAGCACTAGATCATAGCCTCATTTATGTAATTTTCCATACCTGACAAGCATAAAACCACCTCCATTAATGAGAAGACATCAAATAATGTAAGATTACAAGTTTTTCAAAATTTTCAACAGTCAAATCTCATTTTATACACTAAACCCTAGAATCAAGGTTTCTAGGCCATTACCAGGGCTGAGAGCACATGAAAGGGGATAAATTTTATTTTAGTGGGTTTCAAAACCCCAAACCTTTTTTCTTTGGGTCTATACTAACCCTATACAACTTTCTCATTCAAAAAACAAGTTCTAAAAGCCCACAATTAATTACAAACTCAAAACTCTCAGTTTATAACCTTGCCTATACACACAAGAAAATAGGGTACAGGGTTACTTTACTTGCATTTATACCTTGTCTTTTCTCACAACTCTTCTAATTACTCTCATGTTTTTTTCTTCAAATTATTCCTCCTCCCTAAAGAACTAGAGCCCATTTTGACAAAAGCACCCAAGAAAGTACTTCAAATGTGGGTCCTAAAAAACTTGCAACCAAGAAAGTACATAGAGGACATAGAGTGTGTAGAGAATGTTTGTGGGGACAACAATCTTTATTAGGGATAAAAATAGATGTTGAAAAGTGTGTATAGCCATATACTATACTAACAAGAAAAAAGGCTCATATTTAAGCATTTTTTCCTATTATAATACTATAATATGATGCAATAACACTCAATAAAACTATAATATGATGCATAAATCCCTAATATGATGTAATAAGATTATCAAATGTTGCAATAATGCCATTATATCATGCAATAAGGCTTAATATGATGTAATAAGACTATCATATGATGTAATAAGACTATCATGCGATGTAATATGACTATTATGTGATGCAATAAAACTATAATAAGATGTAATAAATCTCCAAAATGATGCAATTAGGCTACCATGTGATGCAATAATGATCAATATGATGTAATTAGGCTATCATATGATGCAATAAGGCTCAATATGATGCATTAAACCCCAATATGATGCATAAACCTCTAGTACATGATGCAGTAAGACTCTTAATAAGACTATGAATCAAAAAGACTAATGAATGATGTAATACAACTCAATATGTAAAACAAAATGAACTAATTTTGCCCAAAATCCCATCATAGGTCCTTACAAAACTAGGTGAATAATAGGTTCACAAATTGGCACTAATCACATTCATGAATTTATGCATTTGGGATGAAATCAAGGAACTTAGGGATTTTGTTTGCTATAAAATTAGGATTTAGGGTTAGGGGTTTAGTGTAATGGGTTTGTACATGTGTATATGTCATGAAATTAGGGTTTAGGGTAACTATACATGTTAAAATGATAAAATTAGGGTTTGCAATCAACATGTCATAAAATGTGACCAAATTTATCCCTTTAAATCACATCATAGACTCCAATTTAGGTTCAATAGGTTGAAATTAGCCACATTTGCATTTTTGATTAAATTATGGTCAGTTAAGTCATACATGTTGTATATAGATTATGCAATAAATTAGGACATAAATATGGTTTAGGGGCTTAATTTTGCCCAAATCACATCCCTAATTGAACTAAATAACTAATTAGTCCAATTCATGATAGAGAGAATCATACTTAATTTTGTCCCAAATCATGTATATATCATGATCTTATAGTTATGTCAAGAAGGGGTTCAAATTGGCCTCCTATGCTTCCTCGATGTAATTTCCCCTATAATTCAACCCTATTGTGACACGTGTGTACCTCGTACACCCAAAAGTGTTAAAGTTATTAGAGATCCATCAAGTCTTGGAAGTTTCAGAGTTGACAATGCCTTAGGAGGTGAAATCTAAGTACATATCACTATGTGTACCTCATACGTGACCAAAAGTGTCAACACTATTAGAGGTTTTAGGTCCTAGAAGTGTTATAAAGCTCTATCAAATCCCTATGAGGCCTGATCCAATTAGATATACATATGCACGTGTGTATCTTGTATACACATATATTTGTGTTAGATATCTAGATATCACTTATCATAGAAGCATCAGATTTTTTAGAGCCTCAAGATGCTCAATCCAATCAAAGATTTCCACATGTGTAGGTCTAGTTTACTTGAAGAAGTGTTAAATTTATTATATATGTACATCTTTGACACTTAGACATGTTCCATCATCGAGCCAGCCAGTCTAACTAAGACCCATTCACAAATGCATCATACATACATACATAGAAGCTAATAATGTTTAAAGATTGGCATCCATCCAATCAACTCATGTCTAGTAAATAAATTACATGGTGTGAGCCTTTGACTTGCCATTACTATACAAATATTATCATATAGATCCATTTAAGGTCCCATCTGAGTTGAGCAAGCACCAAATGTTATCAGTTTTCTACATGTATGTATTCAAATTATTTATATCCCTCTACCTTGAATTACCTAGATAGAGATCCAAAAACTTACATTCATATTAAGTCCTATACATAGGAGAGAACATAATTCAGCAACATGGATGAACCTCAACCTCAAATCCTAAATAGTAGAAAGAATTTTGAGAAATGTGTAATACTTTATTTCAATCCACATCATAAGACTTAAGCTCATTACGATGAAATATAAACAAGGTGATTGAAGATATATGTACAAAATATATATAATATTGAAACCTTTGGTGAGGGGGTGCACACTGGTATTCAATTTTGATCAACCATCTATATGAGGTGAGCAGTTCATCATCCACATGAATAATGATTGGGTCTCTTTGCTTAGCATCATCCTTGAGGGGAAGTATGTCTCAGATTTAGGGGACATTATCACATGTTTATTGTATATCTTGAGTAAGTTCAATAGAGTTTAAACTGAGGTAACCTATACATATGTTTTACTTGGTCAATGTCAGTTCTATGCCATTCCTTAATGGTTTTGAACAAAGTCCCTAGTGTATTTAGATATTTTCTAAGCTATACATTCATCACTACAGGGATGACATCTTAAAACCACATCATCACTAACGGATACACGTGACCATTTCAAGTTTATTGAGCTCAAAACTACATATTATACAAAACAAAATGCATACCCAACTTGAACAAAATATTTTAGAATTTAACATATAGATACATTATAGGTCCATCATCCTACTTTCATATCTTACCATCCCAGCTACATAGTAAGGTATAAAACTCTATATAGTATTGATAAGCATCAAGTGTTGTCTATCTTATTTTAGATATTGCAATTGTTGCATCCATGGTGTGTCTAGGACTAGTCCCATGTCAAAGATACACTCTTCAGATGATGTGGGAATGGATGGAGTGGTTTATGGTTGTCCCATGTGTGATGGAGGGGTAGATGAAGGAGGTGCACGAAATGGAGGATTAACCATATTTTTAAAAGAGATCTTAATTTTAGGCAAATTTTTAATAATGTATTTGAATACATTATGGGAATCAAACTTTAATAATTATAAAAATAGAAGACTCTTTTTAGAGTTTTAACTGGGAACTCAAAATGCATCTATTGAACTAGATGCACTAAGTGACCTTGGAGGAAACTTAAGGAATTTTATTCAACATATTTTAGGAATGTTTTTGGGACAATCCAAGGCATGATTCATAGTTATTGGGCTCCATTAGATAGCATTATTGAAACAGATATCAAAGAGATGTACTGTTACACCAAGGGCTCAATTTTTATTTCTACTTACACAAGATTATCTATACTACATAATCTAATTCAACAAGTTTGCCATTCAAATAAATTATTTAAAAATTTATAAATAAATGGGCCTGGTCAAAGATATCAAATAAACAACAAAAGGGTGAGATAGGATTTTATGCAAGTAGGATAATATCAATAAGAAATTTACAAAATTTAAGGGCAAGTAGGCTTTTAGGCAAGTAAGGTGGTAAGGTATATCCTTTCCCTACTAGGGGAAAGATCCTAATAGTTATGCATGTTTCATTTGTCAAACAAGGATTTTGTTAACATTTGTTCTATTAATGGAACATATTGGTGTATATAAATATTAATATGCACTAGAAGCTAAACATGTAATAAATAATACTTCTTCAACATTTATTCTATAAAATTAAAAGTAACCAATCACATCTTGACAAGTAAGAGTCAAGTATTGATACTCTAATGCATAACGATTGGTATACTAAAGGTTAAGTTTTGATCATAGGTTTTAAAAATGCATTTTATGACCTCTCATGATAAAATTAGTTATATTGTCAAATGTATAATGTGTTAGACCTTGAAACCTTAGTTATAAGTAGTTAAGATGGCATATTGAAATGGGTAAAAAATTAGAAGTCTAATACAATGTTAATTCACTATCCAAAGCTAATGGGACCTTTCCCCTATAAAAAACATGAAATTTGACATTTCCCTTATAAGGATGCATGGCTAATGGGACCTTTCCCCCATAACAAACACAAAATTTGTTTGTTTGGGTTTATGTCAAAGAAACGTGTATGCATTATATAACACTTATGCATTTTTTGTTGCATCAAATAACACATACATGTTATTTGAATTTGAATTAAAATCAAGCCTTTAAAATCAAAAATGGCTTGGATTTTTGAGCCAAAGGATTGGGACTGTGCATCTTTAGCCGAGACTAAGAGTTTTAAGAAAAACTAAGAAATTTCAAGTTTAATCACCAAATACACTATATATTTCAACATAAAAATTCAAAAAAATATTACCGTTATTTTGAGCACGTTGTCCTCTTTCTAAATGTATGATTTTTATAATTTTTGGGCTATTTTAAGGGTTTAAACTATATTTATTTCTATCAACACCTTTTTTAGGCCACTACATGCCTCACCCATAGATGTCTATTCATGTTTATCTAATTTGTTATTTGTTGATCCAAATGTAAAACAAATTGTATGGTATAAAACTAGGCCTAATTCTACACACATTCAAAAAATAATAATTTTTGTTTTCTTTGAGGTAGTTAGGTTGTGTCACACGAATGACTATCCCTTTTTTATCAGTTTTTAGGACATACTTAATTGAAAAATTAATATAATAATAATAATAATAATAATAATAATAATTATTATTATTATTATTATTAAAAAAATTGTAACACCCTAGAAGATCTAATCTAAATATCCACCAAAGGGTTTATAAAAATATTAAACGATGCTAAAAAAATGGTGGGTCGCACAGAATGGTACAATTTAGATTTTCTTAAGAAAATAGGAGGCCCCCTTCATATTTTAGATGTTTGACCTATATATACTTAACCATTTTCCAAAAAAAATAGTTTTTTAGAAACTAAACTCAAAATTATACAATTCATGTTTTTATACCTTCTTCAACTTTTGAGTGTAGCTATCTCTAATTATCTGTAGAAGTTCACATTTCTAAAATTTCATAAAAATCATGTCCATGGGTAGGCCCTTTTTTTGTCCCCCAAGTTGGTACACTTACCATAGATGAATCTATAAAGTTATGGGTGGCCCCACTATAGATTAGAACTATGACCCTCTGCCCTTGTAATCCTCCATGAACTCTAACAGAGTTAAATTTTAGTGTACCCAACATAGTAGCAAGAGTACCACCTTTCACTCCCTTAGGTGGTGTCTCATTGAATCCCAATTGATCATCATCTAATTTGTTATGTTCACTACCCTAGTTATGATCATATTTCTCCTCTTCCTCACTTTCAAATACAATCTCTATATAATGTACCTTGACCTCACCAAGACATTTGTGTCCTAGTTTCCAAGGCACTATGTAACTAAAGCATAATTTCTTTCTTCACAACTCTTGTCGAGTCTCAGCATCCATTCTATTTTCCTTGGGCCACTCTTTTTGAAATGGTTTGTTTTGGTTGTCCTTCTAAGAAGAAGATCCCTTCGACTAAAATTTATTCTTCAAATTGGCCGAATCTATGTCCCTAGCTTTCTTGATTGCCTCTTGAAGTGATCTAGCATTTAATGCCTTGATCCAACCCCTTAGAGGATCCATCAAGCCATCCATAAATAAAACTAGTACTCTCCTTTATGATATATCATTAATTAATACTGAGAGTCTCTATAAATTAGCAATGTAACTATCAACCAGTCCCCACTATGGTTGTCCTTCTGATAGGTAGATCCCTTTGAGTGAAATTTATTCCTCAAATTAGTCAAATCCATGTCTCTAGCTTTCTTGATTGCCTCCCAAAGTGAGATAGGATTTAATGCCTTGATCCAACCCCTTAGATGATTCATTATTCCATCCATAAATAAAACTAGTAGTCTCCTCTTTGATATATCATTAACCAATACTTAGAGTCTCTAGAAATCAGAAATGTAACTATCAATCGAGCCCCAATGCTTCAACTGAGCCAACTCCTTGAAATGGAGTTCACGATCCTTGTTATCAAACCTCTCAATTAATCTCTCTGTGAGATCCATATAAGATGTGATCTAATTATGGCCCATGCTGACCATACCATGATGACACCACTCATGAGAAATGCCATCCATATTTATAGAAGCATATTTGATTGCTTATTCCTCTAACATCAAATTCAACTAGAAGTATGTATCAACCTTATATACCTAAGCATGTGCTAATGTCTTTCCTGAACCATCAAAGAAGGGCAAGCTTAATTTACCAACCTTCCTCCTAAGATCATTATGGTGTTCTCTATTACCCCTGTTGGGCATATGTCTCATCCTGAGGTCAGTATAGTCATGAAGGGAGAAATCATGTTGGAAACTTGGACTAGCATCAACCCAATCCTATCTGAGTTGTTCCTAAAACTCCATAAATGTAGGTTGAGTACCTTCTTGAGGGTCTACTCTTGGGGGAAATATAGGCATTAAAGGTCTTAAACTAACATGTGAAACATGCCGATTTGGCATCCTATTAATAATGGAGTTATCCCCTTGCCCATTATTCCTATTTCAGTCATTAAAATTTTTGTTATTATTATTGATCATAGTTTCTGTCATTAAAATTGAGTCATACATTGATTTGTTTCCTTTTGCATTACCAACAATGCATTAATAATATCTTCCCCTCTATGGTCTTCCCCTCTATCATCCATCTCTGCCACTCTATGTGCACCACCTCTTATAGAGGAGTCATTACGATTACCTGAAATAGTTTCCCCTTTCAGAACCTAAGTGGGTTGCCACTATTTCTTAATCCCTCTAATATAGTACATTATTACTTTGTCACTCATGAAAACCACAAGCTATTATAAATACCAAATCTAATACCACTACAAAGACCCTTGCCCAATATTATGAATTTTCAATGATTCTACCCAATTTGACTATGCAAAATTTTTGTCAAATAGTTGGCTTGATTGCTGGTTTGAATTGCTATCAATGTATATTTAGATAATTATTGCATGAATTAATTTCTACTTATGAACATCTCCATAAATTTCAAGATTTCAATTATACATTCATTCATAGCATCAAAAGGAAATATAACAATTCACCATATCCATAAATTCCATTCATTTGATATTCATCTCCAAACTAAAACTATTATTAACATATAAACAGGCCTTTAAATTATGTCTCAAAGCATTTAATTACTAATAGATATAGTTCCTAGATAAAGGGTTACACCTTATGAAATGATATGACCAACAAATTGGTGACATGGCTGAGAAGAGAGAAAATGATTTAAAATAGCAACATCCACTTATAGGAAAACATGCCCTCGTAGAATCCATGATCTCTTTCCAAACAGTCCATGATAGGCTAGAAAGTGAATGCGATGGACTTTATAATACTCACGACACATGCAAAATGTCACTCCCCTTATAATATTCTAACTATTTAATTAAGGTTGTGCTATCAATAAATGCCATGATTTTATCCTTGCATTAATGTACCTACCTTCAAAGACTTAACAATGTGATCAATTTGTAGTTTGCGGGGAAAAAAGCACAACTGTTAGCAAGTTAAAATTCCATGATTTCCTTTGACAATCTAAAACACATTCATGGTTAAAATCGACCAACAGATGTGAGGAGGGTTTGAATGTGATTTAATACTAGATATATGAATCCTTGTAATTTGTCACAAATCTAAAAACAAACTATACTCCACAACTTAGGATGGATAGTTTCACCATCGAAACCCACAATCCTCAAGCCTAAAAGCTCATAACAACACCAGAAGAAAATAGACTCCAACAAAAATGAAACATAATTTCCAAAATGTCCTTTTATTTTTATCCTTCCGTCCAAAGCTTCCAAAAATATATTTCCCTCTCAAACATAAATAGTTGAATTTGAATTTGGGAGGGAAACATAATTAGTGACTTTCTAAATATTAAAAATTCACTTTTGTCACTTTAAGTAATATTAATTAATTAATATTACTCATAATATTTTCTTGGGGAGAATAATATTAAATAATTAATAATTAATTCTCTTATTTTATTTAATGACTTATAGGAATTAAATAAGTCATTAAATCATCTGGTCAGTCAATGGGAAGGGGGCATTGCAACAAATTAATATTTTCTTCATTAAAAATGTTATTCATAGAAAAATAAGATTCTAACTGATCTAACCAATTATCTAATTCACATTTTTTAATATTTCCCTCAAACATAAGAATGTTTAAGTTTAATTGAAAAATTTGGGGACTCGAACACCAAAAGCTTTACATGATTATTAAGTTAATAGAACCACCCATTCAAAGACTTCTACAAACTAGTTGAACCAAAAAAAATTGATCCATAAGTGATTTTTTTATTTCATTTTTTTTTTATCATCGTGTGAATCTCATCTTGTGTTAGTTTGGCAATTTTGTCAAAATAACTTAGCAGATTATCCAATGGATCTCTAAGTTTAACGTCAATGCTCAAATACTCTATTCACATTCTATAGGTCATATAAGAATGAGATAAATTGCACTAATACCATTGATCTAGGGCCCAAGAGGTGACATGGCGGGTAACTCTTTAGATGAGAATTTAGATGAAGTTATGCATGCATGTGATAAAGCCTTGTGAAAAAGCTAGTGTAAAGAGAAAGAGATGTAAAATTGAAGTAGTAAATATATTTTACTTATATATCAGTCCTCTACATGACATATTCTCGAGAAATATGTATGAATGTTATCTTCTACTCTAATTATGTTAAAACATTTAATGTCTAAGTGGTACTATTATAAACCATTCATATATTTTAAGTAATTAAATAATTATTATTTATTATATATTAACACAGATGAAAAACCTCATGTAAATAAATATATTAATAATAACTCATGTGTATATTAGCTGAAATTAATAATACATGTATATTAGTATATATATAAAAATAAATAATACTTTCAATTTTTTCAAAAAAAATATTTCTTTTTTAAAATAATTGTGCATTTTATTTTTTAGATTTAATTTTTAAATATTTTTTCCACCCAATAGAATACAACATTATGTTTTAACCCATCTTAATGCATTAAGGTAAAAATTTAGACTAAATTCATTATTATTCAAATGAATTTATTGAGCATTTATAAGGGTTTTATAAAAAGCATTCATTAGAGTATTCATTAAAAGAGTAAATTCATATTAGTAAGATGTTGTATTGTGTTATTTTACCTTATTGATAAATTATTATAATTAATAAACTGATGTGAAGAAGGCACTAAAACATATATTCTATAATATCTCTTGTATTGGTCCACTATTCCCTAGTCAATTTTGATATGTTTGGCATGTTCGATAACCCATAGTGATGTGAAAATTCAAATTCTATCCCTCCTTAAATTTTTTTTATAAATAAATTTATTTTAACTAAAATTAATTTCAAATAATGTAGGATAATATAATTTGATGTATGGGTTTTTTTCAGAAATATAAGTTTATGTTACTAATGTTTAAATAAATTTAATTTAACTAAAATTAATTTAATATAATTTAGGATAATATAATTTGATGTATGGATTTTTTAAAGAAATATAAGGGAAATTGAGAAAATAAACCTTTTAGTGAATTGTGTGAATTTTTTATGAATATTTTGAATCACGTTCTATGATCCATTTCGAGAGAAAAACATATGTTAGAATAATAGACCATAAGTCTTTATATAGATAACTTAGGTAAAATCCATTGATGTCTAATTAATCACATTATGAATAAAATTATTAAATACAAAAGTAGCCATTACAATTTTTATTAAATACTGATGTAACTACCTTGAACATATTGAATGTTTATCTCTTAACAAGAGGTTTTTTTAATCAATTAATGATGGGCCTTCATGTGTGACTTAACCCTCAACCTTTATCTCTATTCTAATTATGGTATGTTTATCTATCTTCATGGTTTCTCCTATGATAATGATTCTCTACAGAAAAATCTTGGTGTCTTCAATGCAACTAGAATTTTTTTTGTAGGAATGCTCAACAAATGTTAAATTTTATTTCTTCTCCAATCATATATCAGAAACATGTTCTTTAGATGTATTTATATTGTATATATTATACTATGCCATTTTCCATGTCACATCTATAAAAAAATCAAATTATTGTTGTTTAATATTGCATATGTAAAAGACAAGATAAGATTAATGATCACAGATTTCAAGTATGATACGTTGATGATATACATTATTTCAATTAACAAAATCCATATTTCCAATGTAACTTACACCATTGAGACAACTGCTAGTATGTAATATTTTACAAAATATTATGTGAATGAATCCTATTTATTAATTATGTATAATAAAATTTAACATAAATTTAGTATATGTATAATATTTTCTCAACAATGTCGTACCATTTTTATTTATTTATTTTATGTTAGTTAAATGTAAGATTTTGGTGGCCTTATAGCGTTCACTAATCAAAGATTGAAATTGTCATAACCACTCTTAATGAAGTGTTGGTAATTCTATAAAAGCTAGGTGCAGTGGTAAGAACATAGGGCCTACCGCTAAATTATCTCAAGTTTGAGTCACAAAAGTTGACTACTTGATAGTGGCCTCCTCAAAGATAAATTAACTAAAAAAAATACTGACAATAAGTATTTCCCTACTAATTAAATCACCACAACCAAGATAAATTAACTAAAAAAATGTTGGCAACAAGCAATTCTTTACCAATTAAATCGCTGCAACCAAATGCAAGTCAAATCACTATAACATAAAAAATCTAAAAGATAAAACATATTTATTTAGATCATTATAAAATTAAAAAAATTAATTTGATGTATGATTTTTTTGTAGAAACATAATAAAAATTGAGAAAATAAGCCTTTTGGTGAACTGTGTGAATTTTTTATGAATATTTTGAGTCACATCCCATGATCCATCATCAAAGAAAAATATATATTTAAAAAATAGACCTTAAGTTGTGATCAGCATGAGATGTCATTCAACTGACACACACTCTTTGAATTGTTTACAATTCAACTTGCTAGATATCTTTTTAGATCTAATGTAATGGCCTTTCTAAAATATAAGAGAGCTTCAATATGTCTTTTTTCTTTTTCTTCCTCTTCTAAGTGCATAAGAAACGTTTCTCTTCATTCATGAACATGAAGACCTCCTAAACCATGCTTCTCCCAATCATAATACAATTCCCATCATTGAATGTTGCACTAGAAGTAGCTATTTCAAAGGTTAAGCCAAGCATATTCATGACTACACTTCCTTTCATTTTCACTTTTTTCAATATACTTATATTCCAGAAAAAAAACATGTAAGTTTCATCTTCCTACATAATTATAAATATAATTAACTTAATTTTGGAAAGAGTTATTTGATATGCAAAAATGTATTGATTAGTGTTGACTAAGATTTTTAAAATTTAATTTTTATGTTTAAATTTAATTTTCAATTATTTAATATTTTTTAAAATTTATTTTTGATAAATTTATAAACATGTAAAATGTTTTGATATAATTATTTTTTTTTTAAATTAAATTTAAAAATCTCAAATAAATATTAGTCATTAATTTTTTGTTTATCAAATAACTCTTCCTTAATTTTTAATGTATGATAGATCTTTAAATTTGATAATAATATATTATAATTATATAATGTCATGTCAATCACATTATTTGAAATTGAACAAATTTAATTACGAAATTATACTAATCTATAATCAAATAAAATTAAAACTTTTACATAAAATATATACAAAATTTACAATAAAATATTACAAATTACAATCTATAATCCACAATAAAAATAAATAAACTTAAAAAATAAAATTTCACTTTATATTTTTATCTCGTTCTCATTATATTCTTGCCTTATTCTCATTTTAATATAGACCGATGTGAAATGCATAAATGAATCGAAAAAATATAGACTTAATTTCAACCTTAAGTTGCTATCCAACCATTATTTGGCCAATTGTTATTTGGTACCCATATCTCCAACTATATCAAAAATATATTGTCATGTAAAAATTAATTAATTTATTTTACATTTTGATTGAGGTAAAAGTACAAGGACTTAGTTTCCGCAACAATCAAAATATAAAAAGTATAAAATAATAATAAATAATTGAGACAAATAAAATATAAAAAATAAGAAATGTAATTTTTATGAAATAATAATTATAAAATTAAAGATGAGAATCAAGTCAATTTCACTTATTAAATCATGATAAATGAATCATTGAAAACAAACAATAAATAAAAATAGAAATCAAACAAAAAACACCTAACAAAAAATAAAATTCTTAAACACAAACTAAGATAAATAATATTTTTATAATCTAAAATTCTTGACAAATAAATATTAGATTAAAATTTAGATTTCATTCATTAATAATTTTATTTTTAAGAATATATAAAATTAAAGACCTTATCATATATATTTAATTAGGAATAATCTTTTTAAAAATTAGATTTAATATTATTTTTTTCATTATCAAATAACACAATCTAATGATGTTGTAAGAGATTTAAGTGAAATATAATATTCAAGAATTTTCAAATATTTTATTATATATAATATAGTATAGAAAATACTCTTCCTTTAATTAATCATTTTTATACATAACATTAAAATATAATAAATAAATGATTCGTTAATTTCATAATTATAAATATAAATAAATATGAAAGATATTAGATCTATATTTATATAATATAAACTTAGAAATATGCATTTTTTTGGTTACTTCTATCACAATATAATATTGAACTAATCTATTAAAGTTTAAATTATCATACAAACACTTTTGATAGTCTATTAGGACCATACAAATATTTTGGCTAATGACTTTAACTTGCAAAACAATTCACAAAGTCTTTTCGCCTTCTTGTGCTCTTTCACTCTTTGTCATAATTCGACATCTTGCAACTCTTGTGTACTTCTAATTAAGATTTTGGTAGTTAATATGAACTAAAAAAAATTCTATAGACACCTAAAAATGACTCCTAAAATTTTATTACTCCTTCAATTTTAAGGATATTTATGTATTTTTTTTTAATTTTAAACTATATATTTTTAATATATTTATTGACTTTGAGTGCTCTCCACTCCTCCTCCCAACACCCTTCAACTATTATAATCCCCCTTCCCAAGTTTGATCACATTTTTTCCCCTTTTCTAGAGTGTACAGTTACATTTTATATGTTCTTGGTAAGCAAAATGTAGGTCTTTCTACCTCTCTCTTTGTGAGACTTTTACATTATATTTTTCACTATTGTGATATTTGAATGTCGATTTTCATGCCACTAAGATCATAATCTGAATTTAAGGTATATATAAATACATAAGTGAGTGACAATGTGTTCTATTTTTTAAAATTTGAAGTCAAATACACTTCAAACTCCCTCCAAAAGATATTAAATACATTACCTGAAATTAATAATATGTGTATTAGATTTTATATAAAAATAAATAGTGCATTCTTTTTTTTTTTAAATAAAGTTTTTAAAATAAATTTGTGTATTAGTTATTAATTATTTTTTAAATATATTTTTTTTCCACCCAATGGATCACAATATTATATTTTAACTCACATTAGTGCATTAAAGTGAAAAATTGGACTGAATTCATTATTGTTCATATGAGTCTATTCAGTATTTAATAAAATCTTATAGAAATCAAGTATTCATTAAAATATTCGTTAAAATAATAAAATTCATATTAATAATATGTTGTCTTACGTTAGTTTGCCTTACTGATGAATTATTATAATTATTAGAATAATGTGAAGAAGGCATTAAAACACATATTTTATAATACCTCTCATATTGGGCCACTATTCTTTAGTCAATTTTAATATGTTTGGCATATTCGATGACCCCTAGTGCATGTGAAAATTCAAATTCTATCCTTCCTTGTAGAAGTAATTAAACACTTAAGTTAATATTATTAATGTTTAAATAAATTTAATTTAATTAAAATTAATTTCATATAATATAAGATAATATAATTTGAATTATAATTTGATGTATGAAGTTTTTTTGAAACATAAGAGAAATTGAGAAAATAAATGTTTTAGTGAATTGAATGTATTTTTAATGAACATTTCGAATTACATCCCACGATCCATCTTCATGTTAGAACAATAAACCTTAACTCTTTATATAAATAACTAAAGAAAAATACATTAATGTCGAATTAATCACATTAGGAATAAAATTATTAAATGCAAAAATAACCATTACATTTTTTATTAAATATTGATATAACTACCTTAAACACATTAAATGTTTATCTCCTAATGTAAGGTTCTTTTAATCTATTAATGCGTGAGGTTCTTTTAATCTATTAATGATGGGCCTTCATGTATAACTTAACCCTAAACCTTTATGTCTATTTCAATTATGCTCAATCCTAATGTTAAATTTTATTTTTTCTCCAATCATATATCAAAAACATGCTCTTGATATGTATTTATATTATATATATTATACTATCTCATTTTCCATATCATATTTATCAAAAATATTAAATTATTGTTGTTTGTCATTTCATATGTAAAAACCCAGATAAAATTAATAATTATAAATTTCAAATACAATATTATTGATGATATACATTATATAAATTAACAAAACCCCATTCCCCAAAACAACAAATAACACCCTCGCAACATAACTTACACATTTAACACAACTACTAATATATAATATTTATATTTTACAAAATATTACGTGGATGAATCAATCAAAATGTAACATAATAGCAGATCCATCTAAACTGAACAACCTAACGCCTATTGACGTAATAAAAACCTATAATGAAAGACAAAGAAGGCTACATACATTTCTACTTCTCTCATTACACAAACAGAAGTTCTGACATGCCTTTCGACAGAGACAGGGAGAGAGGAAGTTCTGCATAACTCATCACAATATACGACTAATTCAGAATAGTAAGCCGACTGTCATTCGAATCCTTGTTTAATCTGCACCAGATGAGCAGCTGCGGCGGCCATGGCGTTGTACGAAGTCCCTCCTTCCATCAAGGCAACTTTGGCCTGGTCTTTCAGTTGTGTCATTTTTTCCCGTGCTCTGATTCCCTCTTCTCCATCCATCAAAGCCCTCACGGCTCTTTCAACTTCCGCTCTCGTTGCAAAGCCGTCGCTGTCCATCTTCAAATCTATGGCAACCTTGTGCTCGTTTACCAGCATAAACCTGTTGAGCCTCTGTTCGGCAAAAACGGGCCAACCGATTATCGGAACTCCATACGAAAGGCTCTCCAGCGTGGAGTTCCAGCCGCAGTGAGAGAGGAAGCCTCCAGTGGACGAGTGCGAAAGAATGGGAATCTGAGGCGCCCAGTTCGGAACCACCAATCCTCGGTCCCTGGTTCGATTCACGAAACCCGGGGGTAAAAGCAGCGAAAGCTCCATATCCTGATGCTTGGGAGAGAAGGTGATATATTTATGCTCTGCGCGTACCACCCACAGAAATCGATGGCCGCTCGCTTCCAATCCATGCGCGAGCTCTGTAATTTGGTCTCTTGACAGAAACGCTCCGCTTCCAAAGCAAATAAAGAGCACAGACGACGGAGGCTGCTCGTCTAGCCACTCCAGACACTCATGCGTCCCGCCGTCAGGTTCCGCTATCAAAGGACCGACCGCATAGATGGCCGGCACTGGCACTGGCGCTGTAACCTTCCCTTGTTTGAGGGCTTCCAGGGCATCCGCCTCCAGGTCCTCAAAGGTATTTACAAGAATCCCGGCTGCTTCCGGCAGGCGAGACCAGTGCTGGAGAACCCAGTGAAACGACGCATCGGAGCTGTCCTGCAAGCGTTGAGGCAGATCCCTCGCAGAGAGTAGCCGATTCAGTCCCGCTATCTGTAGCAAACAATCGGCGTCGTCTTTAGGCGGGATTTCGTACTCCGAAACGAGTCTGCGAAGAGATAACGCGACACAGAGCGTGGAAGCAGCGCAGGTGAACAGTATGTGTGTAGGTAGGTTTAGCTCGGCGGTAACATCGAGCATGGCGGTGCAGAAGAAATCTGTAACCAAGGCAGAGACGGGGAGGGATTCGAGAATATTTCCCACAATGGGCGCCGCTTTCTCCATGAAGTTGGAGATGCGGGTCTCGATCTTCAGACTGTGGTTGTTGTCGTCGTCGTCCATGGCGATGTCGGGAAGCTCTGTAAAGCGGATGTCGAGGGCGGAAGAGGCCAACAGGTGAGCGTAGGTGACCTGCTTGGGGGCGCGCATCCACTTTAGGGTTATGACGGTTACAGACAAGCCGTGGTCCGCACACAACCGCTTTGCGAATTCAGCTGCAGCGATGAAATGACCCACCCCAGGGCATGGGAAAATGGCGATATGACCCGTTCCACTGCCATTTTTCACTTCCATTCTCTGCAACTGCAAGCTGCTCTCAATCTATCTATCAACACCCTCTCCTGTTATTGAAATTATAAAATACCGAAATGGACGAAACTCATCCATAATAACGTGTGCTTACTAATGTCTTGTGGGTGCTCAATAATTGAAGTACAAAGAGTGTTTCTCGTGTGTGGGTTTTCACTTCCATTCTCTGCAACTGCAAGCTGCTCTCTATCTCAACACCCTCACCAGTTACTGAAATAATGAAATAATAACGTGTGCTTACTAATGTCTTGTGGGTACTCAATAATTGAAGTATAAAGAGTGTTTCTCGTGTGTGGGTCTCTGTACATAAATTTGACACTTAAATTAACATCAAATGGTAAAAAATAAATACATTAGAAAAGTGTGTTTATGATGTATGGGTGTCAGTACATAAATTTGACACTTAAAAGTAATATCAAATAGTTAAAAAAAGAAAAAAGGAAAAAGTTTTGTACAATGAATTACGATTAAAAAGAACTATATTAATAAGTTTTAAAATGTGTCTAATGTATAAAAGATTATCGAGGAAAGGGAAAAGGATAAGAGAAAAATGATATATCATTAGGATTTTTTATATCAATAGTTTTTAATTTAGATTAATAATCGATAATTACATAAAAATCATAAAATTTAATAATCAATAAATGTCAAATTATTATTTTTAAATGTCTACATCTTACTCCATTTTAATGTGTTCTATGCATATATGTCAAACTAAAAAGAAGACATATAGATTAAAAAAAAAATGCACACACAAAGTTCCAATATAATGGAAATTTGTAAAAATATTATTTATTTTTCTACACATGCATACAAGAGAGTGTTTTCAGCTACCATTTTTCACTTCCATTCGTTGCAATTGCAAGCTGCTCTTTGCCTATCGATCTATCTATTTATCAACACCCTCACCGGCTGTTGAAATAAATAAATAATGTGTGCTTCCTAATGTCTTGTGGGTGCTCAATAATTGAAGTACAAAGAGTGTCTCTCGTGTGTGGGTCTCTTACATAAATTTGACACCTAAAGTAACATGAAATGGTCAAAAATAAATAAATGAGAAAAGTGTGTTTGTTGTGTGTGGGGTTTTATACATAAATTTGACACTTAAATTAACATTAAATATTCAAAAAAAAAAAAAAAGGAAAAAGTTTTTTATGGGTCAATATTAAGAGGAACCACATTAATACGTTTAAGAATGTGTCAACATTTTATATAATGTAAAAAGTATTGGTCGAGTAGAGGGAAAAAGATAAGATAAAAAAAGATATCATTAGGATCTTTTATATCAATATCATTTAATTTGGACTAATAATCAACAAATACATAAAAATCATAAAATCATACAATTTTATAATTAATAAATATCAATCGATTAATTTTAAATGTCTACATCTTATTTTATTTTAATGTGTTCGTATGCATATATATCAAACAAAAAAGAAGATATATAGTTTTCTTTTTTAAATATGCATGCAAAGTTCCAAAATAAAATCCAATATATTAGAAATATGTAAAAACATTATTTATATTTCTACACGAGTCCAAGAGAGCGTCACATGATAATAAACTACTAAAATTTGAAAGAATAAAATCAAGATACCTTATTTTTACTGGAAATGTGATGGAGTTATGCAACCTATTATCTAAATCTACTCAAATTTAAAAAAAAAAAGAAAACAAGATACATTATTTTGACCAGAAATATGATGGGGTTATGCAACCTATTATCTAAATCTACTAAATTTTGAAAAAAGACAAACAACATACCTTATTTTGGTAGAAAACATGATAGAGTTATGCAAACTATGGTCTAATTTGAGCCTCCACACTATTCTAATGTCATGGATAGAGTTTTGATTTCCATTCTTGATAATATCTCAAATCATGCTAAAATTAAATTCTAAGTAAAATTTTTAATAGAACTAAATGACGTCTTGAATACATACACTTATGTGATTACTTAAAGCAATTTGAGTACAATGTTTGACACTAAAAAGAATAATAATAATAATATTCAATTATATCTTAAATACATCTCTTTATAAGAGCAACTAAATTAATCTTTGCATATTTTCTACAAGAAAAATTCAATAAAACCTAAGTTACCATAATGTCATTGTACTGATGCACATGCCTTAATAACATATATTTAAATGTGATGAGTAGGATTTATGTCCCCCTTTTCGGATTTGGAATTAACTTGTGAAGTACAAGTCCAAAAATAAAATAGATTAAACACACCATGTGCAAGATAAAATATGATATCATTGGTATAGAACATAGAAATATATAATTTTGATAACATGTGTGTTATGAATAAGTTTTCTCATTTGAACCTATGATATAAGTAATGTAAGATCAAGACTGATATGTCCCATGTAGGCTCAAGATATAAATAATATAACATCATAATCATAATTTATACCAATTTAAATCATCAATCTAATATTTTTCTCATAATTAATGCATGATTATATGGATCATGGTAACCTAGCCAAGTGGTATAGACATTATGCATGATGTAGATGTGGCACTTCAAAATAAACTAAACACATAAGTAATATGACTATAATTTGAGACATATCTCATAAATGGATAAGCATTGATTTGGGGCCCAAGATCAATGTGATGGAGTTATACCTTATTTTGACTGGAAATGTGATGGAGTTATACAACCTATTATCTAAATCTACTAAAATTTGAAAAAAGGAAAATAAGATACTTTATTTTGAAAAAAAACATGATGGAGTTATGCAACCTTTGATCTAATTTGAGGCTTAACACTAATCTAAAGTTATGGATAGAGTTTTGATTTCCATTCTTGGTAATATCTCATATAATGTTAAAATTAAATTCAAGTATAATTCTAAATAGAACTAAATGACATCTTGAGTACATATACTTATGTGATCATTTAAAGGAATTTGAGTACAATGTTTGATACTAAACATAAAAATAAAATCCAATTTTTTCCTAATTACATTATTTTATGGGAACAACTAAAGTAATCTTTGAATATCTTGTATAGGAAAAATTGAATAAAATATGGATTGTACCATAATTTCACTATAGTGATGCACATGCCCTAATAACATGTACTTAAATGTGATGAACTTATGAAGTGCACATATCAAAATAAAATATATTAAATGCACCATGTGTAAGATAAAATGTGAAATCATTGATGTATAACATATAAATATATATCCTTGGTAGCATGTGTTATAAATAAGTTTTCCTATTTATAACTATGATATAAGTAATATAACATCAAGCTTGATATGCCCCATGTAGGCTCAAGATATAAATAATTATAACATCATGATCTTAAAATATAATAATTTAAATTACAAGCATAGTTTTTTTCCCACAATAGATGCATGATTATATAGATCATGAAAACATAGCCAAGTTGTAAAGACAGTGTGTTATATAGCAAACCAAACACATAAATAAGATGACTATAACTTGAGACATATCTCATATATGGCCAAGCACTAATCCAAGACCTAGGAGGTGACCTAATGGACAACTCTCCAAAAAAGGATCTAGATGAAGTTATACGTGTGTACAGAACCCTTGTCAGAGAGAGAGAGAGAGAGAGAGAGAGAGAGAGAGAATTGAAACAATAAATTTATTTTATATATTGTTTATTTTATGCATAGCATACTCTTAATAAAGATGTATAACTGCTATCTTCTATTCTAATTATTGTTATCTACCTATTTATATGCTAAAATAATGTTACATACATAGATACATGTGTGTGTGTGTGTGTGTGTGTGTGTGTGTGTGTGTGTGTGTGTGTGTGTGTGTGTGTGTGTGTGTGTGTGTGTGTGTGTGTGTGTGTGTGTGTGTGTGTGTGTGTGTGTGTGTGTGTGTGTGTGTGTGTGTGTGAGTGATGAGGTTGAGATCCATTATGGAAGTTAAACTATTTCCATGTGTGACCAATTATCTCCTAATGGCAATGTCATGATGTCACCAATTATCATTATAGTCGAGTTGTGGTTTACAATTTTAAAACTACAAGGAATATACAGTAACATAGAAGTGGAGTTGGATATTAAAGGTTGGTATATAGGTGTTAAACTTGATGAAGAAGTTATTACTAATAACACAAATCTAGATGAGAAATAGTGGTAAACTGTAGTATTATGTAATGACCCAAATCGTCATAGGGTAGTGCAGTCTAGAGAAGTATCTCCATACTTATCATGGGCCATGAGAATTATCCAAGTGTTATTATGGGAGCAACTATTGGTTAATCTTCCTAGATCAGTTACCCCTCCTTGTGAAGCGATAATACTAATTGTGTTAAGTCTAGGAAGTAGGTGTGATGAGGTTGAGATCCATTATGGAAGTTAAACTATTTCCGTGTGTGACTCATCATCTCCTAATGGTAATGTCATCGTGTCACCAACTATCATTATAGTCAAGTTGTGGTTTACAGTTTTAAAAATATAGGGAATATACAGTAACATAGAAGTGGAGTTGGATCTTAAAGGTTGGTATAGAGGTGTTAAATTTGATGAAGAAGTTGTTACTAATAACACAGATCTAGATGAGAAATAGTGGTAAACTATAGTATTATGTAATGACCCAAATCCTCATACGGTAGTGCAGTCTAGAGAAGTATCTCCATAATTATCATGGGCCATGAGAATTGTCCAATTGTTATTATGGGAGCCACTATTGGTTAATCTTCCTAGATCAGTTACCCATCTTTGTGAAGCATTAATACTAATTGTGTTAAGTCTAGGAAGTAGGTATTATGAGGTTGAGATCCATTATGGAAGTTAAACTATTTCCATGTGTTACTCATCATCTCCTAATGGTAATGTCATGATGTCACCAACTATCATTACAGTCAAGTTGTGGTTTACAATTTTAAAATTACAGGGAATATATGGTAACATAGAACTGGAATTGGATCTTAAAGGTTGGTATATAGGTGTTAAACTTGATGAAGAAGTTGTTACTAATAATACAAATCTAGATGAGAAATAGTGGTAAAATATAGTATTATGTAATGACCGAAATCCTCATAGGGTAGTACAGTCTATAGAAGTATCTCCATAATTATCGTGGGCCATGAGAATTGTCCAAGTGTTATTATGGGAGCCACTATTGGTTAATCTTCCTAGATCAGTTACCCCTCCTTGTGAAGTGATAATACTAATTGTGTTAAGTCTAAGAAGTAGGTGTGGAACCTTGGCCTCTAGTTGTTACTCAATGAACCACTTGGCATTTTGTGAAAGTTGACCTACTATGACAACTCTATATATGGGCATAGACCAGTTATGAGTGAACATGGTTTATAGGATCTAATTTGTCTTTGCCACTCAAGGTCGTTCGTCAATTGATAGTGAAATGTAAAAGGCTAAATATGTATAGATGTATGGCACAATATTCTTTAGAGTTTGTGTGGCATGTGTTGAGCATATAATCAATTTAGGAATCATGTGTATCTTAATGCCTAATAATAAAACTACACTACAAGGATTGCATTGTACATACACTTTTGACTATGCATGTATGGATGTCCAAGAAGTACATCACATACATCAATGGGCACTAGATCAAAAACTAACTCCTCATTCAAAGGATGAATGTAATATGAAAAAGGACATTGGAGAGTGGCATAGATACCTTGGATGTTGTAGGGATTGAACCATATTAATTTATAAGGTTGTAGATGAGGCATGGTTGGCAGATTTAATCACTTAGTGGTGTTTGAAAAAATGAATTTCTTCATGCTACCTCTATTAATCAGAAAATCTAGTGGCTACCCTTACACCCACATATGTGAATGTAAAAATCACTCTAGTTCAACATATGGTGCTAAGGAAATTACTTGTACAATGTTAACTACAATGCTAGGATATGTGTCAATGATTTCATTTGAGGTCTTGACTCCATCATCCTTTATTTCTATTCATGTAAGTAAAGTCTCTAGATCATGGCACTCTAAGTTGGATTGACTTCTACTTTTGTGCTTGTTGCACCATGTACCTGACTTAGATGGTTTGGATTTGTTTAAAGTATGTGTCTATTTTACCATGGAGGTTGTTTCCTTCTTTCCTTTTTGCTTAGAATCCTCAATGGTTGTCACATAGTAATAATCTTTTCCTATAATTTTAACTTTAAACAAATTCAATATGGACTAAATATATGATCGTAAGCCATTGCAGATCTTAAGGACTCGATGTTGCTCTAACTTGAAAGAGTCCAGTTATACATAGAGAATATGTGAAGCATCAATGTAGGTGTGGTTTGACTAATATTTTCCTTGTTGTATTTGTGACCAATACATATAGTGATCATCATAGACATATTTAAGATAATATTCACTCTTGAAGGTTTATATGAATTTATCCCAAGTTGATTCAATCTCATCTATTATATGGTCTTTCTCCCATATAGAATGTGCAGACCACAACTTATGGATGGCTGAAGAGACTTTCAGAAGTACAATCTTAATCTTTTCTTCATAAAAAAATGTCAATCATGGAAATATAATATTTTAACTAATCTAACCAATTATTTAATGCATCTGTGTTAATATCTCCATCAAACATAGGAACATCTAAGTTTACTTAAAACCTGATGATTAAGTCAATGGAACCACCCATTTAAGGACTTATAAAAATTAGTTGAACAAAAAGTCATCCATGAGTGATTTTTTGATTTCATTTTTATCATCGTGTGAATCTCCTCTTGCATTATTTTGGCCATTTTTTTAAAAAGGACATGATAGATAGTCTGATGGATCTCTAGGATTAATGTCGATGCTCAGATTCTCTAATCACATTCGGTAGGTCATACAAGAATGAGATGAACCATTTTAATACCACTGATCTAGGGCCTAAGAGGTGACATGGTGGATAATCCTCTAGATGAAGATCTAGATGAAGCTATACATGCATGCATTAAAGCCTTGAGAGAAATATAATTTTGAACATGTAATATAAATCATCACAACCAAAATAAATTTACCTAAAAAATTGTCAACAATAAGCAATTTCTTGCCAATTAAATGGTCACAACCAAGTGCAAGTCAAATCACTGTAAGATAAAAAGTCTAATAGATAAAAAGTATTTATTTAGGTCATCATAGAACAAAACCATTAATTTGATGTATGAAGTTTTTGTAGAAACATAAGAGAAATTGAGAAAATAAGCATTTTGATTAATTTTATGATTTTTTTATGAACATATTGAATTGCATCCTGTGATCCATCATCAGAGAAAAACATATGTTAGGACAATAGACTTTAAGTTGTGATCAGCACGAGATGTCATTCCAATAGCACACACTCTTTGAGTTGTTTGCAATCCAACTTGCTAGAGATCCTTTTAGATTCAATGTAATGGCCTTTCTAAAATATAAGAGAGCTTCATTTCTATTTTCTTTTTCTTCCTCTTTTAGCTACAGAAGAAACCTTTCTCTTCCTTCATTAACATGGAGATTGCCAAAAACATGATTCTCCCAATCATAATACAATTCCTTAGTATCATTGAAGGTTGCACTGGAAGTGGTAATTGCAATGGTTAAGCAAAGCATATACATGACAACACTTTCTTTCATTTCCACTTTTTTTAATATAATTCCATTCTAAAGCAAAACATGTACGATTCATCTTCCTACATAATTATAAATATAATTAACTTTATTTTGGAAAGAGTTATTTTGTATGCAAAAATATATTGACCAGTCATGATTAAGATTTTAAATTTTAATTCTTCTGTTTAAATCTAATTTTAAGTTATTTAATATTTCTTAAAAATTATTTTCAATAAATTTATAAATGTGTAAAATGATTTGATAAAATTTGAAAAAAGAAATATAATTTAAATTTTTTAATAAATATTATTCAATACATTTGTACATGACAAATAACTTTCCCTTTATTTCTAACATATAATAAACCTTTAAATTTAATATGATTTTGATAATGACATATTATGACCATATCATATCATGTCAATCGTTCTCTGAAGTTAATTATTCTCTAAATTTAGACAAATTTAACTACAAATTTATAATAATCTATACTTAAATAAAATTAAAACTTTTAAATAAATTATATACAAAACTTATAATAAAAACATTACAAATTATAATGCGTAATTCATCATATTTTAAAAAAAAAACTAAAAACTAAAATAATAAAATTTCAAGTCATATTATTATCTCATTCTCATTATATTGTTATCTTATTAGTACCTACCAGAGGTACTATTGTTTTTGGCTCAAGGAAGTCATTTTCCCTGCTTACAATTTTAAGCCAATACCATTGCTTTGATCAAAAACATGTTCAAATGTTTAGAGATTTATATTAATATTTTATTCTTTTTTTTCACTTGTTACCAATCAAGAGGTTCTATTTCCTATATTTTTCTTCCCTATCCTTTTGTAATAACGTTGAAGTGATCGATTTTTACCACAAACAGATGGAATATGTGTCTCGAAGGAGAGGGTGCGGATGGGAGGCATCGCCAAATGCATGCCGTTTACTGTTACCAGTGCGTGCAGGTGCAGGGGAGATTATATCTATTGTTGTTAACCTCACCATTCTCAGAGAAGAGTCATTCCATTCATTATTTATGTTTTTGTAGCAATTGAGGCTTTAAATAAACCAAAACCAAACCAAAAATGAAAAATTCCTATCCTATTGCTCACACAAAGCGCACAAACTTCTTTGGGTAATAATGGCAGTTCAAGTGATAACGATAGGGATAAAGATGTGGCCGAAAACTATACGAGTGAAAAAGATGTGGCTCATGAGGCTTTAGGGGGCAGGTCGCAGGGGCACCTCCATCCTTCGAGGAGAATCTTGGGCAAATGGGGCTCTGGATTTTGGAAGGATCATCACGAGATTCATTGGAACCTATAATTTCTATTTTTATTTTATTTTATTTTATTTTATTTTATTTTATTTTTTATATTGATTACAATGCGATTATACATCAAGTAGGCGGCCAATAGAGAATTTTATTTTTATTTTTTTGGGCGCTGTATCTCAAGAATAGGCATGGAATTTCAAATTCACTTACCCTGTTTAATTAAAAAATGTTTAATAATTTTAGAGTTTACATAAATTTTTAAAATGTCAAATTGTATTGTTAGTATATATTTATTTATTTATTTTTCATATCATTCATCCGCAATAATGAAGGTTTTCAAAATTTAAGCATGCATTATATTATTTAACAATGTTTAAAATTTTAATATAATTTTACCATATTTTTCACTGTATTGTCATCAGTTAAGATATACAACCGCAAAATTGGTTTAGTAGATATTTTTAATTCAGACACCCCAATGGTTCATGTTTTTTCTATTGCTAGTTGTTTTGTAGGGGTATATTCAGCCTTTCATGTTGAGGTCGGTGGTTCGAGTTTCGATGATGTTACTTCGAGCTCTCTTTGGAATTATTCTCCCTATTAGTTTTGTTTATTGGAGGTATTGTCTTTGAAAATTTAGTGCTTTGCTATGAAAGCCTTGATGCTTTAACATTTGAGTGCATCTCAATCAAGCCCTGATGGATGATTCGCTAGTAGCCATTTTTCTTATTTTGTTTTATTGAGTGCTTAAGCATTTTTGTCAAATTGCTACTTAACATGTCTTGTTAGCCCCCATCTTTCTCTTGATTGTTTCTGAGCAAGCTCTATCTTCGTATATTATAGTTGAAAATACGAGATCAATTGGAGATTTGAACTTGAGACTCTGCTACAAAAGCTTTTAGCACTTAATTTCATCTCATTGAATAGTGAATTCTTAGTTTTTGATAGTTGTTCTGTTACGAATTCTCTAGTTTATTAATTTTTTATTTTTATTTTAATAGAGTGTTTTAACCCATTTTACCAAATGTTGCTTGGCTTATTTTGTTTTCGTCTCCAGATTATTTTGCTAAAACTATTGCAACTATCTTTTATCTCAATCTATTTAGACATGGCACATAGTTCCAGAGAAAATAGGGATAATAAATACTATAATGTTTTGGAAAGCTACCTGTAACTTTGATTACAATGCATGTTTGGCCTCCTGATGTTGGCCCCTCAATTTTGACCAAGTATTTGTTTCAGTTTTGGCAAGCAACACAAAGGGACCATTGTCCATTTTCATTCAAGTACCGACACGACATGGGAGAA
The DNA here is from genome assembly GCA_037957365.1 of Torreya grandis. NCBI lineage: Eukaryota > Viridiplantae > Streptophyta > Pinopsida > Cupressales > Taxaceae > Torreya > Torreya grandis. Next base: position 1,427,354 of record JARHVA010001845.1, read on the forward strand.
CCATGGCACGAGAGGACCATGGCGTGAGACTAGTAGCATGAAAGTTGAAGGATGCATAAGGACAATGGCGTGGAAGGACCAATGCAAGAGGACCCAATCAAGAGAACATGGCATGAGGAACCTAAGAACAAAGGAACAAGAATAGGAAACAAAAGACTAGGGCAGCATGTGGGGAGTGGAGCGTGAGGAACAAGGAATTATTTTAAATAATAAATAAAAATAGGATACTTTGACCCCACCGATCAGAGGCCTTAAACATCCTGTAAGGAATGAAACACTTGAAAAATGAATGCATAACATAGAGCAGGCATCTAGGGGCACAAAGGCCTGAGTCTATAGGAACAATTAATTGTAAAAGCCATGACTCAGTCTGTTGAGAGTCCATGTGCCATATGTCCAATTTGAGTTGGGAATTTGACACTTGAATAGGGCAAAATAAGTATAAAAACCCTATTGTAAGAATTCGTAAAGCTGGAATAGAAGGAGGAACCTTTGAAGATATAAGAAGTATTGTCTTGTAATCAAATAGTACTTAATGAGAATTAAATGTTTATCATACGGTACTTTGAACAATGGATTGTGAACTATGTTAAGTATTGATAGTATTAATTAATTAAAAGTTATGATTTATTTCTTTTATAATTAGCTAGTGATGGTAGCATAATATGTTAAGAAACAATAGTAGGATATTTATTTGACAAGAAATGAGTAAATGCACCAAGTGTTTCAAAGTCTTCAGGAATCAATATTTCATTGCATGCTTTGAGTGAGCACCCGAGACTTATCCCTCATGTGATAAGGCCAATGCACTAGCCTATTGGGAAAAGGCTTCAATGCTGACATAAAGAGAGAACCCAACATTTTGGTTTCATTGTCGAGACCCGAAGTAGTTGGAGCACAAACATGGGAAATGTTTGAATGAATTACATTAGAGAACATTGAAGAATGGATTACCAGTGTTGAAAATAATTGTATGGTTCCATATCTTGAGCCTGGAGTCTCTACACGATAGTGGGTAGAACAAAACATTTATAGCTCATTATATGAGACTTTCTTTTCTAATGTCCCTATTCTTTTACATTCTTGGATCTTAGCATATGCTCAAGGATGATCCCAAAACCTTAGATGAAGATAATGATGGACACCAGAATGACAAAGGAGTTTAACACAATTGAAAGTTTCCTAGACATGAGTGATCGATTACTGGTGGAAGGGTGTTCAGAATAGTTACATCCTGGAATACGTTGTAACCAAATAATCATGTCCTGAGGAAGTAAAGTTCAATTTTCTACGAGAATAAAGAGGATGATATCTTTCACTATTTCCTTCCAAGATCAAAAATTTAATTATTGATCTTGGGTTGGAAACACTACCCATGGAAGGCTAAAATCTCATGTGCATGCTCTGCACATTTAGAGGGGAGACTATTGGTTGGTTCATGATTATGGATTTAACATGGTAGCAAGCTAGTGATCACTACAAAAATGGAAGTATGATGAAGCTCGATAGAGGATCATGGGATTTAGTGGCATGAGAAGAGATTGAGAGCATTCAAAGAGCATTGTGAAGAGTTGCATGGAGTTGAATGTGCATGAGGAATCCATCACTTATGGGACATAACCTTTGACACTATTATCTAGTGGATAAATGGGTTGGATCATCAGAAATAAACCCAGTACGAGTCAACTAGGCTCTCCCACCATAGTGTGTGCTCATGCCTTTGAGTCAGATAAGGTACATATAAGGAATTAGGGTACATATAGTACATATTTAGATGCTGAATGGATAAGGGAAACTGAGACCAGCCCATTAGACAATAACTTAGAATCTACATCTTTTTATTTTCAAGAGAAAACCATGGCATAGCTTGGAATGCTTGGGAGTTCATCCAAGGCTAGAATTCAAACCCCAATCTAGGAAATCAACCCTCTACCATGCCTTTCCCCATGGGCACTGCAACTAGAGGCATTAGAGGAGGATTAGGAGGAGGTACTGGAGGAAGCAAACCCCCTCTAGGAATAGGAGCTAGATCTTCTCATCAATCATTTGATCAACCACCTATGGTTTATTATGAAATGACATTGCACCTACCTGAGTGATTATACCTACCTAAGTGGTTACATGCAATGATTTTTATTTAACTTTTATGATGTGACATGCCACCATTTCATTTTGTGATGTTTTCTTATTTAGGATTCATTTAAAGATTCATCTTGTAGGTCTTCTAGTTCTCCTGTTTGAATATGACTCAAGTAGTCAGGTCCCACATTTTCATTGTCGATTTTCATATTGATTTTAAATTGAAACTCTTGGAAAAACATTAGCCACCTATAAATACTTCCTCAAAACATCAGTTTATTAACCAAGTATTACAAATGTTATGATTTGAAAATAAATTGAATGGAGTGACCAAGAAGTAGTGTCTGATTTTTTGTAGTGCAAAAACCATCTCGAAAGCTTCTCACTTTATGGTAGTATAGTTTTTTCAGCAACTAAGAGCTTGTAAATTGAAAATGAATTAGATGATCCATTTCTCCATCCCCTAGTTTTTCTAACACTACTCCAACTATTATCCCTGAAGCATCTACATGAACATGGAATGGTTTATTCTAATTAGGAAAGACCAAAATGGGAGTTGTAACTAGCCTTTCTTGCAATTTTGTAAAGGTTTTCTATAATTCAAAGGTCCATTCAAATTAATTGTCTTTTCACAAAAATTTCTCTAGTTGTGTTGAATTATTGCATGCCCATGAATGAACTAATGATATTACATAGTGTGACCTAGGAATGATCGCATCTTTATTGCGTTGACAAGTGGTTTGAGTCCCATAGTGACTGCAATCTTCACTTGGTTAAATAAAATTCCATCACTATAGACAACATGTCCTATTAGTACTCCAAATGATGTGAATAAAAAACACATATTTAGGTTTAGTGTGATTCATAGAGCTCGACATATTTCCAATATTAGTCACAAATTTAGTAGATGTTCTTTGAATAAAGAGAAGACTACCCAATTATCTAGACAATCCTCTATAAATACATGAATGAAGTCTTTAAATACAGTAATAATTACTTAATAAAATACTATTTATGCATTCTTTAATTCAAATGACATTACCTTGTAATAAAATGATCCCCATTATGTTTTGAATGATTTTTTTTAATCCACAGCTACGTTGAACCCATCTATAAATGAGTAGAGTTCATGACCTGCAACAAATTTGAATAATTCATCTGTGAAAGGAATTGTAACTGGATCATTGACATAGGCATCAGTGATTGCTTAATAATCCCTACATACTTGATTTCCCCTATATTTTTAGGTTGTACCACCATGAGACTAACCCAATTTTATTTCTTGACCGAATATATGATTCCAACTTCTTCCATTCAATCTATTTCTGCTTTGACCTTTATTTTCATATTAGGATTCAACCTATAGGGTCATTTTTTTATTATTTGTGTGCATTCTTTCAGCTCAATATGCATCTCCACTAGTGAAGGTTCTACACCCTTAAATTTTGAAAACTTCATGGGAAATACATCCTCATAATCTCACAAACACCGAACTACCTCCAAAATCTATTATTGTATCCAATAGTTACCAATGCTTGCTAGCTTTGGTATTCTATTTTTACTGATGTTCTCAGTTTTATTTCACATAGGCTCTTGGTATATTTTACTTTACTCAGTATGAATGGAATCCATTATTTTACTTTTCCTTGCTTGTTCTATGATATTAAGGTTTCAAAGTTGATCCTATTCTATTTTTTCTAAATTTTTTTATAAGTTACTTGGTGTCCCTTTCTAGTTTGTAAAATCCTTTTAAATCCATATCTTCTTTAGTTTCACTATCATCTTAGTGTTATGTGTTATTCCAAATTCAATTACAAGATTTCAACAAAAAATTCTCTTTCTCCTTATTTGCTCAATACCCCTTTATGGTTGTGCGAAGACTTGTGCTTATCTCATTTTGCGATGTCTACTTCAGTGTAGTAGGTAAATAGTCCTCTCATCCATGACATAAGGAAAGTTTCAATTTATACAAATCCCTATCCACCATTGTATTTACATCTTCAAATTAAATCATTTAAATTAATTCTTGTTGAACTTATGGATAGTTTTGTCTCCCGTCTAAATTTTTGATGCATGGACCAAGCTTTGGGTAGAGGCACTAAAGTACATTGAAAAACATGCACCCGATACCTTGGATCTACTTTCTGTGAGGTCCATACTTCAATGCATTTATGAACATGCATTTCAAGACATTGGCCTTCCTAAAAGAATGGCTAATTTTCTAAGATAGAAGTCATAATTTGAAATCTATCCCATAAAATTTCTCACACTTCCTCCCAATGAATATTATTGGATCTATGAATAGCCCACCAACTCGTAGTAACCCCTTTCAATTCATAACTCAATGCACTAACTTGCATGTCTATATTTGGAACATGAATTTACATCTTATGAATGAACTATGATAGATCTTATAAAGTAAAGTATTAAGGCAACTATATTTTTGTAACAAACTCCATTTGCATGGATCTTACTTTATGATCTCCACTTATCCAATTTATCATATGCGCATTTGAATCGCTATTAATTGAGGAATTTGATTTCCAAGGAAAAGTGATTTCATTGGTAGGTTCAATGTAATATCTATCAGTAGGAGTTATCTGATAGATATGGTCGATCTCTAACTTTATAGGAAAACGCACAAAAGGAGATTTGCATTCTTTCATGTGGACCTATGGGCATGTATTAAACATTTGCACTGGTTGGGTCAAAGACTGCTTTGTATGTTTTAGCTCTGGTATATGTTGTCCATAGTGTGAAAAGTAGGTAAACTATATACTTCACATGGATTCATATTTTGGCTCTATGTTGACTTTGAACCAAATATCATCCATGTATGCATAGGAAATTTATGGTTCCTTTGTTATTTTATATGAATTATGCTTAGTGTTATTCAAATGTATGACAATGATAACATCCCCATAGTGTTCCTCTTATTGGTTATCAACCATGTTGATGGTCATACAACCATCATAAGCTCATTTCTTTTCTAATTAGAATAATATAGTGTGTCTCATCTACCTTCATGTCAATCACTACAAAATATCCACATAGACTTAAGTCCGCCACATTTATTTCTAACTCTTCAAGTCTTCTAGGGGGTTTGACTCCAACATAATCTTTCAAAATTAGATTAATGGATTAGTAACTTAGAGTTGGCCATCTAATACCTTCCCAATTTGATTTTGGATTCATGTTCACGTTGTTTCTAAAGCTAAAAACAACATTAGGGACTTTATACCCTACAAGCACTATATTCATTCTAGCATCCACATCCCACAGCTTCTTGGTCTTGACATACCAAAATACCTTATCTACTCTTTGTTGTCACCTTTTTGCGTAATCGATTAAAGTATGTTATAAATTTGTAATATTTTAATAAATGTCTTCATTTCATAGGGTACTTACTAGTTTGAGAAAACAAATGTGAGCGATGTGACCAATGGTCTTGTCATAAGCTCTAGACGATCTATCATACATTTAATCATCTACTATCACATCTCCTTTAGTGGCATTATAATTATAGATTGACTATAAAATTTGGGTTGCTTCATTCATCAAAACTTTCTTTCTCATAGAGTATGGGTACTTATCCTCATGCACTTTTCTGATCTAATTTACTTCAATCATCTCTAGAGGTGGAAGACCTTGTTCCTTAAGTTGATTTCTAGTAACATCATAGAAAAAATTCTAGTTCTTAGGGTGAGACTGTACCATGTTTACCTTGTACATTGTCTTCTCCTTCATATACTTCTCCAAAATAGGACATTCTGCAATATTATGTTGTTTAGAAATCCTACATTATGGGAAAAATGTTTCCCCATGTGGATTGTAAGGATAATTCCCCATGATGTGGTTCATTTATTCACATAGGTAATAAGTAATAGGTTACCTTGGATGTCCATTTCCTTACCTACAATATTGATTTCCTCTCTAAAAAACCCATCGATAACTTCCCTAAAATCCTCCCTATATTTCTAGTGATCCCCACCCTTTTTGTTGTCCAACATATCCTCTATATTTATTCTAAGGAGAATAATGTACCCAATTATATTTTTGTTGGGGTGATGAAGGGGTCCATCCTAGTTGATATTGTGGAGAAGGAGGTGTCCACCTAGGTTGGTATTACGGTAACTGAGGAATCCACCCTATCTAGCACGATAATAACTAAGGATTTCATCTAGTGGTAGGTTGTGCTACTAGGGGACCCCATCCACCTTGTGTTGCAATCTCAACATTAGGGGTTGGCCCGCTCAGTTTTGTAACCAAAGATTATTGTGTGGCCATTGCGAAAACATTTTTAGTGATATCTTCTTTCAGTTCTTGGAGAGCACTACAATTCTTCTCATCATGGTTGTGATATTTTTCAAAAGTGCATAACACATTTTTTTTTTTGGTGCATACTGCTGAAATGTGTGACACTTCATAGTTTCATGTCCTACAATGCAACATACTTTGAAAAAAATTGTCTTAGTCTTTAGACATTCATCCATGTGATGTCCTTCTTGTCTGCATTAAATACACCATACTCAAAAATATATAGAAAAGGTCGAGGTAGAGGTGGAGGCAAAAAACAAAAAGAAGAGGCAAAAGAAGAGGAATTGGAGAAATAATGGTAGTTGGAGGAAGAAAAAGCCAAGTTGGATGAGAGAGAACACCAACATAAAGAACGACAAAAGACGTTGGTAAGAGAGGCAAGTAAACAAAATCAAGCCAAGGCTTGCTATTACAAGTAATTTAATTAGGGGTGGTGGGACTAACGCCACCTTTTTAAAACTCACCATGAGACTCCTTGTCTAAAATCACAACACTCCTAACCAAGCATTACCAAGAGATCACAAGTATAGGTATCACTTTGAGGGTCTTATAGCCAAATCCAATGACAACAAGTTGTGGACTAAAAGAAATTAGCACCCATCCTAAAGGAACAACTAGGGGATATCTTATAATAGAGTGAAAACTGATTGGATGCAATTGTGTGCCTATATGGAGGAAGGAATACAAAGGATTATTCAAGCCATCACTCTTACATGTCCTCAATACAATTCAGACTCCACTCTACCCATTGAACAATAATTATAGGAGATGGTGCAAAAATTTTGGATCACAAAGATGAAATGGAGGATAAGAAGAGGATATGTTATCACATAAGATTGAACTTGTCTTGATTGTGTATCTTGTTGTGCAAGTGCCTAATGAAACAATGGAAAAAACTCCAAAGTTGTGGGACCTTGGCAATTTGAGGCTAATCTCCATAGAAGTCTGGCTTCATTTCACTAAATCTAATGCAAACTGATAAAATACCAGTTTTGTGTAAATCTTGCTCTTTAGTGATTTTTTGCTTCTAAACTAGAGTTTTGACAGGGGAAAAGGGGTGAAGATTTGAAATTTGCAGAAAACTAAAAATATGGTGATTGCACTAAATATTTTATAGTGGATCTAGATGCTTGCTTGAAAAACACAACAGAGTAGAAAATAGATTGAATTTATTTTAAGCAAACTTCATGCAAATTTGAAAATCAAAGGCAGTATTTTAGTTATTTTTCAAAAAAGGGAAAAGGATCTTTATTCCAAACAATAATATCAAGAGGGTAAAACACCATAAATAAATTTTCTTGAGACTGAAATAAAAGACAAAGCTTCCACAAAGAATCAAATAACTTTGCACAACACAGAGATTCCAAAGACAAAAAAGGCAAAACTTCAACTTTATTTCTCTCCAAAGGTTATATCTCATAGTGAATACATTCAAAATGCAAAAAAATATAACTAAAGCAAAAGACAGATTGGGCAATGAGGTCTGCCCATATTTATACAAAATACGTCATAGAAGACATGTAGTTGTTGAAACTTGAACACTCAGTTCATAAAATCATGTAGATCTGAAAATAATCATGTAAAAAGAGGTGAGCTCTTCTATTTCTAGCATCTTGGACTTGTGTAATAGATGGAACATAGCATGCAAGAGCTAGGCATGATCCTGGGCATAGCTGGCGTGGTTGGAATTGAAGATCTTCATGCAAGGCTTCTCCATCTGATAGTGACTGAAAATAGCTCTCCATGAAAGAAACGATGCCCCAAAATAGATCTTGGCTTTTCTAAGTAAAAGATAACATTGAAAATTAATTTCAAACTACTTTTCATGAAAACCCTAGCATGAAAAATCTAAAGTGAGACTTTTACAACATCTAAATCTTTATCACTTTTTGTCAAAAAGGAACCGTGCAATTTACACTTCATGACTTTGCACCCTTTTGAACAATTCACATTAATCAAAATAGAAAGTGCAATTTGCACTTGTGCTTTTTGCAACTTCCACATGCAAAAAAAATAAAGTGTATGTTGGATTATTTTTTGTGATCCAAAGTTTCTTTTTATTAGTTATTAGTTTGCTTATATTTGTCATTTGTTAATAATATGTTGGTTCATGGGAAAGTTGGTTGAATACCATAACCACCCGTGAAAAGCCTATAAAGATTTTCACATGCTTTGTAAAAATGATTCGAAATAATACAATATAATTTTGGTGTGTGAAAAAGCTGTTGTCATGATATAATTTTCATTATTATTTCCCGTTCCTAGAGATTTCAGTGGTATCAGAGCCATGGTGTTTGAAGCATGGTGAAAAGCAAGCGAGTGAAAGATGAATTCCAAAAATGGTATGTCAGTAAAATAAATTTTGTTTGATCTAAAGTTTGGACTTTTGAAAAATTATTAAAATATTTATTTATTTAATAGTTTTCTAGTAATTTGAAAAGAAAATAGGCCTATGTATTGTTATTGTACATCAATATACCTGGAACAACTCTCCATTAACATTGTAGACCTCAGATCATCCATTTTCAACAATATGGAATGATTTAAAAGGTTGTTTCTTTGATCAAAATTATTTTTAAAGCTTTAAATCAGCCAAAATCTAATGTTATATAGCCCATATATGCATTTGTATGGCTTTTCTTTCACCTAGAAGTCTCTGTGAATTGTAAAAATGGATTCAAACTTCTTTCAATCCATCTGCTGAGTTACTTGCATATTTCTGAGCATCTGAGGATCATTTTTCAATTCAAAAAAAGCTTCTGAAAGTTTTTTAAGATGAAAATTACTGTTGTACAGCCCACATATGAATTTGTATGGACTTTTCATATTGGATATATCTGTGATTGAATAAAATGGCTTCCTTTTTTTTGGCAATTGATATGCTCAACATTTGATTTGATTTTGAAGTTCCTAAAGATCAAATTCCAAAACCAAAAGCATTTGAGAGTTTTTAAAGTTATAAAATGGAATAGTACAGCTCACATATGCAGATGTATGGCCTCCATGATGCCTCCCTGCATCAAAAATCAAATTTACTCAGTGAAAATTCATTCTGAAAGTCTCAAACACTACCAAATAATGAAAGATTCAATCTTGCATGCATTTTGTACGGCCTAAGTGAGTACCAGAAGAGTTTCCAAATTCTCCAAATTAGCTTTGGCATTGGAATGCTCTAGGGAGGCATTGGAAGTCTCAGGAAAATTAAAATTTTGATTTTTATAAAGTTTTTGCTATAGTTTAATCAAATCTAGGGTTTGGTGGGTCCTACAAAAGCTTTGGAAAGATTTAGGATTTATTTTCAAAATTACTTTCACGGGAAAATTAATTTTTTCTCACCCAAGTAATTTATTTTTTATTGTACTAGAGCCAAAACATCATGTTCATATAAAAATTCCTATCTTTGTAAATTTGTTAATGCTCATGGAACACTTGGATAGCTTAATTTTGTAAAGTAGTTTGAAAAGAGGAGGTCACGGGTTCAATTCTTTATTTCTGAAAGAATATATATATATATATATATATATATTAGAATTTTTTGGAGGAATATTCTCTTTTGAGAATATTTTTTATTTGTACAAAGACATAAGGGTATAAGTCATCATTCTTGCAAACACTAGTTGTACATCTTCTCGTCTGCAAAGGTGGTCATGTGACCAAGCGATCTTCATGGTTTTCAACATTACAGATACATTTTAATGATAAAATTTATGTTTTGATGACATAAGGGTATAAGTCATCATTCTTGCAAACACTAGTTGTACATCTTCTCGTCTGCAAAGGTGGTCATGTGACCAAGCGATCTTCATGGTTTTCAACGTTACAGATACATTTTAATGATAAAATTTATGTTTTGATGCTTCATTATATTATTTTTGCAAATAAATTTCTTATGAATGATGTATCAAGGTGCATTTTCGATTGAAACTGACACCTTCAAAATGCAAGTTTTTTCTGGTTTCATTATACTTATATTCTCGAAGAACATATAGTTCATCACAAGTCCCTGGATCATTTGAAAAGTGAAATTTATTTTGAAGGTAAAGGCAAAACCTCGATAGCATTCCTTACTTTTTTGCATTATGACTAAAACTGTGAGACTCATTTCTGACACGGGATGACTAACTCCTAAGAATTATAAAGAATGGTCAATGAACATGGAAAACACATTAATTTTCAATGACTTGTGTGAAGTCGTTAAAAAACCAACATTGCCCACTGACACCACAAAACTTACAAAATTTTACAAAAGGGATAGACGAGCTCTTACATTGATAAAATCCACTTGTAGTGCACATGTCATAATTCACATCGAAGCTATCAAAATTGAAGCATGGAAAGTATGGAAAGCTCTAAAAGACTTGTATGATAAACAACCTGCTTACAAGAAAATTGATCTCCTTATGCAGTTGCTCAACACTAAACTATCTGATGATGAAGATGTTTCAGAATATGTCACGCATTAAGAATTTGAAACATGAATATAGTACTACTAGTGAAAAAATTGATGATGAAATGCTCATTTTTATTGTTTTGAATGGCCTTAGTTCTAGCTAGAGAAACTTTCTCTAGATGTTACAGCTTAGTGATAAGCTTAACAAATCTACCTTTGATTCCATTTGTGAGTTTCTCACTCAACATGAGTGACGATTTGCAAAGAAGAAAGACAAACCTACTAAGGAAGCACACTATTCCAAAATAGGTAATCCATTGTATGAGCCTAACAGAAGACACAAAGAGAAACAAAAACACTCTCATAAGCACACTTCTAGGCATAAGCATCATTTTGGACGTAGAGATCATTCTGGCTCTTCGAAGCATAGACATCATTTTGGTTCTCCAAAGCACGAGCATCACCACAAACATTCACATGGACACAAGCACAAACACAGGCATTCTTCTTCAGGTGGCTATTCTTCCTCTAGTTTCAGTGGACGTGAGACCATATGATACAATTGTGGTGGCATAAGACATCTCTCTACAGAATGTCCCTCCCAATAGAGGTCTTCTCAACATCAACAGAAGGCAAAAGCAAACATTTTTGTTCACTCCAATCACTCTGGTCATTCTTCTAGTTCCTCTTCTGGCTATTCATTTGCATCTTCTTCTGATGGATGGGATGACTACGAAGTTGCTTACTCCACAATTGATGACTATATTTTATGAGATAGTGACTCACCCATCTTGTGTGAGCTTCTAGGCTCAAGATTGGGATTTGATGTAGTAGCACTTTTTGGCTTGTGTACTTTGCTTTCATAGATGTAGTGATGATATAACCTTTAATGTGGAGTATTTCAGTGATTTGTACTTAGTTTATTTTTTGCACAGCTTCTCACCTCTCCCCTGATAGGGGGAGAAGATATTGCATATTTGGTTTTTCGATCAGTCATCGGTGATATGCGGTATGAGTCAGCGTTGTGTTGCTAACATTGTTAGTGCTGAGCAAAGACCTGTATGAGATGTTAGCAATTGTTGGACATCAGTTTGAGATGTGCCATACATAGTATAGGGGGCAGTCACTTATTAGATGGATTTTGTGTGAGGATCGATGTAGTTGGACAGTGCATGATCATGTTCTACTGTAGCGCGGGGACAATCGAGGTGTGGATCAGTCTAGGATGCACAATGTACCAGTTGTAGTTGTGACAGAGTCTACTTGGATGACTCACAATTTTTTGCTCGAGTCTTTATATACTCTTTTGGATCAAGGGGGAGTTTGTTAGATTATTTTTTATGATCCAAAGTTTCTTTTTATTAGTTATTAGTTTTCTTATATTTGTCTTTTGTTAATAATATGTTCGTTCACAGGAAAGTTGGTTGAATCTTGTAATAACTCGTGAAAAGCCTATAAAACTTTCACGTGCTTTGTAAAAATGATTTGAAATAATACAATATAATTTTGGTGTGTGCAAAGGCTTTTGTCATGATATAATTTTCATTATTATTTCCCATTCTTGGAGCCTTTAGTGTAAGAATATGTCTTTCTCTCTCAAAAGAGTTATAAAAAATAAAGATGTACTTTTGCAATGTCTTTAAAATGAAATTACACATGATAGTAAAATTTGAATATATTTAAAAGAGAGAAAATTAATTGATGTCTAGAATCTCTTCAGCTTTCTTATCATTCTCTACCTGCAGTTTCTCTGTGTATGTATCAAAGGCCTTGAATATTTCATGTATTCACTCTGATCTGGCCCATAAGAATAAATGTTAGAGGCTGCACAATCTACCTGTACATCAAACAGTTCTCTTCTAAAAGTCCTTATGCCTTATATTTAAATGCTCATCTGATCAATTACCTTCTCGTATTTGATGAATCTGTGAATTGAACTTAAGACAAAGACCGTGTCTTTCGCAGACTCCTCAACTATTGCCTTAAAATGATTTTGAGCCTAACCTGCCTGAAGGAGATTGTTGGCATCATCCATTGGTCGGCATGACATTAAATTTATCATGCCATCAATCTCGTATAACACATCAATAGCCTTGTCATAAGCCTCCTTGGCTCGCTCCATAGATTCTGTCAATACTTTTATACAAAATTGAGTAGTGTTGTGTAGTTCTTCGTGCTCGACATCATCCTTTAATATTTTCTCTGCAATGAGGGTATTCATGTCAATTGATTTTATGGCTGTTAACTTGGGATAATACATATTTAGGAGCTGAATTTCTCCTTCATAGCTATTACTTTGTTCCCTCAAAATTTATTTTCTCTCCATGATGACTCCATAATGTTCCATCATGGCTGCAAGAATTTTGTTACCTTTTGTGATCAATTCCTCAAACCATTCTTTTGTAGCCCTTCCCATGTGAGAAATCTCTCATACAAAATCAATTATAACTTGATCTGCACTGATTGATTACACTACCTGTGGTTGTTATGATGTTTCACTGGGCTTTATGAACTGGTTGAGTGCTTCGGCCAACTAATCAACATTCCTTTTAATCTCATCCTTGGTTGCTTTATCATGATCAATTCTTTGGAAGAGATAGTTGATGCCCATCTGCACATCATGCTTGAGCCCCTCTCTTGTATGCCAACCAAGGTGTATGTGAGAAACCTAATAATCTTCCGCCATACGATCTTCTTTTGATCTGTCTGGCGAGGGAACTGCAATCTCAATATATCTCTCCCTTATCATCAATAAATGTCCTTAAAAGGGTCATGGGAGTGGGTTTTGACTTTTCTTGACTTCTGACATGCCGAAGTCCAAAGTGATGTGATCAATCATTATTTTCCTCTTTTTACCCACTGATTGGGCTAACCAACTAGGGGTAGCCTTCTGGATATCTAGCACAGTCACCAAGGAATCTGCAGCTGATGTAGTTGCACTAACTGAGACTATGACCAAGAAAGACTCCTGGGAAGTTGATATTGGTGTCTATTTAGGAGGTGCCTATGAGGGTCCACCCTCACCAATAGTTTGCAAACCAATATTGTCCCCTAGTGTCTGTGTTGCTCCAAGCTCAATTGATGGTATGGATGAAATCATAGAAATGGGGGAAGTGGAGGATGGAACAGACACAAGAGTTGTGAATTTAGAAACTGGTGGAAGGGTGGAAGCCAAAGCACTGAATGTGTCAATTAGGTGTGTAGGACCACTTAGGGTTGGTAATGTGAAAATAGTGGGTTGAGATGAAGGGGAAACAATGTTTACCCTAGGGGTTGAGGTGGCTTGCGGAGCCGTAGTCAAGATGACTGACTCCGAGGTAATGTATTGTTTGGTGGTGTTGGGAATTAATGGTGATAAAATGGAAGGAATTGTAAATGGAATGGAAAGTGGGAATGGATCAAATAGGGAAGGTGAGCTGGATGGAAGGGATAGTGAAGTAGAAACTTGAACTTCTATTGTAAGGGGACCTTGAGTGTCCACTTGACTCGTTTGTGATGACTACACTTGGCTTATTGAGGTGGGTGGAGCAATGGATGAAGTGGGAACAAGTGAAGGGATTGACACTAGAGGTGGAGGAGTTGAAACTTGTGGAGCAATGGGACCCTGAGATGCTTGAGGAGTAGAGACAGTGGGTGGAGATGTTGAAACCCCTTGTACAATATGTGTAGGAGAAGGGGGAGCAATGAAAATAGGAGCCAACGATATAGGATCTGAAGCTGTATACCCTTGTGTTGTTGTTGTGTCTTCCACTAAAAGATCGATCAATTATTTTGTAGCTCCTCCTTATCTACTTGATTCCCCTTTTCTTGCTTTTGTCTTCTTCCTCTTCTTTCCTTTGTTAGGATCCTCTGATGATTCCCCAGGGCCCTGTTCTAAAGGAGTGGCATCTCTTGCTTTGAGCTTTAGGAGCTTCTCCTTAACCCCTATTGTTTCTCTTGTGATTTTCACTCCTTTGCTCCTTAGCCAATTGATAGTTTTGTTGATCATCGGGGTTGTTCTATCAAATAGTCAGAAAAATTTAGGAACTGACCACCTTATTGGTGGTAGAGGTTTGACAATGATCTACGTGAAATAAATTGGATCTACCCTAGAGTTTTCATCCACCAAGTTATCAGGGACTGGTGCTAGATCATAGTCCTTTATTTGTTGCAGGGACATTCTAGAATAGTCCCTCATTCTGACCATTTCTTTGTCATCACAGTCTTCCTAAAAATACTCATAATATGGCACATGTTCATATGTTGCTAGCTCTAGTGCAGTAGTGACCTTACCGTATGGGTCAAAGTAAGGTCTGGATTCTAGGGTCCTCTATGTTACTTAGCACATCTCCGCCTCCGCAGTTGTGACCTTCAAAAGAGATTGGCATGTATAACAACCAATCGAAATAGGGAACCATATCCCTACCTTATGTCTGTCCGAAAGGAGTTTGTGTATCCACCAACAGCGTAACCAACTCCAACAATACCCATTTGTCACTTACATACCGAGGAAGTGTGTAAAGACAACGACTAAATCCAACTGCCCAGATGTAGGAATATGTGGGGAACTGTATAAAGGAGCCCCATTTGGTAATCTCATCTTTTGTTGCTTGGGAGAACCTTGTCTTCCCAAGCTCTTGATCAAACATGATGATGATGTTGTCAATGAAAGCATCATTAACTCTCTTGAATTGTTGTTTACTAGCTTGTAATGTGGGATTAGGATAGTAGTTATAGACTCTAGTTATCTCTTCAAGAACTGTATTTAGGCCTGGGAACTATCTTCCTTTGGCCAAGATATAGACAATGTATGATGTCATAAAATTTATTGGTCGTTTGCACCTCCACCAACTGGTTATGAAGAGAATCACTTATTAGTTGAGCCCAATGTATCTACTGCTTATTCTCTCTGATGATCCAGATATACTGGTACATCTAGTCCTGATAACACTTGGCATCAGGATTGCTAGTGACTCTATGTAGCAGTGTTATAATGTCTCCCACATCTTCTATAAAATTAGACCTATACATGGTCTTGGGCAGTCTAGTGGAGGAATGTTTGGGAGTCTTAAGCCATTGCTTGTTGATAATCTTTTGACATCCATCTTTCTTCTCCTCATAAAACTATGCAAATGTCTCTAGAGTTATATCCAAATAACTCTCGAACTCAGAGATGGGAAACACTATGTCGATGAGGTCAGGATCAAGATCTAGAACTTTCTCCCCTTTTCTTAGTGAAAACTTGTCTCCTATCAGGGTCATAATGTTGAGCCATTGTGAGGATCAATTCAGGGCTTTGAACATAAAGAGGAAAGGCTATAGCGTGTGGTAAATCGGAGTCATATATACTCTAGATCTAGTCACTTTTGAAGTTTGCACCTATCCTAGCCCAAAAATCTCCTAGGTCAATGTGACCTAAATCTGTATCTATTATCTCTGCCATATTGGATTCCAAGCAAGAAGTTACTCCGAGGCCTTTACATTTGAACTTCATTTCCTTGGGAGGCATGGAAATTGAAGTTACTACTTTCGAGAAACCAACTGTGAGAGTGGCGGAACTTGTAGGTGCTCAGAGCACGTCCAGTGTCTGCGGTGCTTAAGGGCTGTGAAGTCTCCGACGGGGGTGGGACGTGCTTGGAGCAGGTCCACTCTCCGTAGTGTACTGGACGTTGGTGGGGTTCGAAGGTGCTTGAGGTACGAGAGATCTCCGATGGAAGTGGTAGGTGCTGGGAGCACGTCCACTCTCCGCGGTGCTAAAAAACTTGTGGGTTTCTCAAGTGTCTGAGGTAGGTCCAGTGTCTACAGGGACGTTGGGGAAATCTATATGGAATAATTGCTATTTTTTTTTGTTTTTTTTGAATTTGGAGGTATATGCTTGGAATATTCGCTTTGAGGAAGCCCTGGTTTCAAACGTGAAAGGAAAACTAGGGTTATCTTCTAGGAAAGATCTTTTGGGGGATGAACTTGTTAACCCTAAAAACAACCCTAAAGCATTGACTACAAACCTCTTGATAAAACAAAAACAAGCAACTAAGTACCAATTCAGGGTAGATAGTCTTAGAGCAACGCTACGAACAAAGTAACGAGAATTTTTATGCAAGACTAAAAATTTTATGGAAAAGGAAAAAAATTTGAAAAACGTTTCGAATTTACAAGAATCTATGTGCGAAACTCAAGGGAAATACCATGGCAATGATGTGGCAACTGGGACGTAGATGTGGCTTGGCACTTGGTTCAACGTGGCTCAAGGTTCAAAGTCATTGCGCGAATGGCTAGAGCTCGAAGATCACAATTAGAAAATAACAACGATAATGAAAAAAACCTAATTACTTAGCTTTTATAGAAAAAAAAATTCTAAAAAAATGCAAGATTGGGTGGTTGGTGGCGGTGGTTGACCCTGCTTGAAGCAGGGCCATTCTCTGCAAGGAAAATTAATGTGGCTGGAAGCGGGCTGGATGTGAACTTTGCACGTTTGAAAACGTGTAATATGCACTTCAGGGTCCGCATTCCATGGGAGGAAATTTGGTGGGTTTCTCTACGAACGAGATGGTAGACTTTGGTGGATGGCAGAAACCACAGGGCACTTTGCACGTTTGGAACGTTCAAAGGGCACTCGAGGTTCTGCGTCCCACGATGTTATGAATTGGTAAGTGTTCGACAGAACGCGGAGGCCATGGTGCACTTTGCACATTTGCAAACATGCAATGTGCACTTAAAGTTTTGCACTCCATAAAAGGGGGTTATTAAGCTTTGGCGAGTTTTGGATCCTATCGTGCACTTTGCAAATTGTCAAAACATGCAAAGTGCTCACCAAGTTCCAAATTCTGCTGGATTGGGTGCATTGCAGGATCCGGAGCCTACCATGTATTTTGCACGTTCGAGAACGTGCAAAGTGCATGGTGAATTCTGAATTCTGCGGTTTTTGGGTTTTGGTGCTTTGCTAGACCTAGAACCCGTGAAGCAATTTGCACAAGTGCAAATTGCATCTAGAGTCCCAAATTTCACGTTTTAGGGAAAGATGGATTTTTTAAAAGATTCAGGGTTTTTCCTAAAAAACAAACGAGGTCTCCCTTAGGGTGTTAGATGTGATGAGATTTTTTGGTACAAAAAATCTCAATAGGGTCTAAGAAGATGATATATATGATTATTAAGGATAAAAATGGCACCGCCCCTCAAAGCCCGCCCCCCACCTACAAGGAACAAGGAATATAGACAAAGGGGGCAAAATTCAGGGAAATGGTAGAGAAGCTCTGCAAAGCCACAAAAGATGTGGCATCGTTTTTTTCATACTCCTTAAGTTGCCCATTGCACACATTTGAGCATAATAATAAAGTAGATCTTTTGGACAATCAACTTAGTTCCACATCCACAACACATGGTGTAAAAACAAATCCAACAAGTGAGGAGCGAAAAATATTGTTGGGCCTCGAGAAGGAAAACAAAACCAAAAAAGTGGAGAGGCTACAACAATTAATGATATGAACGAATACAACAATTCTATTAGCAAGTAGCTAGAAATGATGGATATCACCACCATCGAGCATGAGATGTACTTGAGGCGCATTGATGGCAACAAAAAAAATTGCCTTGACATAAATTGCATATGGCAATCTCCCTCTTGATCAACTGGGATACATTTCAATCGACTCTTGACCAATTGGGTTACATTTCAATCGATGTCGATTACTAAGTATTAGGGAATTTCGCCTCATTAAGTTAACCATAGTTAGGTCTCAAGTTTTTAAAGGCATCATGCAAGATGATCTTATAAAGCCTATTAGGAAAGTCGAGAGGGGTCTCTCTAGAACCTCATGCTACATGCCAAAGTACTCTAGGTTGAATAGCTCCATCAATTCCTTCGGTGCTACTCATAAGGAATTTAGTAAGCATTTTTAAGTTGAAGATAGAATTTTTTTTTTTTTGAAACTATTAGGATTCCTCTTCATAATCGTCTTGAGGACAAGACAAATGCTTAAAAATATAGATAATGTTGATAGGTATCATCATCAAGTTGGCGTAGACATTCTAGTATACTACGAAGGCCAAAAACATGTCAAGGTATCAACAATGGTGATAGATATACAAAACATCGCAGTTTCCTTTCTAGACTTGTGTGGCATTATACGACACTTGTGACACATCATGCACACCTATATGAAAAGTAGCTATGTCCAATGATCATGCCCTTTGATATTGTAGCATATTGAGGCAATATATATACCATGGTAAGGTATTTTGTAATATGTGATATGCAAGAGTGAGACAAGAGAAATGAGTGTAAGAGTATATGTAAGTGAGATAAATGAAGAAATAAGATGATAAAGAGAGAATTGCGGTATGTAACAAATAGTTATAATTGATAAAAACAAAATTAAGAATAGGAAATTTTGTGTTATATGTTATGTGCATAGAATATAGGACTCACTTTCTTTCTTTTTTTTTTTTTGTTAAAACATAATCTAAATAAATTAATCCGCGTTCATTCATTCTCCTTTATGCAACGCCAATCCTAGCCGAGGTCTTTGAATCTCATAACTCAGTACCTAGTATCCAATTTGTATCAACAAAAATTATTTGTACTTTCATCCATAGAAGATATACAGAGGGTTTATGTGAACACCCCTTTAATCCATAGGAATATACTTTATATAAAATTAAAAATAATAATGAAAGAAGAAAAAAATATACAAAGGTTAAGAATTGGTTGCACTTCATTCAATTGAAGATGTGCACGCTTTTTATAGTTAAGTTGACAGAAACATGCCTTCATTTGGTTCCCTGCCCTGCTTGCGCACAATGCAAAACTTTATTTCATCCAATCATGAGATGGCAGTGACTTACACTATTACAAAGATTTTGCAATAACAATCTTTATCTTGTTAGGTGTGAAGGTCTGGACCATGTATGGGAGAAATTCAGGCTGAAAATGATCCTTCATTGGAAAATGGAAAACATACCTCCACTTCAATCAGTTTCATATAACTTTAAGAAGCAAAAGATTATTTGACTTAGTATAGACGCTGTCAACAATGCACATTGACTGCTTCCAAACTGTAATGTAAAATTTTGCATACAATCTGGTTTTACATATGAAATAGTGCCAACAGGTCTGGGATAACTTATCAAGTTCTGGTTTGGCCTTTTTACCCTTGTCTGTAGCTTAATGTAAGACCTTTTTTTGAAATTTTTTTTGTCAAAGCTTGACAGTGTTGTTAAAAACCAAATAGCAGCTTTGTTTAATAGCACAAACCAATTTTCAAGGGAACAACATTCCTGATGTTAACCAAATAGCAGCTTTGTTTAATAGCACAAAGCAATTTTCAAGGGAACAACATTACTGATGTTCATTTTGTAATCCAAATGCCCAAGAAGTATCCCTTTTGCGATATATGATCAACTCGTGATAAACAAATGATAATTAAAGACGAACCAATAATTATTTCAACAATTATTGAATAATGTAAGTCGATATGATTAGATTTTTATGCTGGCATCCTCTGGCATGCACCAAAAACTACTCTTTCACACATTTCATTTACAAAGTAGAGCACTTGATGCATAGCATTTTATAGACTTTTATAACCTAAAGGCTAAAACAAAGTTCTAGCATACTAACCACAACACAATACATACTCGCTTAGGTCTCTTTATTCCATTTCAATAGTAAGTTTAAATGACCTCAAAAAGAAAATATCAGAAGGTACCAAAAGTTATCAAGTAGCAAAAAAAAAAACTATCTGGTTTCTGAATGCCCTAGAAACACTATCTATACTTAGAACTTTTATCATGTTTTCCAAATTGTTACACAATTAATAAATTAATGGCTTCTTCCTCCTTAATATTCTGCAGAGTGCTTACAAATTCTTCCTTGAGGGGAGGAAGAGGAATAGTCCTCGTTGACACAATCATATACTCTTCCTTGACTAATTTTGAGTCCACATAAATCTACACGGCTATTGTCCTATTTTCTCCAAAGACCAGAACAAACTTTCCCACTAAGATCCCAATAGGCCTTTAAACATAATCCATCCATGTTCAAAACTAGAAACATAATCTTTAATTCCGGGCAATCCAAATTTTCACAGGAACCAAAGTCATAGGAAGACCAACAGTAAAAGCTATAATTTTGTCCCTTGTTACACAAAAATTGCCATACACTAGCTTGGACTTCCTTTGACAGATGTTTACACTGTCAATTCAAGCACCCTGGCTTGGTGTTTTGGTCTGGACTTACATTTACAAGTTAATTGATCTGAGTTGAGTTCTCTACTTTCAATTGAATACTAACAACTTACAAGTTAATTGATCTGAGTTGAATTCTCTACTTCCAATCGAATACTAACTTCTTACAAGAGTGATCTGCACTAGACTACATGTATTTTAAAAATGCAACATCCGAGGAGAACAGCCACCACCCAATTTATAGGGAGTCCCTGCAAAAATAATCTCATGTAACTCTATGCTAACGTTCACCAGATGTAAGCTACCAGTATGTACTTTAGTTCCGTATTGCTTCTAAGCGCTCCTTTGCCTTTTGAACCTTTGATTGAAGATAAAAGCTTCCCCTTTTTGCATTCTTCTCAAAGAGTGACTCATATTTCTGTATCAAAGGCATGCAGAATAAACATGCATCGATTGTTCAATAGCAGTAATATATTTGACCAAAAGAAATAATTACTGCACTTGATTAATACTTCACTAGGAAAAAAATTAACTATTGCACTTGATTAATGAAAATTCTCTAATGGAATCTATATAAATGTATCATC
Source organism: Torreya grandis (assembly GCA_037957365.1). NCBI lineage: Eukaryota > Viridiplantae > Streptophyta > Pinopsida > Cupressales > Taxaceae > Torreya > Torreya grandis. The sequence goes on from JARHVA010001845.1 coordinate 1,448,888, forward strand.
AATGCATTTAATCATTTTGTGGCCTCACCAGAAGCTGATAATGCTGATCCATTATAAAAAAAGCTACTGTTCAATGTTGAATGTATATAACATTTCAAAACTAGTCACTACAGATAAGCATAATCAGCTCAATGCATCATATATTCAACAAGATGATTTAAACTTTACAACTGACCTGCAAAATTTCATCCCAAGAAGTGCGTTCACTGACACCCAAAATTTGTCTAGCTTCCTTTTCTGTCATGCCTTTAGTCTTGTGAACAACATTCTGTATCGTTTCGTGAGCAACCCCATTCTTGGAAGCATCTGCAACATTTCCGTGCATATATAAGACTACAAATTTGTAGGAGACAAAGCAAGGTTGTTAAATGCAAAAGCTAAGGGAAAAAAAAATTATCAACGCTTATTAATATATAAATAAGTCGTGCACAAAGCACACATAAAAAGGTAAAGTAAAGGTTGTCTTCTAGGTCAGAGCCAAGCCATACCCAATTTGGCATATAAGGCAGCCCTTATCCCCCACCCCACACTAGCCTCTCTGCAGCCGCCCGATTCCACTTTCCCCACTCCGCCTCCCAACCTCTTGTAGAAGCCCACAAGGGGATTTCCTTCCATCTACCATATATATTGTTCAGATTTTGTACCCTGAGTTTTAACCTCATGACCAAGCTTGGGAGTATACCAGACTCTGACAATCTACCTGCACCCAGAGTACAAGGTCATTGTTTGTGACAGTTGTACCAGTCTAACTTACCTAAGAGATAAATTATGTTGGTTTTAGTTGAACTTGTTTGTCGATTTGATTCCTCCAGTTCAGTTATGTCTGAAAACCTAATTATGTCATTCGCTTGGCAATAATTTATTGCATACTGCCCCATTATATCAAGCCCAGATGATTCAAATTGGAGCCATTCCCTGTGATTCTTATGTTCTCAATTACTTGGGGACCATGAGCAGTGAGCAATTCTGCAAAGTGGTGGTATCATGGTCCTAAGTAGTGAACCGGTCATGGGATGTTTTTGGATTGCATGCTAAGATGTGCTTGTTTACATGGGGCTACCAAGTTGAAGATCAACAAGTAAAAGATATTTCATATTGTAAAGAGATGACAATTTCCAAAAATATTTACAAATAGCTCCCACGAAATGTTTGGTTGACGTGCATTTCTTGTCATTTTTTTAATAAGGTTGCACACTGCATTTTTATGGAGATGCAGACCTTCGGTAAATCACCCCCGTAACATTCATCTGATCTACTGCCTATAAAGTCCATTGTCATTCATAGCCTGCATTAATAGAGAAAAAATAAATCTAAAGAAAAATGAACAAAAATTCTATCAAAATTCTCAACAGTATTATGACATCAACTAGGTAGCATGTTCTCTAGCGTTCTAATGAGATTGATCCTACACCAGACTATAAATAGCAAATAAGTAATCACTACTTAAAAACCATGACCTATTATACTCTATTACAAAGATAGGTGGAGTTGTTGTAATGGAATAAACAATATTAATAATTATTATTCCCATATTTTGGGGACGGTGGGGGGAACAACTGGAAGGACTGCTAGGCTATAACTATTAAAATATTTAATAATATATTAAAAAATTTGAAAAATTAATTAAACCTTGGTGATCCGGCAGGGAAAGAAGAATTGGGGGTCCCCGATGAGTTTAGAGCAGCTGTTCACAAACTCTATGAGCGTGTTAGAGCAAAAATCAGAACTAGAGAATGCATGTTTGAATGCTTCGGCAGCAACATCGGGGTCAAGCAGGGGTGCCCACTCTCTCCCACTTTGTTTGGTCTTTACATTGACAAACTTGAGGAATGGATAAATAATACCGAAGGAGGTGGCATTCAGTTGGCCGGTTTTGTAGTAAAGCTACTTTTATATGCAGATGATCTTTTTCTTATAGCAAAAACTGCCCATGGTTTGCGGGATTATTTGAAGGCTTTAGAGCTATTTTGCCAAGATGTCGGGATGCAAGTGAACATTAGCAAGACTAAAGTCATGATCTTCTCTCTAAAAAGGAAACAACAAACTAATTTTATTTTCGAAGGTAGCCCGTTGGAAATCGTCGAAGAATACAAGTATCTTGGCATTGTTTTTCATAATAGGCTCAGTTGGAAAACTTGCAGGGCGAAAAGGATTCAAGGAGGTTGGAGAGCTTCTTACCTTCTCCAGAACAGGTGTAGGAAAGCAGAACTTTGGAACTGGAAACCAAGAAAGCCCTTTTTGGTTTGTTGGTCACACCGGTTGTCCTCTACGGCTGTGAGGTTTGGGGAAGCAGCGTGTCAAATCACAGATGGAGACAGTTGAAAAGAATTCAAAAACATCTTATCACCAGTAGTCTTAAAGTTAAAGCAACTGTTCATATGAGATCCTCTTGGCGGAAGCAAGTACTTTCGCAATGGAAGCTGCGGTGATTTCACGATTACTAAGCTATCTAAAAAAGGTTGAAAACATGGGGAATCACCGGTGGCCCAAAATGGTGGTGAACGAGGTGTTAGATCGAAGGAAGAAGACGTGGATGAAGCAAAACATCAAGTGGCTGGGAAAATGGGACATTAAGTTACATGAGTGCCCTAACTCCAAAGAGGAAATAAAAAATTTTGTGTTAGAAAAATTCAGGACTGCCATGTGGACAAATCAGATTGGGCGTGAAAAAATGCATTATATCAAAGAGTTCAATCCCATTTGGGAGCATGGGGATAAAGCATACCTAAGTGCCGAGCTTAAAGGTAAAGCTAGGCTCCTAGTGGCACAATTGAGGACCGGTTCACACCATCTTAGGTGTGAAACTGGAAGATGGACGGTTCCCAAGGAAAAATGGGAAGATAGCACTTGCATTTTCTGAAGTGATAGAGCGGTTGAAACTGAACGACACTTAATTAGGGAGTGCGATGCGTACAAAGATATCCATATGCAGCAGGATAACAGCGTGAATGTGGGCAGTTTTAGTGAGTTTTTTGAGGAGGAGAGGATACACAACACGGCCAGCTGTTGGTAAAGATTCATAGGAGGTGGGATGACATCGAAAGGAATCTGAAGAACTTCTAATGGTCTTGACACTTGGTCCCATAGACTGTTTGGTCTCGTGGACGTTATTAAAACTCATTTCATTTCAATGATGTCCTATCTCTGTCTGAGACTTTCAATCAGGGGATCCAGTACAGAGCGCGCAATATTATCTAGAGATTTAAAATTTAAAGGCTGATGACTTGTTTGTAGGATTTGGGTGAGGGAATCAAGGAACAAAAATTGGAAGTATGGCCTAACAATGTCACCATACCTTTTGATCAGCAACTCCGCCAGGCTGTGAAGAATTTATTGAATACTCCAAACACAAATTTATTGAATATTCCAGACACGGGCATGCAGATCAAGCAAAAATTACAGCACCACATTCACTATTTCTTACTCTCAGCAAAAAAAAAAATTAATTAGCAATTGAAATTAAAATATTAAAAAAAAATGGTTATATTTCCACTGCTCCTATGCCAAGATGGGGAAAATGCCCCCACATGACACTACAAATTTTTATATCTAAAATTAAAATATTAATCGTTAACTTGGGGATTGCTCTGAAATTAACAAGAACTTAAGCATATATAATAGGATGCACTGAAAACTCATACATAAATTTTAACACGGTTCATATAATTATAAACACAAAATCAAAGTTAGATGTCAAGTTTCAACTAAAACTGTAATTAAAATATATAGTGAAAATGCTCGTTTCACTTAGAGCTCGTCAAGTAGCAAATTTCTGAAAGTAGTTGTTTAAAATATTAAAATTTGTGTATCACCCTATTTACTCCAAGAAAACTATATGCAGATTAGAGGACATAGCCGAGTAATATATTTTGATTTTCTTTAGGGCTCTTGCACGTAGAAAGCAAATCTTATAAACCTTCTATGTCCAGATGCTTTTTAGGTCAGTACAAACAGCCTTTTATGCATGCTTGCAAAGCACCAACAAGAAAATATTCCCACAATGACACCTAGAAAAGCATGATTGAACTAAGGAAATAACAAAGTCCATACTTCGAAAGTGAATTCTTTACATCAGCTAGGTACCTATGAATTTGATGTTCATGTTCTTTGTGAAAATTTTAATGTATGTCTTAACTCCAAAACTACCACATGCAATTACAGGAGAGCCATCTTAAATAGAATGAATTAGCTTTGCTTTAATCCTCTTGCAGATTCCAATCATCAAATAATTCATTCTAAAGCACTTAATTCAAGCTAACTGCTGAAATTTGGATGTTTACTTCTGGTCAGTCATGACGTCCTGTAAGGACACCTGTGTTTAGTACCTATACTACAAATTTAAGTAATAAACTGATTGATACATACTTTCAAGAGCTTGCCGGTAAGCTTGAAAAAAAGCCCCAGCCAAGACTCCAGAGCCCATTACAATCAAGTTTGCCAGCAATTTTGCAGCCTGTCATCGTATACACCAGATGTAATTCAAGACATCGATCCAATCATGTTTGCAACATTTGACACTGAACAACAAAACCAGACATTCTTTTGATGCAAAACATCTACTGCCATACATGGGCTTCCAAAGAATTGCAACATCGTAAGATAAAGTGTGTAGCAAAAAGTTGAGGTAGATCCCAGATAAAAGTTCATTTCATAATGCAGTATTTCATAATAAATGCTTATCAATGTGGTCAAACCAGCTCAAAAAATGTTTCACTTTTCAACATAACTAGTACATATATCTTTAATACATCTATCCAAAATAAGCCAAGCGATATCAATCTCAAGGTTTTTATCTTGGATTTTTCACATACTGCATTGATTAATAAATTCATTACCTTCTCCTCTACTTTTCCACTCACTACTGACAAATATCATCTATCTAGCTACACCGATGTGTTGGGCTTGAAAAATTCTTTCTGGAGAAAACAAACTGTCCCCAAACTCCACCATATAGACAATATATTATGATTTTTCAATTAACTTCTCCAAGAAAAAGAAAGAACTCGTGACGGTCAAGTGGACGTCAAATTTAAGGCTGAAATTCCTCTATGATGGTCAAATTTAAGTTTGAACATCAAAGTTAGCAACTCACTACATTACACTTCACCCCACCACTTCCATTGTAGAACACCTATCAGCATAATAGTCTTGTGAATAAATTACCAAAATAAATCTCACGAAACAACTCTAAAAGGTTGCTGGTCTTGTAATTAATCTGAACAAGTTCTGAATCAACTGATAGTAATAAAAAACAAAATAACATGCCCTAGAGACTTGACATCACTCCAGAAAGGCTTTAGGTGGGACCCATAATGGTACAATACAGTAACATATCTACACAACTGAAAAGACTTTCAGGTTGGTGAATTGGAACCATAATTAGCCCTACGGAACAGTTATAAACCCTTTCATAGTTCTATATTACTCTTATCAAGTTGTAAGAAGGATTTGTGAGGCTACATAAATGTTCTTCCAATGTAGTTGTGCTTTAAATAAATGTTTCCCTCCCAACCAATCAATGCCTTATTCTTTCTTTAGTCCCAAAATGCAAAGTTGAACTGCTCTTTTAGACATTTAAACAGGTCAAAGAATCTTTTCATGCCAAAATGGCTTCATCCACTAAATTCTCTTGACAATTGCAATTAGGTTTCAAAATAAGCAGTATCATGCGGGGATGCATCCTCTAATTTTTGGAGATGTCCTAGACATTTTGGGGACTTGGAGGGGATGTTCCGAATTTTCTTTATCTTTATATATATATATATATATATTATACAAATTTGGGAAACGCGGTTACTCGGCAGCCAAAAATTGTGACCAGTACTCAGGACTTGGCAATTACCTAGGAATTACTCGGGACTTCTATTGCCACTTTAAAAAATATATAAATTCATAAAATACACTAAAATACATAAGAAAATGAAATGAATGTAGAGAAATGATTGTAGAGATTCAGAGAATAAATCACTCAAAGTCAAACATATTTTATATTAGTTTTTAAGCAAATAAGAGTACAATGTGAATGTCGAATGCTCTATTTGAAACAAAAAAAGGACCACACTTGTGTTAGTTTTCCCTTGGCCAATACTTCACATTCAATGTTATTAGAGTTATGCTTAGCATTTAAACTTTTAAAGTTTTCTAGGATTAATGGAAAAGGGTTTGTTTTAAAGCAGAGGGAACAAAGACCTATATCTGCAATAAAAACACAATGGAATGTCACATTACTACAAAATGGTGGACAATGGACATAGAGACCTTTTGCATACATATTACAGGCAAAAGATTATATTTTGCATTTGCTACAAATTAAAAAACAAATGCATCACCGTTTGCATGTAGGAGACAACAAATCCACCACCAATATGCTGCACTTGGTCACCTTCTTTCTCTTTAATAATTTTGTGATTGTCAGATGCTAAAATCAAATAATAAAAGTAAAACTTCTGAGTTTACAATGTGAAATTGTGAACGGAGTCGACTCAGTGGAGGCACAACAATTTCCTTCGACCCTGGGGCCTGACCTATCACCAATGCACAGCACACAGCAGGAAAATAAACAACAGCAGAGAATGAACCACAATTTTTTTTGCACTTTTGTTAAATTAATTAGGTTGCCAGTTTTTGGCCAGTTACCAGGCCAAAAACTGCAGTTTACGGTGGGTAACCCCTATCAGAAAATTGTGGTTTTTGGCCTAGTAACTGGCCAGCGATTACCCAGCTGTCTACCCTTTCTACAAAAAAAAAACAGATTTTTCGCGGGTACCACTTTTTTTAATACAGTGTGTGTGTGTGTGTGTGTGTGTTCGTGTTCTGATGCTTTTACTATTAAACAAAATGCCACCCACAAAAAGCTGTTAATTTTACAAAGCTATTGAACCCTTACCCCGAATTTATCCTGAAAAACATTAAATAAAATTTAAACAGCAAAATTTCATTGAATAAAGTTAAAACATTTAAATATTATTTTTTATATATTATTTTAATAGCCATCCCCAAAATCTGGGAAACTTTTTGCCGTCTGAGAAACCTCAACCCCCCGTCCCCGAGACTTAGGTAACTATGGAAATAAGTGACCAGTAGGCTACAAGATTTGTATTATGCATAAAAAAACTGTTCATAAAAATATCAGATTTTTTAGAAGATAGTATGAGGCTGGCAAGTACATTTAATTCTAACAGATACATGCCACTTCTACAACCAACTCCGCATGTACCTACCTAATGACATACAGAATGAAAATGCAGAATTTTTAAAATTCCATCACGTACTGTTTCTGGTGGTATTAGATGAAGCACGAATCCAAAAAGGGGACACCTACAAGGTATGTTGCTAGAAACGTGATCATTACAGAAACGTGATCCAAAACAGGATTGGAAGAGGTTGCTATGACAAAACAAGATTTCAGTAAATACAAATAATTTTTTTTTTATTTTTTAAAATCCATAAATTTAGAGAAAATTTAATTTTTAACATGTTAATTTTGACCTTTTCTAATTTTTTAATGTTAATATTTTTATTTTAATGCTTTTAATTAATATTTAATATTAAATTTTTAACTCTACACCTTCAAAGATTAACGAATCAAAATAAAATAAACTGACATGGCATCCACATTTTCGGCTGTTAAAATGCATGACGACACGTTTCTTGCTATAGAGCCTAGAAATACCCCAAAATCCTAGGAATAATATTTGAATAGGAAAATAGAATGGGGACAGGGATGGGTAGAGGAGCCAGGGAGCAAAGACAGGGGTCCAAGGTGTGGGATGGCGCCTTAATAGAACTTAGGAAAGTTTTGATATTAAGGTGATGTGGCTGAGGACTTGAATCCTAAGCCATTCTTATTTGGGTGCCTGATAAATTCTCTAGCAGGTGTACACACCAGTTGCCAAAGGCCAGACAATCCAGGTGGCATGGGGATCTACCCTAACCGTAGAAGGAATTTCATGAAACCTGCAAACAGTAAAGTCCCAATAGTCAAACATTTGAGTACCTAGAAAAAAGCATTTGCCTACAATGACATCCGGATTAGTTATAGAGACACCTTGGAGATTAGCTCTATGTCTAACCTTTTTGAAGAGGTAAGACTGGAGAAAACGGGTAACTTTCTGACAAGAATTACTAGAAGAGAAGGACCCCTAGGAAAGAGACAACAACAATGTTTAGATCGCAACTCATACATCTCTGAACATAGGAATGTTCTAATATTAAGCTGATAAGACTGAGAACTTGAATCCTAAGTCATGCTTATAAGGACACCTGAATTCATATCTCAGCTGTAGATAGATTCTCTAGCAGAGGCAATGCAGGATATCTGAGGATTAACCCTAACCATAGGAGGAATCACATGGGCCCAGCAAACAGTAAAAGCCCAATAGTCTCAAATTTAAGTATACAGCAAAAGTGTCTGCCTACAATTCATGTTAATTACGCAGTGGTCCTATGGAACGGCTGCACCTGAAATTTCTCAGTGGATACTGCTGAGAATTTTGTGGAGCTATTTACACGCAAATGGTCCCATGAAAAACATCTTTTACTCACCAGTCCCAGATTTTTAGGATTTTTGTTTGAAAATTAATATCTGAGAAAAAACACACCATGTAAGATGCCATTTGGCAATAAAGCTCCCAAAAAACTTTCAGGGGGTACTGCAAACTTCTAGCCTCTCATCTTGAGCACCCCTTCAAAGTTTCCTGCTAAAAACATTGCCACTCCACATTTAATGGAAAAGGTTCTATTTAATCCTGTTTCACATTTCTAAGCTGCTCACGGGGCCACCTGTAAAGGATAAATATGAGCAGTGGACCCTGGACAGGACTGCATCATTATAGAGATGCCTTGGAAATTAGCTCTATTTCTATCTTCTTTAAAGAGAACAGGTTAGAGAAAACATGGAATTTTCTGGCGAGTTACTAGGAGAGGGTGCACCCTACAAAAGAGATGACAACAAATGTTTAGATCACAACTCAGACATATCCGTCTAAAAAATCATTTGTTGATGTCACCACACAAGCCTCGTGCAAAGTAACAGTTGTGATCTCGTGGTCATGAATTAAATCTATCTATCTAACAAGCTGCTTATCATGTACATCCCCCAGAAGGTAAAGCATGTAGAATATAGGATAAACTGAACCTTCAGCCCCCCAAAAAAGAAGTAATATTTCTATCGATTGAGGGAGGCTGCATCCCCTCATTCATGGGTCAAGAGATCAAGGTAATGATTGTTTGACAGCAGAATGAAAAGTTCCTCTAGATGGATCTGCAAAAATAAATTTTGATGGTGCATCAAGAGACAATTCAGGAATTGCAGGGTTGGAATGTATTTTTGAATCTCACAAGCGAGAACTATTTGTAGCTGTTTCTTTTTTTATCTCATACCACAAATAATGAAGAAAAAAATCAAGCATTGGTTGAAGGTCTTCATCTTGCTAAGGCTCATGGAATAACCAAGCTTGTAGTTGAAGGAGATTCACAGCTTGTCATTAGTGCCATGAATACACTCAATTGAAAACCCAATAGACAGACATATCCACTCCTTCCCACACATCACCTTCTATCATTGCTTCCAGGAAGCCAATAGACAGACATACCTTTAGCCAATTCTGGTGCAAATCTTGTTGTTTTTTCAAAAATTGAAAGTTTCATGTCCTCTGATTGGACATACCTTGAGGACTTGCTGTCGCATGATTTGAAACTCTAACACCATGTCCCATGATTTGAAACTCTTAACACCATGTCCCATGACTACGCATCACATCTTCCTATAATTGGAGATAGTGTTATGCACTTCTAATTTCACATTCCTTCTTTTATTACTGTATTGCCACAATTCTCAAGTTATTGTGATGATTTTAATAATTCGCATAGCAAATCCTTGTGATTTACCCACCCGGACATATTTTGTGTCTCCTCACTCACTTTAGCGGCATCAAGATGTACCTGTCTTATCAGTTGTCCTCTCCCTCTCGCCCTGCTGTTTTAAATTCCCTTTCACATTCTTCACATCCCCTGCTTTGCCTCCACATCCTAACCCATGTATCTTCTCTCTACAATTCTCACCTAGCCTCTCATGCCTCCCAGTGCAGGACCTTCTAACAAGAATTAAGCATTTGAGGGTGCGGTCACAGAAGCACACTTCATTTATGCTTTGACATCGATGATATGGCTGAAGATTTTGTATGGCATGTTTTGGGGTGGATTGGAACGGGTAACATTCTTGGTGTTAGTCAAACAGTGGCTTCAATTCGAGATGAATTTCTCTCTAAGTTTGCAGCAATCTCCCTTGCATTTTACACATTCCAATTTTTAATCAAAATGGTCTTTCTTCCGGGCCCCTTCCTACGGTAGCAAAGTTGAAAGCTAATTGGATCATTTTCGGGCCGAGGATTGTCTTATCAGAACTGGATGAAAAGATTAATTTTTTGAAGCTAGACACCCTCACCAAAGAGTTTCCAAACTGGCGGCCACCTACAACACTGAATGGTGAGAATACTGCTTCAGCTGGGCTAAAATTCTTGAAAAACAGATGCAAGTCTGTGAGACACGTATCAGGTCCTCCTTAAATCCTTTGCAAGCAAGCGCAGAGGAGGAAGAAAACCAAAAACATTTGCTGAAATTCCCATGAAATCTCCCTCAACCCCACTTGGAGCTGTTGACACGGAGCCGAAGTCTCGGCCTAAAGTGAAAAGGGCATTTGGAAGGCATGTCTGCTGATGAATGGATCTTCCAGAAAAAGGGCAAACCAGACATCAAGGATATTTTGGCTGGTCTACCCAAAACTCTCTCCCAGCTAGCTAAAATGGGGATGTGGGTGTCTTTTGCTTCAGATGGTAGTTTTAATCTTGCAGCATCGGATAACTGACCAGAGTTTATTTATCATTGTGATAAATTCATGGAGAAATTTGAAACACCTAATAGCACCCCTGTTATTTACAACAATCTTCAGTCCAGCAAGAAAAATAAGAGCTTAGTTGGTGAAGGATGCATTGGAGGCACCACAGCAGGCACACTGGACAAACCAGAGTAACAATTTCTGGGTCTATTGTTAAGTTGTTGATTAGTTTCTATTAACTGTTTTAATCACTAGACAGTTGGTTCTCTCCTATAATGGCCATGATTTTGAAGTCTCCTGCATGTTTTTCTATACAGTATGTAGTTGTTTAAGTTTGTGGGATTGTTATCATTTAGCATCCCTGAGAAGCTCACTATTAGTTTGTACGGCCGCCTCCTCTTGAATAATGTATTAACTTTCTGGTCGGTTCATTCAATACCGGGTGAGGGGCCCCAATAGATCCCTTATTTTATCTATCAGAAAAAATTGAGAGACTACATAAATAGGAAAACATAGATTGTGCATGCCTTTCTAAGAATAATCATAAAATCATATGACATCATCAATTTCCATGAATTTGCTGAGGTTATAACTGAATAATTGGTATTGCACTGTATGGAATATTTTTTTTATTGTATTTAGATCCACTTTTTTATTGTTTTCCTCTGTAACATGTTTCATTTTTGTTTTTTACCAAAAAACTTTTACAGATTTGGCTACATTCAGGGCAGAAAACCTGTTCAGAAACCCTCTTAAAAGCATATGCCATCTTTCCAACAACCCTCGAGTCGATAACATGGATTCATAAGGAGCCTGCTTTGACCCAATTGTGCAAAAATAAGCTATATCAATAAATAATGCCCAGATTCACCCAACAACAATAATGGACCAAAACTGACATATCCATTGTTATATCAATCCAAAAACAAATTATTCCCCTGTTGTATCAATCCACAGCATTTAAATACCCATCTTGTATAATTCCACAACACAACACAATCCATGAAAAGAAACATATCCAATCCCGACAGGAACTACTAACAATTTTTTTAAATCATACAAAATCTTAGACCAAATCCCGATCACATGACTAAACCAGAGAATGATAAACTCAAGGGGTATTTACTGTGAACAAGCAGCACAAAGAAAACTTACCATGGCTCATGAAAAAAGGCTCTCCGTACGTATTACTGTTTCTGAATCCCGTGAATAAGATGTGTCTCTGAATAAAAAGGAAATTTACATGGACGCATGGTTTATCGCTTCGACGGCGCCCGATCTTTTAAGTGCCCCGCACGTATTAAACATTAGTTCGTTTGTTTTTTTTTTTGGTTTGGGTTTGTTTTTTGTTTTTTGTTTTTTTCGGCACGATGGGAATTGGTTACAATATGTCATTATTTTTATTTAGGTTTAGGTTTTTACTCTGTTAATCAAATAGCGATTTTTATATTTTTTCATGTTAGGATTGGGTTTCGTTATATTTAAGTTTTTGATTTAAGTTCGTTCTTATTATAATTCATTTTTATTTCGATAAAGTTTATTTGGATTGAGTGAGATTCCAGAAACACAAGTTTTGAATCGATAATTTTGAATTGGGAAGCACTCAACAGTGTATCAAGTGTACTACCGATCATGTCCACATTAAACATTAGTTTAATTAAAGCTACCGCGTATATGATGTTAAAATTTCTCACAGGGTTTTATAAAAAAACTTGTTTCTTGACTTCTAGATTGTGGGAACACTATTTCTTTATAAATCTAGTACATGTATAATATATTCTCAACAATGTCAAGTCATTTATATTTAATTATTTTATATTAGTTAAATGAAAATTTTTGGTGGCCTCATACTAGTCAAAGTTTGAAATTGTTGTAACCATTTCTAATAAAATGTTGGCAATGCTATGAAGGTTAGGTGTAGTGTTACAAATTTGGGGCCTACCACTAAATTATTTCAGGTTTGAGTCATAAAAGTTGACTTCTTGATAGCGGCCTCTTCCAAGATAAAATAATTAAAAAATATATCGACAACAAGTATTTCCCTATTAATTAAATCACCACAACCAAGATAAATTAACTAAAAAAATCTCAGCAATAAATAATTCCCTACCAATTGAATGGCCGCAACTAAGTGCAAGTCAAACCGTTGTAACATAAAAAAATCTAACAGACAAAAAACATTTATTTAGATCATCATAGAATAAAAACATTAATTTGATGCATGAATTTTTTGTAAAAGCATAAGAAATTTTGAGAAAATAAGCTTTTCATAAACTATATGATTTTTTTATGAACATTTTTAATCACATCTCGTGATCTATCATCAGAGAAAAACATATGTTAGAACAATAGAGCTTAAGTTGTAATTTGCACGAGATATCATTCCATTGGGACACACTCTTTGAATTGTTCACAATCCAACTTGCTAAAAATTCTTTTAGATCTAATGTAATGGCCTTCTTGAAATATAAGAGAACTTCAACATTTTTTTTTCTTTTTCTTCCTCTTTAAACCATATAAGAAATCTTTCTCTTCCTTCATGAACATGGAGACTACCAAAAGCATGCTTCTCCCAATCATAATACAATTCCTCGAGATCATTGAAGGTTACACTGGTAGTGGTATTACAATGGTTAAGCAAAGCATATACATTTCAACACTTCCTTTCATTTCCACTTTTTTCAATATAATTCCATTCCAAAACAAAACATGCAAGTTTCATCTTCCTACATGGTTATAAATATAATTAACAACTTAATTTAGGAAAGAATTATTTGGTATGTAAAAATGTATTGCCTTATGTTGATTAAAATTTTTAATTTTTAATTTTTGTAAATCTAATTTTAAATTATTTAATATTTTTTGAAATATGTAAAATGATTTGATATAATTTAGAAAAAGAAATTAAATTTAAAAATCTTAATAAATACTAGTCAATACATTTTTTCATGACAAATAACTCTCCCTTAATTTCTAATGTGTGATGAACTTTTAAATTTAATATGAATTTGATAGTGATATATTATGGCCATGTCATGTCATGTCAATCACATTCTTTGAAGTTGAATAAGTTTAATTATGAATCTATAATAATTTATAATTAAATAAAATTAAAACTTTTAAATAAACTATATACAAAACTTATAATAAAAAACTTAAAAACAAGGATCACATAGTAGCTACTTCCTACCTTTGTATCATAAATTGTTTAAAATTAATTTTGTATATAAAATAAAGTGTAATAGTAAATAGTATATTGGACGATTCAATAAAAAATATTCTAATATTACTGTGTAAATACCAACAAAAAATAAATTAAAATTTTCATGTTTCTTCACTCCTATATTGAATAAATAAATAGTATAATAAAATTAATTATTAAAAATAAATATTATTTTTTATAACATTAAACTTAGAATGTATGGAGTATTGAATCACGGGAATAAAATATTTTCCTTGTGTTAGATATATCCTACAAAACTATTTTTTTAGGTTATATAAAATTATAAAAATAATTTAAAATGAAGATAAATGTTAAAAGACAAAATTTCAATGCAAATAAGATATCAAGTGCACATGAATATATAATAATAAAATGACAAACATGTTTTTAGAGTGTTACATATATATTTTTACTATTATTATATTGTGGGTAGATAGTTATCTATCAATTATATCAATTAAATAATTAAGTTAGAATTTAAAGTGGTTGATGTTATCCATGAGTCTTATATTGGATCATATTTTACTAATTGTTAAGTTTCTAATTTTGGAGAGGATGTCAATTCCAATAATTTAATAAGCTAAAATTACTGTTTTTAATTAAAACTTGAGTAATAATTATATTGATGGTTTTGTGGAAGATTTTGATTTTATGCTAATAATTAATATTATTGTACACATATTATTACAAATTTTGTTTAAAAAATTATATGATGATTAATGTACGGAATCAAAAATAACTTGTTTAATGCTAATAATTATTTGCATTATGCATATATCATCATTAAATTTTTTATTTTAAAAATTAAAATAATTTTATACAAAAAGAACATAAAAAATTAACATGTCAATCAATAAAATGATAAACACATAATTTTAATAATTTTTTTGGTCTAAAAATTAAATAAAAACTTAAAAAAATTTAATATTAAATAAAAATTCTTACATTTCATTAGATTATTGATCATAATTTATTGTTTCCAAAATTCTCAAAGATTTATAATATATTTATTGTTTCTAATGATTCTATAATTCTCTACCAACAGTTACTAATAAAATTTCACTTCATATTATTATCTTATTCTCATTATATTAATATTTTATTCTCATTGTAATTGGTCAAAAATTTTCACCGTATATTATTAACTCATTCTCATTATATTAGTATTTTATTCTCATTGTATTTGGTCAAAAGCAATAGCGAACAATTGTACTTACAATTTTCAAAACAACATGGCAGCTTATATAATCATGATGTTTGATTTGCCAAATAGTGAAGTGCATAAATGAATCTAAAAATCCTAGCCTTGAGAGTGTTGAAATTTCAACCTTAAGTTGTTATCCATCCATTATTTGGCCTTTAAAGGTACCTCCAAAACATAAATGAATTTAACGGTAGGAAATTTGTGGTCAATTGTTATTTTTAATGATAAAAATCACTCCAACTTCTTGATGTAAAAAAAAAGTATTGAGTCATGTAATTTTTGTTTTTTTTTTTTTTTTTTTTTAAGCATTTTGATTAGGGTAAAAGTATAGAAACTCAATTTGTCAATAATCAAAATATAAAAAGCTGTAAAATAAAAATAGAGAACATAATTTCTATCAAATAATGGTTATAAAATTAAAGATGAGAATCAAGTCAATCCTATTGATTTCTTATCAAATTACAATAAATGAGTTGAAAACAAACAATAAACAAAAATAAAAATTATACAAAGAATATCCAACCAAAAACAAAATTCTCAATTACAAATTAAAGTAAATAATATTTTTATAATCTAAAATTCTTAAGAAATAAGATTTAAATTTCATTGATTAATAGTTTTATTGTTAAGAATATCTAAAATTAAAAACCCTATTTTATATATTTAATCAATAATAATATTTAAAAAATATAAATTTAATATTAATTTTTACATTATCAAATAACAATCTAATGATGTTTTAAGAGATCTAGAAGAAATATAATAATTAAAAAAATTAAATTTTTTATTAAATAAATAATATAAAAAATAATCTTCCTTAACTAAATTTTTTTAATACATAACATTAAAATATGATGTTTTAAGAGATTTAGATGAAATATAATAATAAATAATTTTAATTATTTTATTAAATATATAATATTAAAAGTACTCTTCCTATTAATCATTTTATATATAATATTAAAATATAGTAAATAAATGATTGGTTAATTTCATATAAGGAAATAGGGAAGATAATACGTATGTAATTGTTTTATGTTCCATCCAAAATTGTTTTATATTTCATCATAAATTTATTTATATAATCTAGACTTTGAATTTTGCATCTTTTGTTGTTACTTCTATCACAATATAATATTGAACTAATCTATTGAAGTTTACATTATCATATAATTTTTTTTGATAGTCTATTAAGACCGTACAAATATTTTTGCTAATGACTTTCACCTGAAAAAAATACTAAGTCTTCTTGCCTTCTTGTGCTCTTTCACTTTTTATCGTGAGTTGGCATCCCGCAACTCTTGTGTACTTGTAAGTAAGGTTTCGATAGTTAATATGAACTAACAAACCTTCACACCTAAAAATGAACCCTAAAAATTTATTAGTCGTTAAATTTCTAGGATATTATGTATTTTTATTTTTATTTTAAATTATAGATTGTTGGTATATTTATTGACTTTGAGTGCTCTCCACACCTCCTCCCAACACCCTTCAATTGTTATCATCCCCCTTCTTAAGTTTGATCACATTTTCCCTCTTTTCTAGAGTGTGCAATTACACTTTATATGTTATTGGTAGGCAATATGTGGGCCTTTTTACCTCTCTCTTTTAAGATCCTTACATTGTATTTTTCACTATTGTGATAGTTAGTTATCGATTTTCATACCATTAAGATCATAATCTGAATTCAAGGCATATACAAATGCACAAGTGAGACACAATGTGTTCCATTTTCTAGAATTTGAGGTCAAATACACTTCAAACTACCTCCAAAAAATATTGAATATATTAATTGAAATTAATAATACATGTGTATTAGATTATATATAAAAATAAATAGTGCATTCATTTTTTTCTAAAAAAATAGAGTTTTTAAAATAATTTTGTGTACTAATTTTTAGATTCATTTTTCAATTATTTTTTAAAATATTTTTTTCCATTCAATTGACCACAATATTATGTTTTAACTCAACTTAGTACATTAAAGTGAAAATTTGGAGTGAGTTCATTATTGTTCACATGAATCTATTCAACCTCTCATATGATTTTATAGAAATCAAGCATTCATTAGAGTATTTATTAAAACAATAAAATTCATATTAGTAACATGTTATATTGTGTTGGTCTGCCTTATTAATGAATTATTACAATTATTAGAATGATGTGAAGAAAGTATTAAAACACATATTCTATAATAACTCTTGTATTGAATCACTATTCCTAACCAATTTTGATATGTTTGTCATGTTTGATGACCCCTAACACATGTGAAAATTCAAATTATATCCCTCTTTGTATAAATAATTTAACACTTACATTTATGTTACTAATATTTAAATAAATTTAATTTAACTAAAATTAATTTCATATAATGTAGGATAATATAATTTGATGTATGATTTATTTTTTTTAAACATAAGAGAAATTGAGAAAAATAAAATTTTTAGTGAATTGTGTGATTTTTTTATGAACATTTCTAATTGAGTTACATCCCACGATCAATACTCAAAGAAAAATAAATTTTAGATCAATAGACCTTAAATCCTTATATAAATAACTCACATAAAATGCATTGATGTCTAATTAATCACATTAAGAATAAAATTATTAAATGCAAAAGTAACAATTACAAATTTTATTAAATATTTATGTAACTACCTTAAACATATTGAACTTTTATCTCTTAACATGAAGGTCTTTTAATCTATTAATTTATGAGGTTCTTTTAATCTATTAATGATGATGGGCATTCATGTGTAACTTAATCCTAAACCTTTATCTCTATTCCAATTATACCTATGTTTACCTATTTCTACGATTTCTCTTATCTTTTTTTTTATGATAATAATTTTTTTTAGAAAAAATCTTAATGTCTTCAATAAAAATAAAATATATTGTTTTGTAAGAATGCTCAATTAATGTCATTTTATTTCTTCCCTAATCATATATCAAAGACATACTCTTTATATGTATTTATATTATATTATCTCATTTTTCATATCACATCTATCAAAAATATTAATAGAAATATGATTAATGATTATAAATTTTAAGTGCCATACAATTGATGTTATACATTATTTCAATTAACAAAACCTCATTCACCAAAACAATAACACCTTCCCGAAATAACTTGCACCATATAATATTTATATTTTACAAAATATTACATGGATGAATCAATCAAATTTTAAGATAATAGCAGATCCATCTAAAATTAACAGCTAACGCCTATCGAGCTAATAAAAACCTAGAATGAAGACAAAGAAGGATACGAAGCCAGGGAGAAAGGAAGTTCTGCATAATTCATCACAATATACGACTAATTCAGAATAATAAGCCGACTGTCATTCGAATCCTTGTTTAATCTGCACCAGATGAGCGGCGGCGGCGGCCATGGCGTTGTACGAAGTCCCTCCTTCCATCAAGGCAACTTTTGCCTGGTCTTTCAGTTGTGTCATTTTTTCCCGTGCTCTGACTCCCTCTTCTCCATCCATCAAAGCCCTCACGGCTCTTTCCACTTCCGCTCTCGTTACAAAGCCGTCGCTGTCCATCTTCAAATCTATGGCAACCTTGTGCTCGTTTACCAGCATAAACCTGTTTAGCCTCTGTTCGGCAAAAACGGGCCAACCGATGATCGGAACCCCATACGAAAGGCTCTCCAGCGTGGAGTTCCAGCCGCAGTGAGAGAGGAAGCCTCCAGTGGACGAGTGCGAAAGAATGGGAATCTGAGGCGCCCAGTTCGGAACCACCAATCCTCGGTCCCTCGTTCGATTCACGAATCCCGCGGGTAAAAGCAGCGAAAGCTCCATATCCTGATGCTTGGGAGAGAAGGTGATATATTTATGCTCTGCGCGCACCACCCACAGAAATCGATGGCCGCTTGCTTCCAATCCATGCGCGAGCTCTGTAATTTGGTCTCTTGACAGAAACGCTCCGCTTCCAAAGCAAATAAAGAGCACAGACGACGGAGGCTGCTCGTCTAGCCACTCCAGACACTCATGCGTCCCGCTGTCAGGTTCCGCTATCAAAGGACCGACCGCATAGATGGCCGGCACTGGCACTGGCGCTGTAACCTTCCCTTGCTTGAGGGCTTCCAGAGCATCCGCGTCCAGGTCCTCAAAGGTATTTACAAGAATCCCGGCTGCTTCCGGCAGCCGAGACCAGTGGTGGAGAACCCAGTGAAACGACGCATCGGAGCTGTCCTGCAAGGGTTGAGGCAGATCCCTCGCAGAGAGTAGCCGATTCAGTCCCGCTATCTGTAAGAAACAGTCGGCGCCGTCTTTAGGCGGGATTTCGTACTCCGAAACGAGTCTGCGAAGAGATAACGCGACACAGAGCGTGGAAGCAGCGCAGGTGAACAGTATGTGTGTAGGTAGGTTTAGCTCGGCGGTAACATCGAGCATGGCGGTGCAGAAGAAATCTGTAACCAAGGCAGAGACGGGGAGGGATTCGAGAATCTTTCCGACAATGGGCGCCGCTTTCTCCATGAAGTTGGAGATGCGGGTCTCGATCTTCAGACTGTCGTTGTTGTCGTCGTCGTCCATGGCGATGTCGGGAAGCTCTGTAAAGCGGATGTCGAGGGCGGAAGAGGCCAACAGGTGAGCGTAGGTGACCTGCTTGGGGGCGCGCATCCACTTTGTGGTTATGACGGTTACAGACAAGCCGTGGTCCGCACACAGCCGCTTTGCAAATTCAGCTGCAGGGATGAAATGCCCCACCCCTGGGCATGGGAAAATGGCGATATGACCCGTTCCACTGCCATTTTTCAGTTCCATTCTCTGCAACTGCAAGCTGCTCCCTGTCTATCGATGTATCTATCAACATTCTCACCGCTTGTTGAAATAAATAAATAACGTGTGCTTCTCGTGTGGGTGCTCAATAATTGAAGTACAAAGAGTGTTTCTCGTGTGTGGGTCTCTTACATAAATTTGACACCAAAAATAATATCAAATGGTCAAAAATAAATAAATTAGAAAAGTGTGTTTATTGTGTGTGGGTTTTTATACATAAATTTGACGCTTAAATTAATATCAAATATTCAAAAAAAAAAAAGAAAATAAGGAAAAAGTTTCGTATGGGTTAAGATTAAGAGGAACCACATTAATAGGTTTAAGAATGTGTCAACATTTTATTTAATGTACAAAGTATTGGTTGAGTAGAGGGAAAAAGATAAGAGAAAAAAGAGATATCATAAAGATCTTTTATATCAATATCATTTAATTCGGACTAATAATCAACAAATACATAAAAATCATACAATTTAATAATTAATAAATGTCAAGCGATTACTTTTAAATGTCTACATCTTATTTTATTTTAATGTGTTCGTATGCATATATGTCAAACTAAAAAGAAAATATATAGATTTTTAAAAAAAAGTACACATAAAATTCCAAAATAATATTCAATATATTGGAAATATGTAAAAACATTATTTATATTTCTACACATGAGTCCAAGAGAGTGTCACATGATAATAATCTACTAAAATTTGAAAGAAGAAAATCAAGATACCTTATTTTGACTAGAAATGTGATGGAGTTATGTAGCCTATTATCTATATCTACTCAAATTTAAAAAAAAGGAAAACAAGATGCCTTATTTTGACCGAAAATGTGATGGGGTTATGCAACTTATTATTTAAATATACTAAATTTTGAAAAAAGACAAACAACATACCTTATTTTGACGGAAAACATGATAGAGTTATGCAAACTATGGTCTAATTTGAGCCTCCACACTAATCTAATGTCATGTATAGAGTTTTGATTTCTATTCTTGATAATATCTCAAATCATGCTAAAATTAAATTCTAAGTATAATTTTCAATAGAACTAAATGACGTCTTGAATACATACACTTATGTCATTACTTAAAGAAATTTGAGTACAATGTTTGATGCTAAAAATAATAATAAAATTTAATTATATCTTAAATACATCTCTTTATAAGAGCAACTAAAGTAATCTTTGCATATTTTCTACAAGAAAAATTCAATAAAACCTAAGTTACCATAATGCCATTATACTGATGCACATGCCTTAATAACATGTATTTAAAAGTGATGAGGAGGATATATGTCCCCCTTTTCAAATTTGGAATGAACTTGTGAAGTGCACCTCTAAAAAGAAAATAGATTAAACACACCATGTGTAAGATAAAATATGAAATCATTGGTATATAACATAGAAATATATAACATGTGTGTTTTGAATAAGTTTTCCCATTTGAACCTATGATATAAGTAATGTAAGATCAAGAGTGATATGTCCCATGTAGGCTCAAGATATAAATAATATAACATCATGATCATAATTTATACTAATTTAAATCATTAGGATAGTATTTTTTCATAATTAATGCATGATTATATGGATCATGGTAACCTAACCAAGTGGTATAGACATTATGCATGATGTAGATGTGGCACTTCAAAATGAACCAAACACATAAGTAAGATGACTATAATTTGAGACATATCTCATAAATGGCTAAGCATTGATCTGGGGCCCAAGATCAATGTGATGGAGTTATACCTTATTTTGACTAAAAATGTGATGGAGTTATACAACCTATTATCTAAATCTACTAAAATTTGAAAAAAAGAAAACAAGATACCTTATTTTGATGAAAAACATGATGGAGTTATGTAACCTATGATCTAATTTGAGCCTTAACACTAATCTAAAGTCATGGATAGAGTTTTGATTTACATTCTCGATAACATCTCAAATCATGTTAAAACTAAATTCAAGTATAATTCTAAATAGAACTAAATGACATCTTGAGTACATACACTTATGTGATCACTTAAAAGAATTTGAGTACAATGTTTGATACTAAACATAATAATAAAATCTAATTTTATCCTAATTACATTATTTTATGGGAACAACTAAAGTAATCTTTGAATATCTTGTATAGGAAAAATTGAATAAAGCATGGATTGTACCATAATCTCATTGTAGTGATGCACATGCCTTAATAACATGTATTTAAATGTGATGAACTTGTGAAGTGCACATCTCAAAATAAAATTTTATTAAATACACCATGTGTACGATAAAATGTGAAATCATTAGCGTATAACATATAAATATATATCCTTGGTAGCATGTGTTATAAATAAGTTTTCCTATTTAGACCTATACTATAAGTAATACAAGATCAAGCTTGATATACCCCACTTAGGCTAAAGATATAAATAATTATAACATCATGATCTTAAAATATAATAATTTAAATTACAACCATCATTTTTTTCCCACAATAGATGTATGATTATATAGATCATGAAAATTAGCCAAGTGGTAAAGACAATGTGCATGATATATATCGTGGTGTGTTATATAACAAACCAAACACATAAGTAAGATGAATATAGATTGAGACATATCTCATATATGGCCAAGCATTGATCCAAGACCTAAGAGGTGACCCAATGGACAACTCTCCAAAAGAGGATCTAGATGAAGTTATATGTGTGTACAAAAGCCTAGAGAGAGAGAGAGAGAGAGAGAGAGAGAGAGAGAGAGAGAGAGAATCGAAACAATAAATTTATTATATATATTTGTTTGTTTTATACATGACATACTCTTAATAAAGATGTATAACTGCTATCTTCTAGTCTAATTATTGTTATCTACCTATTTATCTACTAAAATAATGTTACATACATACGTGTGTGTGTGTTTGTGTGTGTGTGTGTGTGTGTGTGTGTGTGAGAGAGAGAGAGAGAGAGAGAGAGAGAGATGAGGTTAAGATCCATTATGGAAGTTAAACTATTTCCATGTGTGACTCATCATCTCCTAATGGTAATGTTATGATGTTACCAACTATCGTTACAGTCGAGTTATGGTTTACAGTTTTGAAACTACAGGGAATATATGGTAACATAGAAGTGGAGTTGGATCTTAAAGGTTGGCATATAGGTGTTAAACCTGATGAAGAAGTTGTTATTAATAACACATAGCTAAATGAGAAATAGTGGTAAATTGTAGTATTATGTAATGACCCAAATCCTCCTAGTGTAGTGCAGTCTAGAGAAGTGTCTCCATAATTATTGTGGGCCATGAGAATTGTCCAAGTGTTATTATGGGAGCCACTATTGGTTGATCTTCCTAGATCAATCACCCCTCCTTGTGAAGCGATAGTACTAATTGTGTTAAGTCTAAGAAATAGGTGTGGAACCTTAGCCTCTAGTTGTTACTCAATGAACCACTTGGCTTGTTGTGAAAGTTGACCTACTCTGACAACTCTATATATGGGCATAGACCAGTTATGAGTGAACACAGTTTACAGGATCTAATTTGTCTTTGCCACTCAAGGTCATTCGTTAATTGGTAGTGAGATGTAAAAGGCTAAGTATGCATATATGTATGGCACAATATTCTTTAGAGTTTGTGTGGCATGTGTTGAGCATATAATCACTTTAGGAATCATGTATCTCTTACTGCCTACTAATAAAACTATGCTACGAGGATTGCATTATACATAAACTTTTGACTATGCATATATGGATGTCCAAGGAGTACATCACATACATCAATGGGCACTAGATCAAAAACTAACTCCTCATTCAAAGGATGAATATAATAAGAAAAAAGACATTGGAGAGTGGCATAGATACCTTGGATGTTGTAGGGATTGAACCATATTAATTTATAAGGTTGTAGATGAGGCATGGTTGGGAGATTCAATCACTTAGTGGTTACTACAAAAATGAAGTTATTCATGCTACCTCCATTAATCATAAAGTCTAGTGGCTACCCATGCACCCACATATGTGAATGGAAAAATCACTCTAGTTCAACATATGGTGATATGGAAATTACTTGTACAATGTTAACTACAATGCTAGGATATGTGTTAATGATTTCATTTGAGGTCTTGACTCTCATCCTTTATTTCTATCCATGAAAGAAAAGTCTTTAGATCATGGCACTCTATATTGGATTGACTTCTACCTTTGTGTTTGTTGCACCATGTACCTAACTTAGATGGTTTGGATTTGTTTAAAGTATGTGTCTATTTTACCATGGAGGTTATTTCCTTATTTCCTTTTTGCCTGGAATCCTCAATAGTTGTCGCATAATAATAAGCTTCTCCTATAGTCTTAACTTTAAACAAATTCAATATGGACTAAATAGATGATCATAGGCCATTGTAACATACTCAAGATAATATTCACTCTTGAAGGCTTTTATGAAGTTATCCCAGATTGATTCAATCTCATCTATTATATGGTCTTTCTCCCTTATAGAATGTGCTTATCACAACTTCTGGATGGCTGAAGAAACTTTCAAAAGTACAATCTTAATCTTTTATTCATAAAAATGGCATTCAGGGAAAAATAAGATTTTAACTAATCTAACCAATTATTTAATGCATATGTGTCAATACTACCCTCAAACATAGGAATGTCTAAGTTTACTTGAAACTTGGGGGTGAATAAACCACCAAAATATTTACCTGATGATTAAGTCAATGGAACCACCCATTTAAGGACTTATACAACTTGGTTGAACCAAAAAAAAATGATCCATGAGTGATTTTTTGATTTCATTTTCATCATTGTGTGAATCTCATCTTGCATTGGTTTGGCCATTTTTTCAAAAGGACTTGATAGATAGTCTGATGGATCTCGAGGATTGATGTCGATGCTCAGATTCTCTATTCACATTTGGTAGGTCATACAAGAATGAGATGAACCACTCTAATACCACTGATCTAGGGCCCAAGAGGTGACATGGTGGATAATTCTCTAGATGAAGCTATGAATGCATGCATGAAAGCCTTGAGAGAAAGATAATTCTGAACATGTAATATAAATCATCACAACCAAAATAAATTAACCTAAAAAAATGTCAACAACAAGCAATTTCTTGCCAATTGAATGGTCGCAACCACGTGCAAGTCAAACCGCTGTAACATAAAAAGTCTAATAGACAAAAAGTATTTATTTAGGTCATCATAGAACAAAACCATTAATTTGATGTATGAATTTTTTGTAGAAACATAAGATAAATTAAGAAAATAAGCCTTTTGATGAATTGTATGATTTTTTTATGAACATTTTGAATCACATCCCATGATCCATCATCAGAGAAAAACATATGTTAGAACAATAGACTTTAAGTTGTGATTAGCACGAGATGTCATTCCACTGGCACACACTCTTTGAATTATTTGCAGTCCAAATTGCTAGAGATCCTTTTAGATTCAATGTAATGGCCTTTATGAAATATAGGAGAGCTTCAACATTTATTTTCTCTTTTTCTTCCTCTTTTAACTGCATAAGAAACCTTTCTCTTCCTTCATTAACATAGAGACTGCCAAAAGCATGATTCTCCCAATCATAATACAATTCCCTAGTATCATTGAAGGTTGCAGTGGAAGTGGTAATTGCAATGGCTAAGCAAAGCATATACATGACAACACTTTCTTTCATTTCCACTTTTTTCAATATAATTCCATTCTAAAGAAAAACATGTACGATTCATCTTCCTACATAATTATAAATATAATTAACTTAATTTTGGAAAGAGTTATTTGGTATGCAAAAATATATTGACCAGTCTTGATTAAGATTTTAAATTTTAATTCTTCTGTTTAAATCTAATTTTAATTTATTTAATATTTTTTTAAAATTATTTTCAATAAATTTATAAATGTGTAAAATAATTTGAAAAAATAAATTAAATTTAAAGTTTTTAATAAATATTAGTCAATTTTTGTATGATAATAACTCTCCCTTAATTTCTACCATATAATGGACCTTTGAATTTAATATGATTTTGATAATAACATATTATGACCATATCATATCATGTCAATATTCTCTGAAGTTAGACAAATTTAACTACAAATTTATAATAATCTATAATTAAATAAAATTAAAACTTTTAAATAAACTATATGTAAAATTTACAATAAAAATATTACAAATTATAATGTGTAATCCATCATTTAATAATAATAATAATAATAATAATAATAATAATTATTATTATTATTATTATTATTATTATTATTATTATTATTATTATTATTATTTCAACTCATATTATTATCTCATTCTCATTCTGAGTGTATTGTTATCTTATTAGTACCTACCATTTTCCCTGCTTACCATTTTAAGCCAATACCATTGCGTTGATCAAAAACATGTTTGAATGCTTAAAGATTTATATTAGTATTTTATTCATTTTTTCAGTTGCTGTCAATCAAGAGGTTCTAATTCCTTTATTTTTCTTCCCTCTCCTTTTGTAATAAAGTGGAAGTGATCAATTTTTACCGCAAGCAGATAGAATATGTGTCTCGAAGGAGAAGGTATGAATGGGAGGCATTGCCAAATGCATGCCGTTTACTGTTACCAGTGCGTGCAGGTGCAGGGGAGATTATATCTGTTGTTGTTAACCTCACCTTTCTCAGAAAAGAGTCATTACATTCATTCTTTATGTTTTTGCAGCAATTGAGGCTTTAAACAAACCAAAACCAAACCAAAAAATTCCTATCCTATTGCTCACACGCAGCGCAGGGATGCGAACGACCGATCGTATTCAATTGGAAATGCATGTATGCATCCTTGTCACTTTGAACGCAAGCATTGTTAGGGTTATATTAATAATACCAAGTTAGGGTTTTTTAAGTATAATAATTCTTTCATGCATGCGAGTGAGTTTTCGATCCGATCCGATCCGATTATTTTATTATTTTATTTTATTTGGGTTGCGATGTTACATCTATATTGATCCATTACCCTAATCATATTGTCACTGCGTCGGTGATGAGTTTGATGTCCAAGTTGAAGGGAATACAATACAACTTTCTTTTCTTTTTCTTTGCTTCTCTGTCAGTTGCTCCGAATTGGATTGAATTTTTTTTTGGTTTAAACAACTTGTTTGCTTTAAAATTTCTCATTACTACTTTAGGAAGTTATGCTTTATTTAATAGTTTTGCACTTAAACTTAATTATTTTATAAAACATTGCCAAAGCTTAATCAACTTTATCTTGTTAATGCTTGAAATAGAATTAATTCAGCTAGCACTTCTGGACAAGGCTTCCTCTCATGTGAATGAAGTATGGAATTTTATGGTAGTGCCAAGTGATTTGGCAAATGAAAAAGGTGAAGAGAGGGCACAAACTTCTTTGGGTAATAATGGCAGTTCAAGTGATAATGATAGGGATAAAGATGTGGTTAAAAATTATACAAGTGAAGATGTAGGTGCTCATGAGGCTTTAGGGGGCAGGTCGCAGGGGCACCTCCATCCTTCGAGGAGAATGTTGGGCAAATGGGGCTCTATTATTTTGGAAGGATCATCGCTAGATTCATTGGAAGCTATAATTTTTATTTTAATTTAATGTAATTTATTTTTTTTATATCGATTATACATTAAGGAGGTGGCTAACAGGGAATTTTATTTTTATTTTTTTGGGTGTTGTATCTCAAGAATAGGCATGGAATTTCAAATTCACTTAGCCTGTTTAATTAAAAAAAAGTTTTATAATTTTGGAGTTTACATAAATTGGAGATTTGAACCTGAGACTCTACTACAAAACCTTTTAGCACTTTATTTCATCTCATTAAATAGCGAATTCTTAGTTTTTGATAGTTGTTCTATTACGAATTCTCTGGTTTCTTAATTTTTTATTTTTATTTTAATGGAGTGTTTTAACCCTTTTTACCAAATGATGCTTGGCTTGTTTTGTTTTCATCTCTAGATTATTTTGTCTAAACTATTACAACTATCTTTGATCTCAATCTATTGAGACATGGCACATAGTTCTAGATAAAATAGGGATAATAGACACTACAATGTTTTGGAAAGCTAGCATGTAACTTTGATTACAATGCATATTTGGCCTCCTAATGTTGGCCCCTCAATTTTGACCAAGTATTTATTCTAGTTTTGGCAAGTAGCACAAAGGGACCATTGTCCATTTTCATTCAAATATTGGCATGACGTGGGAGAACTATGGCATGGGAGGACCATGCCGTGAGACTAGTGGCATGGAAGTTGAAGGATGTGGAAGGACAATGGTGTAGAAGGACCAACGTGAGAGGACCCAATCAAGAGAACATGGCATGAAGAAACTGAGAACAAAGGAATCATAATAGGAAGCAAAAGACTAGGTAAGCATGTGAGGAGTGGAGCGTGAGTAAAAAGGGAGTAGTTTAAAGAATAAATAAAAATAGGATACTTCAACCCCATCAATCAGAGGCCTTGAACAGCCTACAAGGAATAAAACACTTGAAAAATGAATGCATAACATAGAGCAGGCATCTAGGGGTGTAAAGCCCTGAGTCTATAGGAACAATTAATTGTAAAAGCCATGACTCGATATGTTGAGAGTTTATATGCCATATGTCCAATTTGAGTTGGGAATTTGACACTTGGATAGGGAAAAACAAGTATAAAAACCCTATTGTAAGCATTCATAAAGGGGGAATGGAAGGAAGAACCTTTGAAGATATAACAAGTATTGTCTTGTAATCAAATAGTACTTAATGAGAATTCAATGTTTATCATACAGTACTTTGAGCAATGGATTGTTAACTATGTTGAATATTGAAATGTGTTAAATAATTAAAATTTAGGAGTTATTTATTTTATAATTAACTAGTGATGGTAGCATAATATGTTAAGAAATAATAGTAGGATATTTATTTGATAATAAATGAGTAAATGCACCACGTGTTTCAAAGTCTTCAAGAATTGATCTTTCATTACATGCTTTGGGTGAGTGCACGAAACTTATCCCTCATGTGATAGGGCTAGTGCACTAACCTATT
Source organism: Torreya grandis (assembly GCA_037957365.1). Taxonomy (NCBI): domain Eukaryota; kingdom Viridiplantae; phylum Streptophyta; class Pinopsida; order Cupressales; family Taxaceae; genus Torreya; species Torreya grandis. Next base: position 1,477,948 of record JARHVA010001845.1, read on the forward strand.
GGGAATAGGATTCAACGCTGATGTAAAGAGAGAACCCAACATTTTGGTTTCATTGTCAGGACATGAAGTAGTTGGAGCACAAACATAGGAAATGTTTGAGTGCATTACATTAGAGAACATTGAAGAATGGATTACTAGTGTTGAAAATATTTTTTTAGTTCCATATCTTGAGCTTGGAGTCTTTACGTGATAGTGGGTAGAACAAAACATCTACAACTCATTATATGAAACTTTCTTTTCTGAGGTCCCTGTTCTTTTACATTCATGGATCTTAACATATGCTCAAGGATGATCCTGAAACCTTGGATGAAGATAATCATGGACACCAGAATGTCAAAGGATTTTAGCATGATTGAAAGTTTTTTTGATGTGAGTGATCGATTACTGGTGGAAGGGTTTTTAGAATAGTTACATCTTGGAATACGTCATGACCACACAATCATGTCTTGAGGAAGCAAAATTTAATTTTCTATGAGAACCAAGAGGATGCTATCTTTCGTTATTTCCTTCTAAGATCAAAAAGCTAATTATTGATCTTGGGTTTGAAACACTACCCATGGAAGGCTAAAATCTCATGTGTATGAGCCGCACATTTGGAGGGGAGACTACTGGTTGGTTTAGGATTATGGATTCGACATGGTAGCAAGCTAGTGAGTGCTACAAAAATAAAAGTATGATGAAGCCTGATAGAGGATCATGGGAGTTAGTGGCACAAGAAGAGAATGAGAGCACTCAAAGAGCACTATGAAGAGTCGTATGGAGATGAACATGCGTGAGGAATCCATCACTTATGGGCCATAACCTTTACCACTATTATTTTGTGGATAAATGAGCTAGATAATAAAAAATAAACCTAGTACTAGTCAACCAGGCTCTCCCACCATAGTGCATGCTCATGCCTTCGAGTCAGATAGGGTACATATAAGGAATTAAGATATAGATAGTATAAATTTAGAATATGAATGGATAAGGGAAACTGAGACCAACCCATTAGACAATAAATTAGAATCTACATCTTTTTATTTTCAAAAGAAGTCCATGGCACAACTTGGAATGCCTGAGAGTTTGGCCAAGGCTAGAATATAGGCCCCAATATAGGAAATCAACCCTCCACCTTGCCTTTCCCCATGGGTACTACAACTGGAGGTGTTGGAGGAGGTATTGGAGGAAGAAGACCCCCTCCAGGAATAAGAGCTAGATCTTCTCATCCATCATTTGTTCAACCACCTATGTTTTATTATGAAATGACATTGCACCTACCTGAGTACCAAGGGGTGGAAAATGTATTCAAGCATGTTCATAAGTGTGAACTAATTTGGAGGACATGTGGCATCACATCCTCTGAGTGAAAGGCAACATAGTTCACAACCACCCTCTTAGAATGTGCACACAAATGGTATCACAAATTTGACCCTCAACAAGAAGTGGTCAACTATGACTAGCTCAAAGTGATGTTTTTACAAAAAATTGATATTCTTGAGTTTGAGCAACATAGTATATTGGCACTAAAAGACATAAACTAAGGAATTACAAAGAGCATACAAGAATATGATGCTCAATTCAAAACCTTGCTTTTTAAGATATCCTTTGAAATCAACACTGATCAACATGCAAAATGATTCGTAGGAGGATTATTGTTACCTTTTTTATGGGCCTTGTCACAGAGAACTTTTACGAATGTGTGTGATGCTCTAGAGGCTACCCTATGTGCTGAAGTAGTTAGAAGTATGGATACTAGGATTAGTCCCTTTATAGAGGCATAAATAACATTCATGGCTTCTCAACTTAAAAAATTGATGGTAAATAATGCACATGAGACATGTAGTGTTGTTTGGTGTATTGATTGTGAAACTAAAGGACACACAAGAAATAACTACCTATGTAAGAACATCCACGTAATCTTAAAGTAAACTTGTGAGAATTGTCATGATGACTATGATGTTCGTTCTTTCCCACTTTTGAAATGGGACATGAGCACTAAAGTATCTACTTATTGTAAAATATGTGATGCTTATACTCATGACACCAATGATTGTCATCTAATTACTGATATTTATGAGGCTCAAGTGTGTGACATGCATCGAGCCTCAGTCACTAGTTCCTAGGATAATAATGACTATCATGGGTGTGGAAGAGGATGAAGATGAGATGGTAGGTTTCCACCAAGGACTTGCTATAAGGTTTGTTCTCTAGACCATTATCAGAGGGATTACCCAAAATACACAACTTATGCTTACTGTAAAAAAGACCACTGGCTAGAAGAGTGCCCGAATCTATATGTAGCCATTACAAAGGACTAAAATGAAAAATATGTAGGTATGATCCATATAGATAAACCACAATGGTGTGCTTAAACAACCATCCCTATTGTATAGTAAGTAAATATTACTACTCATAACGGAGGCTAGATGCAAGCTACACCGAACCTGGTTGAAAAGGTACATTGGGAAGAACCACACGCTAGGAAATATCCTAATGCACTTTAGTAAAGGATGTTCTTTAGGATGCAATGGCACTTATGCATGAGATCCAAGGTGAAATTCAATACCTTAAGGATAGAGATGTCACACAACACACCATAGTGCAAAGGGAAACCAAACCTCAAGTAATGTGGGATAGTTTCTAAGAACTATGCAAATGCATGCTTGATGAATACATCATTCCCTAGCTTCGCACTTAGTTTAAAGGTAAAAATCACCTACCAAACAAAACCCACTCTCAGCTAGGTCGACAAAGTGAAGATCAATATTTAAACTGTGCTTTACATTTGAAAATTCCTAGTTCTACTTCCCCAGAAGATGGAGAAATATTAGTTAATGCTACTATCAACAAATGCATAATCTAGGATATTTAAGTAGATACTGGTGCTAAATTAAATGTTCTCACTAAACATGCCTAGTAGAAAATGTCTAGTCCAGCTTTATAACCTTCACCTCATGTCTTATTCATGGTAAACAAGACTTGTGCGTACCTTATCAGAGTCTTTAAAAATGTCACTGTTGTAATACTTGGGGTTCCCTTCAAAGAAAATTTTGAGATTTTGGAGTTGGTAGAGGCTGATGATTACCCAACCTTACTGAGAAGGCCCTGGTGCTATGAAAATCATGTAGATTTAATCTTTACAAACTGATACATTAGCTTTGAAAATATTGATCAATGCATGATAATACCCTTAGACCAAGCACAAGGACCACCCTATATTGAACCCATAAGCATTGATGAAGACATCAATAATTTGTATAATGTGACTGCTCGACATGATGAATAACATGATCCAATGCTAGATGGTATTCTTTGCTGGACATACAACCAGTCTATCTCAGATACCACAAGTAATGCCTACAACTATTGGGACCATGGTGATTATGATCACTCTATAAGATTGTGCAACACCATTAACACAGATGAAAACATCCCATGCCAACTTCTTAAGCATCATAAATATATGTGCCTCATGGGTTTAACAATGTGAGGACCATTGGAGGGACCACCTTTGAAAAGAATTAATGAAGCTCCATGGTTCCAAGGACAAATGGATGTGCGTGATTTCATATAGTGCCTCAAAGAGTTCTACAGTACCAAAAACAAATGGATGAGGTCATTAGACCACATTTTTTATGGCACTATCGCCAAGTGGTGGAAAATGCATAAAGAACGCCTATTATATTGGGATAGAGTGCAAGATACTCTAAATAATATATTTCACCATGACAATAAGATCATAGGTACACTTAGTTATAGTGGCATAGAAGCACCTGAACCTCACCTTGAGGCATGAGAAAAAATATGGTGAGCTAAGGAAATATTTTTACCAGAATACCTATGGATCCATATGCTCTATAGAACCTTACGCATTTGGGTACGAGCTTGGTACATACATGAAGAAAGGCACATGGGAACAAGGGTCAGGAAGATATTAAATAAAAATATGGCATCTATGCTTTCTTACTCTTCACCAAGGATAAACACATGCCTTACTCTTAAAACCATATGTGAAGCAATAATTAGAGATCCAAGTCTGGTGGAAGACTACCTGCATAATATTCATTAGGAACCAGAAGAACCCTTGGGTTTATTCAATAATCCTCCCAGATAATCAACTCTTTCACCATTTGTAGTCTCCAGTGAAGAGCATTGCAAAGAAATCCACATAAGAAAGCAGAATCTCATATTTTAAGTAGACGAAGGAGAAGGATCCACTCCATTCAATTTATTGAGTAATAACTTGCATGTTCCTACAAGTGCTGGCTCATGAACTATTTGGGACACGAATTCCCCCATGGGTAATCCTTATCATGAGCCCATTCAAACTATTTAACTAAACATTAGCACATAACAGAAACCTAAGGTAGTGACCATTAGTAATAATTGGATTAAGATAGAAATTTTACAATTCTTTGAGCTACTGAAAGAGTATCAAGATGCCATTTTCAAGGAACTATAATGAAATGAAATGGGTTCACCATTCTCTCAAGAGATGCATATAAAATTGATTGATGGTGTTCATCATATGAAGAAACACCCATACTGGATGAACCCTAACATTTGAACGCACATGAAAGAAGAGATTGATAACATGCTCTGTGCCATAGTAATTATTCCTATTAATGAATCTGACTGAGTGAGTTTTATGGTGGTCAATATCAAGAAGGATTGATGTATTCATATCTACATGGATTATCATGTTTTGAATGCATCCTGTGTCACTAATCCTTTCCCAACACCTTTCACAAAGGAATTCATAGAAGGTGTAGCTAGTTGTGAAATATACTCCTTTACCGATGGGTTCTCAAGGTATCACCAAGTCTAGATAGCTGAGGAACACCACTCCAGGACCACATTTGCTATGGAATGGGGCTCTTTTGCCTACACCATCATGCCTTTCAAGTTAAAAAATGCCTCATTAGTATTCTCATGGATAGTAGTGGAGGGTTTTAAAGATTTTATCCATAAATTTTTCCAAGTCTACTTAGATAAATGGACAGTATACGGGTTGATCAATGACCACTATGCCAATCTGAGGCTCATTCTTGAGCATTGTTGAGTATTACAAATTTCCCTAAATCTAAAGAAATACCTATTTGTGACACCATTTGGGTTACTCCTTGGGCATATCATTTATAAATAGGGACTCCTCATGGATCCAACCAAGGTCTCTATCATTCTATGACTACCAATACCAAAAACCCAGTGCGAGGTGTGCACATTCTTAGGACACATGGGCTACTAAAAGAAGTTCATTCGAGGTTATGCTAATATTGCATCACCCCTAAAAGAACTATTAAAGCATAATGATCAATTTATATGGACCAATACTTACAAATAAACATTTGAAACTTTGAAGGAAAGACTAGTTACCGCTCCTATCTTGAAAGTTTTAGATTGGACAAAACCATTTCATGTCCATGGTGATGCATCTAGCACAATAGTTGGTGCAATACTTGCACAACCAAGAGAGGGAAATTTGGACAATCCCATCTATTTTTCCAACAAGAAACTCACATTGGTCAAAAATAACTATACCACCACTGAATGTGAAGCCTTGTCTATGGTTTACATGCTATAAAAATTTAGATAGTACCTTCTGGACACACCATTTTTATTTTACACCGACCATGAGGATGTAAAGTATCTCATCAAAAAGCCTATTTTCCATGGAAGAATTTGTCGATGGATAGTTCTCTTTCAAGAATTCTAGTTTTTTGTAGTAGTAAGACCTAGGAAAACTAATTATGGACCTGATCATCTATCTTAAATTAAAAATGGAGAACCTCCACATGCTATAAAAGATGACCTTATTGATGTACAAATTTTATAAGTTACTAGGGAACCTAAATAATTAGAGGATATTGCAACATTCCTCAATATTAGTTATTCACCTAATTCTCTCACTTTACAAGAAAAGAAATAACTTGTAGTTTGTGTTGCACCATATCAACTCATAGCAGGAGATCTGTACAACATAGACCATGAAGAGGTACTACACCATTATGTAATGCAACATGAGCATTTTGAGGTATTATGAGAAGTTCATGAAGGTATTGTCAAAGGACATTATGTTGGGTAAGCTACCATGTGTAAGGTGTTGTTCATTGGACTGTGGTGGCTGACTTTATTTAAAGATGCAAAGGCATATACAAGGAAATGCGATATCTACTAATGTATGGGAAAACCTAATAAAAGAGATGTGATGCCATTGTTCCCAATTTCATCTCAAAAACTATTTGAATAGTGGGCTATAGACTTTATGGGGCCCATCACACCCACTAGATGAAGAATAGGTTTATGATACATAATTATGGCAATAGACTATTTAATGCACTATACTGAGGCAATGCCAACCAAATATTACACAACAGTAACTACCATGTGGTTCATTTGGGAAAACATTATAACATGCTTTGTATGTCCTCTAAGTTTAACTAGTGACCAAGGAACCCACTTCTTGAATGAGACAATTCAAATCCTATTCACTGAATTCATGATTGTGCATTACAAGACAACACCATATCACCCACAGGCTAATGGAATAGTAAAAGCCTTTAACAAGATCCTTGGTACCACTTTGACAAAAAGTTGCAATATTGGTAGAACTGATTGGGACGATAGGGTATCTGAAGTTCTTTGGGCATACCAGACCATATACAAATGTCTCAACAAAAATACACCATTTAACCTAGTATATGGAAAGGAAGCAATCATGCCAGTTGAGTTCCTAGTTACATCACTCTAGATAGTGTGTGTAGGAAACCTTGATGATGATGCGTCTTTGAAAGCTTGGCTCATTGAACTAAAAAAACTAGATGAGGCTCGGTTCCTCATTGGAATCAAGATGTTGAGAAACGGAAATAAAAAAGATGGGATGATCGCTATCTAAAGAACAAAATCTTCACCCCAAGTATGAAAGTCCTACTCTATGACTCAAAGTTCATGTGCCACCTTGGGAAGTTCTGAATTCATTGGGATGGACCATTCATAATTCATAGTATCTAATCTACTAGTGCATGCTGGCTAAAATGAATAGATGGTCAATTCCTACCTGGACACTATAATGGGATATTTTTCAAATAAGACTTCAGGCCATTAGATTAGGATCTATTATTTTCAATAAAAAACACTACCCTTGAGGCATGTAACTTGTTTTTTTAGTCCTTTAGATGTTTTTATTGAGGATCATGAACCCTTTTAGTGTGGGGTAAGATGTGCATATGAATACAATACATATGGGCATGCAAGTTCTAAAGGTGCAAGAGTCATACATGGTGCACAACTGATTAAAATTGCATGAGTCATTTAATACAATGGATTCTCATCATTTGCATGACAACTAGTCTCTATTACTCTAAGAAAATAGGACAATTGTCACCCACTTCCAAAAAAGGCACATGAAGGAATGGACCATTAATGTGACAAGGGTAGTCATAACAACAAGCATGTGAGTGGAATGATGGGATAATTTTTTTAGAACACTAAAGGCTTGATGCAAGATCTGAAGTATGGAGACTGTTAGAAAATATGCATTTATGGCCAGAAATGATAAGGAGAGAAAATAAATTAATAAGGTAGATTGGCCAGAGGACTTATAAATAACCATGTTAAAGCCATTTTACACTTTACCTTGCTAAAATCTTTGAGTGATTAACAAACTAGAGATGAAGTCAATCTTATTGTGAAACAAAGTGTTTGAGAACTAAACAGAGACGTGAAGAAGATTTCCAAGCAAAAGAAGATTGTTAAGTGCAACCACATGTAGAAGTGGGTTGAGGCAAGTTAAACACCACCACGTATTCATTTGGGAATATGGGATGGCGAAGGTTAACCTTTGATGTCACAAAGGGTAAAAAGACTTGAAAAACTGTCAACCATACCAAAAGAGAGAGAGGTGAGTGAAGGAGCACAGTTCCCTATAAGAGAGGAACCTTTGGAAGACCTAGAAGAGACACCAAGGCAAGTGCAACGTGTGAGAGTTTAGAGTGAGCCATGGAAGAAGTCAGGATGGTGAAAAAGGGAAAGCAAACACATGCCTCCTCATCAAAAACCACTCCACCATCCCCCCTAAAACCATTTACATAGAAGAGATGCAATACCCTAAGTCAGTCTTGAGCATAGAAAATTGGGTCTCTAAAGTGGCAATTGTGACTGTATTTGACTATAACCACTACCAACTAGGAAATCAGGTGTAGTTGAAAAATGATTATCAAGTCTAGACCACCAATACATGAAACCAGGTGGTTTATGTCCTAACCATCAAGAACTAGTTAGACAAAGCTGACCTTTTCCAACTCTTCAAACTACCATATTTTGGCAAGCCTACTGAGGTAGTTTAGTTCCTCCTATCATGCGTTCATGAGGATTACATCCACTTCTTAGGATGTGACATGAAGATCAACACAAATAGGGTAAGCAAGGTCACATGACTCTAATGCTTAGGGGTCAATGTATTGGATGATTTGGTGGATACAGAGGACATCCAGTAGACCACCACCATGCTTATGTATCAAAATTAGGGACATGAAATGCACATAAAAAACCTATAGGATCTCACTCTAAGAGTCGTAGCATGGATTATTTCCAACAAGGTCGAAGGGACCGACCAATGGAAGGAGGTGTATATGGCCCACCTTCATATAGAAAACCAAGTAGTGCAGGGAGTATAGAATAACTAGGAACTGTACTTTGCCCAAAAGATAGTCAAAGACGTAGAGAAACCTCATACAATACCTAAGTTCAAGGTTCCTTGGGGGATAATCTTGTTATTATTAGTTTTTGATGAAATTCACGTGCCTGATTATAGTTCAATATCTCTGAAGTGGGTGTATCCCCCCACTCACAAGTCCCCCATTAAATGCTACAAAGCTTTCACATACCCTCAACACATCACTCCAACATATAAGTTGAAGATGAAGTACTAGTTTGATGGAATGAAGGCAGCTCTTGGGAATGAATGGTAGTTAAAGAGTTGGAAAAGGCCAACTTTATCCAGTTGGTTCTTGATGGTTAGGTCATAAAACACCTAGTGTCATGTGTTAGTGGTCTAAACTTGATAATCATTTTAAAACTACACCTCATTTCTTGGTTGGTGATGGTTATAATAATATACGGTCATAGTTGCTACCTTAGAGACCCAATTTTCCATGTGCAAGATTGACTCAAGGTATTACATCTCTTCTATGTAAATGGTTTGAGGGGGAGATGGTGGAGCAGTCTATGATGAGGATGTCTACACCTACTTTCCCTTTTTCACCATCCTAACTTCTTCCATGCTCTCAATCTGAACTCTCACGTACTGCACTTACCTTGGTGTCTCTTTTAGGTCTTCTAAAGACTCCTCTCTTATAGGGAACCATGCTCCTTCACTCACCTCTCTCTCTTCTGGTATGGCTGATAGTTTTCCAAGTCATTTTGCCTTTTTCTTCAACTATATTACCCTTTGTGGTGCTCAAAGGTTAACCCTCAGTTGTTCCACATTCTCAAATTAATACATGGTGGTGTTTAACTTATCTTAGCTCTCGATCTTCACACTTCAGCAATGGCAAAACCTGTAACCTACAATTTTTTTTACCAAGAATGGCCTCATCCCACTTATACACATAGTTGCACTTAACAATCTTCCTTTGCTTGAAAATCCTCTTCACATCTCTATTTAGTTATCAAACACTCTATTTCACAATGAGATTGACTTCATCTCTAGTTTGTTAATCACTTGAAAATTTTAGGGAGGTAAAATATAAAATGGCTTTGACATGGTTTTTTATAGGTCCTTCAAACAATCTACCTTATTAATTTCTTTCCTCTCCTTATCATTTTAGGCCATAAATGCATATCTTCTAATGGTCTCTGTACTTTAGATCTTGCATCGAGCCTTTATTGTTCTAACAAACTTGTCCCATCATTCCACTCACACGCTTGTTGTTATGACTACCCTTGTCACATTAATGGTCCATTCCTTCCCATGCCTTTCTTGGAAGTGGATGATAACTATCTTATTTTTCTAGAGTAATAGAGACCAACTATCTTGCAAATAATGGGAATCTATTTTATTAAATGACTCCTACACTTTTAATCACTTGTGCACCATATATGACTCTTGCACCTTTGAAATTTGCATGCCCACATGTCTTGTATTCATATACATGTCTTGGTTTCCTTTGGAGGTAATCTTGTTATTATTGGTTTTTGATGAAATTGACATGCTTGATTATAGTTTAAGATGTCTAATTAGGTGTATGCCCCTACTCACAAGTCCCTCATCAAGTGCTACAAAGCTTCCACCTGCCCTCAACACATCACTGCAACATATAAGTTGAAGATGAATTACTAGTTTGATGGAAAGAAGGCAAATTTTAGGAATGAATGGTGCATTCCCAAGGATTTTCCCTCTAAAATAGAAGGTCAAGTAGAATTTACTATAAAGAAACATTTCTCCTTGGCACATATTCAAATGAATCCTTCAGGGGAGTTCTTAGCATGGCTTAAATTGTCATATGCTTTTTTTGCATGCTACTTTATCAATTCTATAAATAGAATCTATGATGCACAACTGATCAATATACAAGGAGAATGGATCAATGTAGAGTGCCACATCCTCTGGAATATGTTTGTGTATCTTGATAAAAAGGCCTATACAAAGAAGGGAGAAACTTGCATGACTAGTATTAGGGTTAATAATATCCTAGTTTGGGAACAGATACACAAATTATTTTATATGTTGTACCCCAACCAATACCCTTAAGATGAGGAACCTAAGGAGAGGATCCCCCAAGTACCAAATAAAAGGCCAACTGAGCTAAGCACTAGCATAAGTGGGCAGTAGGGCCCCCAAAAGTGGTAGAGGATAGGGGAAACACAACCCTCAAAGCTAGTTCAATAACCCTATTCAGTTCCACCACCACCACCTCACACTTCACCATCATCGTATCCTTTATCTTCACCATCATCATCCCCATCCCCATCTCATAGTTCACCACTTGCATCACCACTTCATAATTCTCCTCCTCATCCAACTCCCCCACCTTCACCTTGAACTCCTCCTCATGCAACTCCTCTACCTTCACCTCAACCTTCTCCTCATCCTACTCCCCCACCTTCACCACCATGATCACCTTCACCTCTACCTTCTCTAAGGACTACCACTAGGTTAGCACCTCATCACCCTCCAAGACAAGTGCCCCAAGAGGACCCCTCCCAGGAGCAGATACATAATTTGAAATCTAATCCAGAGAAGACTCCATCCCTAGTGTGAGAGGTCTCAATTATTGATCAAGTAAATACTAGATGGATTATAACAGATGGGATGGCTATAAAAAGCCATCAAGAACTTGAATGAGACCCAGTTTAGGGGAAGTGGCTAGTTGAGGGGGAAATAGAACAGAGAGTGCCATCTAATCTATGTGAATGATACCAGTTAAACATAGATGAGCAAAAACTCTATTTTTGGAAGAATTTCCACCCTAATGATACAACCTAAAAAACTAGGAGGCAACTATCTTTCTTTTTAGAGATGTATAATGAAGAGCCTCATTTTGACATTCCCTTAGCTAGCAAATTTTTCTAGCCTAGATGCCCCAGGACTGCCAATTCTCGAGAAATTTTGTCCATAGTAGTTCTCCCCAACAATGGCAAGCATCACATTTTTTAAACTTGCCATGGAAATGATGCCCCAAAATATTTTATCAAAGTCAGAAGTGTACACAATTAAAAAAAACATGGCAAGGTGGTGGAAATGTATAATAAAGTGTATGTTGAAGGGTAGGTGCTAGCCAAGGAAGTGGCCTCTTTGAAGCAATAACTTCAAGAGACCACTGAGCTTAAGGTAAGGGTATTAATTCTTTGTAAAACAATTTTGAGAGAAGAGTCGACACTGGAAGATGGTGTAGCATTGGATGGGGATAACATAGGAAAATTAAAAACATTAGTTGAGCTTTTGCTAAAAAAGAATAAGGAGTGCCTTGCACCCAGAGATGATTCTCAGGCTTTTTTGGAGCAGTTCACCACTACAGTAGATATATGCCATAGTAATTTGGAAAGAATCAGGGACGTTATCTCAATTTTGGATGGCATTTTTGCATGCATGGTGTGCCCAAATAAAATCATAGAGGCACGACTAAATAATGAGGAGGTTTTGATGTAGCAAGCCACCAATGCAACTCTACTAATAAAGGTCTGTGCTGAGAGTGTGAAGGAATTTAAGGATGAGTAAATGATGGAAGACACTATCAATAACCATCATCAACAAATAAATGCCATTTTTACCACACTCTGAGGATAGGTTGATAAGGAGGTCTTTGAATTGGAAGACATCCAAAAAGAAGCTAGGTTAGCCCTAGAGGAAAAGATGAAGAAGATTGAGACCCCAATTCGGCTCGAGGAGTTAAAAATAATGAGGCCATTGAGAAAATAACTGCCAAGGTTCTTGATGCTTTATCCCATTGGGATGAGCCAAGGAAAAAAATTGAGTAGAAAGGGCCTAATTTCCTTGAGGATGCCATTATAACTTAGTTTGGGATGGAATAAAAGCTTAGTGTGGGGTGATGTTGGCCCCTCAATTTTGACCAAGTATTTGTTTCAATTTTAGCAAGCAATGCAAAGGGACCATTGTCCATTTTCATGCAAGTACCCACATGGTGTGAGAGAACCATGGCATAGGAGGACCATGATGTGCAACTAGTAGCACAAAAGTTAAAGGATGTTGAAGGATAATGGTACAGAAGGACCAGTGTGAGAGGACCCAATCAAGAGAACATGGCATGAGGAACCTAACAACAAAGGAATTGAAACAGGAAATGAAAGACTAGGGGAGCACGTGGGGAGTGGAGCATGAGGAACATGGGAGTAGTTTAAATAATAAATCAAAATAGGATACTTCAACCCCACCAATCGGAGGCCTTGAACAACCCGCAAGGAATGAAACACTTGTAAAATGAATGCATAACATAGAGAAGGCATCTAGGGGTGCAAAGGCTTGAGTCTATAGGAACAATTAATTGTAAAATCCATGACTCAGTCTGTTGAGAGTCTGTGTGCCATATGTCCAATTTGAGTTGGGAATTTGACAATTGGATAGGGAAAAACAAGTATAAAAACCCCTATTGTAAGCATTTGCAAAGGGGGAATAGAAGGAAGAACCTTTGAAGATATAAACAGTATTGTCTTGTAATCAAATAGTACTTAATGAGAATTCAATGTTTATCATACAATACTTTGAGCAATGTATTGTGAACTATGTTGAATATTGAAATGTGTTAAATAAATAAAAGTCATGAGTTATTTCTTTTATAATTAGCTAGTGATGGTAGCATAATATGTTAATAAATAATAGTAAGATATTTATTTGATAAGAAATGAATAAATACACCACATGTTTCAAAGTTTTTAGGAACTAATCTTTCACTGTGTGCTTCGAGTGAGTGCACGAACTCATCCCTCATGTAATAGGGCCAACGAGCTAACCTATTAGGAAGAGGCTTTAGCGTCAACGTAAAGAGAGAACCCAATACCCTATTATTACATAAATAACACAAATATTTTCAAATTACATCGATAAGTACTAAAGCCATCATGACTTCTATTATCATCATAATTGGTTAAAAATAGTAGCCAATAATTATACTTAAAGTTTCTAAACAACATGGCAAATTATGTAATCATGGTGTTTGATTTGCCAAATATAGACCGATGTGAAGTGCATAAATGAAGCAAAAAAATCTAGCCTTGAGATTGTTGAAATTTCAACCTTAAGTTACTATCCATCCATTATCTAGCCAAAGATACCTTGCAAAACATAAATGAATTCAACGGTAGGAAATTTTGGTCAATTGTTATTTGTTACCCATGATAAATATCATTCCAACTTCATGAAAAATAGATGTAAAAAATATATTGGGCCATGTAAAAATTAATTTATTCTTTAAACAATTGGGAAAAAAAGTTAGAGGGACTTAGTTTTCGTAACAATCAAGATATAAAAGGGTATAAAATATTAACAAATAATTGAGACATAAAATATCAGAAATAGGGAACGCAACCTTTGTCAAATAATAATTAAAAATAAGAATTAAGTTAGTTTTACTAATTTCTTACTAAATCATAACAAATGAATCATCTAAAATAAATAATAAACAAAAATATAAATCAAATGAAGAATACCCAACCAAAAGCAAAGTCCTCAACCATAAATGAGAGAAAACAATATTTTTATATTCTAAAATTTTTGACAAATAAATATTAAAATAAGATTTAAATTTTATTGATTAATAATTTTATTGTTAAGAATATGTAAAATCAAAAACCCTATTATATATATTTAATTAGTAACAAATTTTTAAAAATTAAATTTAATATTAATTTTTACATTTTAAAATAACAATCTAATGATGTTTTAAGAAAATTAGGTGAAATATAATAGATGTTTTAAGAGATTAATTAAAAAAAATCAAATGTTTTATTATATAATATAGTATAGAAAATATTATTCTTTTAATTAATTAATTGTTATACATAGTATTAAAATATAGTAAATAAATGATCATTAATGGTTGTTGGTTATTCTTAAGGTTGGTGGTGGGTGTTATTGGTATTATTGGGTTGGTTATGTTCATTGCTGGTATTTATGATACATGTGGTAGATGATTATTTAGAGATTTGGGTCTTCAATTGTGTCCCAAACCGGTTCGTAGCTCTAGTTAAAAGTGAATATTTATCAAAAAAATATAGTAAATAAATGATTAGATAGTTTCATAATTACACAAAGAAATAAGAAAGATAATAGGTCTGTACTTGTTTTATGTTCCATCATAAATTATTTTTATGTTTCATCATAAATCTATTTATGTAATCTAGACTTTGAAATATGCATCTTTTGTTGCTACTTCTATTACAACATAATATTGAAATAATCTATTGAGGTTTACATTACTATACAAACACTTTTGATAGTTTATTAGGACCATACAATTTTTTTGGCTAATGACTTTTACCTTAAAAAAATCACTAAGTCTTCTCACCTTCTTATGCTCTTTCACTCCTTATCTTAATTTAGCATCTTGTAACTCTTGTGTACTTGTAATTAATATTTTGGTGGTTAATATGAATTAAAAACTTTTCTATAAACACCTAAAAATGACCCTTAATAATTTATTACTCAAATTTTTAAGATATTTATATATATTTTTTATTTTTTTAAAATTATAAATTGTTGGTATATTTATTGACTTTGAGTGCTCTCCACTCCTCTCAACACCCTTAAACTATTATCATCCCCTTCCCAAGTTTGATAATACTTTTTCCCTTTTTCTAGAGTGTACAATTACACTTTATGTGTTCTTGTTAGGCAAAATGTGGGTCTTTCTATATCTTTCTTTGTGAGACTCTTACATCGTATTTTTCACTATTGTAATAGTTAGATATCGATTTTCATGCTATTTAGGTCATAATTTGAATTGAAGGCATATATAAATGCACAAGTGAGTGACAATGTGTTCTATTTTTTAGAATTTGAGGTCAAATACACTTCAAACTCCCTCCAAAAAAATCTTGAATATATTCACTGAAATTAATAATACATGTGTATTTGATTATATATAAAAATAAATAATTTTATGTTTTAAATTTTAATTATTTTTTAGATTTAATTTTTCATTTATTTTTTGAGATGTTTTTTCCACTCAATGAACCACAATATTATGTTTTAACCCACTTTAATGTATTAAAGTGAAAAAATGGACTGAATTCATTATTGTTCACATGAATCTATTGAACATCTAATAATATTTTATAGAAATCAAGCATTTATTAAAATATTTATTAAAATAATAAAATTTATATTAGTAACATATTATATTAAGTGACATGTTTTATTGATGAATTATTACAATTATTAGAATGATGTGAAGAAAACATTAAAACACATTCTATAATACCTCTCATATTGGACCACTATTCCCTAATCAATTTTGATAAGTTTGGCATGTTCGATGATCCCTAGCGCATGTAAAAATTCAAACCTTGTCCCTCCTTGTATAAATAATTAAACACTTCTGTTTATGTTACTAATGTTTAAACCAATTTAATCTAGTCTAAAATTAATTTTATATAATGTAAGGTAATTTAATTTGAATTATAATTTGATGTATAGATTTTTTTTTAAGAAATATAAGGAAATTTGAGAAAATAAACCTTTTAGTAAATTGTGTAAAAGCAGCGAAAGCTCCATATCCTGATGCTTGGGAGAGAAGGTGATGTATTTATGCTCTGCGCGCACAACCCACAGAAATCGATGGCCGCTCGCTTCCAATCGATGCGTGAGATCTATAATTTGGTCTCTTGACAGAAATGCTCCGCTTCCAAAGCAAATAAAGAGCACAGATGATGGAGGCTGCTCGTCTAGCCAATCCAGACACTGATGCGTCCCGTCGTCAGGTTCTGCTATCAAAGGACCGACCGCATAGATTGCAGACAAGCCGTGGTCCGCACAAAGCCGCTTTGCGAACTCAGTTGCAGGGATGAAATGCCCCACCCCTGGGCATGGGAAAATGGCGATATGACCCTTTCCACTACCATTTTTCACTTCCATTCTCTGCAAGTGCAAGTTGCTCTCAATCTATCTATCAACACCCTCACCTGTTACCGAATTAATAAAATACTGAAATGGATGAAACCCATCCATAAGAACGTGTTCTTGCTAATGACTTTTGGGCGCTCAATAATATACTTTCAATAAATTAGAAAAGTGTGTTTGTGGTGTGTGGGGTTGTTACATAAATTTGACACTTCAAGGAGCATCAGACGGTCATCATAATAATAAATGGTCCAATCAAAAAGAAAAAAAAAGTCTCAAATAGTCCAAGATTAAGAGGAATCACATTAATAAGTTTAAGAATGTGTCAACATCGTATAGAATGTATGAAGTTTTAGTCAATGAGAGATGAGGGAAAAGAGATATTATTAGAGCTTTTATATTAATATTGTTTAATTTAGATAAATATATAAAAATCATAAAATCATACATTTTAATAATTAATAAATATCAAGTTATTATTTTTAAATGTCTATATCTTATTTTTTTAATGTGTTTGTATGTATATATATTAAACTAAAAAGAAGATATAGATAAAAAAAATTGTACTCACAAAGTTCTAAAATAAAATTTAATATATAAGAAATATGTACAAACATTATTTATTTTTCTACACATGTGTCCAAGAGAATGTCACATGTTAATAATATAAATATTTGAAAAAAAGAAAACAAGATACTTTAATTTGATTGGAAAGTGATGGATTTATGCAACCTATCATCTAAATTTATTAAATTTTGAAAAAAAGAAAAAAAGATATTTTATTTTGACCGAAAGTATGATGGAGTTATGCAACCTATGGTCTAATTTGAGCATCAACACTAATCTAAAGTCATGGATAGAGTTTTGATTTCTATTCTTGGTAATATTTCAAATCATGCTAAAATTAAATTCTAAGTATAATTCTAAATAGAAATAAATGACATCTTGAGTACGTACACTTATGTGATTACTTAAAGCAATTTGAGTATAATGTTTGATACTAAACACAATAATAAAATTCACTTGTGTCTTAAGTACATCTCTTTATAGGAGCAACTAAAGTAATCTTTGCATATTTTCTACAAGAAAAATCCAATAAAACCTGACTTACTATAATGTCATTGTACTGATGCACATGCTTTAATAACCAATATTTAAATGTTATGGAGTTATGCAACCTATTACTTAAATATACTAAAATTTGAAAAAAAGGAAAACAAGATACCTTATTTTGATAGAAAATGTGATAGAATTATGTAACCTATTATCTAATTTCAGCCTCAACACTAATCTAAAGTCATGGATAGAGTTTTGATTTCTTTTCTCAGTAATAACTCAAGTCATACTAAAATTAAATTATAAGTATAATTCTAAATAGAACTAAACGACATCTTGAGTATATACACTTATGTGATTACTTAAAGCAATTTGAGTACAATGTTTGATACTAAACATAGTAATAAAATTTAATTTTATTCGAAATACATCATTTTATGGGAATAGCTAAAATAATCTTTGAATATCTTCTATAGAAAAAAATGAATAAAACATGAATTACCATTTTTTCATTGTAGTGATGCACATGCCTTAATAACATGTATTTAAATGTGATGAACTTGTGAAGTGTAAATCTCAAAATAAAATATATTAAATACACCATGTGTAAAATAAATTATGAAATTGTTGATGTATAACATATAAAGATATATCCTTGATAGCATGTATTGTAAATAAGTTTTTCCCATTTAGACCTATGATATAATAATGAAAGATCAAGAGTGATATGCCCCATGTAGGCTCAAGATGTAAAAAATTTAACATCAAGATCATAAAATATAAAAATTTAAATCACAAGCATAGTTTTTTCCTGCAATGGATTAATGATTATATAGATTGTGGTAACCTCACCAAATGAAAGAATCGTGCATGATATAGATCATGGTGTGCTACATAACAAACCAAACACATAAGTAAGATGATTATAACATGAGACATATCTCATATATGGCCAATAACTGATACAAAACCTAGGAGGTGACCCAGTGAACAACTCTCCAAATAAGGATCTAGATGAAATTTTGTGTGGGAATGGAAGCCTTGTGAGAATGATAGTGCAAATAGAGAGATGTAAAATTGAAACAATAAATGTATTTTATATCTTTATTCATCTTATACATGACATAATATTAAGAAAGATGTATGATTGCTACATTTTAGTCTAATTATTTTTATCTACTTATCTATTTGATAAAATAATGTTACACACACACACACACACACACACACACACACACACACACACACACACACACACACACACACACACACACACACACACACACACACACACGCGCACACACACACACACAAAACATATTCTAAGGATGAGAGAAATTATGGGAGTTGAACTCTTCATATATGACTCATCACCAACTATCATTACAATTGAGTTGTGGTTTACAGTGTTGAAACTATAGGGAATATGCAGCAACATAGAAGTGGAGTTAGATCTTAAAGGTTTGCACATAGGTGTTAAACCTGATGAAGAAGACATTGATGATAGTGCAAAGCCAAATGAGTAATAATGGTAAACTATGGTATAATCTAATGACCCATATGCTCCTAGTGTAATGCACTCTAGAGGATTCATAATTATTGTGGGTTATGAGAATGGTCTGGGTGTTACCATGGGAGCCACTATTAGTTGATCTTCTTGGATCAGTCACCCCTCCTTGTGGATCAATAATACTGATTGTGTTTAGTCTAGGAAGCAGGTGTGAAACCTTGGCCTCTAGTTGTTGCTTAGTGAACCACTTAGCTTATTATGGGAGATGACCTGATATGATGAATTTATACTTGGGCATATACCAGTTATGTGTAAACATGGTTTCCAAAATTTGATCTATCTTTGCCACTCGAAGTTGTTTGTCAGTTGGTAGTGAAATTCAAAAGGCTAAGTGTGCACAGATGTATGGCACAATCTTCTTTGGATTTGGTGTTGCATGTGTTGAGCATGGAATCACTTTAGGTATCATGTATCTCTTATTACCTTCTAATACAACTACACTATGAGGATTGGCATTTTACATACACTTTTGACTATGCATGTCTAACGAGTACATCACATACATCAATGGGTGATGCATCATAAACTAACTCATCATTCAAAGGATGAATAACATATGAAAAATGACATTAAAGAGTGACATGGATACTTTAGATGTTACAAGAATTGAACCATTCCAATTTATAAGGTTGTGGATGAGGCATGGTTAACAGAATCAATCACTTAGAGGTTACTACAAAAATGAAGTTCTTCATGCCACCTCCATAAATTTGAAAGTCCAGTGGATACACTTGTTACCACATATGTGAATGTAAAAATAACTCTTATTCAATGTCTGGTGATATGGAAATTACTTATATGATGTTAACTAGAATGCTGGGATATGTGTCAATGATTCCATTTGAGGTCTTGACTCCATCATCCTATGTTTTTATCCATGCAAGTAAGGTATTTTGAGCATGACTCTCTATGTTGGATTGAATTTTAATTTAATGTTTGGCACATCCTTTACCTAACTTAGATGCTTTGGATTTGTTTGAAGTAAGTTTATGCTTTTCCATGGAGGTTGTTACCTTCTTTACTTTCTTCTTGAACTCCTAAATGGTTGTCGCATAGTAATAAGATTTTCCCATTGTCTTAACTTTAAATAAATTCAATCTATATTGAATAGATGATTGTAGGCCACTACAATTTTTGAGGATGTGATGCTACTCTAACTTGAAAGAGCCCAATTTTGCATAGAGAATATGTAAAGAGTTAGTGTAAGTTAGGACTAACTAGTTCTATCCTTGTCATCTAAGTTTTGACCACTACATATAGCAATCATCATTGACATCTTTAGATAATATTCACCCTTGAAATATTATATGAATTTATCCTAGGTTAATTCAATCTCATCTATTATCTGCTCATTCTCCCACATAGAATGTGCTTACCATAACTTCTTTGTGGTTTAAGAGAATTTCAAAAGTGCAATTGTCAAAATCCTTGCCCAATATGATGAATTTTAAATGATTATACCTAGTTTGATTATGCAAACATTTTTTCAAATAGATAGCATGATTGATGGTTTGAATTTTTGTTAGTGTATATTTTTTTTGAATTTTTTGTGAATATGAATTGCATCTAGTTTAGTTTTTCATTTTCTCCAACAAGTCAACATGTTCTTCCTAACCTTCCACTCAACCCTCTTAACCCTCCTAACCCTCCACCTAACCCTCTGCCTAACCCTCCTATAGTTCCCCTATTTCCATTAGCAGCCAGGAGGATATAGTTGCTCGCATAATAGAGAACAAAATTGAAATTGAGCAAATAATTATGATAATGAGGGAGCCCACTTCCATAAACACCCACCACACATATTTGGCCAATAACCTATAGTTAGTATAAGTTCATGTTGACTCAATAACGAGTCAAATTGATAGATGGAGGTAATATAGGGATAGTTGCAGGGCTTACTATGCTGACAAATTGTCAGCATCTAAGGTGAAGGACAAAAATATAACAAAAGATTAAATTTGTGCCTTATTTATCGATCCAACCACTAATGCCACATTTCCCATAATGAACAAACATTTCCTAATCCATCGATGCCAACATGATTTGAATAAGACCAATTTTTGGGAGCGATGGTGGATGGTGTTTGAATATCCCCTTTGTAATAACCACGAGGTCTCTTTGTACTTTCTAAAGAAACACTATTACGAGTTTATCCTCAATAAAATTCCAAACTAATTTTAATATGGTGATTTTCAAAGCTGAGGGAAAGGCTCCACATAGGATCATCCAGGTGCACATCATGCACCTAATCGACCTGCAGGATCCCTATCCAAAACCCACTTCATCGATAGCTTCCCTTTGCAATGATAGAGGTTATGGAGATAGATACTTTACATGTGCTTAGTACACTTACTGATACACTCATTCATCATATGAGTAGATTTTTAGAGACAAATGCTCATGATACTCCAGATAGTGGTCGTACCTAGCCCCACCCATGTAGATGTTGTGGTGTTATATGCACTAGACCTTTAGATGATGATGGTGGCACTTCAAGGGGCTTGGAGGATATGGTCTTGATTGATGATTTTTTGGCATACACATTTGGTTTGGATACGTTGGGAGTATCTACACACACACATGTATCTTTTATGTAAATTTAATGTTAAATTTTTAGGTTATATTGGCATTTAATTAAAAACATAAAAATTAATTTACACGTTTAAATTAAATAATATATATGTATTTTTTTGTTCTAGGAGGAGACGTTGCCTTCGACATCATAACTAAGTAGTGGCCCAACCTAGGCTACTATATCTATGCATGTCAGTACGACACCATATACATTTATAGAAGTAAAATTTCAAGTGAATCTTATATACTCTAGATGTACATTCATACACCTTAGTTATATTTTTGGTAGATTTTGTGTAAGAAAATATAAAATACCTAATTGGGAGAGTGTTGACTATAAACTATAGCCTATATGTATATGGTATAGGCCTTATAACCATATACAAATAGGGGACCTAAACCTCATATAGATAGATGGGGCTGAGTAGTTTGTTACCACCACCCACTTAGGGGACTTAAAGACCTAATATATCTAGTTGGGGAAGAGTTCCTCTCTATATCCATTAATGCAAAGCTATATCAACTTCTATACCAAAATCTGCCTATATCCCTTCCTTTCAAGGTTTTCCTTCATCCATTAATAACTCATTCCCTTAGTCCTTTGGTCAATCAAATAATAATGATAATATTAGTCAAATCAATCCTTTTATCTTCTAATCACACTCTCTTTACATCGTTGCTCATGTCACAAACTCAAACTCTCTATCTACTTACCCCTCACATACACCTTTCTAGCTTTACCTTCTACTATCCCTATTTTTGGGTAAAACTCCTTGTTTAGGCCTTAACCCTTCTCCCTTAACCCTTCTCTAGGCCTAGCACTAGATCAAATCCTCATTTACATACTTTTCCACACTTGTAAAGCTTGAAACCATCTCTATTAGTGAGAAGACATCAAATAATGTAAGATTACAAGTTTTTAGAAATTTTCAATGGTCAAATCTCATTTTATACACTAAACCCTAGAATCAGGGTTTCTAGGCCATTACCAGGGTCGAGAGCACACTAAAGGGGATAAATTTTGTTTTAGTGGGTTTCAAAACCCTAAACATTTTTCATTGGGTCTTTACTGACCCTATACAACTTTCTCATTTAGACATCAAGTTTTAAAAGCCCACAATCAATTGCAAACTCAAAACTCTTAGTTTATAACCTTGCCTATGCACATAGGGAAATAGGGTACAAGGTTACTTTGCTTGCATCTGTGTCTTGTTGTTTTTCTATAAACTCTTCTAATTTATCCAATGTTTTATTCTTCAACTTCTTCCTCCTCCCTGAACATGAATTGGAGCCCATTTTGACAAAAGTAACCAAGAAATTATTTCAAATGTGGGTCCAAAAAAAACTACAACCAAGAAAGTATGTAGAGTATGCAGAGTACATAGGGAATGTCTATGGGGAAAAAGATATTGATTAGGGATAAAAATAGATGTTGAAAAGTGATTTTTTGTTTGTAATCTAAAGAACACATACACGTTCCTTGAAGTATAACCATATACTATACTAACAAACAAAAAAACTCATACTCAAGAATTTTTTCCATTATAATATTATAATATGATGCAATAACACTCAATAAGACTATAATATGATGCATACATCCCTAATATGATGTAATAAGATTATCAGATGTCACAATAATGTTATCATATCATGCAGTAAGGCTCAATATCATGTAATAAGACTATCATATGATGTAATAAGACTATCATGTGATACAATAATACTATCATATGATGTAATAAATCTCTAATATGATGCAATTAGGCTATCATATGATACATTAAGGCTCAATATGATGCAATTAGGCTATCATATGATGCAATAAGGCTCAATATAATGCATAAATCCCCAATATGATGCATAAATCTCTAAGACATGATGCAATAAGACTCTTTATAAGACGATGAAGCAAAAATAATAATGAATGATGCAATAAGGCTTAATATGTAAGACAAAATGAACTAATTTTACCCAAAATCCCATCATAGCTCCTTACAAAACTAGGTAAATAACAGGTTCACGCACTAATCACATTCATGAATTTATACATTTGTGATGAAATTAAGGAACTTAGGGGTTGTGTTAGTTATAAAATTAGAATTTAGGGTTAGGGGTTTAGTGTAATGGGTTTGTACATGTGTATATGTCATGAAATTGGGTTTAAGGGAACTGTACATGATCAAGTGATAAAATTAGGGTTTATGATCAACATGTCACAAAACATGACCTAATTTAACACTTTCAATCACATCATAAAATCCAATTTGGGTTCAATGGGTTGAAATTGGCCACATTTGCATTCGTATTTGCATTTTTGATTAAATTAGGGTCACTTATGTCATACATATTGCATCTACATTATACAATTGATTGGGCCATAAATTTGGTTTAGGGGCTCAATTTTGCCCAAATCACGTCCCTAATTGAACCAATCGACTAATTAGTTCAATTCATGATAGATAGAATCATACTTATTTTTTTCCCCAAATCATGTATATATCATGATCTTATAGTTATGTCAAGAAGGGGTTCAAATTGGCCTCCCATCCCTCCTTGATTGAATTACCCCTATAATTGAACCTTGTTGTGCCACATGTGTACCTCATACACCTGAAAGTGTTAAATCTATCAGAGATGCATCAAGTCCTAGAAGTTTTAGAGTTGACAATGCCCCAAGAAGCCAAATCCAATTACATATCACCATGTGCACCTAGTACGTGCTCAGAAGTGTCAACACTATTAGAGGTGTTAGGGCCTAGAAGCATTAAAAAGTACTATCAGATCCTTGTGAGGCTCGATCCAATTAGATATACATATGCAAGTGTGTATCTTGTATACACATATATTTGTGTTAGAGATATAATTGTCACTTATCCTAAAAGCATCAGATTTGTCAGAGCCTCATGATGCCCAATCCAATCAAATATTTCCATATGTGTAGGTCTATTACACCTGAAGAAGTGTTAGAGTTATTAGATATGTATATCTTTGATACTTAAACATGTTCCATCACCAAGCCAACCAATCCAACTAAGGCCTATTTACAAATTTATCATTCATAGAAGCCAATAATATTTAAAGATTGACATCAATCCAATCAACTCATGTCTAGTAAATAATTCACATGGTGAGAGCCTCTAAATTACCATTAATGTACATAAATTTTCATGTAGAGCCCTTTAAGGTCCCATCTGAATTGAAAAAGCACCAAACATTATCAGTTTTCTACATGTATGTATTCAAATTATTTATATCCCTCTACCTTAAATTACCTAGACAGAGATCCTAAGACTTGTATTCATATTAAGTCCTACATGTGGGAGAGAACATAATTCAACAACATGGATGAGCCTCAACCTCAAATCCTAAGTTGGAGAAAGAATTTTGGGACACATTTGTACTACTTTCTTGTAATCCACATCATAAGGTTTAAGCTCATTACAATGAAATATGAACAAGATGATTGAATACATATGTAAAAAATATATATAATATTGAAACCTTCAGTGAGAGTGTGC
The DNA here is from genome assembly GCA_037957365.1 of Torreya grandis. Lineage (NCBI taxonomy): Eukaryota > Viridiplantae > Streptophyta > Pinopsida > Cupressales > Taxaceae > Torreya > Torreya grandis. The sequence goes on from JARHVA010001845.1 coordinate 1,503,224, forward strand.
ACACTGGTATTCAATTATGATCAACCATCTATATGAGGTGAGTAGTTCATCATCCACATGAATAATTATTGAGTCTCTCTGCTCAGCATCATCCTTGAGGGGAAGCAGGTCTTAGATTTTAGGGGACATTGCCATAGGTTTAATGTATAACTTGAGTAATTTCAATAGAGTTTGAGATGGGGTAAATTATACATATGTTATACTTGGTCAATGTTAGGTCTACACAATCCCTTAATGGTTTCAAACAAAGTACCTGGTGAATTTAGATATTTTCTATGCTATACATTCATCACTATAGGCATGACATCTTAAAACCACATCATCAATAATGGATACATGTGACCATTTCAAGTTTAAGACCACATCTTATATAAAATAAAATGTGTACCCAACTTGACCGAAATATTTAAGAATTTAACATGTATATAGATTGTAGGTCCATCATCGTACTTTCATACCTTACCATCCTAATTACATAATAAGGTATAAAACTCTATATAGTATTGATAAGCATTGGGTTTATTCTATCTTGTTTTTGATATTTCAATTGTTGCATCCGTGGTGTAGCTAGGACTAGTCCCATGTCAAAGACACACTCTTCAGATGACATGGGAATGGATGGAGTGGTTGATGGTTGTCCCATGTGTGATGGAGAAGTAGATGAAGAAGGTGCATGGAATGGAAGATTAACCATATTTTCACAAGAGATCTTAATTTTAGGAAAACAATTTAATAATGTATTTGAATACATTAGGGGAATCAAACTTTAATAATTGTAAGAATAGAAGACTCTTGTTAGAGTTTTAATTGGGACCTCAAAATGCATCTATTGAATTAGATCCACTAAGTGACCTTAAAGGAAACTTAAGGGATTTTATTCAACACATTTTAGGAATGTTTTTGGGACAATCAGGGATTGAGCTCCATTAGATAGCATTATTGAAATAGATATATAAGAGATGCACTGTTACACTAAGGGCTCAATTCTTACTTCTACTTACACAAGATTATCTATACTACATAGTCCAATTCAATGGGTTTACCACTCAAATAAATTATTTCAAAATTTATAAATAAAGGGGTCTGGTCAAATATATCAAAGAAACAACAAAAGGGTAAGATAGGATTTTAGGCAAGTAGGATAATATCGATAAGAAATGTACAAAATTAAAGTTCAATTAGGCTTTTAAGCAAGTAAGGTGGTAAGGTATATCCTTGCCCTACTAGGGGAAATATCCCAATAGATGTGCATGTTTCAATTGTTGAACAAGGATTTTGTTAATATGTGTTTTATTAACTAAACATATTGGTGTATATAAATATTAAAGTGCACTAGAAGCTAAACAAGTAATATCTAATAGTTGTTAAACATTTATTCTATAAAATTAAAAGTAACCAATCACATCTTGACAAGTAAGAGTCAAGTATTGATACTCTAATGCACAATGATTGGTACACTAAAGGTTAAGTTTTGATCATGGAGGTGTTTGAGAATAATTTAATGTTTCTCTCTCTTTAAAATGGTCACATAATGTATACATATGTAAGCTATGTTACAATTTTTTGGAGATAATTATTCAAACTTTGAATGTTTATACTTACATCTATGAGAAGATTTTTTTTAAAAAAAATCCACTAGTGCCTCAAATTCTCATAGCTCTTCTCAAGATCATACCAATGCTGATAGTGGTACCAAGCCACTAATACCAACACCAACACCAATACTATTTATTCTAATAACAGTAATCAAACTCATAAACTATTGTTATAAAATATCAATCAAATGATCACATTTCAAGCTCATAGTATGAATCAAATGATGAGAATATAAAACCACCTTATTAATCTTTAATTCAATCCTCAACCAATGGCTTGGGGAACACATAACCAAAGTGTTCCTCCTCATCTTCTTCAAGATTCTCAAGGTAATCTCATTCCTCAACCTCCATTAGTCAACAAAGTCACAAAGCATTGACCTCTTATGATAAAATCAGTTATATTATCAAATGTATAATGTGTTAGACCATGAAACCTTAGTTATAAGTAGTTAAGATGATATATTGAAATGAGTAAATTTTTTAAGTCTAATACAATGTTAATTCACTGTCTAAAGGTAATGGGACCTTTCCCCTATAAGAAACATGAAATTTGACATTTCCCCTATAAGGATGCATAACTAATGGGACCTTTCCCCAATAACAAACACATAATTTGTTTGTTTGGTTTTATGTCAAAGAAACATGTGCTCATCCTTTGTTGCATCAAATAACACATACACATTATTTCATTTTGAATTTAAAAATGAGCCTTTAGGCTCAAAAATGGCTTGGATTTCTAAGCCAAAGGCTTGGGATTGTGCATCTATAGTCGAGACTAAGAGTTTTAGGAAAAACTAAGAAATTTCAACTTTAATTTCCAAATATGCTATGGATTTCAACATCAAAATTCAAAAAATTATTACCATTACGATGAGCATGTTGTCCTCTTTCTAAATGTATGATTTTTATAATTTTTGGGCCATTTTAAGGGTTGAAACTATTTTTTTTCTAACAGCACCTTTTTTAGGCCACTACATACCTCACCCATATATGCCTATTCATGTTTATCTAATTTGTTTTTCATTGATCCAAATGCAAAAATATATATATGGTAAGAAACTAGGCCTAATTTTACACACATTCAAAAAAAAAGAATCACACAGATGGCTATCCATTTTTTGTCAGTTTTTAGGACATAATTGCAAAATTAATTAAAAACAATATTCATCAAAAAAATATAAAAAAATTTGTAACAAACTAGAAGATCTAATATAAATATTCACCAAAGGGTTTCTAAAAATATTAAATGACGCCAAAATAATGGTGGGTGACACAGAATGGTACAATTCAAATTTTCTTAAAAACTAGGAGGTCCTATTCAAATTTTAGATGTTTGACCTATTTAAACTTAACCATTTTTCAAAAATATTAGTTTTTTAGAAACTGGACTCAAAATTCTACAATTCATGTTTATATACCATCTTCAAATTTTGAGCGTAGATATCTCTAATTATCTTTAGAAGTTCACATTTTTAAAATTTTAGAAAAATCATGTCCACGAGTAGGCCTTTTTTTATCCCCCAAATTGGTGCACTTACCCATAGCCGAGTCTATAAATTTTTGGGTGGCCCTACTATCAATCATAACGGTGACCCTCTACCCTTGTAATCCTCTATGAACTCTAAAAGAGTTAAATTTTAGTGTACCCAACATAGTAGCAAGAGTACTGCCCTTCAATCCCTTAGGTGGCATCTCATTGAATCCCAACTGCTCCTCATCTGATTTACTATGTTCTTTGCCCTAGTTATGATCATATTTATTCTCTTCCTCACTATTAGATACAATATCTATATAATGTACCTTGACCTTACCAAGTCATTTATGTCCTGGTTCCCAAGGGTTTATGTTACTGAAGCATAATTTCTTTCTTCAAAATCCCTATCGAGTCTCATCATCCATTCTATTTTTCTTGGGCCACTCTTTCTAAAATGATTTCTTGTGGTTGTCCATCTGAGAGTTATATACCTTTGACTAAAATTTATTCTTCAAAATGGTTGAATCCATATCCCTAGCTTTCTTGATTGCCTCCTGCAGTGAGTTAGGATTTAATGCCTTAATCCAACTGCTTAGAGGATCCGTTAGGCCATCCATAAATAAAATTAGCAGTCTCCTCTCTGATATATCATTAACCAATACTGAGAGTCTCTAAAAATCAACAATGTAACTATCAACCAGTCCCCATTATGGTTGTCCTTCTGAGAGGTAGATCCCTTCGACTGAAATTTATTCTTCAAATTAGTTGAATCCATGTCCCTAGCTTTCTTGATACCTCCTAAAGTGAGCTAGGATTTAATGCCTTGATCCAAATCCTTAGAGGATTTGTTAGGCTATCCATAAATAAAACAAGTAGTCTAATCTTTGATATATCATTAACCAACACTGAGAGTCTCTATAAATCAACAATGTAACTATCAATCGATCCCCACTACTTCAATAGAGCCAAGTCCTTGAAATGGAGTTTAGGGTCCTTATTATCAAACCTCTCAATTCATCTCTCTGTGAAATCCATATAAGATGTGATATGATCATGGCCCATGGTGACCATAGCATGATGACACCACTCGTGAGCAATGCCATCTAGATGTATGGGAGCATATTTGATTGCTTCTTTTGACATCAGATTCAACTGGAAGTATGTATCAACCTTCTATACCCAATCACGTGCTAAATCTTGCTTGAACCATCAAAGAAGGGCAACCTCAATTTACCAACCTTCCTCTTAAGATCATTGTGGTGTTATCTATTACCCTTGTTGGTTATATGTCTCATCCTGAGGTCAATATAGTCATAAAGGGAGAAATCATGCCAAAAACCTAGACTAAAATCAACCCAATCCTGTCTGAGTTGTTCCTACAACTCTACCAATGTAGGTATAGTACCTTCTTAAAGTTCTACTCTAGGGGAAATAAAGGCATTAAAGGTCTTGAACTATTAGGTGTAACACACTGATTTGGCATCCTATTATTAACTGAGTTATCCCCTTGGCCATTATTACCATTTTAGTCATTACCATTGTTATTATTATTATTGATCATGGTTTGTGTCATTAATTTCATAAACTGAGTCATACGCTGATTTTTTGCCCTTTACTCTACCAATAATGCATTAAGAATATCTTCCCCTCTATGGTCTTCCCCTCTATCATCCATCTTTGCCACTCTATGTACACCACCTCTTATAGAGGAGACAGTAACACTGCCTGAAATAGTTTCCCCTTCTAAAACTTGAGTGTGTTGACACTATTTCTTAATCCCTCTAATATAGTACCTTCTTTATCGCTAATGAAAACCACAGGCTAGTAGAAATACCAGCTCTGATACCACTGTAAAGACCCTTTCCCAATATGATGAATTTTTGATGATTCTACCCGATTTGACTATGCAAACATTTTGTCAAATAGTTGGTTTGATTTTTGGTTTGAATTTCTATCAATGTATATTTAAAAAATTATTGCATGCATTAATTTCCACTTATGAATAGCTATACAAATTTCAAGAGTTCAATTATAAATTCATTCATAGCATCAAAAGGAAATATAATAATTCACCATAGTCATAAATTCCATTCATCTGCTATTCATCTCCAAACTAAAACTATTATTAACATATAAATAGGCCTTCAAATTACAACTCAAACCATTTAATTACTAATAGATATACTTCTTGGATAAAGGGTTGTAGCTTATGAAATGATATGACCAACAAACTAGTGACATTGATGAGTAGAGAGGAAACAATTTAGAATAGTAACATCCACCTATAAGAAAACACACCCCCATAGAATCCATGATCTCCTTCCAAATAACCCATGATAGGATGAAAAGTGAATTGCAATGGACTTTCTAATACTCATGACATATGCAAAATGTCACTCTCCGTATAATATCCCAGTTATCCTCCACTAACACATAATTAAGGTTGTGTTATCAATAAATTCCATGATTTTGTCCTTGCATTAAAGCACCTAGCCTAAAAGACTTAACAATGTGATCGAACCGTAGTTTGCAGGGAAAAAAGCACAACTATTAGCAAGTTAAAATTTCATGATTTCTTTTGACAATATAAGACACCTCCATGGTTATAATCGACCAACAGATGTGAGGAGGGTTTGAATGTGATTTAACACTAGATATATTGAATCCTTGCTAATTTGTCACAAATCTAAAAATAAACTATATTCCATAAGCTAGGGTAGATAGTTTCACCATCGAAACCCACAATCGTCAACCCTAAAAGCTCACAACAACACTAGAAGAAAATAGACTCCAGTAAAAATGAAAAAGAATTTCCAAAATGTCATTTTATTCTCATCCTTTCCATCCAAAGCTTCCAAAAATATCTTTCCTTCTCAAACATTAAATATTCAAATTTGACTTTGGGAAGGAAACATAATTAGTGACTTTCTGAATATTAAAACTTAACTATTATCATTTTAAGTAATATTAATTAATTAATATTATTCATAATATTTTCTTGGGGAGAATAATATTAAATAATTAATAATTAATTCTCTTATTTTATTTAATGACTTATAGGAATTAAATAAGTCATTAAATCATCTGGCCAGTTAATGGGAAGGGGATATTACAACAACTTAATGTTTTCTTCATTAAAAATGTTATTCATAGAAAAATAAGATTCTAACTAATCTAACCAATTATCTAATGCACATTTTTAAATATTTCCCTCAAACATAAGAATGTTTAAGTTTAATTGAAACTTTTGGGGACTCGAACACCAAAAGCTTCACCTGATGATTAAGTTAATAGAACCACCCATTCAAAGACTTCTATAAACTGGTTGAACCAAAATAAATTGATCCATAAGTGATTTTTTTATTACAGTTTTTTATCGTCATGTGAATCTCCTCTTGTGTTGGTTTAGCCATTTTGTCAAAATAACTTAGCAGATTATCCAATGGATCTCTAAGTTTAACTTCGATGCTCAAATACTCTAATCACATTCTATAGGTCATACAATAATGAGATAAACCATACTAATACCATTGATCTGGGGCCCAAGAGGTGACCTGGTGGATAACTCTTCAGATAAGAATCTAAATGAAGTTATCCATGCATGTGCTAAAGCCTCGTGAGAAAGTTAGTGCAAAGAGAAAGAGATTTAAAATTGAACCAATAAATGTATTTTACCTATATGTTAGTCCTTTACATGACAAATTCTTGATAAAGATGTATGAATTTTATCTTCTATTCTAATTATGTTAGAACATTTAATGTCTAAGTCATACTATTATAGATCATTCGTATATTTTAAGTAATTAAATAATTATTATTTATTATTTATTAACACAAATGAAAAACCTAATGTAAATAAATATATTAATAATACCTCATGTGTATATTCTCTAAAATTAATAATACATGTGTATTAGATTATATATAAAAATAAATAATGCATTCAATTTTTTCTTTAAAAAAAAAAATCAAAATAATTGTGTATTTCATTTTTTAGATTTTATTTTTAAATATTTTTTTCTACCCAATGGAACACAATATTATGTTTTAACCCACCTTAGTGCATTAAGGTGAAAATTTGGACTGAATCCATTATTATTCAAGTGAATTTATTGAACATTTAATAGGGTTTTATAGAAATCAAGCATTCATTAAAGTATTCATTAAAATAATAAATTCATATTATTAACATGTTGTATTGTGTTAGTTTTCCTTACTGATAAATTATTACAATTATTAAAATGATGTGAATAAGGCACTAAAATATATATTCTATAATATCTCTTGTATTGGTCCATTATTTCCTAGTCAATTTTGATATGTTTGGCATGTTCAATGACCTCTAGTGATGTGAAAATTCAAATTCTATCCCTCTTTGTATTAAAAATTAAACTCTTACTTTATGTTACTAATGTTTAAATAAATTTAAATTAACTAACATTGATTTCATATAATGTAGGGTAATATAATTTGAATTATAATTTGTTGTATGGGTTTTTTGAGAAATATAAGGGAAATTGAGAAAATAAATCTTTTAGTGAATTGTGTGAATTTTTTATGAATATTTTGAATCACATCCCATGATCTATCCTGAGAGAAAAATATATGCTAGAATAATAGACCTTAAGTCTTTATATGGATAACTTAGGGAAAATCCATTGATGTCTAATTAATCACATTATAAGTAAAATTATTAAATGCAAAATTAGCCATTACAATTTTTATTAAATATTGATGTAACTACCTTAAACACATTGACTATTTATTTATTAACATGAGGTTCTTTTAGTCTATTAATGATGGGCCTTCATGCGTGACTTAACCCTAAACCTTTATCTCTATTCTAATTATGAGTGTGTTTATCTATCTCTATGGTTTCTCTTGTGATAATGATTCTATACAAAAAAAATTTGGTGTCTTTAATGCAAATATAATTTTTTTTGTAGGAGTGCTCAGCAAATGTCAAATTTTATTTTTTCTCCAATCATATATCATAAGCATGCTCTTTATATATATTTACATTATATATATTGTACTATGTCATCTTCCATGTCACATCTATCAAAATATCAGATTATTGTTGTTTAATATTTCATATGTAAAAGATGAGACAAGATTAATGATCATAGATTTCAAGTGTGATACGTTGATGATATACATTATTTCAATTAATAAAATCCATATTATGTAACTTACACTATTGACACAATAGCTAGTATGTAACATTTTACAAAATATTATGTGAATGAATCCTATTTATTAATTATGTATATTTATTAATTATGTATAATAAAATTTAACATAAATTTAGTATATGTATAATATTCTCCCAACAATGTCATATCATTTTTATTTATTTATTTTATGTTAGTTAAATGTAAGATTTTGGTGTCCTCATAGCATTCACTAGTCAAAGTTTGAAATTATCGTAACCACTCTTAATGAAGTGTTGGTAATGCTATAAAGGCTAGGTGCAGTGGTAAGAAATTGGGGCCTACCACTAAATTATCTCAAGTTTGAGTCACAAAAGTTGACTACTTGATAGTGGCCTCCTCTAAGATAAATTAACTAAAAAAAAATATCGACAGCAAGTATTTTCCTACCAATTAAATTGCCACGACCAAGATAAATTAATTTAAAAAATATTGACAACAAGCAGTTCCTTATTAATTAAATGGTTACAACCAAATGCAAGTAAAATTGCTCTAACATAAAAATCCAATAGATAAAAAGTATTTATTTAGATCATCATAAAATAAAAAAATTAATTTGATGTATGAATTTTTTTATAGAAACATAAGAAAATTCGAGAAAATAAATCTATTGGTGAATTGTGTGAATTTTTTATGAACATTTCGAATCACATCCCATGATCCATTATCAAATAAAAATATATATTTAAACAATAGACCTTACGTTGTGATCAGCACAAGATGTCATTCAACTGACACACACTCTTTGAATTGTTTGTAATTCAACTTACTAGAGATCTTTTTAGATCTAATGTAATGACATTTCTAAAATATAAGAGAGCTTTAACATGTCTTTTTTCTTTTTCTTCCTCTTCTAACTACAGAAGACACCTTTCTCTTCCTTCATGAACATGAAGACTACCTAAAGCATGCTTCTCCCAATCATAATACAATTCCTATCATTGTATGTTGCACTAGAAGTAGTAATTTCAAAGGTTAAGCAAATCATATTCATGAAAACACTTCCTTTTATTTTCACTTTTTTTAATATACTTCTATTCCAGAACAAAACATGTAAGTTTCATCTTCCTACATAATTATAAATATAATTAACAACTTAATTTTGGAAAGAGTTATTTAATATGCAAAAATGTATTCGTCAGTGTTGACTATGATTTTTAAATTTAAATTTTTATGTTTAAATTTAAATATGAACCCTTATTTCTATTTCTCAAATAATAGTGGATCTCTTTATCATCACCTTGCATGAAGTTTTCCCCACAAACTAGCAGGGCAAAAGCTCCGATACCACTGTAATATCCCCAAATGAGATCAAAATACTTAAATTTAAATTTTTCCTAAATCCTATTTACTAAAACTATATCATTGATATTTTCACCAATTTTTCACAAACTTATAAAAATAAATCAAATATAGAAAATATTTGAATTCAAATATTGAATTCTTAATTTGTCTTATACAAATATTCCAAATCAGAATAGTCAAATAATCAAAGTGAAGTACAAGTGTAACTATTTAATAATTTTTAAAATTTATTTTCAATAAATTTATAAATGTGTAAAATGATTTGAAATAATTTTTAAAAAAAATTAAATTTAAAAATCTTAATAAATATTGGTCAATATTTTTTTTATACCAAATAATTCTTTCCTATTTTTTAATATATGATAAATCTTTGACTTTAATATAAATTTAATACTGACATATTATGATCATATCATGTCATGTCAATCACATTATTTAAAATTGAACAAATTTAACTACAAATTTATAATAATCTATAATCAAATAAAATTGAAACTTTTAAATAAAATATATAGAAAATTTACAATAAAATATTACAAATTACAATCTATAATTCATCATTAAAAAAATTAAGAAAATAAACTTAAAAAATAAGATTTCACTTTATATTGTTATCTCGTTCAGATTATATTCTTGCCTTATTCTCAACGCACTAGCCAACACGGCAGCTTATATAATCATGATGTTTGATTTAACAAATATAGACCAATGTGGAGTGCATAAATGAATCGAAAAAATATAGACTTAATTTCAACCTTAAGTTGCTACCAACCATTATTTGGTCAATTGTTATTTGTTACCCATGATAAGTATCACTCCAACATTATGAAAAATATATTATCATGTAATTTTATTTTATTTTTAAACATTTTAATTGAGGTAAAAGGTATATGGACTTAGTCTCTCCAACAATTAAAATAGAAAAAGGTATAAGATAATAATAAATAATTGTGACAAATAAAATATAAAAATAGGAAATTGTAATTTTTGTTAAATAATAATTATAAAATTAAAGATGAAAACTAAGTCAATTTTACTAATCTCTTATTAAATCATAATAAATGAATCATCGAAAACAAACAATAAATAAAAATAGAAATCAAACAAAAAACACCTAACAAAAACTAAAATCCTTAAACACAAATTAAAACAAATAATATTTTTATAATTTAAAATTTTTGACAAAAAAATATTAAATTATAATTTAGATTTCATTCATTAATAATTTTATTGTTAAGAATATATAAAATTAAAGACCCTATCATATATATTTAATTAGGAATAATCCTTTTTAAAATTAGATTTAATATTAATTTTTCCGTTATCAAATAACACAATCTAATGATGTTTTAAGAGATTTGAGCGAAAAATAATAATAAAGAATTTTCAAATGTTTTATTCTATATGATATAGTATAGAAAATACTCTTCCTTTAATTAATCATTTTTATACATAACATTAAAATACAGTAAATAAATGATTAGTTAATTTCGTAATTATAAATATAAAGAAATATAGAAGATAATAGATCTATATTTGTTTTATGTTCCATCTTAAATTGTTTTATGTTTCATCATAATCTATTTATATAATATAAATTTAGAAATATGCATCTTTTGTTGTTACTTCTATCATAACATAATATCAAACTAATTTATTGAAGTTTAAATTACCATACAAACACTTTTGACAGTTTAATACAAATATTTTGGCTAATGAATTTCACTTGTAAAAAAAATCATAGTCTTCTTGCCTTTTTATGCTCTTTCACTCCTTTCATAATTCGACATCTTGCAACTCTTGTATACTTATAATTAATATTTTGGTGGTTAATATGCACTAACAAACTTTCTATAGACACCTAAAAATGACCTCTAAGAATTTATTACTTCTTAAATTTTTAGGATATTTATATATGTTTTATTTTTATTTTAAACTATAGCTTTTTGGTATATTTATTGACTTTGAGTTCTCTCCACTCCTCTCAACACCTTTCAACTATTATCATCCCCTTCCCAAGTTTGATCACATTTTTTTCCCTTTTCTATAATGTGCAATTATATTTTATATGTTGTTGGTAAGCAAAATGTAGGCCTTTCTAGCTCTCTCTTTATGAGACTTTTACGTCATATTTTTTACTATTTTGATAGTTAAATGTCGATTTTCATGCCATTAAGATCATAATCTGAATTCAATGCATATGTAAATGCACAATGAGTGATAATGTGTTCCATTTTTTAAATTTTGAGGTCAAATACACTTCAAACTCCCTCTAAAATATATTAATTAAAATTAATTATACATGTATTAGATTATATATAAAAATAAATAGTGCATTCATTTTTTTTAAAATAAAGTTTTTAAAATAATTTTATGTAATAGTTATTAATTATTTTTTTAGATTTAATTTTTAATTATATATTTTTTTCCACCCAATGAATCGAAATATTATATTTTAACTCACCTTAGTGCATGAAAGTAAAAAATTAGACTGAATTCATTATTTTTCACATGAGTTTATAGAAATAGAGCATTTATTAGATTATTCATTAAAATAAAAAATTCATATTAATAATATATTATATTACGTTAGTTTTCCCTATTGATGAATTATTAAAATTATTAGAATAATGTGAAGAAGGCATTAAAACACATATTTTATAATACCTCTTGTATTGGGCCACTATTCCTTGATCAATTTTAATATGTTTGGCATATTGGGTGACCCCTAGCGCATGTAAAAATTCAAATTCTATCTTTCCTTGTAGACATAATTAAACACTTACGTTAATGTTACTACTGTTTAAATAAATTTAATTTAACTAAAATTAATTTCATATAATATAGGATAATATATTTTGAATTATAATTTGATGTATGAAGTCTTTTTAGAAACATAAAGGAAATTGAGAAAATAAATGTTTTAGTAAATTTCATGTATTTTTTTATGAACATTTCGAATCACATCCCACAATCCATCTTCATGTTAGAACAATAAAATTTAAGTCTTTATATAAATAACTCAAGGAAAATACATTAATGTCGAATTAATCAGATTAGAAATAAAATTATTAAATGCAAAAGTGACCATTATATTTTTTATTAAATATTGATAGAACTACCTTAAACACATTGAATGTTTATCTCCTGACGTGAAGTTCTTTTAATCTATTAATGCATGAGGTTCTTTTGATCTATTAATGATGGACCTTCGTATATAACTTAATCCTAAACTTTTATTTGTATTCCAATTATGCTCAAACCTAATGTTAATTTTTTTTTTTTTTTCTCCAATCATATATCAAAAGTATGCTCTTTATATGTATTTATTATACTATCTCAAAGACAATATTATTGATGATATACATTATTTCAATTAACAAAAACCCCATTCCCTAAAACAACAAATAACACCCTCCCAACATACCTTACACATTTAAAACAACTACTAATATATAATATTTATATTTTACAAAATATTACGTGGATGAATCAATCAAAATCTAACATAATAGTAGATCCATCTAATTTGAAGAGCCTAATGCCTATCGACGTCATGAAAACCTATAATGAAGACAAAGAACGCTACATACACTTCTACTTCTCTCATTACACAAACAGAAGATCTGCCATGCCTTTCTACAGAGACAGGGAGAGGGGAAGTTCTGCATAACTCATCACAATACATGACTAATTCAGAATAACAAGCCGACTGTCATTCGAATCCTTGATTCTGCACCAAATGAGCGGTGGCAACGGCCATGGTGTTGTAAAAAGTCCCTCCTTCCATCATGGCAACTTTGGCCTGGTCTTTCAGTTGTGTCATTTTTTCTTGTGCTCTGATTTCATCTTCTCCATCCATCAAAGCCCTCACAGCTCTTTCCACTTCTGCTCTGGTTACAAAGCCGTTGCTGTCCATCTTCAAATCTATGGCAACCTTGTTCTCATTTACCAGAATAAACCTGTTGAGCCTCTGTTCGGCAAAAATGGGCCAACCGATGATTGGAACCCCACAAGAAAGGCTCTCCAGCGTGGAGTTCCAGCTGCAGTGAGAGATGAAGCCTCTGGTAGATGAGTGTGAAAGAATGGGAATCTGAGCCACCCAGTTCGAAACCACCAATCCTCGGTCCCTGGTTTGATTCACGAAACCCGAGGGTAAAAGCTATGAAAGCTCCATATCCTGATGCTTGGGAGAGAAGGTGATATATTTATGTTCCACGCGCACCACTCGCAGAAATTGATGGCCGCTCACTTCCAATCCATGCACGAGCTCTATAATTTGGTCTCTTGATAGAAACGCTCCGTTTCCAAAGCAAATAAAGAGCACAAATGATGGAGGTTACTTGTCTAGCCACTCCAGACACTGATGCACCCCGCCGTCCGGTTTCGTTATCAAGGGACCGATGACATAAATGGCCGACACTGACACTGTAACCTTCCCTTGCTTGAGGGCTTCTAGAGCATCCGCCTCTAGGTCCTCAAAGGTATTTACAAGAATCTCGGCTGCTTCTGGCAGGCGAGACCAGTGGTGGAGAACATAGTGAAATGATGCATCGGAGCTGTCCTACAAGGGTTGAGGTAGATCCCTCACAGAAAGCAGCTGATTCAGTCCCGATATCTGTAACAAACAATCGGTGCCGTCTTTAGGCAGGATTTCATACTCCGAAATGAGTCTGCAAAGAGATAACATGACACAGAGCATGAAAGCATAGCAGGTGAACAGTATGTGTGTGGGTAGGTTTAGTTTGGTGGTAACATCGAGCATGGTGGTGCATAAGAAATCTGTAACCAAGGCAGAGACTGGGAGAGATTCGAGAATGTTTCTGACATGCGGTGCCACTTTCTCCATGAAGTTGGAGATGCGGGTCTCGATCTTCAGACTCTGGTTGTCGTCATCATCCATGGCAATTTTGGGAATCTCTGTAAAGCGGATGTCGAGGGCGAAAGAGGCTAACAGGTCAGCGTAGGTGACCTGCTTGGGGGCGCACATCCACTTTGTGGTTATGACAGTTACATGCAAAGTTCCAAAATAAAATCTAATATAGTGAAAATATTTAAAATTATTATTTATTTTTCTACACATATGTTCAAGAGAGTGTCACAAGATAATGATTTACTAAATTTTTAGAAAAGAAAAAAAAGATAGCTTATTTTAACTGGAAATGTGGAGTTATGCAATCTATTATTTAAATCTATTAAATTTAGAAAAAAGAAAAACAAGATACCTTATTTTGACGGAAAATATGATGGAGTTATGTAACTTTTTATCTAATTTGAGCCTCCACATTAATCTAAAGTCATGGATAGAGTTTTGATTTCCATTCTCGTTAATATCTCAAATCATACTAAAATTAAATTTTAAGTATAATTTTCAATAGAACTAAATGACATCTTGAGTACATACACTTATGTGATTACTTAAAGCAATTTGAGTACAATATTTGATACTAAAAATAATAATAAATTCAATTATATCTTAAATACATCTCTTTATAGGAGCAACTAAAGTAATCTTTGCTATTTTCTACAATAAAAATTCAATAAATATTGAGCTAAGATAAATCATTATATTGATGCACATGCCTTAAAAACATGTATTTAAATGTGATGAGTAGGATATATGTCCCCCTTTTCAGATTTGGAATGAACTTGTGAAGTGCACGTCTCAAAAGAAAATAGATTAAACACACTATGTGTAAGATAAAATATGAAATCATTGGTCTACAGCATAGAAACATATAACTTTGATAACATGTACGTTATGAATAAGATTTTTCATTTGAACCTATGATAAAATTAATGTAAGATCAAGAGTGATATGTCCCATGTAGGCTCAAGATATAAATAATATAACATCATGATCATAATTTATAGCAATTTAAATCATGAGTCTAGTATTTTTCTCATAATTAACGCATGATTATATGGATCATGGTAACCTAGCCAAGTGGTATAGACATTATGCATGAAGTAGTTGTGGCACTTCAAAATAAACCAAACACATAAGTAAGATGACTATAATTTGAGATATATCTCATAAATGGCCAAACATTGATCTGGGGCCCAAGATAAATGTGATGGAGTTATACCTTATTTTGAATGGAAATGTAATGGAGTTATACAACCTATTATCTAAATCTACTAAAATTTTAAAAAAGGAAAACAAGATACCTTATTTTGATGAAAAATGTGATGGAATTATGCAACCTATGATCTAATTTAAGCCTCAACACTAATCTAAAGTCATGGATAGAGTTTTTTGATCCAAAACTTGAAAGCTTTGGTTGAAATATAATTCAGAAATAAGAACAACACAATTCAAATAATGCTATCTCTGAAAAGAGATGTTTTATTTATCAAAATTGCAGACCCAAACATATGCTTATCTCTGAGAAGAGATGTCTGATTTCCATTTCGGATTACATCTTCATTTATACATGTTTTGAAGGTGTGGAGAGGATATGGAAGGTCACCAATCTCGAGGGAGATGAATTGGTTTGACTTCCACGATTTAAAACAATACAGAATTCGAGGAATTACTATTTATAGAAACTTACTATTTTTAGACTGCACTACTAAAATTGAAATTTAGGACACTTCCATTGGGTTTTAAGGGGTCAAAATTCATCAATCAGAGCTCCATGCCATCTCACAATGTTTCCTTCATTATTATCTTTCCAACGGTTCAAACGGCGAGTCAATTGGAGCTACGGTGCAAAAGTTATGGCTCCCAGAAGTTCTGCCATCAAATGGGGTGGACCCATCACCCAAATTGTCATCTGAATTGTTTTCTGGATCATTCCTCCCTCCTTGAGAAGCAATGGTCCCCATTTCATCAAGATTTAACATCACGTGTGGTATTTTTACTTTGATTTGATTCCCGTTGCATACCTGATTGTTCACCATTTCTGTCTAACCATCAGTCTGTGGATGGAAGGTTGTGAACTTCTTCAACTCAATATCTATTTTCTTCTATTGTTGTGTTGTTTGTGTATTCAGGGCTATAACATCAGCCCTTTTGGATTCTTGTGGCTTGACCATCATGAGAACAAATTTCTTGGCACTAATCAGAGAGACAATTGTAGAAGGTGGTACTTTTGGTACCCTGTAGTGCCGTGTTCCAAGAGTGAGAGTGATCCTTCTAGTTCTTGATTCATATATACCATGTCGATCATACATGAATGGCTGGCCAAACAGTACATCACAAACATCTAGATTGACCACATCACATAAGACTTCATCTTCGAAAGGTTGTATTGCAAATGAGAAAAGACATTGGTGGGTAACACGAAGGTTTCTCCCTGGACTCAACCATCCAATACTTTATGATTTTGGGTGAGGCTTCATAGACAGATTTAAGCTTTTCACAACATTAGTAGAGATTAAATTATTTTGACTTCCACTATCAAGAATGAAATGTAGAGGCTTACCTTTCACCCATAACTTAGAGTGAAACAACCTTTCCTTATCATCTAGCATCTTGTCATGTGTCTGTGATGAAGCAACAATGGCTTCAGGATCAACATCTATAATTTCTTCTTCAACTTCTTTGACTACAGGGTCTGTATGAGGTAGAGCAGAGGATTGTGACTCAAAAAGTAGTGATTTGATAGCTCGACATTCTTCTTTGGAGTGAGTTCTAGATTTGTGATAATCACACCACTTCCCAGTCTTTCCTTCCTTTTGCTTCCAATTTTGGCCTTGTGTTTGACCTTCTTTGTCACTTTTCCATTTTGAAGACTGATTCTTTATATTCATTCTTCCATGCTTCTGCTCAATCTTCACTGCGAACTTGTATGCCTCACTGAGGGTTTCCAAATTGAAGAGTTCCATTTCTACCCATATGTACCATTGTAGTCCACCACGATATTTGAGAGTCTTATGTTTCTCACTATCTTGAATGCCCAATCTTGTAGATAAAGAATGAAAAGTGTCTGCGTAGTCTTGAACAGATTGGTCCTTACCTTGGTGAAGTTGTTGCCACTATATGTAGAGATCATCATATGCTCCGATGGGATAGTATTCTTCTTTCACCGCTTCCAAAAAATTATCCCAGGTAGGTTCCACCTCAAGGCCAATGTCATCTATACTGAACCTCTTTTTGTACACTTCCCACCAATTTTTCATAGGCAAGTAATCTTTTCTCCATCGATGAACTTATTTACAGAGAAGTAGGAAGACAATTGATCCAAGCAATTTTCTACTGCATCGGCATTGATTTTACCTTCAAATGTAGGAATATCAAAATTTACCTGGACCTTGAAGGGTGTTGGGGCACTGAAAGGATGTTCCCTAGTTGAGGAGCTAGGAAGTGGAGCCGCGAAGCCAGGATTTCCCATCAGAAGTGTTTGAAGAATTTGGGAAAATTGTTGTAGCATCTGCGCTTGTTGCCGTTGGAGGGCTTCATTCACCATTTCCTTGAAAGGATCGGATGTCTCAGTGTTGTCTGCCATTTGAAGTTATTTAGAGTGAACAGGTGGAAAATTTGGAAGCTCTATTGTTTCCCACCCAAGCTTCTTGTAGCCTGACCTTGTCCTTGGGATCATACACTCTCAAGACAAACTGCTTTGATACCACTAATCCAAAACTTGAAAGCTTTGGTTGAAATATAATTAAGAAATAAGAACAACACAATTCAAATAATGTTATCTCTGAAAAGAGATGTTTTATTTATCAAAATTGCAGACCCAAACATATGCTTATCTCTGAGAAGAGATGTCTGATTTCCATTTCGAGTTACATCTTCATTTATACATGTTTTGAAGGTGTGGGGAGGATATGGAAGGTCACCAATCTTGAGGGATATTAATTGGTTTGACTTCCATGATTTACAACAATACAGAATTCGAGGAATTACTATTTTTAGAAACTTACTATTTTTAGACTGCACTACTAAAATTTAAATTTAGGACACTTCCATTGGGTTTTATGGGGTAAAACTTCATCAAGAAAATCTCCATGCCATCTAATGATGTTCCACTCATTATTTTCTTTCCAACGGTTCAAACAATGAGTCAATTGGAGCTACGGTGCAAAAGTTATGGCTCCCAAAAGTTCTGCCATCAAATGGGGTGGACCCATCACCTAAATTGTCATCTGAATTGTTTTCCGGATCATTTTGATTTCCATTCTTGGTAGTATCTCAAATCATGCCAAAATTAAATTCAAGTATAATTCTAAATAGAACTAAATGACATCTTGAGTACATACACTTATGTGATTACTTAAAGCAATTTGAGAACAATGTTTGATACTAAAAATAATAATAAAATTTAATTATATCTTAAATACATCTCTTTATAGGAGAAACTAAAGTATTATTTACATATTTTTTACAAGAAAATTTCAATAAAACTTGAGTTACCATAATGTCATTGTACTGACACACATGTCTTAATAACATGTATTTAAATGTGATGAAATTGTGAAGTGCACGTCTCAAAATAAAATATATATTAAATGCACCATGCATAAGATAAAATGTGAAATCATGCGTTTATAACATATAAATATATATCCTTAGTAGTATTTGTTATAAATAAGTTTTCCTATTTAGACCTATGATATAAGTAATACAAGATCAAGCTTGATATGCCCTACGTAGGCTCAAGATATAAATAATTATAACATCATGATCTTAAAGTATAATAATTTAAATCATGGGCATAGTTTTTCCTCCACAATGGATGCATGATTATATGGATCATGAAAACTTAGCCACGTGATTAAGATAGTGTGCATGATATAGATCGTGGCGTGTTACATAACAAATCAAACACATAAGTAAGATGAATATAACTTAAGACATATCTCATATATGGCCAAACACTAATCCAAGACCTAGGAGGTGACCCAATGGACAACTCTCCAAAAGAGGATCTAGATGAAGTTATATGTTTGTAAAGAAGCCTTGTTAGAATGATAGTTTAGGTAGAGAGAGAGAGAGAGAGAGAGAGAGAGAGAGAGAGAGAGAGAGAGAGAGAGAGATCCATTATGGAAGTTGAACTATTTTCATGTGTGACTCGTCATCTCCTAATAGTATTGTCATGATGTCACCAACTATCGTTACAGTCAAGTTGTGGTCTATAGTTTTGAAACTACAGGGAATGTGTGGTAACATAGAAGTGGAGTTGGATCTTAAAGGTTGGTATATAGGTGTTAAACTTGATGAAGAAGTTGTTACTAATAACACAAAGATATATTAGTAATAGTGGTAAACTATAGTATAATGTAATGACTTAAATCCTCCTAGTGTAGCACAGTCTAGAGAAGTGTCTCCATAATTATCATGGGCCATGAGAATGGTCCAAGTGTTATTGTAGGAGCCATTATTGGTTGATCTTCTTATATCAGTCACCCCTCCTTGTGAAGCGATAGTACTAATTGTGTTAAGTTTAGGAAGTAGGTGTGGAACCTTGGCCTCTAGTTGTTACTCAATGAACCACTTGGCTTGTTATGAAAGTTGACCTGATCTCACAACTCTATACATGGGCATAGACTACTTATGAGTAAACATGGTTTCCAGAATCTAATGTGTCTTTGCCACTCAAGGTCATTCATCAATTTATAGTGAAATGTAAAAGGCTAAGTATGTAAAAATGTATGGCACAATATTCTTTAGAGTTTGTGTGGCATGTGTTGAGAATGGAATCACTTTAGGAATCATGTATCTCTTACTTCCTACTAATAAAAATACACTACGAGGATTAACATTGTACATACACTTTTGAATATGCATGTATGGATGTCCAAGGAGTATATCACATACATCAATGGGCATTAGAACATAAACTAACTCCTTATTCAAAGGATGAATAACATATGAAAAGGGACATTGGAGAGTGGCATGGATACTTTGGATGTTTTAGGGATTTAACCATATTAATTTATAAGGTTATGGATGAGGCATGGTTGGCAAATTCAATCACTTAGTAGTTATTACAAAAATGAAATTATTTATGCTACCTTTATTAATCAAAAAGTCCAGTGGCTACCCTTACACCCACATATGTGAATGGAAAAATTGCTTTGGTTCAGCATCTGGTACTATAGAAATTACTTATATGATGTTAACTACAAATTTGGGATATGTGTCAATGATTTCATTTGAGGTCTTAACTCCATCATTGATTCACATCCCTTCTCAGGGATACATCTCCCTGCTGAGGTGATCATTGCATGCCACGTGTCTGACTGGGAATCACCTTGAGTGCTCGTGGCTGGCCATATAGGGATCTGGAAGAGGACCCAGATCACTCTGGAGCTTTTGGCATGACGACCAGTCTTCTATTGGTATCAAAGCTAGGTCTCGAGGTTGAGACCCGCAGAAGCTAGTGGGCATGATCCACATCCCTTCTCAGGGATACATCTCCCCATTGAGGTGATCATCGCACGCCATCTGTCCGATCGAGAATCACCTCGGGTGCTTCGTGGCTAGCCATATAAGGATTTGGAAGAGGACCCAGATCACTCCAGAGCTTTTGGCAGTAAAAGACTGGCCGTCACACCAAAAGCTCTGGAGTGATCTAGGTCCTCTTCCAGATCCCTATATGGCCAGCCATGAAGAACCTGAGGTGATTCCCAGTCAGACACATGGTGTGTGATGATCACCTCAGTAGGGAGATGTATCCCTAAGAAGGGATGTAGATCATGCCCACTAGCTTCTGTGGGTCTCGACCTCGAGACCTAGCTCTTATACCCTTAATCCAAAACTCAGAAATTTTGGTTGATAAATATCTCAATAGCATAGAAATAACATAGTAACAATGAATTCTCTGAGAAGAGATGTAGTATTACTCAAGATCACAATACAAATATATGCTTATCTCTGGGAAGAGATGTCTGTCTTCACATTTCGGGTTACCTCTTCATTTATACACAGTTTGAAAGCATGGGGAGGATGTGGAAGGTCACCAATCTTGAGGGAGATGAATTGGTTTGACTTTCAATATTTAAAACAATACAAAATTTGAGGAATTACTATTTTTAGAAACTTATTATTTTTAGACTGCACTACTAAAATTGAAATTTGAGGCACTTTTATTGATTTTTTGTGGGTCAAACTTCATCGAGTGGATCTCAATGCCATTTCACGACATTCTCCTCATTCTTAACTTTCCAACAGTTTAAACGGTGAGTCAATTGGAGCTACGGTGCAAAAGTTATGGCTCCTAGAAGTTTTGTCATCAATTGGGGTGGAACTATCACCCGAATTGTCGCCTAAATTGGTGCTTGGATCAATCATCCTTTATTTCTATCCATGTAAGCAAAGTATTTGGATCATGAAACTCTATGTTAGATTGACTTCTATTTTTGTGATTGTCACACCATGTACCTGACTTAGATGGTTTGGATTTATTTGAAGTATGTGTTTATTTTGCCATGGAGGTTGTTTCCTTCTTTCTTTTTTCTTGAAATCCTCAATGGTTATCGCATAGTAATAATCTTATCCTATAGTCTTAACTTTAAACAAATTAAATATGGACTAAATAGATGATCGTAGGCCATTGCAGTACTTAAGGACTCAATATTGCTATATCTTGAAAGAGTCCAATTTTACATAGAGAATATGTGAAGCATTAGTGTAGGTGTGGATTGACTAGTCTTTTTCTTGTTGTAGTTGTGACCACTACATATAGTGATCATCATAGACATCTTCAAGATAATATTCACCCTTGAAGGCTTATATGAATTTATCCCATGTTGATTAAATCTCATCTATTATATGGTCTTTCTCCCACATAGAATGTGTTTACAACAACTTCTGGATGGCTCAAGAGACTTTTAGAAGTGCAATCTTAATCTTTTCTTCATAAAAAATGTCATTCATGGAAAAATAATATTTTAACTGATCTAACCAATTATTTAATGCATTTGTGTTAATATTTCCCTTAAACATAGGAACATCTAAGTTTACTTGAAACTTTGGGGGGGACTTAACCACCAAAATATTTACCTGGTGATTAAGTTAATGGAACCACCCATTCAAGGACTTATACAAATCGGTTGAACCAAAAAAATAATGAACCATGAGTGATTTTTTGATTTCATTTTATATCGTCGTGTGAATCTCCTCTTGCGTCGGTTTGGCCATTTTGTCAAAAGGACTCAATAGATAGTTCAATGGATCTCTAGGCTTAATGTCGTTACTCAGATTCTCTAATCACATTCAGTAGGTCATACAAGAATGAGATGAACCACTCTAATACCACCGATCTAGGGTCCAAGAGGTGACATGGTGGATAATTCTCCAGATGAGGATCTAAATTAAGCTATACATACATGCGTGAAATCCTTATGAGAAAGATAATTCTAAATATGTAATATAAACCATCAAAACCAAAATAAATTAACCTAAAAAAATGTCGGCAATAAATAATTTCTTTCCAATTGAATGGTTGCAACCAAAGTACAAGTCAAATTGATCCAACATAAAAAATCTAGTAGACAAACAGTATTTATTTAGGTCATCATATAACAAAAACATTAATTTGATGTATGAATTTTTTGTAGAAACATAAGAGAAATTGAGAAAATAAAACTTTTGATGAACTATATGAATTTTTTATGAACATTTTGAATCACATCCCATGATCCATCCTCAAAGAAAAATATATGTTAGAAAAATAGACTTTAATTTGTGATTAGCACAAGATGTCATTCCACTAGCACACACTCTTTGAATTATTTGCAGTCCAACTTGCTAGAGATCCTTTGAGATCCAATGCAATGGTCTTTCTAAAATATGAGAGAGCTTCAACATTTACTTTTGCATTTTCTTCCTCTTTTAGCTACATGAGAAACCTTTCTCTTCCTTCATTAACATGGAGACTACCAAAAGCATGCTTCTCCCAATCATAATACAATTCCTCGATATAATTGAAGGTTGCACTGGAAGTGGTAATTATAAAGGTTAAGGAAAGCATATACATGACAACACTCACTTTCATTTCCATTTTTTTTCAAAATAATTCTATTCCAGAGCAAAACATGTAAGATTTATCTTCTTACATAATTATAAATATAATTAACTTAATTTTGAAAAGAGTTATTTGGTATGCAAAAATATATTAATTAGTATTGATTAAGATTTTAAATTTTAATTCTTTTGTTTAAATCTAATTTTAAATTATTTATTTTTTTTTTATAAATATTTTCAATAAATTTATAAATGTGTAAAATGATTTTATATAATTTAGAAAAAGAAATTAAATTTAAAATTTTTAATAAATATTAGTGAATACATTTTTGCATGACAACTAACTCTCTCTTAATTTCTAATATATAATGAAAATTTGAAATTAATATAATTTTCATAATGACATATCATATCATGTCAATCGTTCTCTAAAATTAAACAAATTTAATTATAAATTTATAATAATTTATAATTAAATAAAATTAAAACTTTTAATTAAACTATATACAAAACTTACAATAAAAACATTACAAATTCTAATCTATAATCCATCATTTAAAAAACTTAAAAAATAAAAAATAAAAATAAAAAAACTAAAATTAAAAAATAAAATTTCACCTTATATTATTATCTTATTGTCATTGTAATTGGTCAAAAGCAGTAGCCAATAATTGTACTTAAAGTTTCTAAACAGCACGGCAACTTACATAATCATGACGTTTGTTTTGCCAAATATAGACCGATGTGAAGTGCATAAATCAATCGAAAAAAATCAACGGTACCCATCCCTTATTTGGCCAAAGGTACCTCGCAAAACATAAATGAAATCAACGGTAGGAAATTTGTGCTCAATTGTTATTTGTTACACATGATAATATCAGTCAACTTCATGAAAAATAGATGTAAAAAATATATTGGGCCATCTAAAAATTAATTTATTCTTTTAACAATTGGGATAAAAGTTAGAGGGACTCAGTTTTCGTAACAATCAAGATATAAAAGGATATAAAATAATAGCAAATAATTGAGAAAAATAAAATATTAAAAATAAGAAATGTAATTTTTGTCAAATATCAATTAAAAATAAAAATTAAGTCAGTTTTATTAATCTCCTATCAAATCACAATAAATGAATCATTGAAAATAAATAATAAACAAAAGTAAAAATCAAATGAAGAGTACTTAACCAAAAACAAAATCCTCAACCATGAACGAGAACAAATAATATTTTTATAATCTAAAATTCTTGACAAATATATATATATATATATAAAATTAAAAACATTGTTATATTTATTTAATTAATAACAAATTTTTAAAAATTAAATTTAATATTAATTTTTAAATTATCAAATATCAATCTAATGATGTTTTAAGAGATTTAGGTGAAATATAATAGATGTTTTAAGAGATTTAAGTGAAATATAATAATAAATAATTTTTAAATATTTTATTATAATATAGTATAGAAAATATTTTTTTTTAATTACATAGCATTAAAATATAGTAAATAAATGGTCATTAATGATTGTTGGTTATTCTTCAAGGTGATGGTAGGTGTTATCCATATTTTTGGGCTCATTATGTTTATTGTTGGTATTTATGGTATATGTGGTAAATGATTATTTGGGGATCTAGGCTCCTGATTGTGTCCCAAATTGGTTCATAACTATGGTCAAAAATGAATATCTATAAAAAAAATACAGTAAATAAATGATTAGTTAATTTCATAATTACACACATAAAGAAATATGAAAGATAATAATTTTTTACTTATTTTATGTTCCATCCTAAATTATTTTATGTTTCATAGTAAATCTATTTACGTAATTTAGACTTTAAAAAATGCTTCTTTTGTTGTTACTTCTATTACAATATAATATTGAACTAATCTATTGAGGTTTACATTACCATACAAATAATTTTGATAGTCTATTACGACCATATAAATATTTTGGCTAATGACTTTTACCTACCAAAAAAATCACTAAGTTTTTTCATCTTCTTGTGCTCTTTCACTACTTATCGTAATTTGGTATCTTGCAACTTTTGTGTACTTGTAATTAAGATTTTGGTGGTTAATATGAACTAACAAACCTTCTATAAACACCTTAAAATGACCCCTAAGAATTTATTAGTCCTTAAATTTCTAAGAAATTTATATATTTTTATTTTTATTTTAAATTATAAATTGTTGGTATATTTATTGACTTTGAGTGCTCTCCACTCCTCCCAACACCCTTCAACTATTATCATCCCCTTCTCAAGTTTGATAACATTTTTCCCCCTTTTCTAGAGTGTGCAATTACACTTTATATGTTCTTGGTAGGCAAAATATGGGTCTTTCTACCTTTTTCTTTGTGAGACTTTTACATCATATTTTTTACTATTGTAATAGTTGGATTTCTATTTTCATGCCATCAAGGTCATAATTTGAAAGCAAGGCATATATAAATGTACAAGTGAGTGACAATGTATTTCATTTTTTAGAATTTGAGGTCAAATATACTTCAAACTCCTTCCAAAAAAATCTTGAATATATTAGCTGAAATTAATAATACAGTGTATTAGATTATATATAAAAATAAAAAGTACATTCAGTTTTATTTTTTAAAAATCATTTTATGTATTAATTTTTAATTATTTTTTATATTTAATTTTTAATTAGTTTTTGAAATATTTTTCCACCCAATGGACCACAATATTATGTTTTAACCTACTTTAGTGCATTAAAGTAAAAAATTGGATTGAATTCATTATTGTTCACATGAATCTATTGAACATCTAATAAGATTTTATAGAAATCAAGCATTCATTAGAGTATTCATTAAAACAATAAAATTCATATTAGTAACATATTATGTTACGTTGATATGACTTATTGATGAATTATTACTATTATTAGAATGATGTGAAAAAGGTACTAGAACACATTCTATAATACTTCTAGTATTGGGCCACTATTTCCTCATCAATTTTGATATGTTTGATGATCCCTAGTGCATGTGAAAATTGAAATCATGTCCCTCCTTGTATAAATAATTAAATACTTACATTTATGTTACCAATGTTTAAATAAATTTAATCTAATCTAAAATTAATTTCATATAATATAGGATGATATAATTTGAATTATAATTTGATGTATGAATTTTTTTAAGAAATATGAGGAAAATTGAGAAAATAAACCTTTTAGTAAATTGCGTGAATTTTTTATGAACATTTCGAATCACATCCTACGAACATTTTGAATCACATCCCACGATCCATCCTCATGTTAGAACAATAGACCTTAAGTCCTTATATAGATAACTCGAGGAAAATACATTAATGTCTAATTAATCACATTAAGAATAAAATTATTAAATACAAAAATAACTATTACAATTTTTATCAAATATTGATGCAATTACCTTAAATACATTGAATGTTTATTTCTTAATCTCAGGTTCTTTTAATCTAAAAGCATGACTTAACCTTAAATTTTTATCTCTATTTTAATTATGAGTGTGTTTACCTATCTTTATGTTTTCTCTTATTTTTCTCTTATAATAATGATTTTCTATAGAAAAAATCTTGGTATCTTCAATACAAATGAAATATTTTAATTTGTAAAAATGCTCATTTAATGTAAAATTTTATTTCTTCTCCAATCATATATCAAGTACATGTTATTTATATATATTTATATTATACTATCTCATTCTCCATATTACATTTATTAAAAATATCAAATTATTATTATTTAAAATAATAAATATATCAAACTATTGTTATTTAAAATTCTATATATGCAAAAATTAAACAAAATTAAAAACCAGAGATTTCCACTATAGTACAATTGATTATATACAGTATTTCAATTAACAAAATCCATGCTCCAACATAACTTACACCATTAAAATAACTGCTTGTATAAAATATTTTACAAAATATTATGTGAATGAATCTTGTAAAATAAAATTTAACATAATAGCAGATCTATTGTCTAAATATACTAAATTTTGAAAAAAGGAAAACAAAATACCTTATTTTGATCAAAAGCATGATGGAGTTATGTAACCTATGGTCTAATTTGAGCCTCAACACTAATCTAAAGTCATGGACAGAGTTTTGATTTCCTTTCTTGGTAATATCTCAAATCATACTGAAATTAAATTCTAAGTATAATTCTAAATAGAAATAAATGACATCTTGAGTATGTAAACCTATGTGATTATTTAAAGCAATTTGAGTACAATGTTTGATACTAAACACAATAATAAAATTCACTTTTGTCTTAAATACATATCTTTATAGGACAAACTAAAGTAATATTCGCATATTTTTTACAAGAAAATTTCAATAAACCCTAACTTACTATAATGTCATTGTACTGATGCACATGCCTTACTAACATGTATTTAAATGTTATGGAGTTATACAACTAATTATTTAAATCTACTAAATTTTGAAAAAAGAAAAACAAGATACCTTATTTTGATGGAAAATGTGATGGAATTATGTAGCCTATTATCTAATTTGAGCCTCAACACTAATCTAAAGTCATGAATAGAGTTTTGATTTTCTTTCTCGGTATATCTTAATTCATGCTAAAATTAAATTCTACGTGTAATTCTAAATATAACTAAATGACATCTTGAGTTCATACACTTATGTGATTACTTAAAGAAATTTGAGTACAATGTTTGATACTAAACACAATAATAGAATTTAATGTTGTCCTCAATACATCTCTTTATAGGACAAACTAAAGTAATCTTCACATATTTTCTATAGGAAAAACTAAATAAAACATGAATTACCATAATTTAGTCGCAGTGATTCACATGCCTTAATAACATGTATTTAAATGTGATGAACCTGTGAAGTGCACATCTCAAAAGAAAATATAGTAAACATACCATGTGTAAGATAAAATATGAAATCATTGGTGTATAACATATAAAGATATATCCTTGATAATGTGTTATAAGTTTTCTCATTTGGACCTATGATATAATAATTCAAGATCAATAGTGATATGCCTCATGTAGGCTCAAGATATAAATAATATAATATCATGATTATAAAATATAGAAATCTAAAAGACAATCATAATTTTTTTCGTGCAATGGATGTATGATTATATAGATCATGGCAACCTAGTCAAGTGGTAAAGACATTATGCATGATAGATATTGTGGCTTGCTACATAATAAACCAAATACATAAGTAAGATGACTATAACTTGAGACATATCTCATATATGGCCAACCACTGATCTAGGACCTAGGAGGTGACCTCATGGATAACTCTCCAAATGAGGATCTAGATGAAGTTATATGTGTGTACGGAAGCCTTGTGTGAATGTTAGTACAAAGAGAGAGAGAAATGTATAATTGAAACAATAAATGTATTTTATATATTTATTCATCTTATACATGACATACTCTTAACAAAGATGTATTATGAGGTTGAGATCCGTTATGGAAGTTGAACTATTTCCATGTGTAACTCATCATCTCATAAAGATAATGTTGTGATGTTACCAACTATTATTACAACTAAGTTGTGGTCTACGGTGTTGAAAACATAGGTACTATATGGTAACATATAACTGGAATTAGATTTTAAAGGTTAGCACATAGGTGTTAAACCTGATGAAGAAGATGTTGATGATAACATAGATCCATATGAATAATAGTGGTAAATTAAGGTATAATCTAATGACCCAAATCCTCTCAGTATATCAAAATATATAGAAGTGTATCCATATTTATTATGGGCCATGAGAATGGTCTAGGTGTTACCATGGGAGCCACTATTGGTTGATCTACCTAGATCAGTCAAATCTCCTTGTGAAGCAATAGTACCAATTATGTTTAGTCTAGGAATCTGGTGTGGAACCTTAGCTTCTAATTGTTGCTCAGTGAACCACTTATCTTGTTGTGGGAATTGACTTGATCTAACAACTTTGTACATGGGCATAGACTAGTTATGTGTAAACATGGTTTACATAATATGATCTATCTTTACCACTTGAAGTTATTCATTAGTTGGCATTGAAATTCAAAAGGCTAAATATGCATAGATGTATGTCACAATCTTCTTTGGAGTTGGTGTGGTATATGTTGAGCATGGAATCAGTTTAGGTATCGAGTATCTCTTATTACCTTTTAATACAACTATGCTAGGAGGATTGGCATTGTACATACACTTTTAACTATGCATGTTTAAGGAGTACATCACATACATCAATGGGTGTTGAATCATTAACTAACCCATCATTTAAAGGATGAATAACATATGAAAAATGATAATAGAGAGTGACATGGATACTTTAGATGTTACAAGAATTGAACCATCCCAATTTTTAAGGTTGTGGATGAGGCATAGTCAATAGATTCAATCACTTAAAGGTCACTACAAAAATGAAGTTCTTCATGCTACCTCCATAAATTTGAAAGTCCAATTGATACCCTTGCACCCACGTATGTGAATGTAAAAAACACTCTTATTCAACATCTGGTGTTATGGAAATTACTTATATCATGTTAACTAGAATGCTTGGATATGTGTCAATGATTCCATGTCTTGACTCCATCATCCTATGTTTTTGTCCATGTGAGCAAGGTATTTTGAGCATGGCACTCTACATTGGATTGAATTTTAATTTTATTTTTGGCGCACCCTTTACCTAACTTAGATGGTTTGGATTTGTTTGAAGAAAGTTTTTGCTTTTTCATAGAGGTTGTTTCCTTCTTTACTTTCTGCTTGAACTCCTCAATGGTTGTTGCATAGTAATAAGCTTTGCCCATTATCTTAAATTTAAACAAATTCAATGTATACTGAATAGATGATTGTAGGCCACTACAATTTTTGACGACATGATGCTACTCTAACTCGAGAGAGCCCAATTTTGCATAGAGAATATGTAAAGTGTTAGTGTAAGCTAGGACTAACTAGTTTTGTCCTTGTCATATAAGATGTGATCACTACATATAATGATCATCATCGACATCTTCAATATAATATTCACCCTTGGAAGATTATATGAATTTATCCCAAGTTGATTCAATATCATCTATTATCTAGTAATTCTCCCACATAGAATGTGCTTACCACAACTTCTTTATGGTTGAAGAGACTTTCAAAAGTGCAACTGTAAAGACCCTTACCCAATATGACAAATTTTCAAGGATTCTACCTTGTTTGACTATGCAAACATTTTTTCAAATAGTTGGATTGATTTATTGTTTGAATTGCTATCAGTGTATACTTAAATAATTATTGCATGGATTAATTTCCACTTATAAACAACTCCACAGATTTCAAGAGTTCAATTATAAATTCATTCATAGCATCAAGAGGAAATATAACAATTCACCATAGTCATGCATTCCATGCATTTGTTATTCATCTCCAAACTGAAACTATTATTAACATATAAATGAGCCTTCAAATTACAACTCAAAGCATTTAATTACTAATAGATATAGTTCCTAGATAAAGGGTTGCTCTTGTTCTTCTAGAGTCTCTTCCCTAATGGGAACCTAGTCTCCTCTGCTTGCTTCTTCTTCTTCTGGTATAGTTTGTATTTTTTCAAGTCTCGTGGCCTTTTTATTAGGCTGCATTACCCTTTGAAGAGCTCAAAGATTAATGCATGACCATCCCCCATTCCCAAATGAATACATGACTATAGACAAATTACTTCAATTTTTTGAGCTTAAACACTTCTTTAATGGCAGACTTGCAACTTGCAACTTCAAAAATTACCATTTTTCCCACCAAAATAGACTTAAAAACTCTCTTCTTGACTGGATAACAACCTACATGTCTTGCTAAGGGTATAAAAACTTTGCTCTGCTCAAGATTTGATTAGTTTGGCTTTGGTGTGGTCGCTTGCTCTTTGGCTCTGGTTCATCGTTTATTCTTAACTCTGGTAATTCAAGAATCAACATAATGTAAAGAGTGAACTGGATTTAGTTTACCTATTTATTGGCTCCAAAGGGGGTTTACCCTCATTAATTCCTTCCTCTTCCCCATCACTTCATAGCATAAATGTAAATATTTTAATGTCCATCATATTTTGATCCTTACCTTTTACAATTAATGCCTTAATGGTTTTGTCCCATCACACCATTGGCATGCTTCTTGCCATAACTAACCTCATCATATTAATGGCACATCCCTTCTCATGCCTTTCTTAGAAGAGGGTAATAGTTTTATCCCACCCTTTTGGTGTGGTGGAAGACAAATGTTGCATTTTAAATTTATAATATATTGCAAGAACCTTACCCCTTAGTGCCTTAAACGACTCATGTGCACTTAATAACTTGTATGCCTTTAATAATTATGTGCCCACATATCTTATGTGCTCAACTAGCTTGTATGCTTTTTATTTTTACCCTTTCATGTATGACATCTCACCCCACACTAAAATAGTTCATGGTCTTCCATGAAAACAAAAAGAACATAAAAATAAAATTACAAAAAAGAAGAGTTGTACACAACAAAGGCAGTACTTTTATTGAAAGCGGTAAATCTTAATATAATGGTGTAAGCATTATTGATTATATAACTCTAGCTATTTTGAATTGAAATACGATCGAATTTGACTTCCATTAAAGTGCATTGGGAGGAACTAACCATCCATCTTTTGTAATCGACATGTTTCGATAGGTTGAATGTTATGTATGATAAATGGGCCATCCCAATGTATGCAGAGCTTTTCAAGGTACTGCATGGACTTAGAGTCATACAATAAGACCTTCATGCTTGGATAAAAAGTCTTGTTCTTGATATGGTGATCATACCATGCCTTCTGCTTATGTTTCTCTACATCTTGGCTCTAATGAATGAGGAACCAAGCCTCATCTAGTTTCATTAATGTATCTAAGCATGATTTCAAGGATAAACCTCATCTAGTTATCCTATACATGTAACACACAAGGATGGCACCAAAAATTCTACTAGTAAGACTGCTTCTTTGCCATATACCAAGTTGAATGGTGTGCTTTTGTTTAGGTGTTTATAGGTAGTTTGGTAAGCCCATAGTAATAAAAATACCCTATCATCCCAATCAGTAAGGCCAACATTACAGATCTTTGTTAATGTTGTACCTAAGATCTTGTTGGAAGCCTCAATAGTTCCATTAGCTTGTGGGTGATATGGTGTTATCTTATGGTACACGATCATGAACTCATCTAGAAAAATATGAATGTTTTAATTCAAAATTTGGGTTCCTTGATCACTAGTGAAACTCAAGGGACACATGAGCCATGTTATGGCATTCTCCCAGATGAATCGTGTAGTAGTAGCTACAATACCATCCTTTATCGAAGTTGCTTTAGCCTATCATGTAAGGTAGTCAATTATTAAAATAATGTATTGAGAACCTGTTAGTCATCTTGCTAGAGTGATAGGTCCCACAAAATCAATAGCTTAATTTTCAAAAGGTTCCTAAGAAGGGATGGATCACAAAGGTATAACATATCTTCTATTAGGTTTACCTACGTGCTAGCAGATGTCACATTGCCTAACATATGCCTTAGCATCTTGGAGTAGAGTTGGCCACCAAAGTCCAACTAGTAGAACCTTACATTAAGTAGACTCTCCAACATAATATCTACCTATAATACTTTCATGAACTTCATGAAGCACCTCAGGGATCTCATGTTGTAATACATAATAACAAAGCACTTCTTCATGATCCATTTTGTAAAGATCACCTGCTATGAGATGAAAGAATGTGGTGCAAACCATAAGTCAATTTTTCTCCTATGAGGCGAGAGATTTGGGCACGAATCTAGTGTTTAAAAATGCTACAATATCTTCCAGTTCTTTAGGTACTCGTGCAACTTAGAAGAGTTGTACGTTACAAAGATCATCCTCTATGGTGTGTGGGGGTTATCTATTCTCAATCTGGGATATATGACCAGGTTTACAGTTAGGCTTCTTAGGTTTCACCATTATGGAAAATTAGAATGCTTAGAACAAAACAATCTAATGGCAAATCCTAGCATGCAACAATGGTTTGTTAACTAGGTACTTTAAAGCCTCATGATCTGTATAGAAAATAAATAGAGTGGCGAAAAGGTACTATCAAAACTTTTATAGGGCATAAACCACTGACAAAGATTTGTATTCTATGGTGGTATACTTTTGTTTAGCTGGTGTGAGATTCCAATTGTTAAATTAAATAGGTTGATCTATGTGATCGTCACTCGGTTTTATAAGGATTGCACCAACATCCATGCTAGATACATCCACATGGACATGAAATGACTTTATCTAATCGAGAAACTAGAGCATAGGAGTCATTATTAGCTTTTCCTTGAGTGTTTCAAAGGCCTCCTTACATGAGCATGCCCAAATGAAATTCTCATTATATTTGAGGAGTTCTTCTAAGGGTGTGACACTCTTTGCATAACCGCGAATGAACTTCCTATAATAACCTATATGGCCCAGGAAGGTGTGGACCTCATGCTGAGTTTTGGGTGCTGGGAGGTGAATAATAACTGATACCTTTATTGAATCCACCATAAGTCCTTCTTTACAAATAATGTGGCAAAGGAGCACACCAAAAGATATCATAAATAGGCACTTTTTTAAGTTTAATGAGATTTTCAAATCCTAACAATACTCAAGCATAAGTATGAAGTTAGAACAATGGTCCTTAACTAAACTATACACTATCTAGTCATCCAAGTAGACCTAGAGGAACTTATGGATGAAGTCCTTCAAGGCTTCAATTTCTCTTTGTGAAAACACTTTTGGGGCATTCTTTAATCCAAAGGGCATGATAGTATATGCAAATAAACTCCATTCGATGTTGAATGTTGTCTTTGATTGGTCTTATTCAATAATATGGACTTGATGGTACCTTGAGAAGCCATCTATAAATGTGTACACTTCACATCCAACAAATACTTCAAGGATTTCATATGTGAATGGCATTGAAAAGGGATCATTTATGCAAGAAGCATTAAGCACTTAGTAGTCCACATAGATATGGATGCGTCCATCCTTTTTGATATTGATTATCATGGGACTAACCCACTTGGATTCCTTAATGGGTGTGATTACTTTGGTGCATAGCATACTATCAATCTCCTCTTTGATGCGTGCCCAAATATTAGGATTCATTAAGTATGGGCATTTTTTAAATTTTTGAGTGCCATCTACTAGCTTGATATGCATCTTTCCTAAGGACTAGTGTACACCTTTCATCTCACTATAATTTTTGGGGAACACATCTTGATACTCTTTCAATAACTCAAAGATTTTTGAAATCTCTATATCAGTACAATAGTTTCCTATCATAGCCATCTTCCATTCTTGATCCATACCAATGTTATGTTGAATAGTCTGAATAGGTTCGTGATAAGGGTTATCTATATTGGAACTTTTTTCCTAAATAGTCTAAGTGATAAGGTTCATAGGAACACCAAATGTTTGGATAAGGGGTCAAGTGAAGTAGATACCTCACCTTCATCAACTTAGAAGACAAGATTTTGTTTTCATAAACAAACCTCCTCTCATCAGTTTTGAACAGGTTCTGGTATAGGCACAAAATCAATGCATATTGAAGGCTCATGGAATAAATACAAGGGTTCCTCTAGGTCTTGATGTATAATTCTTAGGTAGTCCTCTATAGGACTTGGGTCTCCTACAATCGCTTTATGAATGGCCTAGAGGGTGAGGTGCAAGTCCATTCTTGGTGAAGAATGGGAAAGTGCTTGGTTCATATTCTCTTTCAATAAATGCCAAAACTTGGTACCTATGTGTCACTCTTCATGAATGTACCATGCATGTGACCAAGTGAATAATGTACTATAGAATGCATAGACCCATAAATATTCTAGTAGATAGGTCTTATCATCCCACCACATGGTTTCACATACTTCTATGTGGGGTTCAGGCGCTTTTACTCCACTGTAATTTATGGTTCCTCTTACTTTGTTATCATGATAGAACCAGTGGTGTAAGGCCAAATGTACTTGATCCCAATGGAGGAGTCATTCAAAATGGGTTTTCCACCATCATGCAATTGTACCATCAAGGAGATGAACTAGATATTGAAGATGATCTTCATCAATGTGGAAAAATTCTTTAAGGTATTTAACAAAGTCTCAGACCTCTAGATGTCTATGGAACCTTGGAGCCTTGTCAAGTCTTTCAAGTAGTGTCTCTACAATAGGTCTCCTCATGACTTGGTTAGTAATGAGATAAATGAACCTGTGTCAATTATGGATTGGGTACAAGAGGTTCTCATGACTGTTAAAGGTGATAGATACTCTTCCAGTGAGATCATAGTCACCATGTGCCCAATAATTACAAGCGTTACTTGTAGTGTCAAAAATAGACTAGGTATCTATCCACCATAGAACACCATCTAGGGTTAGATCACATTGTTTATCATTCTAGGTAGTGACATTGTATATATGGTTTATGTCCACATCAACATTGACGAGTTATATGTAAGGAGGTCTTCGTGCTTGATCCAATGGTATAAACACATGCTAATCAGTGTTCTCAAAGATAATATATCACTTCTTGAAGCTCAATTTTGCATTTTTCTCATAGCACCAAGGCCTTCCTAAAAGAGCTAGGTAATCATCGGCCTCAACTAGTTATAGAACCTCAAAGTCTACCTTAAATGGGACTCTAAGTATTTCAACTATGGTATTATTGAGGACTTTGATTGGTAATATGTGAGTCTTATTTGCCATAAATAATATGTGTGATGAGGGCTTTAGCTACACCAATGTGTTGGGCTTGAAAAATTATTTCCGGAGAAAACAAACTGTCTCCAAACTCCACCATATGGACAATATATTACGATTTTTCAATTAACTTCTCCAAGAAAAAGAAAAAACTCGTGACGGTCAAGTGGACGTCAAATTTAAGGCTGAAATTCCTCTGTGATGGTCAAATTTACGTCAAATTTAAGTTTGAACATCAAAGTTAGCAACTCACTACATTACACTTCACCCCACCACTTCCATTGTAGAACGCCTATCAGCATAATAATCTTGTGAATAAATTACCAAAATAAATCTCACGAAACAACTCTAAAAGGTTGCTGGTCTTGTAATTAATTTGAACAAGTTCTGAATCAACTGATAGTAATAAAAAATAAAATAACATGCCCTAGAGACTTGACATCACTCCAGAAAGGCTTTAGGTGGGACCCATAATGGTACAATACAGTAACATATCTACACAACTGAAAAGACTTTCAGGTTGGTGAATTGGAACCATAATTAGCCCTATGGAACAGTTATAAACCCTTTCATAGTTCTATATTACTCTCATCAAGTTGTAAGAAGGATTTGTGAGGCTACATAAATGTTCTTCCAATGTAGTTGTGCTTTAAATAAATGTTTCCCTCCCAACCAATCAATGCCTTATTCTTTCTTTAGTCCCAAAATGCAAAGTTGAACTGCTCTTTTAGACATTTAAACAGGTCAAAGAATCTTTTCATGCCAAAATGGCTTCATCCACTAAATTCTCTTGACAATTGCAATTAGGTTTCAAAATAAGCAGTATCATGCGGGGATGCATCCTCTAATTTTTGGAGATGTCCTAGACATTTTGGGGACTTGGAGGGGACATTCCGAATTTTCTTTATATATATATATATATATATATATATATATATATAGATGTCCTAGACATTTTGGGGACTTGGAGGGGACATTCCGAATTTTCTTTATCTTTACATACACACACACACACACACACACATATATATATATATATATATATATATATATATATATATATATATATATATATATATATAGTATACAAATTTGGGAAATGCGGTTACTCGCCAGCCAAAAATTGTGACCAGTACTCAGGACTCGGCAATTCCCTCGCAATTACTCAGGACTTTTATTGTTACTTTAAAAAATATATAAATTCATAAAATACACTAAAATACATAAGAAAATGAAATGCATGTAGAGAAATGATTGTAGAGATTCAGAGAATACATGACTCAAAGTCAAACATATTTTATATTAGTTTTTAAGCAAATAAGAGTACAATGTGAATGTCGAATACTCTTTTTGAAACAAAAAAAGGACCATACTTGTGTTAGTTTTCCCTCGGTCAATACTTCACATTCAATGTTATTAGAGTTATGCTTAGCATTTAAACTTTTAAAGTTTTCTAGGATTAATGGAAAAGGGTTTGTGTTAAGGCAAAGGGAACAAAGACCTATATCTGCAATAAAAACACAATGGAATGTCACATTACTACAAAATGGTGGACAATGGACATAGAGACCTTTTGCATACATATTACAGGCAAAAGATTATATTTTGCATTTGCTAAAAATTAAAAAATAAATGCATCACCATTTGCATGTAGGAGACAACAAATCCACCACCAATATGCTGCACTTGGTCACCTTCTTTCTCTTTAATAATTTTGTGATTGTCAGATGCTAAAATCAAATAATAAAAGTAAAACTTCTGAATTTACAATGTGTAAATGCAAATGGAGTCGACTTAGTGGAGGCACAACACAGCACAACAATTTCCTTCAACCCTGGGACCTGACCTATCACCAATGCACAGCACACAGCAGGAAAATAAACAACAGCAGAGAATGAATCACGAATTTTTTTGCACTTTTGTTAAATTATTTAGGTTGCCGGTTTTTGCCCAGTTACCAGGCCAAAAACCGCAGTTTACGGTGGGTAACCCCTATCAGAAAACGCCGGCGATTACCCACCCGTCTACCCTTTCTACAAAAAAAAAACAAAGAAAAACAGATTTTTCGTGGGTACCACTTTTTTTAATACAGTGTGTGTGTCTCTGTGTGTGTGTTCTGATGCTTTTACTATTAAACAAAACGCCACCCACAAAAAGCTGTTAATTTTACAAAGCTATTGAACCCTTACCCTGAATGTATCCTGAAAAACATTAAATAAAATTTAAACAGAAAAATTTCATTGAATAAAGTTAAAACATTTAAATATTAATTTTTATATATTATTTTAATAGCCATCCCCAAAATCTGGGAAACTTTTTACCGAACCCCAACCCCCCGTCCCCGAGACTTAGGTAACTATGGAAATAAGTGACCAATAGGCTACAAGATTTGTATTATGCATTAAAAAACTGTTCATAAAAATATCAGATTTTTTAGAAGATAGTATGAGGCTGGCAAGTACATTTAATTCTAGTCGATACATGCCACTTCTACAACCAACTCCACATGTACTTACATAATGACATACAGAACGGAAATGCAGAATTTTTAAAATTCCATCACGTACTGTTTCTGGTGGTATTAGATGAAGCACGAATCCAAAAAGGGGACACCTACAAGGTATGTTGCTAGAAACGTGATCATTACAGAAACGTGATCCAATACAGGATTGGAAGAGGTTGCTACGACAAAAGAAGATTTCAGTAAATACATATAATTTTATTTTTATTTTTTAAAATCCATAAATTTAGAGAAAATTTAATTTTTAACATGTTAATTTTGACCTTTTCTAATTTTTTAATCTTAATATTTTAATTTTATTGCTTTTAAATAATATTTAATATTAAATTTTTAACTCTACACCTTCAAAGATTAAAGAATCAAAATAAAATAAAGAAACTGACATGGCGTCCACATTTTCGGCCGTTAAAATGCACGACGACACGTTTCTTGTTATAGAGCCTAGAAATACCCCAAAATCCTAGGAATAATATTTGAATAGGAAAATAGAATGGGGACAGGGATGGGTAGAGGAGCCAGGGAGCAAAGACGGGTCCAAGGTGTGGGATGGCGCCTTAATAGAACTTAGGAAAGTTTTGATATTAAGGTGATGTGGCTGAGGACTTGAATCCTAAGCCATTCTTATTTGGGTGCCTGATAAATTCTCTAGCAGGTGTACACACCAGTTGCCAAAGGCCAGACAATCCAGGTGGCATGGGGATCTACCCTAACCGTAGAAGGAATTTCATGAAACCTGCAAACAGTAAAGTCCCAATAGTCAAACATTTGAGTACCTAGAAAAAAGCATTTGCCTACAATGACATCCGGATTAGTTATAGAGACGCTTTGGAGATTAGCTCTATGTCTAACCTTTTGAAGAGGTAAGACTCGAGAAAACGGGGAACTTTCTGACAAGAATTACTAGAAGAAAAGGACCCCTAGGAAAGAGACAACAACAATGTTTAGATCGCAACTCATACATCTCTGAACATAGGAATGTTCTAATATTAAGCTGATAAGACTGAGAACTTGAATCCTAAGTCATGCTTATAAGGATACCTGAATTCATATCTCAGCTGTAGATAGATTCTCTAGCAGAGGCAATGCAGGATATCTGAGGATTAACCCTAACCATAGGAGGAATCACATGGGCCCAGCAAACAGTAAAAGCCCAATAGTCTCAAATTTAAGTATACAGCAAAAGTGTCTGCCTACAATTCATGTTAATTACGCAGTGGTCCTATGGAACGGCTGCACCTGAAATTTCTCAGTGGATACTGCTGAGAATTTTGTGGAGCTATTTACACGCAAATGGTCCCATGAAAGACATCTTTTACTCACCAGTCCCAGATTTTTAGGATTTTTGTTTGAAAATTAATATCTGAGAAAAAACACACCATGTAAGATGCCATTTGGCAATAAAGCTCCCAAAAAACTTTCAGGGGGTACTGCAAACTTCTAGCCTCTCATCTTGAGCACCCCTTAAAAGTTTCCTGCTAAAAACATTGCCACTCCACATTTAATGGAAAAGGTTCTATTTAATCCTGTTTCACATTTCTAAGCTTCTCACGGGGCCACCTGTAAAGGATAAATATGAGCAGTGGACCCTGGACAGGACTGCATCATTATAGAGATGCCTTGGAAATTAGCTCTATTTCTACCTTCTTTAAAGAGAACAGGTTAGAGAAAACATGGAATTTTCTGGCGAGTTACTAGGAGAGGGTGCACCCTACAAAAGAGATGACAACAATGTTTAGATCACAGCTCAGACATATCTATGTCTAAAAAATCATTTGTTGATGTCACCACACAAGCCTCGTGCAAAGTAACAGTTGTGATCTCGTGGTCATGAATTAAATCTATCTATCTAACAAGCTGCTTATCATGTACATCCCCCAGAAAGTAAAGCATGTAGAATATAGGATAAACTGAACCTTCAGCCCCCCAAAAAAGAAATAATATTTCTATCGATTGAGGGAGGCTGCATCCCCTCATTCATGGGTCAAGAGATCAAGGTAATGATTGTTTGACAGTAGAATGAAAAGCTCCTCTAGATGGATCTGCAAAAATAAATTTTGATGGTGCATCAAGAGACAATCCAGGAATTGCAGGGTTGGCATGTATTTTTGAATCTCACAATAGAGAACTATTTGTAGCTGTTTCTTTTTTTATCTCATACCACAAATAATGAAGAAAAAAATCAAGCATTGGTTGAAGGTCTTCATCTTGCTAAGGCTCATGGAATAACCAAGCTTGTAGTTGAAGGAGATTCACAGCTTGTCATTAGTGCCATGACTACACTCAATTGAAAACCCAATAGACAGACATATCCACTCCTTCCCACACATCACCTTCTATCATTGCTTCCAGGAAGCCAATAGACAGACATAACTTTAGCCAATTCTGGTGCAAATCTTGGTGTTTTTTCAAAAATTGAAAGTTCCATGTCCTCTGATTGGACATACCTTGAGGACTTGCTGTCGCATGATTTGAAACTCTAACACCATGTCCCATGATTTGAAACTCTTAACACCATGTCCCATGACTACGCATCACATCTTCCTATAATTGGAGATAGTGTTATGCACTTCTAATTTCACATTCCTTCTTTTATTACTGTATTGTCACAATTCTCAAATTATTGTGATGATTTTAATAATTCGCATAGCAAATTCTTGTGATTTACCCACCCGCACATATTTTGTGTCTCCTCACTCACTTTGGCGGCATCAAGATGTACCTGTCTTATCAGTTGTCCTGTCCCTCTCTCCCTGCTGTTTTAAATTCCCTTTCACATTCTTCACATCCCCTGCTTTGCCTCCACATCCTAACCCATGTATCTTCTCTCTACAATTCTCACCTAGCCTCTCATGCCTCCCAGTGCAGGACCTTCTAACAAGAATTAAGCATTTGAGGGTGTGGTCACAGAAGCACACTTCATTTATGCTTTGACATCGACGATATGGCTGAAGATTTTGTATGGCATGTTTTGGGGTGGATTGGAACGGGTAACATTCTTGGTGTTAGTCAAACAGTGGCTTCAATTCGAGATGAATTTCTCTCTAAGTTTGCAGCAATCTCCCTTGCATTTTACACGTTCCAATTTTTAATCAAAATGGTCTTTCTTCCGGGCCCCTTCCTACGGTAGCAAAGTTGAAAGCTAATTGGATCATTTTCGGGCCGAGGATTGTCTTATCAGAACTGGATGAAAAAATTAATTTTTTGAAGCTAGACACCCTCACCAAAGAGTTTCCAAACTGGCGGCCACCTACAAGAGTGAAAGGTGAGGATACTGCTACCAAAGTTTCTACCAATTTGGACAGCTGGGCTAAAATTCTTGAAAAACAGATGTAAGTCTGTGAGACACGTATCAGGTCCTCCTTAAATCCTTTGCAAACAAGCGCAGGCGAAGAAGAAAACCAAAAACATTTGCTGAAATTCCCATGAAATCTCCCTCAACCCCACTTGGAGCTGTTGACACGGAGCCGAAGTCTCGGCCTAAAGTGAAAAAGGCATTTGGAAGGCATGTCTGCTGATGAATGGATCTTCCAGAAAAAGGAAAAACCAGACATCAAGGATATTTTGGCTGGTCTACCCAAAACTCTCTCCCAGCTAGCTAAAATGGGGATATGTGTGTCTTTTGCTTCAGATGCTAGTTTTAATCTTGCAGCAGGGGATAACTGACCAGAGTTTATTTATCATTGTGATAAATTCATGGAGAAATTTGAAACACCTAATAGCACCCATGTTATTTACAACAATCTTCAGTCCAGCAAGAAAAATAAGAGCTTAGTTGGTGAAGGATGCATTGGAGGCACCACAGCAGGCACACTGGACAAACCAGAGTAACAATTTCTGGGTCTATTGTTAAGTTGTTGATTAGTTTCTACTAACTGTTTTAATCACTAGACAGTTGGTTCTCTCCTATAATGGCCATGATTTTGAAGTCTCCTGCATGTTTTGCTATACAGTATGTAGTTGTTTAAGTTTGTGGGATTGTTATCATTTAGCATCCCTGGGAAGCTCACTATTAGCTTGTAAGGCCGCCTCCTCTTGAATAATGTATTAACTTTCTGGTCTGTTCATTCAATACCGGGTGAGGGGCCCCAATAGATCCCTTATTTTATCTATCAAAAAAAATTGAGAGACTACATAAATAGGAAAACATAGATTGTGCATGCCTTTCTAAGAATAATCATAAAATCATATGACATCATCAATTTCCATGAATTTGCTGAGGTTATGACTGAATAATTGGTATTGCACTGTATGGAATATTTTTTTTATTGTATTTAGATCCACTTTTTTATTGTTTTCCTCTGTAACATGTTTCATTTTTGTTTTTTACCAAAAAACTTTTACAGATTTGGCTACAGTCAGGGCAGAAAACCTGTTCAGAAATCCTCTTAAAGCATATGCCATCTTTCCAACAACCCTCGAGTCGATAACATGGATTCATAAGGAGCCTGCTTTGACCCAATTGTGCAAAAATAAACAATATCAATAAATAATGCCCAGATTCACCCAACAACAATAATGGACCAAAACTTAAATACCCATTGTTGTATCAATCCAAAAACAAATTATTCCCCTGTTGTATCAATCCACAGCATTTAAATACCCATCTTGTATAATTCCACAACACAACACAATCCATGAAAAGAAACATATCCAATCCCGACAGGAACTACTAACAATTTTTTTAAATCATACAAAATCTTAGGCCAAATCCCGATCATGTGACTAAACCAGAGAATGATAAACTCAAGGGGTATTTACTGTGAACAAGAAGCACAAAGAAAACTTACCATGGCTCATTAAAAAAGGTTCTCCGTACGTATTACTGTTTCTGAATCCCGTGAATAAGATGTGTCTCTGAATAAAAAGGAAATTTACATTGACGCATGGTTTATCGCTTCGACGGCGCCCGATCTTTTAAGTGCCCCGCACGTATTAAACATTAGTTCGTTTGGTTTTGTTTAATGTTTTTTTGGGCACAATGGGAATTGGTTATAATATGTCATTATTTTTATTTAGGTTTAGGTTTTTATTCTGTTAATTAAGTAGTGATTTTTATATTTCTTCATGTTAGGATTGGGTTTCGTCATATTTAAGTTTTTGATTTAAGTTTGTTTTTATTATAATTTATTTTTGTTTTGATAAAATTTATTTGGATAGAGTGAGATCTTAGAAGCACAAGTTTTGAATCGATAATTTTGAACTGGGAAGCACTCAACTGCGTGTAAAGTGTACTATCGATCATGCCCACATTAAACATTAGTTTAATTCAAGCTACTGCGTATATGATGTTAAAATTTCTCACAAAATTTTATAAAAAAACTTGTTTGTTGACTTTTAGATTGTGAGAACACTATTTCTTTATAAATTTAGTATATGTATAATATATTCTCAACAATGTCAAGTCATTTTTATTTAATTATTTTATATTAGTTAAATGAAAATTTTTGGTGGCCTCATACTAGTCAAAGTTTGAAATTGTTGTAACCATTTCTAATAAAATGTTGGCAATGCTATGAAGGTTAGGTGTAGTGGTACGAACTTGGGGCCTACCACTAAATTATCTCAAGTTTGAGTCATAAACGTTGACTTCTTGATAGTGGCCTCTTCCAAGATAAATTAACTAAAAAATATATCGACAACAAGTATTTCCCTACTAATTAAATCACCACAACCAAGATAAATTAACTAAAAAAATGTCAGCAATAAACAATTCCCTACCAATTGAATGGCCACAATTAAGTGCAAGTCAAAGCATTGTAACACAAAAAATATGACAGACAAAAAACATTTATTTAGATCATCATAGAATAAAAACATTAATTTGATATATGAATTTTTTGTAAAAACATAAGAAATTGTCAGAAAATAAGCTTTTGATAAACTATATGATTTTTTTATGAACATTTTAAATCACATCCCGTGATCCATCATCAGAGAAAAACATATGTTAGAACAATAGATCTTAAGTTGTAATTTGCATGAGATATCATTCCATTGGGACACACTCTTTGAATTGTTCACAATCCAACTTGCTAAAAATTCTTTTAGATCTAATGTAATGCCCTTCTTGAAATATAAGAGCACTTCAACATTTTTTTATTTTTTTTTTCTTCCTTTTCTAACCATATAAGAAATCTTTCTCTTCCTTCATGAACATGGAGACTGCCAAAAGCATGCTTCTCCCAATCATAATA
Organism: Torreya grandis; assembly: GCA_037957365.1. NCBI lineage: Eukaryota > Viridiplantae > Streptophyta > Pinopsida > Cupressales > Taxaceae > Torreya > Torreya grandis. Next base: position 1,548,157 of record JARHVA010001845.1, read on the forward strand.
CAATTCCTCGAGATCATTGAAGGTTACACTGGTAGTGGTAATTACAATGGTTAAGCAAAGCATATACATTTCAACACTTCCTTTCATTTCCACTTTTTTCAATATAATTCCATTCCAAAACAAAACATGCAAGTTTCATCTTCCTACATGGTTATAAATATAATTAACAATTTAATTTAGGAAAGAATTATTTGGTATGTAAAAATGTATTGCCTTGTGTTGATTAAAATTTTTAATTTTTAATTTTTTTTAAAATCTAATTTTAAATTATTTAATATTTTTTGAAATATGTAAAATGATTTGATATAATTTAGAAAAAGAAATTAAATTTAAAAATCTTAATAAATACTATTCAATACATTTTTGCATGACAAATAACTCTCTCTTAATTTCTAACGTGTGATGAACCTTTAAATTTAATATGAATTTGATAGTGATATATTATGACTATGTTATGTCATGTCAATCACATTCTTTGAAGTTGAATAAGTTTAATTACGAATTTATAATAATTTATAATTAAATAAAATTAAAACATTTAAATAAACTATATGCAAAACTTATAATAAAAAACTTAAAAACAAGGATCACATAGTAGCTACTTCCTACCTTTATATCATAAATTGTTTAAAATTAATTTTGTATATAAAATTATATAAAATAAAGTGTAATTGTAAATAGTACATTGGACGATTCAATAAAAAATATTCTTATATTACTATGTAAATACCAACAAAAAATACACTAAATTTTTCATGATTCTCAATTCCTATATTGAATAAATAAATATTATAATAAAATTAATTATTAAAAATAAATATTATGTTTTCTAACATTAAACATAGAATGCATGGACTATTAAATCACGGGAATAAAATATTTTCCTTGTGTTAGATATATCCTACAAAACTATTTTTGTAGGTTATATAAAATTATAAAAATAATTTAAAATGAGGATAAATGTTAAAAAACAAGATTTCAATGTAAATAAGATATCAAGTGGACATGAATATATAATAATAAAATAACAAACATGTTTTTAGAGTGTTATATATATATTTTTACTATCATTATATTGTGGGTAGATAGTTACCTATCAATTATATCGATTAAATAATTAAGTTAGAATTTAAAGTGGTTGATGTTATCCGTGGGTCTTATATTAGTAAAAAGTGTTGGATTATATTTTACTAGTTGTTAAGTTTCTAATTTTGGAGAGGATGTCAATTCCAATAATTTAATAAGCTAAAATTACTGCTTTTAATTAAAACTTGAGTAATAATTATATTGATGATTTTGTGAAAGATTTTGATTTTATGCTAATAATTAATATTATTGTACACATATTATTAAAAATTTTGTTTAAAAAAATTATCTGATAATTAATACATGGAATCAAAAACAACTTGTTTAATGTTAATAATTATTTTTATTATGCATATATTATCATTAAATTTTTTATTTCAAAAATTAAAATAATTTTATACAAAGAGAACATGAAAAATTAACATATCAATCAATAGAACAATAAATAAATAATTTTAATAATTTTTTTGTCTAAAAATTAAATAAAAACTTTAAAAAGTTCAATATTAAATAAAAATTCTCACATTTCATTAGATTATTGATCATAATTTATTGTTTCCAAAATTTTCTGAGACTAATAATATATTTATTGTTTTTAATGATTCTATAATTCCCTACCAACCATTACTAATAAAATTTCACCTTATATTATTATCTCATTCTCATTATATTAATATCTTATTCTCATTGTAATTGGTCAAAAGCAATAGCTAACAATTGTATTTACAATTTTTAAAACAACATGGCAGCTTATATAATCATGATGTTTGATTTGCCAAATAGTGAAGTGCATAAATGAATCGGAAAATCCTAGCCTTGAGAGTGTTGAAATTTCAACACTTAAGCTGTTATCCATCCATTATTTGGCCTTTAAAGGTACCTGCAAAACATAAATGAATTTAACGGTAGGAAATTTGTGGTCAATTGTTATTTTTTATGATAAATATCACTCCAACTTCATGATGTAGAAAAAAAGTATTGAGTCATGTAAAAATTAATTTTTTTTTTTTAGCATTTTGATTAGGGTAAAAGTACAGAAACTCAATTTTTCAATAGTCAAGATATAAAAAGGTGTAAAATAAAAATAGAGAATGTAATTTCTATCAAATAATGGTTATAAAATTAAAGATGACAATCAAGTCAATTTCATTGATTTTTTATCAAATTACAATAAATGAATTGAAAACAAACAATAAACAAAAATAAAAATCATACAAAGAATATCCAACCAAAAATAAAATTCTCAATTAAAAATTAAAGTAAATAATATTTTTATAATCTAAAATTCTTAAGAAATAAGATTTAAATTTCATTGATTAATAATTTTATTGTTAAGAATATCTAAAATTAAAGACCCTATTTTATATATTTAATCAGTAATAATCTTTAAAAAAATAAATTTAATATTAATTTTTACATTATCAAATAACAATCTAATGATGTTTTAAGAGATCTAGATTAAATATAATAATAAAAAATTTAAATGTTTTATTAAATAAATAATATAAAAAATAAGCTTCCTTTAATTAATCATTTTTTATACATAACATTAAAATATGATGTTTTAAGAGATTTAGATGAAATATAATAATAAATAATTTTAAATATTTTATTAAATATATAATATAAAAAATACTCTTCCTATTAATCATTTTATATACATAATATTAAAATACATTATATAAATGATTGGTTAATTTCATATTTATACATATAAGGAAATAGGGAAGATAATAGGTATGTACTTGTTTTATGTTCCATCATAAATTGTTTTATATTTCATCGTAAATTTATTTATATAATCTAGACTTTGAATTTTGCATCTTTTGTTGTTACTTCTATCACAATATAATATTAAACTAATCTATTGAAGTTTATATTACCATATAAACATTTTTGATAGTCTATTAGGACTGTACAAATATTTTTGCTAATGACTTTCACCTGAAAAAAATACTAAGTCTTCTTGCCTTCTTGTTCTCTTTCAGTAATTTGGCATCTTGAAACTCTTATGTACTTGTAATTAGGGTTTTGATGGTTAATATGAACTAACAAACCTTCACACCAAAAAATAACCCCTAAGAATTTATTAGTAGTTAAATTTCTAAGATATTTATGTATTTTTTATTTTTATTTTAAATTATAGATTCTTGGTATATTTATTGATTTTGAGTGCTCTCCACACCTCCTCCCAACACCCTTCAACTGTTATCTTCCCCCTTCCTAAGTTTGATAACATTTCCCCCCTTTTTTAGAGTGTATAATTACACTTTATATGTTATTGGTAGGCAATATGTGGGCCTTTCTACCTCTCTCTTGTAAGATCTTTACATTATATTTTTCACTATTGTGATAGTTAGTTATTGATTTTCATACCATTAAGATCATAATCTGAATTCAAGGCATATACAAATGCATAAGTGAGTGATAATATGTTCCATTTTCTAGAATTTGAGGTCAAATACACTTCAAACTACCTCCAAACAATCTTGAATATATTAATTGAAATTAATAATATATGTGTATTAGATTATATATAAAAATAAATAGTGCATTCATTTTTTTCTAAAAAAATCCAATTTTTAAAATAATTTTGTGTATTAATTTTTAGATTTATTTTTCTGTTATTTTTTAAAATATTATTTTCCATTCAATAGACCACAATATTATGTTTTAACTCAGCTTAGTACATTAAAGTGAAAAATTGGAGTGAGTTCATTATTGTTCACATGAATCTATTCAACATCTGATATGATTTTATAGAAATCAAGACTTCATTAGAGTATTCATTAAAGCAATAAAATTCATATTAGTAACATGTTATATTGTGTTGGTATGCCTTACTAATAAATTATTACAATTATTAGAATGATGTGAAGAAAGTATTAAAACACATATTCTATAATACCTCTTGTATTGAGCCACTATTCCCTAATCAATTTTGATATGTTTGGCATGTTTGATGACCCCTAACACATGTGAAAATTCAAATTCAAATGTAGGATAATATAATTTGAATTATAATTTGATGTATGATTTTTTTTTAAAAACATAAGGGAAATTGAAAAAAAAAAAAAAAATTAGTGAATTGTATAAATTTTTTATGAACATTTCGAATTGAATTCCATCTCACGATCCATACTCAAATAAAAATAAATGTTAGATCGATAGACCTTAAATCCTTATATAAATAACTCACATAAAATGCATTGATGTCTAATTAATCACATTAAGAATAAAATTATTAAATGCAAAAGTAACAATTACAATTTTTATTAAATATTTATGTAACTACCTTAAACATATTGAATTTTTATCTCTTAACATGAAGTTCTTTTAATCTATTAATTTATGAGGTTCTTTTAATCTATTAATGATGGTGGGCATTCATGTGTAACTTAATCTTAAACTTTTATCTCTATTCCAATAATGCGTATGTTTACCTATATCTATGATTTTTTTTTATCTTTTTTTTTATGATAATGATTTTTTTTAGAAAAAATCTTCAATAAAAATAAAATATATTGTTTTGTAAGAATGCTTAATTAATGTCATTTTATTTCTTCTCTAATCATATATCAAAAACATACTCTTTATATATATTTATATTATATTATCTCATTTTTCATATCGCATCTATCAAAAATATTAATAAAAATATGATTAATGATTATAAATTTTAAGTGCCATACAATTGATGATATACATTATTTCAATTAACAAAACCTCATTCACCAAAACAATAAGTAACACCTTCCCGAAATAACTTACACCATATAATATTTATATTTTACAAAATATTACATGGATGAAGCAATCAAATTTTAAGATAATAGCAGATCCATCTAAAATTAACAGCTAACGCCTATCGAGCTAATAAAAACCTAGAATGAAGACAAAGAAGGATACATACATTTTTACAGAGCCAGGGAGAGAGGAGGTTCTGCATAATTCATCACAATATACGACTAATTCAGAATAATAAGCCGACTGTCATTCGAATCCTTGTTTAATCTGCACCAGATGAGCGGCGGCGGCGGCCATGGCGTTGTACGAAGTCCCTCCTTCCATCAAGGCAACTTTTGCCTGGTCTTTCAGTTGTGTCATTTTTTCCCGTGCTCTGATTCCCTCTTCTCCATCCATCAAAGCCCTCACGGCTCTTTCCACTTCCGCTGTCGTTACAAAGCCGTCGCTGTCCATCTTCAAATCTATGGCAACCTTGTGCTCGTTTACCAGCATAAACCTGTTTAGCCTCTGTTCGGCAAAAACGGGCCAACCGATGATCGGAACCCCATACGAAAGGCTCTCCAGCGTGGAGTTCCAGCCGCAGTGAGAGAGGAAGCCTCCAATGGACGAGTGCGAAAGAATGGGAATCTGAGGCGCCCAGTTCGGAACCACCAATCCTCGGTCCCTCGTTCGATTCACGAATCCCGCGGGTAAAAGCAGCGAAAGCTCCATATCCTGATGCTTGGGAGAGAAGGTGATATATTTATGCTCTGCGCGCACCACCCACAGAAATCGATGGCCGCTTGCTTCCAATCCATGCGCGAGCTCTGTAATTTGGTCTCTTGACAGAAACGCTCCGCTTCCAAAGCAAATAAAGAGCACAGACGACGGAGGATGCTCGTCTAGCCACTCCAGACACTGATGCGTCCCGCCGTCAGGTTCCGCTATCAAAGGACCGACCGCATAGATGGCCGGCACTGGCACTGGCGCTGTAACCTTCCCTTGCTTGAGGGCTTCCAGAGCATCCGCGTCCAGGTCCTCAAAGGTATTTACAAGAATCCCGGCTGCTTCCGGCAGGCGAGAAAAGTGGTGGAGAACCCAGTGAAACGACGCATCGGAGCTGTCCTGCAAGGGTTGAGGCAGATCCCTCGCAGAAAGTAGCCGATTCAGTCCCGCTATCTGTAAGAAACAGTCGGCGCCGTCTTTAGGCGGGATTTCGTACTCCGAAACGAGTCTGCGAAGAGATAACGCGACACAGAGCGTGGAAGCAGCGCAGGTGAACAGTATGTGTGTAGGTAGGTTTAGCTCGGCGGTAACATCGAGCATGGCGGTGCAGAAGAAATCTGTAACCAAGGCAGAGACGGGGAGGGATTCGAGAATATTTCCGACAATGGGCGCCGCTTTCTCCATGAAGTTGGAGATGCGGGTCTCGATCTTCAGACTGTCGTTGTTGTCGTCGTCGTCCATGGCGATGTCGGGAAGCTCTGTAAAGCGGATGTCGAGGGCGGAAGAGGCCAACAGGTGAGCGTAGGTGACCTGCTTGGGGGCGCGCATCCACTTTGTGGTTATGACGGTTACAGACAAGCCGTGGTCCGCACACAGCCGCTTTGCGAATTCAGCTGCAGGGATGAAATGCCCCACCCCTGGGCATGGGAAAATGGCGATATGACCCTTTCCACTGCCATTTTTCAGTTCCATTCTCTGCAACTGAATTCTCACCGGTTGTTGAAATAAATAAATAACGTGTGCTTCCCTGTCTTGTGGGTGCTCAATAATTGAAGTACAAAGAGTGTTTCTCGTGTGTGGGTCTCTTAAATAAATTTTACACCTAAAATAATATCAAATGGTCAAAAATAAATAAATTAGAAAAGTGTGTTTATTGTGTGTGGGTTTTTATACATAAATTTGACACTTAAATTAATATCAAATATTCAAAAAAAAAAAGAAAATAAGGAAAAAGTTTCGTATGGTCAAGATTAAGAGGAACCACATTAATAGGTTTAAGAATGTGTCAACATTTTATATAATGTACAAAGTATTGGTCGAGTAGAGGGAAAAAGATAAAAGAAAAAAGAGATATCATAAAGATCTTTTATATCAATATCATTTAATTTGGACTAATAATCAACAAATACATAAAAATCATACAATTTAATAATTAATAAATGTCAAGCGATTACTTTTAAATGTCTACATCTTATTTTATTTTAATGTGTTCGTATGCATATATGTCAAACTAAAAAGAAAATATATAGATTTTTAAAAAAAAGTACACATAAAATTCCAAAATAATATTCAATATATTGGAAATATGTAAAAACATTATTTATATTTCTACACATGAGTCCAAGAGAGTGTCACATGATAATAATCTACTAAAATTTGAAAGAAGAAAATCAAGATACCTTATTTTGACTAGAAATGTGATGGAGTTATGTAGCCTATTATCTATATCTACTCAAATTTAAAAAAAAGGAAAACAAGATGCCTTATTTTGACCGAAAATGTGATGGGGTTATGCAACTTATTATTTAAATATACTAAATTTTGAAAAAAGACAAACAACATACCTTATTTTGACGGAAAACATGATAGAGCTATGCAAACTATGGTCTAATTTGAGCCTCCACACTAATCTAATGTCATGTATAGAGTTTTGATTTCTATTCTTGATAATATCTCAAATCATGCTAAAATTAAATTCTAAGTATAATTTTCAATAGAACTAAATGACGTCTTGAATACATACACTTATGTCATTACTTAAAGAAATTTGAGTACAATGTTTGATGCTAAAAATAATAATAAAATTTAATTATATCTTAAATACATCTCTTTATAAGAGCAACTAAAGTAATCTTTGCATATTTTCTACAAGAAAAATTCAATAAAACCTAAGTTACCATAATGCCATTATACTGATGCACATGCCTTAATAACATGTATTTAAAAGTGATGAGGAGGATATATGTCCCCCTTTTCAAATTTGGAATGAACTTGTGAAGTGCACCTCTAAAAAGAAAATAGATTAAACACACCATGTGTAAGATAAAATATGAAATCATTGGTATATAACATAGAAATATATAACATGTGTGTTTTGAATAAGTTTTCCCATTTGAACCTATGATATAAGTAATGTAAGATCAAGAGTGATATGTCCCATGTAGGCTCAAGATATAAATAATATAACATCATGATGATAATTTATACTAATTTAAATCATTAGGATAGTATTTTTTCATAATTAATGCATGATTATATGGATCATGGTAACCTAACCAAGTGGTATAGACATTATGCATGATGTAGATGTGGCACTTCAAAATGAACCAAACACATAAGTAAGATGACTATAATTTGAGACATATCTCATAAATGGCTAAGCATTGATCTGGGGCCCAAGATCAATGTGATGGAGTTATACCTTATTTTGACTAAAAATGTGATGGAGTTATACAACCTATTATCTAAATCTACTAAAATTTGAAAAAAATAAAACAAGATACCTTATTTTGATGAAAAACATGATGGAGTTATGTAACCTATGATCTAATTTGAGCCTTAACACTAATCTAAAGTCATGGATAGAGTTTTGATTTACATTCTCGATAACATCTCAAATCATGTTAAAACTAAATTCAAGTATAATTCTAAATAGAACTAAATGACATCTTGAGTACATACACTTATGTGATCACTTAAAAGAATTTGAGTACAATGTTTGATACTAAACATAATAATAAAATCTAATTTTATCCTAATTACATTATTTTATGGGAACAACTAAAGTAATCTTTGAATATCTTGTATAGGAAAAATTGAATAAAGCATGGATTGTACCATAATCTCATTGTAGTGATGCACATGCCTTAATAACATGTATTTAAATGTGATGAACTTGTGAAGTGCACATCTCAAAATAAAATTTTATTAAATACACCATGTGTACGATAAAATGTGAAATCATTAGCGTATAACATATAAATATATATCCTTGGTAGCATGTGTTATAAATAAGTTTTCCTATTTAGACCTATGCTATAAGTAATACAAGATCAAGCTTGATATACCCCACTTAGGCTAAAGATATAAATAATTATAACATCATGATCTTAAAATATAATAATTTAAATTACAACCATCATTTTTTTCCCACAATAGATGTATGATTATATAGATCATGAAAATTAGCCAAGTGGTAAAGACAATGTGCATGATATATATCGTGGTGTGTTATATAACAAACCAAACACATAAGTAAGATGAATATAGATTGAGACATATCTCATATATGGCCAAGCATTGATCCAAGACCTAAGAGGTGACCCAATGGACAACTCTCCAAAAGAGGATCTAGATGAAGTTATATGTGTGTACAAAAGCCTAGAGAGAGAGAGAGAGAGAGAGAGAGAGAGAGAGAGAATCGAAACAATAAATTTATTATATATATTTGTTTGTTTTATACATGACATACTCTTAATAAAGATGTATAACTGCTATCTTCTAGTCTAATTATTGTTATCTACCTATTTATCTACTAAAATAATGTTACATACATACGTGTGTGTGTGTTTGTGTGTGTGTGTGTGTGTGTGTGTGTGTGTGAGAGAGAGAGAGAGAGAGAGAGAGAGAGAGAGAGAGAGAGAGAGAGAGAGAGAGAGAGAGAGAGAGAGAGAGAGAGAGATGAGGTTAAGATCCATTATGGAAGTTAAACTATTTCCATGTGTGACTCATCATCTCCTAATGGTAATGTTATGATGTTACCAACTATCGTTACAGTCGAGTTATGGTTTACAGTTTTGAAACTACAGGGAATATATGGTAACATAGAAGTGGAGTTGGATCTTAAAGGTTGGCATATAGGTGTTAAACCTGATGAAGAAGTTGTTATTAATAACACATAGCTAAATGAGAAATAGTGGTAAATTGTAGTATTATGTAATGACCCAAATCCTCCTAGTGTAGTGCAGTCTAGAGAAGTGTCTCCATAATTATTGTGGGCCATGAGAATTGTCCAAGTGTTATTATGGGAGCCACTATTGGTTGATCTTCCTAGATCAATCACCCCTCCTTGTGAAGCGATAGTACTAATTGTGTTAAGTCTAAGAAATAGGTGTGGAACCTTAGCCTCTAGTTGTTACTCAATGAACCACTTGGCTTGTTGTGAAAGTTGACCTACTCTGACAACTCTATATATGGGCATAGACCAGTTATGAGTGAACACAGTTTACAGGATCTAATTTGTCTTTGCCACTCAAGGTCATTCGTTAATTGGTAGTGAGATGTAAAAGGCTAAGTATGCATATATGTATGGCACAATATTCTTTAGAGTTTGTGTGGCATGTGTTGAGCATATAATCACTTTAGGAATCATTTATCTCTTACTGCCTACTAATAAAACTATGCTACGAGGATTGCATTATACATAAACTTTTGACTATGCATATATGGATGTCCAAGGAGTACATCACATACATCAATGGGCACTAGATCAAAAACTAACTCCTCATTCAAAGGATGAATATAATAAGAAAAAAGACATTGGAGAGTGGCATAGATACCTTGGATGTTGTAGGGATTGAACCATATTAATTTATAAGGTTGTAGATGAGGCATGGTTGGGAGATTCAATCACTTAGTGGTTACTACAAAAATGAAGTTATTCATGCTACCTCCATTAATCATAAAGTCTAGTGGCTACCCATGCACCCACATATGTGAATGGAAAAATCACTCTAGTTCAACATATGGTGATATGGAAATTACTTGTACAATGTTAACTACAATGCTAGGATATGTGTTAATGATTTCATTTGAGGTCTTGACTCTCATCCTTTATTTCTATCCATGAAAGAAAAGTCTTTAGATCATGGCACTCTATATTGGATTGACTTCTACTTTTGTGTTTGTTGCACCATGTACCTAACTTAGATGGTTTGGATTTGTTTAAAGTATGTGTCTATTTTACCATGGAGGTTATTTCCTTATTTCCTTTTTGCCTGGAATCCTCAATAGTTGTCGCATAATAATAAGCTTCTCCTATAGTCTTAACTTTAAACAAATTCAATATGGACTAAATAGATGATCATAGGCCATTGTAACATACTCAAGATAATATTCACTCTTGAAGGCTTTTATGAAGTTATCCCAGATTGATTCAATCTCATCTATTATATGGTCTTTCTCCCTTCTAGAATGTGCTTATCACAACTTCTGGATGGCTGAAGAAACTTTCAAAAGTACAATCTTAATCTTTTATTCATAAAAATGGCATTCAGGGAAAAATAAGATTTTAACTAATCTAACCAATTATTTAATGCATATGTGTCAATACTACCCTCAAACATAGGAATGTCTAAGTTTACTTGAAACTTGGGGGTGAATAAACCACCAAAATCTTTACCTGATGATTAAGTCAATGGAACCACCCATTTAAGGACTTATACAACTTGGTTGAACCAAAAAAAAATGATCCATGAGTGATTTTTTGATTTCATTTTCATCATTGTGTGAATCTCATCTTGCATTGGTTTGGCCATTTTTTCAAAAGGACTTGATAGATAGTCTGATGGATCTCGAGGATTGATGTCGATGCTCAGATTCTCTATTCACATTTGGTAGGTCATACAAGAATGAGATGAACCACTCTAATACCACTGATCTAGGGCCCAAGAGGTGACATGGTGGATAATTCTCTAGATGAAGCTATGAATGCATGCATGAAAGCCTTGAGAGAAAGATAATTCTGAACATGTAATATAAATCATCACAACCAAAATAAATTAACCTAAAAAAATGTCAACAACAAGCAATTTCTTGCCAATTGAATGGTCGCAACCACGTGCAAGTCAAACCGCTGTAACATAAAAAGTCTAATAGACAAAAAGTATTTATTTAGGTCATCATAGAACAAAACCATTAATTTGATGTATGAATTTTTTGTAGAAACATAAGATAAATTAAGAAAATAAGCCTTTTGATGAATTGTATGATTTTTTTATGAACATTTTGAATCACATCCCATGATCCATCATCAGAGAAAAACATATGTTAGAACAATAGACTTTAAGTTGTGATTAGCACGAGATGTCATTCCACTGGCACACACTCTTTGAATTATTTGCAGTCCAAATTGCTAGAGATCCTTTTAGATTCAATGTAATGGCCTTTATGAAATATAGGAGAGCTTCAACATTTATTTTCTCTTTTTCTTCCTCTTTTAACTGCATAAGAAACCTTTCTCTTCCTTCATTAACATAGAGACTGCCAAAAGCATGATTCTCCCAATCATAATACAATTCCCTAGTATCATTGAAGGTTGCAGTGGAAGTGGTAATTGCAATGGCTAAGCAAAGCATATACATGACAACACTTTCTTTCATTTCCACTTTTTCCAATATAATTCCATTCTAAAGAAAAACATGTACGATTCATCTTCCTACATAATTATAAATATAATTAACTTAATTTTGGAAAGAGTTATTTGGTATGCAAAAATATATTGACCAGTCTTGATTAAGATTTTAAATTTTAATTCTTCTGTTTAAATCTAATTTTAATTTATTTAATATTTTTTTAAAATTATTTTCAATAAATTTATAAATGTGTAAAATAATTTGAAAAAATAAATTAAATTTAAAGTTTTTAATAAATATTAGTCAATTTTTGTATGATAATAACTCTCCCTTAATTTCTACCATATAATGGACCTTTGAATTTAATATGATTTTGATAATAACATATTATGACCATATCATATCATGTCAATATTCTCTGAAGTTAGACAAATTTAACTACAAATTTATAATAATCTATAATTAAATAAAATTAAAACTTTTAAATAAACTATATGTAAAATTTACAATAAAAATATTACAAATTATAATGTGTAATCCATCATTTAATAATAATAATAATAATAATAATAATAATAATAATAATTATTATTATTATTATTATTATTATTATTATTATTATTTCAACTCATATTATTATCTCATTCTCATTCTGAGTGTATTGTTATCTTATTAGTACCTACCATTTTCCCTGCTTACCATTTTAAGCCAATACCATTGCGTTGATCAAAAACATGTTTGAATGCTTAAAGATTTATATTAGTATTTTATTCATTTTTTCAGTTGCTGTCAATCAAGAGGTTCTAATTCCTTTATTTTTCTTCCCTCTCCTTTTGTAATAAAGTGGAAGTGATCAATTTTTACCGCAAGCAGATAGAATATGTGTCTCGAAGGAGAAGGTATGAATGGGAGGCATTGCCAAATGCATGCCGTTTACTGTTACCAGTGCGTGCAGGTGCAGGGGAGATTATATCTGTTGTTGTTAACCTCACCTTTCTCAGAAAAGAGTCATTACATTCATTCTTTATGTTTTTGCAGCAATTGAGGCTTTAAACAAACCAAAACCAAACCAAAAAATTCCTATCCTATTGCTCACACGCAGCGCAGGGATGCGAACGACCGATCGGATTCAATTGGAAATGCATGTATGCATCCTTGTCACTTTGAACGCAAGCATTGTTAGGGTTATATTAATAATACCAAGTTAGGGTTTTTTAAGTATAATAATTCTTTCATGCATGCGAGTGAGTTTTCGAACCGATCCGATCCGATTATTTTATTATTTTATTTTATTTGGGTTGCGATGTTACATCTATATTGATCCATTACCCTAATCATATTGTCACTGCGTCGGTGATGAGTTTGATGTCCAAGTTGAAGGGAATACAATACAACTTTCTTTTCTTTTTCTTTGCTTCTCTGTCAGTTGCTCCGAATTGGATTGAATTTTTTTTTGGTTTAAACAACTTGTTTGCTTTAAAATTTCTCATTACTACTTTAGGAAGTTATGCTTTATTTAATAGTTTTGCACTTAAACTTAATTATTTTATAAAACATTGCCAGAGCTTAATCAACTTTATCTTGTTAATGCTTGAAATAGAATTAATTCAGCTAGCACTTCTGGACAAGGCTTCCTCTCATGTGAATGAAGTATGGAATTTTATGGTAGTGCCAAGTGATTTGGCAAATGAAAAAGGTGAAGAGAGGGCACAAACTTCTTTGGGTAATAATGGCAGTTCAAGTGATAATGATAGGGATAAAGATGTGGTTAAAAATTATACAAGTGAAGATGTAGGTGCTCATGAGGCTTTAGGGGGCAGGTCGCAGGGGCACCTCCATCCTTCGAGGAGAATGTTGGGCAAATGGGGCTCTATTATTTTGGAAGGATCATCGCTAGATTCATTGGAAGCTATAATTTTTATTTTAATTTAATGTAATTTATTTTTTTTATATCGATTATACATTAAGGAGGTGGCTAACAGGGAATTTTATTTTTATTTTTTTGGGTGTTGTATCTCAAGAATAGGCATGGAATTTCAAATTCACTTAGCCTGTTTAATTAAAAAAAAGTTTTATAATTTTGGAGTTTACATAAATTGGAGATTTGAACCTGAGACTCTACTACAAAACCTTTTAGCACTTTATTTCATCTCATTAAATAGTGAATTCTTAGTTTTTGATAGTTGTTCTATTACGAATTCTCTGGTTTCTTAATTTTTTATTTTTATTTTAATGGAGTGTTTTAACCCTTTTTACCAAATGATGCTTGGCTTGTTTTGTTTTCATCTCTAGATTATTTTGTCTAAACTATTACAACTATCTTTGATCTCAATCTATTGAGACATGGCACATAGTTCTAGATAAAATAGGGATAATAGACACTACAATGTTTTGGAAAGCTAGCATGTAACTTTGATTACAATGCATATTTGGCCTCCTAATGTTGGCCCCTCAATTTTGACCAAGTATTTATTCTAGTTTTGGCAAGTAGCACAAAGGGACCACTGTCCATTTTCATTCAAATATTGGCATGACGTGGGAGAACTATGGCATGGGAGGACCATGCCGTGAGACTAGTGGCATGGAAGTTGAAGGATGTGGAAGGACAATGGTGTAGAAGGACCAACGTGAGAGGACCCAATCAAGAGAACATGGCATGAAGAAACTGAGAACAAAGGAATCATAATAGGAAGCAAAAGACTAGGTAAGCATGTGAGGAGTGGAGCGTGAGTAAAAAGGGAGTAGTTTAAAGAATAAATAAAAATAGGATACTTCAACCCCATCGATCAGAGGCCTTGAACAGCCTACAAGGAATAAAACACTTGAAAAATGAATGCATAACATAGAGCAGGCATCTAGGGGTGTAAAGGCCTGAGTCTATAGGAACAATTAATTGTAAAAGCCATGACTCGATATGTTGAGAGTTTATATGCCATATGTCCAATTTGAGTTGGGAATTTGACACTTGGATAGGGAAAAACAAGTATAAAAACCCTATTGTAAGCATTCATAAAGGGGGAATGGAAGGAAGAACCTTTGAAGATATAACAAGTATTGTCTTGTAATCAAATAGTACTTAATGAGAATTCAATGTTTATCATACAGTACTTTGAGCAATGGATTGTTAACTATGTTGAATATTGAAATGTGTTAAATAATTAAAATTTAGGAGTTATTTATTTTATAATTAACTAGTGATGGTAGCATAATATGTTAAGAAATAATAGTAGGATATTTATTTGATAATAAATGAGTAAATGCACCACGTGTTTCAAAGTCTTCAAGAATTGATCTTTCATTACATGCTTTGGGTGAGTGCACGAAACTTATCCCTCATGTGATAGGGCTAGTGCACTAACCTATTGGGAATAGGATTCAACGCTGATGTAAAGAGAGAACCCAACATTTTGGTTTCATTGTCAGGACATGAAGTAGTTGGAGCACAAACATAGGAAATGTTTGAGTGCATTACATTAGAGAACATTGAAGAATGGATTACTAGTGTTGAAAATATTTTTTAGTTCCATATCTTGAGCTTGGAGTCTTTACGTGATAGTGGGTAGAACAAAACATCTACAACTCATTATATGAAACTTTCTTTTCTGAGGTCCCTGTTCTTTTACATTCATGGATCTTAACATATGCTCACGGATGATCCTGAAACCTTGGATGAAGATAATCATGGACACCAGAATGTCAAAGGATTTTAGCATGATTGAAAGTTTTTTTGATGTGAGTGATCGATTACTGGTGGAAGGGTTTTTAGAATAGTTACATCTTGGAATACGTCATGACCACACAATCATGTCTTGAGGAAGCAAAGTTTAATTTTCTATGAGAACCAAGAGGATGCTATCTTTCGTTATTTCCTTCTAAGATCAAAAAGCTAATTATTGATCTTGGGTTTGAAACACCACCCATGGAAGGCTAAAATCTCATGTGTATGAGCCGCACATTTGGAGGGGAGACTACTGGTTGGTTTAGGATTATGGATTCGACATGGTAGCAAGCTAGTGAGTGCTACAAAAATAAAAGTATGATGAAGCCTGATAGAGGATCATGGGAGTTAGTGGCACAAGAAGAGAATGAGAGCACTCAAAGAGCACTATGAAGAGTCGTATGGAGATGAACATGCGTGAGGAATCCATCACTTATGGGCCATAACCTTTACCACTATTATTTTGTGGATAAATGAGCTAGATAATAAAAAATAAACCTAGTACTAGTCAACCAGGCTCTCCCACCATAGTGCATGCTCATGCCTTCGAGTCAGATAGGGTACATATAAGGAATTAAGATATAGATAGTATAAATTTAGAATATGAATGGATAAGGGAAACTGAGACCAACCCATTAGACAATAAATTAGAATCTACATCTTTTTATTTTCAAAAGAAGTCCATGGCACAACTTGGAATGCCTGAGAGTTTGGCCAAGGCTAGAATATAGGCCCCAATATAGGAAATCAACCCTCCACCTTGCCTTTCCCCATGGGTACTACAACTGGAGGTGTTGGAGGAGGTATTGGAGGAAGAAGACCCCCTCCAGGAATAAGAGCTAGATCTTCTCATCCATCATTTGTTCAACCACCTATGTTTTATTATGAAATGACATTGCACCTACCTGAGTACCAAGGGGTGGAAAATGTATTCAAGCATGTTCATAAGTGTGAACTAATTTGGAGGACATGTGGCATCACATCCTCTGAGTGAAAGGCAACATAGTTCACAACCACCCTCTTAGAATGTGCACACAAATGGTATCACAAATTTGACCCTCAACAAGAAGTGGTCAACTATGACTAGCTCAAAGTGATGTTTTTACAAAAAATTGATATTCTTGAGTTTGAGCAACATAGTATATTGGCACTAAAAGACATAAACTAAGGAATTACAAAGAGCATACAAGAATATGATGCTTAATTCAAAACCTTGCTTTTTAAGATATCCTTTGAAATCAACACTGATCAACATGCAAAATGATTCGTAGGAGGATTATTGTTACCTTTTTTATGGGCCTTGTCACAGAGAACTTTTACGAATGTGTGTGATGCTCTAGAGGCTACCCTATGTGCTGAAGTAGTTAGAAGTATGGATACTAGGATTAGTCCCTTTATAGAGGCATAAATAACATCCATGGCTTCTCAACTTAAAAAATTGATGGTAAATAATGCACATGAGACATGTAGTGTTGTTTGGTGTATTGATTGTGAAACTAAAGGACACACAAGAAATAACTACCTATGTAAGAACATCCACGTAATCTTAAAGTAAACTTGTGAGAATTGTCATGATGACTATGATGTTCGTTCTTTCCCACTTTTGAAATGGGACATGAGCACTAAAGTATCTACTTATTGTAAAATATGTGATGCTTATACTCATGACACCAATGATTGTCATCTAATTACTGATATTTATGAGGCTCAAGTGTGTGACATGCATCGAGCCTCAGTCACTAGTTCCTAGGATAATAATGACTATCATGGGTGTGGAAGAGGATGAAGATGAGATGGTAGGTTTCCACCAAGGACTTGCTATAAGGTTTGTTCTCTAGACCATTATCAGAGGGATTACCCAAAATACACAACTTATGCTTACTGTAAAAAAGACCACTGGCTAGAAGAGTGCCCGAATCTATATGTAGCCATTACAAAGGACTAAAATGAAAAATATGTAGGTATGATCCATATAGATAAACCACAATGGTGTGCTTAAACAACCATCCCTATTGTATAGTAAGTAAATATTACTACTCATAACGGAGGCTAGATGCAAGCTACACCGAACCTGGTTGAAAAGGTACATTGGGAAGAACCACACGCTAGGAAATATCCTAATGCACTTTAGTAAAGGATGTTCTTTAGGATGCAATGGCACTTATGCATGAGATCCAAGGTGAAATTCAATACCTTAAGGATAGAGATGTCACACAACACACCATAGTGCAAAGGGAAACCAAACCTCAAGTAATGTGGGATAGTTTCTAAGAACTATGCAAATGCATGCTTGATGAATACATCATTCCCTAGCTTCGCACTTAGTTTAAAGGTAAAAATCACCTACCAAACAAAACCCACTCTCAGCTAGGTCGACAAAGTGAAGATCAATATTTAAACTGTGCTTTACATTTGAAAATTCCTAGTTCTACTTCCCCAGAAGATGGAGAAATATTAGTTAATGCTACTATCAACAAATGCATAATCTAGGATATTCAAGTAGATACTGGTGCTAAATTAAATGTTCTCACTAAACATGCCTAGTAGAAAATGTCTAGTCCAGCTTTATAACCTTCACCTCATGTCTTATTCATGGTAAACAAGACTTGTGCGTACCTTATCAGAGTCTTTAAAAATGTCACTGTTGTAATACTTGGGGTTCCCTTCAAAGAAAATTTTGAGGTTTTGGAGTTGGTAGAGGCTGATGATTACCCAACCTTACTGAGAAGGCCCTGGTGCTATGAAAATCATGTAGATTTAATCTTTACAAACTGATACATTAGCTTTGAAAATATTATTCAATGCATGATAATACCCTTAGACCAAGCACAAGGACCACCCTATATTGAACCCATAAGCATTGATGAAGACATCAATAATTTGTATAATGTGACTGCTCGACATGATGAATAACATGATCCAATGCTAGATGGTATTCTTTGCTGGACATACAACCAGTCTATCTCAGATACCACAAGTAATGCCTACAACTATTGGGACCATGGTGATTATGATCACTCTATAAGATTGTGCAACACCATTAACACAGATGAAAACATCCCATGCCAACTTCTTAAGCATCATAAATAGATGTGCCTCATGGGTTTAACAATGTGAGGACCATTGGAGGGACCACCTTTGAAAAGAATTAATGAAGCTCCATGGTTCCAAGGACAAATGGATGTGCGTGATTTCATATAGTGCCTCAAAGAGTTCTACAGTACCAAAAACAAATGGATGAGGTCATTAGACCACATTTTTTATGGCACTATCGCCAAGTGGTGGAAAATGCATAAAGAACGCCTATTATATTGGGATAGAGTGCAAGATACTCTAAATAATATATTTCACCATGACAATAAGATCATAGGTACACTTAGTTATAGTGGCATAGAAGCACCTGAACCTCACCTTGAGGCATGAGAAAAAATATGGTGAGCTAAGGAAATATTTTTACCAGAATACCTATGGATCCATATGCTCTATAGAACCTTACGCATTTGGGTACGAGCTTGGTACATACATGAAGAAAGGCACATGGGAACAAGGGTCAGGAAGATATTAAATAAAAATATGGCATCTATGCTTTCTTACTCTTCACCAAGGATAAACACATGCCTTACTCTTAAAACCATATGTGAAGCAATAATTAGAGATCCAAGTCTGGTGGAAGACTACCTGCATAATATTCATTAGGAACCAGAAGAACCCTTGGGTTTATTCAATAATCCTCCCAGATAATCAACTCTTTCACCATTTGTAGTCTCCAGTGAAGAGCATTGCAAAGAAATCCACATAAGAAAGCAGAATCTCATATTTTAAGTAGACGAAGGAGAAGGATCCACTCCATTCAATTTATTGAGTAATAACTTGCATGTTCCTACAAGTGCTGGCTCATGAACTATTTGGGACACCAATTCCCCCATGGGTAATCCTTATCATGAGCCCATTCAAACTATTTAACTAAACATTGGCACATAACAGAAACCTAAGGTAGTGACCATTAGTAATAATTGGATTAAGATAGAAATTTTACAATTCTTTGAGCTACTGAAAGAGTATCAAGATGCCATTTTCAAGGAACTATAATGAAATGAAATGGGTTCACCATTCTCTCAAGAGATGCATATAAAATTGATTGATGGTGTTCATCATATGAAGAAACACCCATACTGGATGAACCCTAACATTTGAACGCACATGAAAGAAGAGATTGATAACATGCTCTGTGCCATAGTAATTATTCCTATTAATGAATCTGACTGAGTGAGTTTTATGGTGGTCAATATCAAGAAGGATTGATGTATTCATATCTACATGGATTATCATGTTTTGAATGCATCCTGTGTCACTAATCCTTTCCCAACACCTTTCACAAAGGAATTCATAGAAGGTGTAGCTAGTTGTGAAATATACTCCTTTACCGATGGGTTCTCAAGGTATCACCAAGTCTAGATAGCTGAGGAACACCACTCCAGGACCACATTTGCTATGGAATGGGGCTCTTTTGCCTACACCATCATGCCTTTCAAGTTAAAAAATGCCTCATTAGTATTCTCATGGATAGTAGTGGAGGGTTTTAAAGATGTTATCCATAAATTTTTCCAAGTCTACTTAGATAAATGGACAGTATACGGGTTGATCAATGACCACTGTGCCAATCTGAGGCTCATTCTTGAGCATTGTTGAGTATTACAAATTTCCCTAAATCTAAAGAAATACCTATTTGTGACACCATTTGGGTTACTCCTTGGGCATATCATTTATAAATAGGGACTCCTCATGGATCCAACCAAGGTCTCTATCATTCTATGACTACCAATACCAAAAACCCAGTGCGAGGTGTGCACATTCTTAGGACACATGGGCTACTAAAAGAAGTTCATTCGAGGTTATGCTAATATTGCATCACCCCTAAAAGAACTATTAAAGCATAATGATCAATTTATATGGACCAATACTTACAAATAAACATTTGAAACTTTGAAGGAAAGACTAGTTACCGCTCCTATCTTGAAAGTTTTAGATTGGACAAAACCATTTCATGTCCATGGTGATGCATCTAGCACAATAGTTGGTGCAATACTTGCACAACCAAGAGAGGGAAATTTGGACAATCCCATCTATTTTTCCAACAAGAAACTCACATTGGTCGAAAATAACTATACCACCACTGAATGTGAAGCCTTGTCTATGGTTTACATGCTATAAAAATTTAGATAGTACCTTCTGGACACACCATTTTTATTTTACACCGACCATGAGGATGTAAAGTATCTCATCAAAAAGCCTATTTTCCATGGAAGAATTTGTCGATGGATAGTTCTCTTTCAAGAATTCTAGTTTTTTGTAGTAGTAAGACCTAGGAAAACTAATTATGGACTTGATCATCTATCTTGAATTAAAAATGGAGAACCTCCACATGCTATAAAAGATGACCTTATTGATGTACAAATTTTATAAGTTACTAGGGAACCTAAATAATTAGAGGATATTGCAACATTCCTCAATATTAGTTATTCACCTAATTCTCTCACTTTACAAGAAAAGAAATAACTTGTAGTTTGTGTTGCACCATATCAACTCATAGCAGGAGATCTGTACAACATAGACCATGAAGAGGTACTACACCATTATGTAATGCAACATGAGCATTTTGAGGTATTATGAGAAGTTCATGAAGGTATTGTCAAAGGACATTATGTTGGGTAAGCTACCATGTGTAAGGTGTTGTTCATTGGACTGTGGTGGCTGACTTTATTTAAAGATGCAAAGGCATATACAAGGAAATGCGATATCTACTAATGTATGGGAAAACCTAATAAAAGAGATGTGATGCCATTGTTCCCAATTTCATCTCAATAACTATTTGAATAGTGGGCTATAGACTTTATGGGGCCCATCACACCCACTAGATGAAGAATAGGTTTATGATACATAATTATGGCAATAGACTATTTAATGCACTATACTGAGGCAATGCCAACCAAATATTACACAACAGTAACTACCATGTGGTTCATTTGGGAAAACATTATAACATGCTTTGTATGTCCTCTAAGTTTAAATAGTGACCAAGGAACCCACTTCTTGAATGAGACAATTCAAATCCTATTCACTGAATTCATGATTGTGCATTACAAGACAACACCATATCACCCACAGGCTAATGGAATAGTAAAAGCCTTTAACAAGATCCTTGGTACCACTTTGACAAAAAGTTGCAATATTGGTAGAACTGATTGGGACGATAGGGTATCTGAAGTTCTTTGGGCATACCAGACCATATACAAATGTCTCAACAAAAATACACCATTTAACCTAGTATATGGAAAGGAAGCAATCATGCCAGTTGAGTTCCTAGTTACATCACTCTAGATAGTGTGTGTAGGAAACCTTGATGATGATGCGTCTTTGAAAGCTTGGCTCATTGAACTAAAAAAACTAGATGAGGCTCGGTTCCTCATTGGAATCAAGATGTTGAGAAACGGAAATAAAAAAGATGGGATGATCGCTATCTAAAGAACAAAATCTTCACCCCAAGTATGAAAGTCCTACTCTATGACTCAAAGTTCATGTGCCACCTTGGGAAGTTCTGAATTCATTGGGATGGACCATTCATAATTCATAGTATCCAATCTACTAGTGCATGCTGGCTAAAATGAATAGATGGTCAATTCCTACCTGGACACTATAATGGGATATTTTTCAAATAAGACTTCAGGCCATTAGATTAGGATCTATTATTTTCAATAAAAAACACTACCCTTGAGGCATGTAACTTGTTTTTTTAGTCCTTTAGATGTTTTTATTGAGGACCATGAACCCTTTTAGTGTGGGGTAAGATGTGCATATGAATACAATACATATGGGCATGCAAGTTCTAAAGGTGCAAGAGTCATACATGGTGCACAACTGATTAAAATTGCATGAGTCATTTAATACAATGGATTCTCATCATTTGCATGACAACTAGTCTCTATTACTCTAAGAAAATAGGACAATTGTCACCCACTTCCAAAAAAGGCACATGAAGGAATGGACCATTAATGTGACAAGGGTAGTCATAACAACAAGCATGTGAGTGGAATGATGGGATAATTTTTTTAGAACACTAAAGGCTTGATGCAAGATCTGAAGTATGGAGACTGTTAGAAAATATGCATTTATGGCCAAAAATGATAAGGAGAGAAAATAAATTAATAAGGTAGATTGGCCAGAGGACTTATAAATAACCATGTTAAAGCCATTTTACACTTTACCTTGCTAAAATCTTTGAGTGATTAACAAACTAGAGATGAAGTCAATCTTATTGTGAAACAAAGTGTTTGAGAACTAAACAGAGACGTGAAGAAGATTTCCAAGCAAAAGAAGATTGTTAAGTGCAACCACATGTAGAAGTGGGTTGAGGCAAGTTAAACACCACCACGTATTCATTTGGGAATATGGGATGGCGAAGGTTAACCTTTGATGTCACAAAGGGTAAAAAGACTTGAAAAACTGTCAACCATACCAAAAGAGAGAGAGGTGAGTGAAGGAGCACGGTTCCCTATAAGAGAGGAACCTTTGGAAGACCTAGAAGAGACACCAAGGCAAGTGCAACGTGTGAGAGTTTAGAGTGAGCCATGGAAGAAGTCAGGATGGTGAAAAAGGGAAAGCAAACACATGCCTCCTTATCAAAAACCACTCCACCATCCCCCCTAAAACCATTTACATAGAAGAGATGCAATACCCTAAGTCAGTCTTGAGCATAGAAAATTGGGTCTCTAAAGTGGCAATTGTGACTGTATTTGACTATAACCACTACCAACTAGGAAATCAGGTGTAGTTGAAAAATGATTATCAAGTCTAGACCACCAATACATGAAACCAGGTGGTTTATGTCCTAACCATCAAGAACTAGTTAGACAAAGCTGACCTTTTCCAACTCTTCAAACTACCATATTTTGGCAAGCCTACTGAGGTAGTTTAGTTCCTCCTATCATGCGTTCATGAGGATTACATCCACTTCTTAGGATGTGACATGAAGATCAACACAAATAGGGTAAGCAAGGTCACATGACTCTAATGCTTAGGGGTCAATGTATTGGATGATTTGGTGGATACAGAGGACATCCAGTAGACCACCACCATGCTTATGTATCAAAATTAGGGACATGAAATGCACATAAAAAACCTATAGGATCTCACTCTAAGAGTCGTAGCATGGATTATTTCCAACAAGGTCGAAGGGACCGACCAATGGAAGGAGGTGTATATGGCCCACCTTCATATAGAAAACCAAGTAGTGCAGGGAGTATAGAATAACTAGGAACTGTACTTTGCCCAAAAGATAGTCAAAGACGTAGAGAAACCTCATACAATACCTAAGTTCAAGGTTCCTTGGGGGATAATCTTGTTATTATTAGTTTTTGATGAAATTCACGTGCCTGATTATAGTTCAATATCTCTGAAGTGGGTGTATCCCCCCACTCACAAGTCCCCCATTAAATGCTACAAAGCTTTCACATACCCTCAACAGATCACTCCAACATATAAGTTGAAGATGAAGTACTAGTTTGATGGAATGAAGGCAGCTCTTGGGAATGAATGGTAGTTAAAGAGTTGGAAAAGGCCAACTTTATCCAGTTGGTTCTTGATGGTTAGGTCATAAAACACCTAGTGTCATGTGTTAGTGGTCTAAACTTGATAATCATTTTAAAACTACACCTCATTTCTTGGTTGGTGATGGTTATAATAATATACGGTCATAGTTGCTACCTTAGAGACCCAATTTTCCATGTGCAAGATTGACTCAAGGTATTACATCTCTTCTATGTAAATGGTTTGAGGGGGAGATGGTGGAGCAGTGTATGATGAGGATGTCTACACCTACTTTCCCTTTTTCACCATCCTAACTTCTTCCATGCTCTCAATCTGAACTCTCACATACTGCACTTACCTTGGTGTCTCTTTTAGGTCTTCTAAAGACTCCTCTCTTATAGGGAACCATGCTCCTTCACTCACCTCTCTCTCTTCTGGTATGGCTGATAGTTTTCCAAGTCATTTTGCCTTTTTCTTCAACTATATTACCCTTTGTGGTGCTCAAAGGTTAACCCTCAGTTGTTCCACATTCTCAAATTAATACATGGTGGTGTTTAACTTATCTTAGCTCTCGATCTTCACACTTCAGCAATGGCAAAACCTGTAACCTACAATTTTTTTTACCAAGAATGGCCTCATCCCACTTATACACATAGTTGCACTTAACAATCTTCCTTTGCTTGAAAATCCTCTTCACATCTCTATTTAGTTATCAAACACTCTATTTCACAATGAGATTGACTTCATCTCTAGTTTGTTAATCACTTGAAAATTTTAGGGAGGTAAAATATAAAATGGCTTTGACATGGTTTTTTATAGGTCCTTCAAACAATCTACCTTATTAATTTCTTTCCTCTCCTTATCATTTTAGGCCATAAATGCATATCTTCTAATGGTCTCTGTACTTTAGATCTTGCATCGAGCCTTTATTGTTCTAACAAACTTGTCCCATCATTCCACTCACACGCTTGTTGTTATGACTACCCTTGTCACATTAATGGTCCATTCCTTCCCATGCCTTTCTTGGAAGTGGATGATAACTATCTTATTTTTCTAGAGTAATAGAGACCAACTATCTTGCAAATAATGGGAATCTATTTTATTAAATGACTCCTACACTTTTAATCACTTGTGCACCATATATGACTCTTGCACCTTTGAAATTTGCATGCCCACATGTCTTGTATTCATATACATGTCTTGGTTTCCTTTGGAGGTAATCTTGTTATTATTGGTTTTTGATGAAATTGACATGCTTGATTATAGTTTAAGATGTCTAATTAGGTGTATGCCCCTACTCACAAGTCCCTCATCAAGTGCTACAAAGCTTCCACCTGCCCTCAACACATCACTGCAACATATAAGTTGAAGATGAATTACTAGTTTGATGGAAAGAAGGCAAATTTTAGGAATGAATGGTGCATTCCCAAGGATTTTCCCTCTAAAATAGAAGGTCAAGTAGAATTTACTATAAAGAAACATTTCTCCTTGGCACATATTCAAATGAATCCTTCAGGGGAGTTCTTAGCATGGCTTAAATTGTCATATGCTTTTTTTGCATGCTACTTTATCAATTCTATAAATAGAATCTATGATGCACAACTGATCAATATACAAGGAGAATGGATCAATGTAGAGTGCCACATCCTCTGGAATATGTTTGTGTATCTTGATAAAAAGGCCTATACAAAGAAGGGAGAAACTTGCATGACTAGTATTAGGGTTAATAATATCCTAGTTTGGGAACAGATACACAAATTATTTTATATGTTGTACCCCAACCAATACCCTTAAGATGAGGAACCTAAGGAGAGGATCCCCCAAGTACCAAATAAAAGGCCAACTGAGCTAAGCACTAGCATAAGTGGGCAGTAGGGCCCCCAAAAGTGGTAGAGGATAGGGGAAACACAACCCTCAAAGCTAGTTCAATAACCCTATTCAGTTCCACCACCACCACCTCACACTTCACCATCATCGTATCCTTTATCTTCACCATCATCATCCCCATCCCCATCTCATAGTTCACCACTTGCATCACCACTTCATAATTCTCCTCCTCATCCAACTCCCCCACCTTCACCTTGAACTCCTCCTCATGCAACTCCTCTACCTTCACCTCAACCTTCTCCTCATCCTACTCCCCCACCTTCACCACCATGATCACCTTCACCTCTACCTTCTCTAAGGACTACCACTAGGTTAGCACCTCATCACCCTCCAAGACAAGTGCCCCAAGAGGACCCCTCCCAGGAGCAGATACATAATTTGAAATCTAATCCAGAGAAGACTCCATCCCTAGTGTGAGAGGTCTCGATTATTGATCAAGTAAATACTAGATGGATTATAACAGATGGGATGGCTATAAAAAGCCATCAAGAACTTGAATGAGACCCAGTTTAGGGGAAGGGGCTAGTTGAGGGGGAAATAGAACAGAGAGTGCCATCTAATCTATGTGAATGATACCAGTTAAACATAGATGAGCAAAAACTCTATTTTTGGAAGAATTTCCACCCTAATGATACAACCTAAAAAACTAGGAGGCAACTATCTTTCTTTTTAGAGATGTATAATGAAGAGCCTCATTTTGACATTCCCTTAGATAGCAAATTTTTCTAGCCTAGATGCCCCAGGACTGCCAATTCTCGAGAAATTTTGTCCATAGTAGTTCTCCCCAACAATGGCAAGCATCACATTTTTTAAACTTGCCATGGAAATGATGCCCCAAAATATTTTATCAAAGTCAGAAGTGTACACAATTAAAAAAAACATGGCAAGGTGGTGGAAATGTATAATAAAGTGTATGTTGAAGGGTAGGTGCTAGCCAAGGAAGTGGCCTCTTTGAAGCAATAACTTCAAGAGACCACTGAGCTTAAGGTAAGGGTATTAATTCTTTGTAAAACAATTTTGAGAGAAGAGTCGACACTGGAAGATGGTGTAGCATTGGATGGGGATAACATAGGAAAATTAAAAACATTAGTTGAGCTTTTGCTAAAAAAGAATAAGGAGTGCCTTGCACCCAGAGATGATTCTCAGGCTTTTTTGGAGCAGTTCACCACTACAGTAGATATATGCCATAGTAATTTGGAAAGAATCAGGGACGTTATCTCAATTTTGGATGGCATTTTTGCATGCATGGTGTGCCCAAATAAAATCATAGAGGCACGACTAAATAATGAGGAGGTTTTGATGTAGCAAGCCACCAATGCAACTCTACTAATAAAGGTCTGTGCTGAGAGTGTGAAGGAATTTAAGGATGAGTAAATGATGGAAGACACTATCAATAACCATCATCAACAAATAAATGCCATTTTTACCACATTCTGAGGATAGGTTGATAAGGAGGTCTTTGAATTGGAAGACATCCAAAAAGAAGCTAGGTTAGCCCTAGAGGAAAAGATGAAGAAGATTGAGACCCCAATTCGGCTCGAGGAGTTAAAAATAATGAGGCCATTGAGAAAATAACTGCCAAGGTTCTTGATGCTTTATCCCATTGGGATGAGCCAAGGAAAAAAATTGAGTAGAAAGGGCCTAATTTCCTTGAGGATGCCATTATAACTTAGTTTGGGATGGAATAAAAGCTTAGTGTGGGGTGATGTTGGCCCCTCAATTTTGACCAAGTATTTGTTTCAATTTTAGCAAGCAATGCAAAGGGACCATTGTCCATTTTCATGCAAGTACCCACATGGTGTGAGAGAACCATGGCATAGGAGGACCATGATGTGCAACTAGTAGCACAAAAGTTAAAGGATGTTGAAGGATAATGGTACAGAAGGACCAGCGTGAGAGGACCCAATCAAGAGAACATGGCATGAGGAACCTAACAACAAAGGAATTGAAACAGGAAATGAAAGACTAGGGGAGCACGTGGGGAGTGGAGCATGAGGAACATGGGAGTAGTTTAAATAATAAATCAAAATAGGATACTTCAACCCCACCAATCGGAGGCCTTGAACAACCCGCAAGGAATGAAACACTTGTAAAATGAATGCATAACATAGAGAAGGCATCTAGGGGTGCAAAGGCTTGAGTCTATAGGAACAATTAATTGTAAAATCCATGACTCAGTCTGTTGAGAGTCTGTGTGCCATATGTCCAATTTGAGTTGGGAATTTGACAATTGGATAGGGAAAAACAAGTATAAAAACCCCTATTGTAAGCATTTGCAAAGGGGGAATAGAAGGAAGAACCTTTGAAGATATAAACAGTATTGTCTTGTAATCAAATAGTACTTAATGAGAATTCAATGTTTATCATACAATACTTTGAGCAATGTATTGTGAACTATGTTGAATATTGAAATGTGTTAAATAAATAAAAGTCATGAGTTATTTCTTTTATAATTAGCTAGTGATGGTAGCATAATATGTTAATAAATAATAGTAAGATATTTATTTGATAAGAAATGAATAAATACACCACATGTTTCAAAGTTTTTAGGAACTAATCTTTCACTGTGTGCTTCGAGTGAGTGCACGAACTCATCCCTCATGTAATAGGGCCAACGAGCTAACCTATTAGGAAGAGGCTTTAGCGTCAACGTAAAGAGAGAACCCAATACCCTATTATTACATAAATAACACAAATATTTTCAAATTACATCGATAAGTACTAAAGCCATCATGACTTCTATTATCATCATAATTGGTTAAAAATAGTAGCCAATAATTATACTTAAAGTTTCTAAACAACATGGCAAATTATGTAATCATGGTGTTTGATTTGCCAAATATAGACCGATGTGAAGTGCATAAATGAAGCAAAAAAATCTAGCCTTGAGATTGTTGAAATTTCAACCTTAAGTTACTATCCATCCATTATCTAGCCAAAGATACCTTGCAAAACATAAATGAATTCAACGGTAGGAAATTTTGGTCAATTGTTATTTGTTACCCATGATAAATATCATTCCAACTTCATGAAAAATAGATGTAAAAAATATATTGGGCCATGTAAAAATTAATTTATTCTTTAAACAATTGGGAAAAAAAGTTAGAGGGACTTAGTTTTCGTAACAATCAAGATATAAAAGGGTATAAAATATTAACAAATAATTGAGACATAAAATATCAGAAATAGGGAACGCAACCTTTGTCAAATAATAATTAAAAATAAGAATTAAGTTAGTTTTACTAATTTCTTACTAAATCATAACAAATGAATCATCGAAAATAAATAATAAACAAAAATATAAATCAAATGAAGAATACCCAACCAAAAGCAAAGTCCTCAACCATAAATGAGAGAAAACAATATTTTTATATTCTAAAATTTTTGACAAATAAATATTAAAATAAGATTTAAATTTTATTGATTAATAATTTTATTGTTAAGAATATGCAAAATCAAAAACCCTATTATATATATTTAATTAGTAACAAATTTTTAAAAATTAAATTTAATATTAATTTTTACATTTTAAAATAACAATCTAATGATGTTTTAAGAAAATTAGGTGAAATATAATAGATGTTTTAAAGAGATTAATAAAAAAAAATCAAATGTTTTATTATATAATATAGTATAGAAAATATTATTCTTTTAATTAATTAATTGTTATACATAGTATTAAAATATAGTAAATAAATGATCATTAATGGTTGTTGGTTATTCTTAAGGTTGGTGGTGGGTGTTATTGGTATTATTGGGTTGGTTATGTTCATTGCTGGTATTTATGATACATGTGGTAGATGATTATTTAGAGATTTGGGTCTTCAATTGTGTCCCAAACCGGTTCGTAGCTCTAGTTAAAAGTGAATATTCATCAAAAAAATATAGTAAATAAATGATTAGATAGTTTCATAATTACACAAAGAAATAAGAAAGATAATAGGTCTGTACTTGTTTTACGTTCCATCATAAATTATTTTTATGTTTCATCATAAATCTATTTATGTAATCTAGACTTTGAAATATGCATCTTTTGTTGCTACTTCTATTACAACATAATATTGAAATAATCTATTGAGGTTTACATTACTATACAAACACTTTTGATAGTTTATTAGGACCATACAATTTTTTTGGCTAATGACTTTTACCTTAAAAAAATCACTAAGTCTTCTCACCTTCTTATGCTCTTTCACTCCTTATCTTAATTTAGCATCTTGTAACTCTTGTGTACTTGTAATTAATATTTTGGTGGTTAATATGAATTAAAAACTTCTCTATAAACACCTAAAAATGACCCTTAATAATTTATTACTCAAATTTTTAAGATATTTATATATATTTTTTATTTTTTTAAAATTATAAATTGTTGGTATATTTATTGACTTTGAGTGCTCTCCACTCCTCTCAACACCCTTAAACTATTATCATCCCCTTCCCAAGTTTGATAATACTTTTTCCCTTTTTCTAGAGTGTACAATTACACTTTATGTGTTCTTGTTAGGCAAAATGTGGGTCTTTCTATATCTTTCTTTGTGAGACTCTTACATCGTATTTTTCACTATTGTAATAGTTAGATATCGATTTTCATGCTATTTAGGTCATAATTTGAATTGAAGGCATATATAAATGCACAAGTGAGTGACAATGTGTTCTATTTTTTAGAATTTGAGGTCAAATACACTTCAAACTCCCTCCAAAAAAATCTTGAATATATTCGCTGAAATTAATAATACATGTGTATTTGATTATATATAAAAATAAATAATTTTATGTTTTAAATTTTAATTATTTTTTAGATTTAATTTTTCATTTATTTTTTGAGATGTTTTTTCCACTCAATGAACCACAATATTATGTTTTAACCCACTTTAATGTATTAAAGTGAAAAAATGGACTGAATTCATTATTGTTCACATGAATCTATTGAACATCTAATAATATTTTATAGAAATCAAGCATTTATTAAAATAATAAAATTTATATTAGTAACATATTATATTAAGTGACATGTTTTATTGATGAATTATTACAATTATTAGAATGATGTGAAGAAAACATTAAAACACATTCTATAATACCTCTCATATTGGACCACTATTCCCTAATCAATTTTGATAAGTTTGGCATGTTCGATGATCCCTAGCGCATGTAAAAATTCAAACCTTGTCCCTCCTTGTATAAATAATTAAACACTTCTGTTTATGTTACTAATGTTTAAACCAATTTAATCTAGTCTAAAATTAATTTTATATAATGTAAGGTAATTTAATTTGAATTATAATTTGATGTATAGATTTTTTTTAAAGAAATATAAGGAAATTTGAGAAAATAAACCTTTTAGTAAATTGTGTAAAAGCAGCGAAAGCTCCATATCCTGATGCTTGGGAGAGAAGGTGATGTATTTATGCTCTGCGCGCACAACCCACAGAAATCGATGGCCGCTCGCTTCCAATCGATGCGTGAGATCTATAATTTGGTCTCTTGACAGAAATGCTCCGCTTCCAAAGCAAATAAAGAGCACAGATGATGGAGGCTGCTCGTCTAGCCAATCCAGACACTGATGCGTCCCGTCGTCAGGTTCTGCTATCAAAGGACCGACCGCATAGATTGCCGGCACCGGCACCGGCGCTGTAACCTTCCCTTGCTTGAGGGCTTCCAGAGCATCCGCCTCCAGATCCTCAAAGGTATTTACAAGAATCCTGGCTGCTTCTGACAGGCAAGACCAGTAGTGGAGAACCCAGTGAAACGACGCATCGAAGCTGCCTTGCAAGGGTTGAGGCAGATCCCTCGTAGAAAGCAGCCGATTCAGTCCCGCTATCTGTAACAAACAATCGGCACCGTCTTTAGGTGGGATTTCGTACTCTGAAATGAGTCTGCGAAGAGATAAGATGACACAGAGCATGGAAGCAGAGCAGGTGAACAGTATGTGCGTGGGTAGGTTTAGCTTGGCGGTAACATCGATCATGGCGGTGCAGAAGAAATCTGTAACCAAGGCAGAGACTGGGAGAGATTCGAGAATGTTTCTGACATGCAGCGCCGCTTTCTCCATGAAGTTGGAGATGCGGGTCTCGATCTTCAGACTGCGGTTGTTCTCGTCGTCGTCCATGGCGATGTCAGGAAGCTCTGTAAAGCGGATGTCGAGTGCGGAAGAGGCAAGCTTGTTCGCGTAGGTGACCTGCTTGGGGGCGCGCATCCACTTTCTGGTTACGACGGTTACAGACAAGCCGTGGTCCGCACAAAGCCGCTTTGAGAACTCAGTTGCAGGGATGAAATGCCCCACCCCTGGGCATGGGAAAATGGCGATATGACCCTTTCCACTACCATTTTTCACTTCCATTCTCTGCAAGTGCAAGTTGCTCTCAATCTATCTATCAACACCCTCACCTGTTACCGAATTAATAAAATACTGAAATGGATGAAACCCATCCATAAGAACGTGTTCTTGCTAATGACTTTTGGGCGCTCAATAATATACTTTCAATAAATTAGAAAAGTGTGTTTGTGGTGTGTGGGGTTGTTACATAAATTTGACACTTCAAGGAGCATCAGACGGTCATCATAATAATAATAAATGGTCCAATCAAAAAGAAAAAAAAAGTCTCAAATAGTCCAAGATTAAGAGGAATCACATTAATAAGTTTAAGAATGTGTCAACATCGTATAGAATGTATGAAGTTTTAGTCAATGAGAGATGAGGGAAAAGAGATATTATTAGAGCTTTTATATTAATATTGTTTAATTTAGATAAATATATAAAAATCATAAAATCATACATTTTAATAATTAATAAATATCAAGTTATTATTTTTAAATGTCTATATCTTACTTTTTTTAATGTGTTTGTATGTATATATATTAAACTAAAAAGAAGATATAGATAAAAAAAATTGTACTCACAAAGTTCTAAAATAAAATTTAATATATAAGAAATATGTACAAACATTATTTATTTTTCTACACATGTGTCCAAGAGAATGTCACATGTTAATAATATAAATATTTGAAAAAAAGAAAACAAGATACTTTAATTTGATTGGAAAGTGATGGATTTATGCAACCTATCATCTAAATTTATTAAATTTTGAAAAAAAGAAAAAAAGATATTTTATTTTGACCGAAAGTATGATGGAGTTATGCAACCTATGGTCTAATTTGAGCATCAACACTAATCTAAAGTCATGGATAGAGTTTTGATTTCTATTCTTGGTAATATTTAAAATCATGCTAAAATTAAATTCTAAGTATAATTCTAAATAGAAATAAATGACATCTTGAGTACGTACACTTATGTGATTACTTAAAGCAATTTGAGTATAATGTTTGATACTAAACACAATAATAAAATTCACTTGTGTCTTAAGTACATCTCTTTATAGGAGCAACTAAAGTAATCTTTGCATATTTTCTACAAGAAAAATCCAATAAAACCTGACTTACTATAATGTCATTGTACTGATGCACATGCTTTAATAACCAATATTTAAATGTTATGGAGTTATGCAACCTATTACTTAAATATACTAAAATTTGAAAAAAAGGAAAACAAGATACCTTATTTTGATAGAAAATGTGATAGAATTATGTAACCTATTATCTAATTTCAGCCTCAACACTAATCTAAAGTCATGGATAGAGTTTTGATTTCTTTTCTCAGTAATAACTCAAGTCATACTAAAATTAAATTATAAGTATAATTCTAAATAGAACTAAACGACATCTTGAGTATATACACTTATGTGATTACTTAAAGCAATTTGAGTACAATGTTTGATACTAAACATAGTAATAAAATTTAATTTTATTCGAAATACATCATTTTATGGGAATAGCTAAAATAATCTTTGAATATCTTCTATAGAAAAAAATGAATAAAACATGAATTACCATTTTTTCATTGTAGTGATGCACATGCCTTAATAACATGTATTTAAATGTGATGAACTTGTGAAGTGTAAATCTCAAAATAAAATATATTAAATACACCATGTGTAAAATAAATTATGAAATTGTTGATGTATAACATATAAAGATATATCCTTGATAGCATGTATTGTAAATAAGTTTTTCCCATTTAGACCTATGATATAATAATGAAAGATCAAGAGTGATATGCCCCATGTAGGCTCAAGATGTAAAAAATTTAACATCAAGATCATAAAATATAAAAATTTAAATCACAAGCATAGTTTTTTCCTGCAATGGATTAATGATTATATAGATTGTGGTAACCTCACCAAATGAAAGAATCGTGCATGATATAGATCATGGTGTGCTACATAACAAACCAAACACATAAGTAAGATGATTATAACATGAGACATATCTCATATATGGCCAATAACTGATACAAAACCTAGGAGGTGACCCAGTGAACAACTCTCCAAATAAGGATCTAGATGAAATTTTGTGTGGGAATGGAAGCCTTGTGAGAATGATAGTGCAAAGAGAGAGATGTAAAATTGAAACAATAAATGTATTTTATATCTTTATTCATCTTATACATGACATAATATTAAGAAAGATGTATGATTGCTACATTTTAGTCTAATTATTTTTATCTACTTATCTATTTGATAAAATAATGTTACACACACACACACACACACACACACACACACACACACACACACACACACACACACACACACACACACACACACACACACACACACACACACACACGCACACACACACACACACAAAACATATTCTAAGGATGAGAGAAATTATGGGAGTTGAACTCTTCATATATGACTCATCACCAACTATCATTACAATTGAGTTGTGGTTTACAGTGTTGAAACTATAGGGAATATGCAGCAACATAGAAGTGGAGTTAGATCTTAAAGGTTTGCACATAGGTGTTAAACCTGATGAAGAAGACATTGATGATAGTGCAAAGCCAAATGAGTAATAATGGTAAACTATGGTATAATCTAATGACCCATATGCTCCTAGTGTAATGCACTCTAGAGGATTCATAATTATTGTGGGTTATGAGAATGGTCTGGGTGTTACCATGGGAGCCACTATTAGTTGATCTTCTTGGATCAGTCACCCCTCCTTGTGAATCAATAATACTGATTGTGTTTAGTCTAGGAAGCAGGTGTGAAACCTTGGCCTCTAGTTGTTGCTTAGTGAACCACTTAGCTTATTATGGGAGATGACCTGATATGATGAATTTATACTTGGGCATATACCAGTTATGTGTAAACATGGTTTCCAAAATTTGATCTATCTTTGCCACTCGAAGTTGTTTGTTAGTTGGTAGTGAAATTCAAAAGGCTAAGTGTGCACAGATGTATGGCACAATCTTATTTGGATTTGGTGTTGCATGTGTTGAGCATGGAATCACTTTAGGTATCATGTATCTCTTATTACCTTCTAATACAACTACACTATGAGGATTGGCATTTTACATACACTTTTGACTATGCATGTCTAACGAGTACATCACATACATCAATGGGTGATGCATCATAAACTAACTCATCATTCAAAGGATGAATAACATATGAAAAATGACATTAAAGAGTGACATGGATACTTTAGATGTTACAAGAATTGAACCATTCCAATTTATAAGGTTGTGGATGAGGCATGGTTAACAGAATCAATCACTTAGAGGTTACTACAAAAATGAAGTTCTTCATGCCACCTCCATAAATTTGAAAGTCCAGTGGATACACTTGTTACCACATATGTGAATGTAAAAATAACTCTTATTCAATGTCTGGTGATATGGAAATTACTTATATGATGTTAACTAGAATGCTGGGATATGTGTCAATGATTCCATTTGAGGTCTTGACTCCATCATCCTATGTTTTTATCCATGCAAGTAAGGTATTTTGAGCATGACTCTCTATGTTGGATTGAATTTTAATTTAATGTTTGGCACATCCTTTACCTAACTTAGATGCTTTGGATTTGTTTGAAGTAAGTTTATGCTTTTCCATGGAGGTTGTTACCTTCTTTACTTTCTTCTTGAACTCCTAAATGGTTGTCGCATAGTAATAAGATTTTCCCATTGTCTTAACTTTAAATAAATTCAATCTATATTGAATAGATGATTGTAGGCCACTACAATTTTTGAGGACGTGATGCTACTCTAACTTGAAAGAGCCCAATTTTGCATAGAGAATATGTAAAGAGTTAGTGTAAGTTAGGACTAACTAGTTCTATCCTTGTCATCTAAGTTTTGACCACTACATATAGCAATCATCATTGACATCTTTAGATAATATTCACCCTTGAAATATTATATGAATTTATCCTAGGTTAATTCAATCTCATCTATTATCTGCTCATTCTCCCACATAGAATGTGCTTACCATAACTTCTTTGTGGTTTAAGAGAATTTCAAAAGTGCAATTGTCAAAATCCTTGCCCAATATGATGAATTTTAAATGATTATACCTAGTTTGATTATGCAAACATTTTTTCAAATAGATAGCATGATTGATGGTTTGAATTTTTGTTAGTGTATATTTTTTTTGAATTTTTTGTGAATATGAATTGCATCTAGTTTAGTTTTTCATTTTCTCCAACAAGTCAACATGTTCTTCCTAACCCTCCACCTAACCTTCCACTCAACCCTCTTAACCCTCCTAACCCTCCACCTAACCCTCTGCCTAACCCTCCTATAGTTCCCCTATTTCCATTAGCAGCCAGGAGGATATAGTTGCTCGCATAATAGAGAACAAAATTGAAATTGAGCAAATAATTATGATAATGAGGGAGCCCACTTCCATAAACACCCACCACACATATTTGGCCAATAACCTATAGTTAGTATAAGTTCAAGTTGACTCAATAACGAGTCAAATTGATAGATGGAGGTAATATAGGGATAGTTGCAGGGCTTACTATGCTGACAAATTGTCAGCATCTAAGGTGAAGGACAAAAATATAACAAAAGATTAAATTTGTGCCTTATTTATCGATCCAACCACTAATGCCACATTTCCCATAATGAACAAACATTTCCTAATCCATCGATGCCAACATGATTTGAATAAGACCAATTTTTGGGAGCGATGGTGGATGGTGTTTGAATATCCCCTTTGTAATAACCACGAGGTCTCTTTGTACTTTCTAAAGAAACACTATTACGAGTTTATCCTCAATAAAATTCCAAACTAATTTTAATATGGTGATTTTAAAAGCTGAGGGAAAGGCTCCACATAGGATCATCCAGGTGCACATCATGCACCTAATCGACCTTCAGGATCCCTATCCAAAACCCACTTCATCGATAGCTTCCCTTTGCAATGATAGAGGTTATGGAGATAGATACTTTACATGTGCTTAGTACACTTACTGATACACTCATTCATCATATGAGTAGATTTTTAGAGACAAATGCTCATGATACTCCAGATAGTGGTCGTACCTAGCCCCACCCATGTAGATGTTGTGGTGTTATATGCACTAGACCTTTAGATGATGATGGTGGCACTTCAAGGGGCTTGGAGGATATGGTCTTGATTGATGATTTTTTGGCATACACATTTGGTTTGGATACGTTGGGAGTATCTACACACACACATGTATCTTTTATGTAAATTTAATGTTAAATTTTTAGGTTATATTGGCATTTAATTAAAAACATAAAAATTAATTTACACGTTTAAATTAAATAATATATATGTATTTTTTTGTTCTAGGAGGAGACGTTGCCTTCGACATCATAACTAAGTAGTGGCCCAACCTAGGCTACTATATCTATACATGTCAGTACGACACCATATACATTTATAGAAGTAAAATTTCAAGTGAATCTTATATACTCTAGATGTACATTCATACACCTTAATTATATTTTTGGTAGATTTTGTGTAAGAAAATATAAAATACCTAATTGGGAGAGTGTTGACTATAAACTATAGCCTATATGTATATGGTATAGGCCTTATAACCATATACAAATAGGGGACCTAAACCCCATATAGATAGATGGGGCTGAGTAGTTTGTTACCACCACCTACTTAGGGGACTTAAAGACCTAATATATCTAGTTGGGGAAGAGTTCCTCTCTATATCCATTAATGCAAAGCTATATCAACTTCTATACCAAAATCTGCCTATATCCCTTCCTTTCAAGGTTTTCCTTCATCCATTAATAACTCATTCCCTTAGTCCTTTGGTCAATCAAATAATAATGATAATATTAGTCAAATCAATCCTTTTATCTTCTAATCACACTCTCTTTACATCGTTGCTTATGTCACAAACTCAAACTCTCTATCTACTTACCCCTCACATACACCTTTCTAGCTTTACCTTCTACTATCCCTATTTTTGGGTAAAACTCCTTGTTTAGGCCTTAACCCTTCTCCCTTAACCCTTCTCTAGGCCTAGCACTAGATCAAATCCTCATTTACATACTTTTCCACACTTGTAAAGCTTGAAACCATCTCTATTAGTGAGAAGACATCAAATAATGTAAGATTACAAGTTTTTAGAAATTTTCAATGGTCAAATCTCATTTTATACACTAAACCCTAGAATCAAGGTTTCTAGGCCATTACCAGGGTCGAGAGCACACTAAAGGGGATAAATTTTGTTTTAGTGGGTTTCAAAACCCTAAACATTTTTCATTAGGTCTTTACTGACCCTATACAACTTTCTCATTTAGACATCAAGTTTTAAAAGCCCACAATCAATTGCAAACTCAAAACTCTTAGTTTATAACCTTGCCTATGCACATAGGGAAATAGGGTACAAGGTTACTTTGCTTGCATCTGTGTCTTGTTGTTTTTCTATAAACTCTTCTAATTTATCCAATGTTTTATTCTTCAACTTCTTCCTCCTCCCTGAACATGAATTGGAGCCCATTTTGACAAAAGTAACCAAGAAATTATTTCAAATGTGGGTCCAAAAAAAACTACAACCAAGAAAGTATGTAGAGTATGCAGAGTACATAGGGAATGTCTATGGGGAAAAAGATATTGATTAGGGATAAAAATAGATGTTGAAAAGTGATTTTTTGTTTGTAATCTAAAGAACACATACACGTTCCTTGAAGTATAACCATATACTATACTAACAAACAAAAAAACTCATACTCAAGAATTTTTTCCATTATAATATTATAATATGATGCAATAACACTCAATAAGACTATAATATGATGCATACATCCCTAATATGATGTAATAAGATTATCAGATGTCACAATAATGTTATCATATCATGCAGTAAGGCTCAATATCATGTAATAAGACTATCATATGATGTAATAAGACTATCATGTGATACAATAATACTATCATATGATGTAATAAATCTCTAATATGATGCAATTAGGCTATCATATGATACATTAAGGCTCAATATGATGCAATTAGGCTATCATATGATGCAATAAGGCTCAATATAATGCATAAATCCCCAATATGATGCATAAATCTCTAAGACATGATGCAATAAGACTCTTTATAAGACGATGAAGCAAAAATAATAATGAATGATGCAATAAGGCTTAATATGTAAGACAAAATGAACTAATTTTACCCAAAATCCCATCATAGCTCCTTACAAAACTAGGTAAATAACAGGTTCACGCACTAATCACATTCATGAATTTATACATTTGTGATGAAATTAAGGAACTTAGGGGTTGTGTTAGTTATAAAATTAGAATTTAGGGTTAGGGGTTTAGTGTAATGGGTTTGTACATGTGTATATGTCATGAAATTGGGTTTAAGGGAACTGTACATGATCAAGTGATAAAATTAGGGTTTATGATCAACATGTCACAAAACATGACCTAATTTAACACTTTCAATCACATCATAAAATCCAATTTGGGTTCAATGGGTTGAAATTGGCCACATTTGCATTCGTATTTGCATTTTTGATTAAATTAGGGTCACTTATGTCATACATATTGCATCTACATTATACAATTGATTGGGCCATAAATTTGGTTTAGGGGCTCAATTTTGCCCAAATCACGTCCCTAATTGAACCAATCGACTAATTAGTTCAATTCATTATAGATAGAATCATACTTATTTTTTTCCCCAAATCATGTATATATCATGATCTTATAGTTATGTCAAGAAGGGGTTCAAATTGGCCTCCCATCCCTCCTTGATTGAATTACCCCTATAATTGAACCTTGTTGTGCCACATGTGTACCTCATACACCTGAAAGTGTTAAATCTATCAGAGATGCATCAAGTCCTAGAAGTTTTAGAGTTGACAATGCCCCAAGAAGCCAAATCCAATTACATATCACCATGTGCACCTAGTACGTGCTCAGAAGTGTCAACACTATTAGAGGTGTTAGGGCCTAGAAGCATTAAAAAGTACTATCAGATCCTTGTGAGGCTCGATCCAATTAGATATACATATGCAAGTGTGTATCTTGTATACACATATATTTGTGTTAGAGATATAATTGTCACTTATCCTAAAAGCATCAGATTTGTCAGAGCCTCATGATGCCCAATCCAATCAAATATTTCCATATGTGTAGGTCTATTACACCTGAAGAAGTGTTAGAGTTATTAGATATGTACATCTTTGATACTTAAACATGTTCCATCACCAAGCCAACCAATCCAACTAAGGCCTATTTACAAATTTATCATTCATAGAAGCCAATAATATTTAAAGATTGACATCAATCCAATCAACTCGTGTCTAGTAAATAATTCACATGGTGAGAGCCTCTAAATTACCATTAATGTACATAAATTTTCATGTAGAGCCCTTTAAGGTCCCATCTGAATTGAAAAAGCACCAAACATTATCAGTTTTCTACATGTATGTATTCAAATTATTTATATCCCTCTACCTTAAATTACCTAGACAGAGATCCTAAGACTTGTATTCATATTAAGTCCTACATGTGGGAGAGAACATAATTCAACAACATGGATGAGCCTCAACCTCAAATCCTAAGTTGGAGAAAGAATTTTGGGACACATTTTTACTACTTTCTTGTAATCCACATCATAAGGTTTAAGCTCATTACAATGAAATATGAACAAGATGATTGAATACATATGTAAAAAATATATATAATATTGAAACCTTCAGTGAGAGTGTGCACACTGGTATTCAATTATGATCAACCATCTATATGAGGTGAGTAGTTCATCATCCACATGAATAATTATTGAGTCTCTCTGCTCAGCATCATCCTTGAGGGGAAGCAGGTCTTAGATTTTAGGGGACATTGCCATAGGTTTAATGTATAACTTGAGTAATTTCAATAGAGTTTGAGATGGGGTAAATTATACATATGTTATACTTGGTCAATGTTAGGTCTACACAATCCCTTAATGGTTTCAAACAAAGTACCTGGTGAATTTAGATATTTTCTATGCTATACATTCATCACTATAGGCATGACATCTTAAAACCACATCATCAATAATGGATACATGTGACCATTTCAAGTTTAAGACCACATCTTATATAAAATAAAATGTGTACCCAACTTGACCGAAATATTTAAGAATTTAACATGTATATAGATTGTAGGTCCATCATCGTACTTTCATACCTTACCATCCTAATTACATAATAAGGTATAAAACTCTATATAGTATTGATAAGCATTGGGTATTTTCTATCTTGTTTTTGATATTTCAATTGTTGCATCCGTGGTGTAGCTAGGACTAGTCCCATGTCAAAGACACACTCTTCAGATGACATGGGAATGGATGGAGTGGTTGATGGTTGTCCCATGTGTGATGGAGAAGTAGATGAAGAAGGTGCATGGAATGGAAGATTAACCATATTTTCACAAGAGATCTTAATTTTAGGAAAACAATTTAATAATGTATTTGAATACATTAGGGGAATCAAACTTTAATAATTGTAAGAATAGAAGACTCTTGTTAGAGTTTTAATTGGGAACTCAAAATGCATCTATTGAATTAGATGCACTAAGTGACCTTAAAGGAAACTTAAGGGATTTTATTCAACACATTTTAGGAATGTTTTTGGGACAATCAGGGATTGAGCTCCATTAGATAGCATTATTGAAATAGATATATAAGAGATGCACTGTTACACTAAGGGCTCAATTCTTACTTCTACTTACACAAGATTATCTATACTACATAGTCCAATTCAATGGGTTTACCACTCAAATAAATTATTTCAAAATTTATAAATAAAGGGGTCTGGTCAAATATATCAAAGAAACAACAAAAGGGTAAGATAGGATTTTAGGCAAGTAGGATAATATCGATAAGAAATGTACAAAATTAAAGTTCAATTAGGCTTTTAAGCAAGTAAGGTGGTAAGGTATATCCTTGCCCTACTAGGGGAAATATCCCAATAGATGTGCATGTTTCAATTGTTGAACAAGGATTTTGTTAATATGTGTTTTATTAACTAAACATATTGGTGTATATAAATATTAAAGTGCACTAGAAGCTAAACAAGTAATATCTAATAGTTGTTAAACATTTATTCTATAAAATTAAAAGTAACCAATCACATCTTGACAAGTAAGAGTCAAGTATTGATACTCTAATGCACAATGATTGGTACACTAAAGGTTAAGTTTTGATCATGGAGGTGTTTGAGAATAATTTAATGTTTCTCTCTCTTTAAAATGGTCACATAATGTATACATATGTAAGCTATGTTACAATTTTTTGGAGATAATTATTCAAACTTTGAATGTTTATACTTACATCTATGAGAAGATTTTTTTAAAAAAAAATCCACTAGTGCCTCAAATTCTCATAGCTCTTCTCAAGATCATACCAATGCTGATAGTGGTACCAAGCCACTAATACCAACACCAACACCAATACTATTTATTCTAATAACAGTAATCAAACTCATAAACTATTGTTATAAAATATCAATCAAATGATCACATTTCAAGCTCATAGTATGAATCAAATGATGAGAATATAAAACCACCTTATTAATCTTTAATTCAATCCTCAACCAATGGCTTGGGGAACACATAACCAAAGTGTTCCTCCTCATCTTCTTCAAGATTCTCAAGGTAATCTCATTCCTCAACCTCCATTAGTCAACAAAGTCACAAAGCATTGACCTCTTATGATAAAATCAGTTATATTATCAAATGTATAATGTGTTAGACCATGAAACCTTAGTTATAAGTAGTTAAGATGATATATTGAAATGAGTAAATTTTTTAAGTCTAATACAATGTTAATTCACTATCTAAAGGTAATGGGACCTTTCCCCTATAAGAAACATGAAATTTGACATTTCCCCTATAAGGATGCATAACTAATGGGACCTTTCCCCAATAACAAACACATAATTTGTTTGTTTGGTTTTATGTCAAAGAAACATGTGCTCATCCTTTGTTGCATCAAATAACACATACACATTATTTCATTTTGAATTTAAAAATGAGCCTTTAGGCTCAAAAATGGCTTGGATTTCTAAGCCAAAGGCTTGGGATTGTGCATCTATAGTCGAGACTAAGAGTTTTAGGAAAAACTAAGAAATTTCAACTTTAATTTCCAAATATTCTATGGATTTCAACATCAAAATTCAAAAAATTATTACCATTACGATGAGCATGTTGTCCTCTTTCTAAATGTATGATTTTTATAATTTTTGGGCCATTTTAAGGGTTGAAACTATTTTTTTTCTAACAGCACCTTTTTTAGGCCACTACATACCTCACCCATATATGCCTATTCATGTTTATCTAATTTGTTTTTCATTGATCCAAATGCAAAAATATATATATGGTAAGAAACTAGGCCTAATTTTACACACATTCAAAAAAAAAGAATCACACAGATGGCTATCCATTTTTTGTCAGTTTTTAGGACATAATTGCAAAATTAATTAAAAACAATATTCATCCAAAAAATATAAAAAAATTTGTAACAAACTAGAAGATCTAATATAAATATTCACCAAAGGGTTTCTAAAAATATTAAATGACGCCAAAATAATGGTGGGTGACACAGAATGGTACAATTCAAATTTTCTTAAAAACTAGGAGGTCCTATTCAAATTTTAGATGTTTGACCTATTTAAACTTAACCATTTTTCAAAAATATTAGTTTTTTAGAAACTGGACTCAAAATTCTACAATTCATGTTTATATACCATCTTCAAATTTTGAGCGTAGATATCTCTAATTATCTTTAGAAGTTCACATTTTTAAAATTTTAGAAAAATCATGTCCACGAGTAGGCCCTTTTTTATCCCCCAAATTGGTGCACTTACCCATAGCCAAGTCTATAAATTTTTGGGTGGCCCTACTATCAATCATAACGGTGACCCTCTACCCTTGTAATCCTCTATGAACTCTAAAAGAGTTAAATTTTAGTGTACCCAACATAGTAGCAAGAGTACTGCCCTTCA
Organism: Torreya grandis; assembly: GCA_037957365.1. Lineage (NCBI taxonomy): Eukaryota > Viridiplantae > Streptophyta > Pinopsida > Cupressales > Taxaceae > Torreya > Torreya grandis. Next base: position 1,592,857 of record JARHVA010001845.1, read on the forward strand.
ATCCCTTAGGTGGCATCTCATTGAATCCCAACTGCTCCTCATCTGATTTACTATGTTCTTTGCCCTAGTTATGATCATATTTATTCTCTTCCTCACTATTAGATACAATATCTATATAATGTACCTTGACCTTACCAAGTCATTTATGTCCTGGTTCCCAAGGGTTTATGTTACTGAAGCATAATTTCTTTCTTCAAAATCCCTATCGAGTCTCATCATCCATTCTATTTTTCTTGGGCCACTCTTTCTAAAATGATTTCTTGTGGTTGTCCATCTGAGAGTTATATACCTTTGACTAAAATTTATTCTTCAAAATGGTTGAATCCATATCCCTAGCTTTCTTGATTGCCTCCTGCAGTGAGTTAGGATTTAATGCCTTAATCCAACTGCTTAGAGGATCCGTTAGGCCATCCATAAATAAAATTAGCAGTCTCCTCTCTGATATATCATTAACCAATACTGAGAGTCTCTAAAAATCAACAATGTAACTATCAACCAGTCCCCATTATGGTTGTCCTTCTGAGAGGTAGATCCCTTCGACTGAAATTTATTCTTCAAATTAGTTGAATCCATGTCCCTAGCTTTCTTGATACCTCCTAAAGTGAGCTAGGATTTAATGCCTTGATCCAAATCCTAAGAGGATTTGTTAGGCTATCCATAAATAAAACCAGTAGTCTAATCTTTGATATATCATTAACCAACACTGAGAGTCTCTATAAATCAACAATGTAACTATCAATCGATCCCCACTGCTTCAATAGAGCCAAGTCCTTGAAATGGAGTTTAGGGTCCTTATTATCAAACCTCTCAATTCATCTCTCTATGAAATCCATATAAGATGTGATATGATCATGGCCCATGGTGACCATAGCATGATGACACCACTCGTGAGCAATGCCATCTAGATGTATGGGAGCATATTTGATTGCTTCTTTTGACATCAGATTCAACTGGAAGTATGTATCAACCTTCTATACCCAATCACGTGCTAAATCTTGCTTGAACCATCAAAGAAGGGCAACCTCAATTTACCAACCTTCCTCTTAAGATCATTGTGGTGTTATCTATTACCCTTGTTGGTTATATGTCTCATCCTGAGGTCAATATAGTCATAAAGGGAGAAATCATGCCAAAAACCTAGACTAAAATCAACCCAATCCTGTCTGAGTTGTTCCTACAACTCTACCAATGTAGGTATAGTACCTTCTTAAAGTTCTACTCTAGGGGAAATAAAGGCATTAAAGGTCTTGAACTATTAGGTGTAACACACTGATTTGGCATCCTATTATTAACTGAGTTATCCCCTTGGCCATTATTACCATTTTAGTCATTACCATTGTTATTATTATTATTGATCATGGTTTGTGTCATTAATTTCATAAACTGAGTCATACGCTGATTTTTTGCCCTTTACTCTACCAATAATGCATTAAGAATATCTTCCCCTCTATGGTCTTCCCCTCTATCATCCATCTTTGCCACTCTATGTACACCACCTCTTATAGAGGAGACAGTAACACTGCCTGAAATAGTTTCCCCTTCTAAAACTTGAGTGTGTTGACACTATTTCTTAATCCCTCTAATATAGTACCTTCTTTATCGCTAATGAAAACCACAGGCTAGTAGAAATACCAGCTCTGATACCACTGTAAAGACCCTTTCCCAATATGATGAATTTTTGATGATTCTACCCGATTTGACTATGCAAACATTTTGTCAAATAGTTGGTTTGATTTTTGGTTTGAATTTCTATCAATGTATATTTAAAAAATTATTGCATGCATTAATTTCCACTTATGAATAGCTATACAAATTTCAAGAGTTCAATTATAAATTCATTCATAGCATCAAAAGGAAATATAATAATTCACCATAGTCATAAATTCCATTCATCTGCTATTCATCTCCAAACTAAAACTATTATTAACATATAAATAGGCCTTCAAATTACAACTCAAACCATTTAATTACTAATAGATATACTTCTTGGATAAAGGGTTGTAGCTTATGAAATGATATGACCAACAAACTAGTGACATTGATGAGTAGAGAGGAAACAATTTAGAATAGTAACATCCACCTATAAGAAAACACACCCCCATAGAATCCATGATCTCCTTCCAAATAATTCATGATAGGATGAAAAGTGAATGGCAATGGACTTTCTAATACTCATGACATATGCAAAATGTCACTCTCCGTATAATATCCCAGTTATCCTCCACTAACACATAATTAAGGTTGTGTTATCAATAAATTCCATGATTTTGTCCTTGCATTAAAGCACCTAGCCTAAAAGACTTAACAATGTGATCGAACCGTAGTTTGCAGGGAAAAAAGCACAACTATTAGCAAGTTAAAATTTCATGATTTCTTTTGACAATATAAGACACCTCCATGGTTATAATCGACCAACAGATGTGAGGAGGGTTTGAATGTGATTTAACACTAGATATATTGAATCCTTGCTAATTTGTCACAAATCTAAAAATAAACTATATTCCATAAGCTAGGGTAGATAGTTTCACCATCGAAACCCACAATCGTCAACCCTAAAAGCTCACAACAACACTAGAAGAAAATAGACTCCAGTAAAAATGAAAAAGAATTTCCAAAATGTCATTTTATTCTCATCCTTTCCATCCAAAGCTTCCAAAAATATCTTTCCTTCTCAAACATTAAATATTCAAATTTGACTTTGGGAAGGAAACATAATTAGTGACTTTCTGAATATTAAAACTTAACTATTATCATTTTAAGTAATATTAATTAATTAATATTATTCATAATATTTTCTTGGGGAGAATAATATTAAATAATTAATAATTAATTCTCTTATTTTATTTAATGACTTATAGGAATTAAATAAGTCATTAAATCATCTGGCCAGTTAATGGGAAGGGGATATTACAACAACTTAATGTTTTCTTCATTAAAAATGTTATTCATAGAAAAATAAGATTCTAACTAATCTAACCAATTATCTAATGCACATTTTTAAATATTTCCCTCAAACATAAGAATGTTTAAGTTTAATTGAAACTTTTGGGGACTCGAACACCAAAAGCTTCACCTGATGATTAAGTTAATAGAACCACCCATTCAAAGACTTCTATAAACTGGTTGAACCAAAATAAATTGATCCATAAGTGATTTTTTTATTACATTTTTTTATCGTCATGTGAATCTCCTCTTGTGTTGGTTTAGCCATTTTGTCAAAATAACTTAGCAGATTATCCAATGGATCTCTAAGTTTAACTTCGATGCTCAAATACTCTAATCACATTCTATAGGTCATACAATAATGAGATAAACCATACTAATACCATTGATCTGGGGCCCAAGAGGTGACCTGGTGGATAACTCTTCAGATAAGAATCTAAATGAAGTTATCCATGCATGTGCTAAAGCCTCGTGAGAAAGTTAGTGCAAAGAGAAAGAGATTTAAAATTGAACCAATAAATGTATTTTACCTATATGTTAGTCCTTTACATGACAAATTCTTGATAAAGATGTATGAATTTTATCTTCTATTCTAATTATGTTAGAACATTTAATGTCTAAGTCATACTATTATAGATCATTCGTATATTTTAAGTAATTAAATAATTATTATTTATTATTTATTAACACAAATGAAAAACCTAATGTAAATAAATATATTAATAATACCTCATGTGTATATTCTCTAAAATTAATAATACATGTGTATTAGATTATATATAAAAATAAATAATGCATTCAATTTTTTCTTTAAAAAAAAAAATCAAAATAATTGTGTATTTCATTTTTTAGATTTTATTTTTAAATATTTTTTTCTACCCAATGGAACACAATATTATGTTTTAACCCACCTTAGTGCATTAAGGTGAAAATTTGGACTGAATCCATTATTATTCAAGTGAATTTATTGAACATTTAATAGGGTTTTATAGAAATCAAGCATTCATTAAAGTATTCATTAAAATAATAAATTCATATCATTAACATGTTGTATTGTGTTAGTTTTCCTTACTGATAAATTATTACAATTATTAAAATGATGTGAATAAGGCACTAAAATATATATTCTATAATATCTCTTGTATTGGTCCATTATTTCCTAGTCAATTTTGATATGTTTGGCATGTTCAATGACCTCTAGTGATGTGAAAATTCAAATTCTATCCCTCTTTGTATTAAAAATTAAACTCTTACTTTATGTTACTAATGTTTAAATAAATTTAAATTAACTAACATTGATTTCATATAATGTAGGGTAATATAATTTGAATTATAATTTGTTGTATGGGTTTTTTGAGAAATATAAGGGAAATTGAGAAAATAAATCTTTTAGTGAATTGTGTGAATTTTTTATGAATATTTTGAATCACATCCCATGATCTATCCTGAGAGAAAAATATATGCTAGAATAATAGACCTTAAGTCTTTATATGGATAACTTAGGGAAAATCCATTGATGTCTAATTAATCACATTATAAGTAAAATTATTAAATGCAAAATTAGCCATTACAATTTTTATTAAATATTGATGTAACTACCTTAAACACATTGACTATTTATTTATTAACATGAGGTTCTTTTAGTCTATTAATGATGGGCCTTCATGCGTGACTTAACCCTAAACCTTTATCTCTATTCTAATTATGAGTGTGTTTATCTATCTCTATGGTTTCTCTTGTGATAATGATTCTATACAAAAAAATTTTGGTGTCTTTAATGCAAATATAATTTTTTTTGTAGGAGTGCTCAGCAAATGTCAAATTTTATTTTTTCTCCAATCATATATCATAAGCATGCTCTTTATATATATTTACATTATATATATTGTACTATGTCATCTTCCATGTCACATCTATCAAAATATCAGATTATTGTTGTTTAATATTTCATATGTAAAAGATGAGACAAGATTAATGATCATAGATTTCAAGTGTGATACGTTGATGATATACATTATTTCAATTAATAAAATCCATATTATGTAACTTACACTATTGACACAATAGCTAGTATGTAACATTTTACAAAATATTATGTGAATGAATCCTATTTATTAATTATGTATAATAAAATTTAACATAAATTTAGTATATGTATAATATTCTCCCAACAATGTCATATCATTTTTATTTATTTATTTTATGTTAGTTAAATGTAAGATTTTGGTGTCCTCATAGCATTCACTAGTCAAAGTTTGAAATTATCGTAACCACTCTTAATGAAGTGTTGGTAATGCTATAAAGGCTAGGTGCAGTGGTAAGAAATTGGGGCCTACCACTAAATTATCTCAAGTTTGAGTCACAAAAGTTGACTACTTGATAGTGGCCTCCTCTAAGATAAATTAACTAAAAAAAAATATCGACAGCAAGTATTTTCCTACCAATTAAATTGCCACGACCAAGATAAATTAATTTAAAAAATATTGACAACAAGCAGTTCCTTATTAATTAAATGGTTACAACCAAATGCAAGTAAAATTGCTCTAACATAAAAATCCAATAGATAAAAAGTATTTATTTAGATCATCATAAAATAAAAAAATTAATTTGATGTATGAATTTTTTTATAGAAACATAAGAAAATTCGAGAAAATAAATCTATTGGTGAATTGTGTGAATTTTTTATGAACATTTCGAATCACATCCCATGATCCATTATCAAATAAAAATATATATTTAAACAATAGACCTTACGTTGTGATCAGCACAAGATGTCATTCAACTGACACACACTCTTTGAATTGTTTGTAATTCAACTTACTAGAGATCTTTTTAGATCTAATGTAATGGCATTTCTAAAATATAAGAGAGCTTTAACATGTCTTTTTTCTTTTTCTTCCTCTTCTAACTACAGAAGACACCTTTCTCTTCCTTCATGAACATGAAGACTACCTAAAGCATGCTTCTCCCAATCATAATACAATTCCTATCATTGTATGTTGCACTAGAAGTAGTAATTTCAAAGGTTAAGCAAATCATATTCATGAAAACACTTCCTTTTATTTTCACTTTTTTTAATATACTTCTATTCCAGAACAAAACATGTAAGTTTCATCTTCCTACATAATTATAAATATAATTAACAACTTAATTTTGGAAAGAGTTATTTAATATGCAAAAATGTATTCGTCAGTGTTGACTATGATTTTTAAATTTAAATTTTTATGTTTAAATTTAAATATGAACCCTTATTTCTATTTCTCAAATAATAGTGGATCTCTTTATCATCACCTTGCATGAAGTTTTCCCCACAAACTAGCAGGGCAAAAGCTCTGATACCACTGTAATATCCCCAAATGAGATCAAAATACTTAAATTTAAATTTTTCCTAAATCCTATTTACTAAAACTATATCATTGATATTTTCACCAATTTTTCACAAACTTATAAAAATAAATCAAATATAGAAAATATTTGAATTCAAATATTGAATTCTTAATTTGTCTTATACAAATATTCCAAATCAGAATAGTCAAATAATCAAAGTGAAGTACAAGTGTAACTATTTAATAATTTTTAAAATTTATTTTCAATAAATTTATAAATGTGTAAAATGATTTGAAATAATTTTTAAAATAAATTAAATTTAAAAATCTTAATAAATATTGGTCAATATTTTTTTTATACCAAATAATTCTTCCCTATTTTTTAATATATGATAAATCTTTGACTTTAATATAAATTTAATACTGACATATTATGATCATATCATGTCATGTCAATCACATTATTTAAAATTGAACAAATTTAACTACAAATTTATAATAATCTATAATCAAATAAAATTGAAACTTTTAAATAAAATATATAGAAAATTTACAATAAAATATTACAAATTACAATCTATAATTCATCATTAAAAAAATTAAGAAAATAAACTTAAAAAATAAGATTTCACTTTATATTGTTATCTCGTTCAGATTATATTCTTGCCTTATTCTCAACGCACTAGCCAACACGGCAGCTTATATAATCATGATGTTTGATTTAACAAATATAGACCAATGTGGAGTGCATAAATGAATCGAAAAAATATAGACTTAATTTCAACCTTAAGTTGCTACCAACCATTATTTGGTCAATTGTTATTTGTTACCCATGATAAGTATCACTCCAACATTATGAAAAATATATTATCATGTAATTTTATTTTATTTTTAAACATTTTAATTGAGGTAAAAGGTATATGGACTTAGTCTCTCCAACAATTAAAATAGAAAAAGGTATAAGATAATAATAAATAATTGTGACAAATAAAATATAAAAATAGGAAATTGTAATTTTTGTTAAATAATAATTATAAAATTAAAGATGAAAACTAAGTCAATTTTACTAATCTCTTATTAAATCATAATAAATGAATCATCGAAAACAAACAATAAATAAAAATAGAAATCAAACAAAAAACACCTAACAAAAACTAAAATCCTTAAACACAAATTAAAACAAATAATATTTTTATAATTTAAAATTTTTGACAAAAAAATATTAAATTATAATTTAGATTTCATTCATTAATAATTTTATTGTTAAGAATATATAAAATTAAAGACCCTATCATATATATTTAATTAGGAATAATCCTTTTTAAAATTAGATTTAATATTAATTTTTCCGTTATCAAATAACACAATCTAATGATGTTTTAAGAGATTTGAGCGAAAAATAATAATAAAGAATTTTCAAATGTTTTATTCTATATGATATAGTATAGAAAATACTCTTCCTTTAATTAATCATTTTTATACATAACATTAAAATACAGTAAATAAATGATTAGTTAATTTCGTAATTATAAATATAAAGAAATATAGAAGATAATAGATCTATATTTGTTTTATGTTCCATCTTAAATTGTTTTATGTTTCATCATAATCTATTTATATAATATAAATTTAGAAATATGCATCTTTTGTTGTTACTTCTATCATAACATAATATCAAACTAATTTATTGAAGTTTAAATTACCATACAAACACTTTTGACAGTTTAATACAAATATTTTGGCTAATGAATTTCACTTGTAAAAAAAATCATAGTCTTCTTGCCTTTTTATGCTCTTTCACTCCTTTCATAATTCGACATCTTGCAACTCTTGTATACTTATAATTAATATTTTGGTGGTTAATATGCACTAACAAACTTTCTATAGACACCTAAAAATGACCTCTAAGAATTTATTACTTCTTAAATTTTTAGGATATTTATATATGTTTTATTTTTATTTTAAACTATAGCTTTTTGGTATATTTATTGACTTTGAGTTCTCTCCACTCCTCTCAACACCTTTCAACTATTATCATCCCCTTCCCAAGTTTGATCACATTTTTTTCCCTTTTCTATAATGTGCAATTATATTTTATATGTTGTTGGTAAGCAAAATGTAGGCCTTTCTAGCTCTCTCTTTATGAGACTTTTACGTCATATTTTTTACTATTTTGATAGTTAAATGTCGATTTTCATGCCATTAAGATCATAATCTGAATTCAATGCATATGTAAATGCACAATGAGTGATAATGTGTTCCATTTTTTAAATTTTGAGGTCAAATACACTTCAAACTCCCTCTAAAATATATTAATTAAAATTAATTATACATGTATTAGATTATATATAAAAATAAATAGTGCATTCATTTTTTTTAAAATAAAGTTTTTAAAATAATTTTATGTAATAGTTATTAATTATTTTTTTAGATTTAATTTTTAATTATATATTTTTTTCCACCCAATGAATCGAAATATTATATTTTAACTCACCTTAGTGCATGAAAGTAAAAAATTAGACTGAATTCATTATTTTTCACATGAGTTTATAGAAATAGAGCATTTATTAGATTATTCATTAAAATAAAAAATTCATATTAATAATATATTATATTACGTTAGTTTTCCCTATTGATGAATTATTAAAATTATTAGAATAATGTGAAGAAGGCATTAAAACACATATTTTATAATACCTCTTGTATTGGGCCACTATTCCTTGATCAATTTTAATATGTTTGGCATATTGGGTGACCCCTAGCGCATGTAAAAATTCAAATTCTATCTTTCCTTGTAGACATAATTAAACACTTACGTTAATGTTACTACTGTTTAAATAAATTTAATTTAACTAAAATTAATTTCATATAATATAGGATAATATATTTTGAATTATAATTTGATGTATGAAGTCTTTTTAGAAACATAAAGGAAATTGAGAAAATAAATGTTTTAGTAAATTTCATGTATTTTTTTATGAACATTTCGAATCACATCCCACAATCCATCTTCATGTTAGAACAATAAAATTTAAGTCTTTATATAAATAACTCAAGGAAAATACATTAATGTCGAATTAATCAGATTAGAAATAAAATTATTAAATGCAAAAGTGACCATTATATTTTTTATTAAATATTGATAGAACTACCTTAAACACATTGAATGTTTATCTCCTGACGTGAAGTTCTTTTAATCTATTAATGCATGAGGTTCTTTTGATCTATTAATGATGGACCTTCGTATATAACTTAATCCTAAACTTTTATTTGTATTCCAATTATGCTCAAACCTAATGTTAATTTTTTTTTTTTTTTCTCCAATCATATATCAAAAGTATGCTCTTTATATGTATTTATATTTTATATATTATACTATCTCAAATACAATATTATTGATGATATACATTATTTCAATTAACAAAAACCCCATTCCCTAAAACAACAAATAACACCCTCCCAACATACCTTACACATTTAAAACAACTACTAATATATAATATTTATATTTTACAAAATATTACGTGGATGAATCAATCAAAATCTAACATAATAGTAGATCCATCTAATTTGAAGAGCCTAATGCCTATCGACGTCATGAAAACCTATAATGAAGACAAAGAACGCTACATACACTTCTACTTCTCTCATTACACAAACAGAAGATCTGCCATGCCTTTCTACAGAGACAGGGAGAGGGGAAGTTCTGCATAACTCATCACAATACATGACTAATTCAGAATAACAAGCCGACTGTCATTCGAATCCTTGATTCTGCACCAAATGAGCGGTGGCAACGGCCATGGTGTTGTAAAAAGTCCCTCCTTCCATCATGGCAACTTTGGCCTGGTCTTTCAGTTGTGTCATTTTTTCTTGTGCTCTGATTTCATCTTCTCCATCCATCAAAGCCCTCACAGCTCTTTCCACTTCTGCTCTGGTTACAAAGCCGTTGCTGTCCATCTTCAAATCTATGGCAACCTTGTTCTCATTTACCAGCATAAACCTGTTGAGCCTCTGTTCGGCAAAAATGGGCCAACCGATGATTGGAACCCCATAAGAAAGGCTCTCCAGCGTGGAGTTCCAGCTGCAGTGAGAGATGAAGCCTCTGGTAGATGAGTGTGAAAGAATGGGAATCTGAGCCACCCAGTTCGAAACCACCAATCCTCGGTCCCTGGTTTGATTCACGAAACCCGAGGGTAAAAGCTATGAAAGCTCCATATCCTGATGCTTGGGAGAGAAGGTGATATATTTATGTTCCACGCGCACCACTCGCAGAAATTGATGGCCGCTCACTTCCAATCCATGCACGAGCTCTATAATTTGGTCTCTTGATAGAAACGCTCCGTTTCCAAAGCAAATAAAGAGCACAAATGATGGAGGTTACTTGTCTAGCCACTCCAGACACTGATGCACCCCGCCGTCCGGTTTCGTTATCAAGGGACCGATGACATAAATGGCCGACACTGACACTGTAACCTTCCCTTGCTTGAGGGCTTCTAGAGCATCCGCCTCTAGGTCCTCAAAGGTATTTACAAGAATCTCGGCTGCTTCTGGCAGGCGAGACCAGTGGTGGAGAACATAGTGAAATGATGCATCGGAGCTGTCCTACAAGGGTTGAGGTAGATCCCTCACAGAAAGCAGCTGATTCAGTCCCGATATCTGTAACAAACAATCGGTGCCGTCTTTAGGCAGGATTTCATACTCCGAAATGAGTCTGCAAAGAGATAACATGACACAGAGCATGAAAGCATAGCAGGTGAACAGTATGTGTGTGGGTAGGTTTAGTTTGGTGGTAACATCGAGCATGGTGGTGCATAAGAAATCTGTAACCAAGGCAGAGACTGGGAGAGATTCGAGAATGTTTCTGACATGCGGTGCCACTTTCTCCATGAAGTTGGAGATGCGGGTCTCGATCTTCAGACTCTGGTTGTCGTCATCATCCATGGCAATTTTGGGAATCTCTGTAAAGCGGATGTCGAGGGCGAAAGAGGCTAACAGGTCAGCGTAGGTGACCTGCTTGGGGGCGCACATCCACTTTGTGGTTATGACAGTTACATGCAAAGTTCCAAAATAAAATCTAATATAGTGAAAATATTTAAAATTATTATTTATTTTTCTACACATATGTTCAAGAGAGTGTCACAAGATAATGATTTACTAAATTTTTAGAAAAGAAAAAAAAGATAGCTTATTTTAACTGGAAATGTGGAGTTATGCAATCTATTATTTAAATCTATTAAATTTAGAAAAAAGAAAAACAAGATACCTTATTTTGACGGAAAATATGATGGAGTTATGTAACTTTTTATCTAATTTGAGCCTCCACATTAATCTAAAGTCATGGATAGAGTTTTGATTTCCATTCTCGTTAATATCTCAAATCATACTAAAATTAAATTTTAAGTATAATTTTCAATAGAACTAAATGACATCTTGAGTACATACACTTATGTGATTACTTAAAGCAATTTGAGTACAATATTTGATACTAAAAATAATAATAAATTCAATTATATCTTAAATACATCTCTTTATAGGAGCAACTAAAGTAATCTTTGCTATTTTCTACAATAAAAATTCAATAAATATTGAGCTAAGATAAATCATTATATTGATGCACATGCCTTAAAAACATGTATTTAAATGTGATGAGTAGGATATATGTCCCCCTTTTCAGATTTGGAATGAACTTGTGAAGTGCACGTCTCAAAAGAAAATAGATTAAACACACTATGTGTAAGATAAAATATGAAATCATTGGTCTATAGCATAGAAACATATAACTTTGATAACATGTACGTTATGAATAAGATTTTTCATTTGAACCTATGATAAAATTAATGTAAGATCAAGAGTGATATGTCCCATGTAGGCTCAAGATATAAATAATATAACATCATGATCATAATTTATAGCAATTTAAATCATGAGTCTAGTATTTTTCTCATAATTAACGCATGATTATATGGATCATGGTAACCTAGCCAAGTGGTATAGACATTATGCATGAAGTAGTTGTGGCACTTCAAAATAAACCAAACACATAAGTAAGATGACTATAATTTGAGACATATCTCATAAATGGCCAAACATTGATCTGGGGCCCAAGATAAATGTGATGGAGTTATACCTTATTTTGAATGGAAATGTAATGGAGTTATACAACCTATTATCTAAATCTACTAAAATTTTAAAAAAGGAAAACAAGATACCTTATTTTGATGAAAAATGTGATGGAATTATGCAACCTATGATCTAATTTAAGCCTCAACACTAATCTAAAGTCATGGATAGAGTTTTTTGATCCAAAACTTGAAAGCTTTGGTTGAAATATAATTCAGAAATAAGAACAACACAATTCAAATAATGCTATCTCTGAAAAGAGATGTTTTATTTATCAAAATTGCAGACCCAAACATATGCTTATCTCTGAGAAGAGATGTCTGATTTCCATTTCGGATTACATCTTCATTTATACATGTTTTGAAGGTGTGGAGAGGATATGGAAGGTCACCAATCTCGAGGGAGATGAATTGGTTTGACTTCCACGATTTAAAACAATACAGAATTCGAGGAATTACTATTTATAGAAACTTACTATTTTTAGACTGCACTACTAAAATTGAAATTTAGGACACTTCCATTGGGTTTTAAGGGGTCAAAATTCATCAATCAGAGCTCCATGCCATCTCACAATGTTTCCCTCATTATTATCTTTCCAACGGTTCAAACGGCGAGTCAATTGGAGCCACGGTGCAAAAGTTATGGCTCCCAGAAGTTCTGCCATCAAATGGGGTGGACCCATCACCCAAATTGTCATCTGAATTGTTTTCTAGATCATTCCTCCCTCCTTGAGAAGCAATGGTCCCCATTTCATCAAGATTTTTCATCACGTGTGGTATTTTTACTTTGATTTGATTCCCGTTGCATACCTGATTGTTCACCATTTCTGTCTAACCATCAGTCTGTGGATGGAAGGTTGTGAACTTCTTCAACTCAATATCTATTTTCTTCTATTGTTGTGTTGTTTGTGTATTCAGGGCTATAACATCAGCCCTTTTGGATTCTTGTGGCTTGACCATCATGAGAACAAATTTCTTGGCACTAATCAGAGAGACAATTGTAGAAGGTGGTACTTTTGGTACCCTGTAGTGCCGTGTTCCAAGAGTGAGAGTGATCCTTCTAGTTCTTGATTCATATATACCATGTCGATCATACATGAATGGCTGGCCAAACAGTACATCACAAACATCTAGATTGACCACATCACATAAGACTTCATCTTCGAAAGGTTGTATTGCAAATGAGAAAAGACATTGGTGGGTAACACAAAGGTTTCTCCCTGGACTCAACCATCCAATACTTTATGGTTTTGGGTGAGGCTTCATAGACAGATTTAAGCTTTTCACAACATTAGTAGAGATTAAATTATTTTGACTTCCACTATCAAGAATGAAATGTAGAGGCTTACCTTTCACCCATAACTTAGAGTGAAACAACCTTTCCTTATCATCTAGCATCTTGTCATGTGTCTGTGATGAAGCAACAATGGCTTCAGGATCAACATCTATAATTTCTTCTTCAACTTCTTTGACTACAGGGTCTGTATGAGGTAGAGCAGAGGATTGTGACTCAAAAAGTAGTGATTTGATAGCTCGACATTCTTCTTTGGAGTGAGTTCTAGATTTGTGATAATCACACCACTTCCCAGTCTTTCCTTCCTTTTGCTTCCAATTTTGGCCTTGTGTTTGACCTTCTTTGTCACTTTTCCATTTTGAAGACTGATTCTTTATATTCATTCTTCCATGCTTCTGCTCAATCTTCACTGCGAACTTGTATGCCTCACTGAGGGTTTCCAAATTGAAGAGTTCCATTTCTACCCATATGTACCATTGTAGTCCACCACGATATTTGAGAGTCTTATGTTTCTCACTATCTTGAATGCCCAATCTTGTAGATAAAGAATGAAAAGTGTCTGCGTAGTCTTGAACAGATTGGTCCTTACCTTGGTGAAGTTGTTGCCACTGTATGTAGAGATCATCATATGCTCCGATGGGATAGTATTCTTCTTTCACCGCTTCCAAAAAATTATCCCAGGTAGGTTCCACCTCAAGGCCAATGTCATCTATACTGAACCTCTTTTTGTACACTTCCCACCAATTTTTCATAGGCAAGTAATCTTTTCTCCATCGATGAACTTATTTACAGAGAAGTAGGAAGACAATTGATCCAAGCAATTTTCTACTGCATCGGCATTGATTTTACCTTCAAATGTAGGAATATCAAAATTTACCTGGACCTTGAAGGGTGTTGGGGCACTGAAAGGATGTTCCCTAGTTGAGGAGCTAGGAAGTGGAGCCGCGAAGCCAGGATTTCCCATCAGAAGTTTTTGAAGAATTTGGGAAAATTGTTGTAGCATCTGCGCTTGTTGCCGTTGGAGGGCTTCATTCACCATTTCCTTGAAAGGATCGGATGTCTCAGTGTTGTCTGCCATTTGAAGTTATTTAGAGTGAACAGGTGGAAAATTTGGAAGCTCTATTGTTTCCCACCCAAGCTTCTTGTAGCCTGACCTTGTCCTTGGGATCATACACTCTCAAGACAAACTGCTTTGATACCACTAATCCAAAACTTGAAAGCTTTGGTTGAAATATAATTCAGAAATAAGAACAACACAATTCAAATAATGTTATCTCTGAAAAGAGATGTTTTATTTATCAAAATTGTAGACCCAAACATATGCTTATCTCTGAGAAGAGATGTCTGATTTCCATTTCGAGTTACATCTTCATTTATACATGTTTTGAAGGTGTGGGGAGGATATGGAAGGTCACCAATCTTGAGGGATATTAATTGGTTTGACTTCCATGATTTACAACAATACAGAATTCGAGGAATTACTATTTTTAGAAACTTACTATTTTTAGACTGCACTACTAAAATTTAAATTTAGGACACTTCCATTGGGTTTTATGAGGTAAAACTTCATCAAGAAAATCTCCATGCCATCTAATGATGTTCCACTCATTATTTTCTTTCCAACGGTTCAAACAATGAGTCAATTGGAGCTACGGTGCAAAAGTTATGGCTCCCAAAAGTTTTGCCATCAAATGGGGTGGACCCATCACCTAAATTGTCATCTGAATTGTTTTCCGGATCATTTTGATTTCCATTCTTGGTAGTATCTCAAATCATGCCAAAATTAAATTCAAGTATAATTCTAAATAGAACTAAATGACATCTTGAGTACATACACTTATGTGATTACTTAAAGCAATTTGAGAACAATGTTTGATACTAAAAATAATAATAAAATTTAATTATATCTTAAATACATCTCTTTATAGGAGAAACTAAAGTATTATTTACATATTTTTTACAAGAAAATTTCAATAAAACTTGAGTTACCATAATGTCATTGTACTGACACACATGTCTTAATAACATGTATTTAAATGTGATGAAATTGTGAAGTGCACGTCTCAAAATAAAATATATATTAAATGCACCATGCATAAGATAAAATGTGAAATCATGCGTTTATAACATATAAATATATATCCTTAGTAGTATTTGTTATAAATAAGTTTTCCTATTTAGACCTATGATATAAGTAATACAAGATCAAGCTTGATATGCCCTACGTAGGCTCAAGATATAAATAATTATAACATCATGATCTTAAAGTATAATAATTTAAATCATGGGCATAGTTTTTCCTCCACAATGGATGCATGATTATATGGATCATGAAAACTTAGCCACGTGATTAAGATAGTGTGCATGATATAGATCGTGGCGTGTTACATAACAAATCAAACACATAAGTAAGATGAATATAACTTAAGACATATCTCATATATGGCCAAACACTAATCCAAGACCTAGGAGGTGACCCAATGGACAACTCTCCAAAAGAGGATCTAGATGAAGTTATATGTATGTAAAGAAGCCTTGTTAGAATGATAGTTTAGAGAGAGAGAGAGAGAGAGAGAGAGAGAGAGAGAGAGAGATCCATTATGGAAGTTGAACTATTTTCATGTGTGACTCGTCATCTCCTAATAGTATTGTCATGATGTCACCAACTATCGTTACAGTCAAGTTGTGGTCTATAGTTTTGAAACTACAGGGAATGTGTGGTAACATAGAAGTGGAGTTGGATCTTAAAGGTTGGTATATAGGTGTTAAACTTGATGAAGAAGTTGTTACTAATAACACAGAGATATATTAGTAATAGTGGTAAACTATAGTATAATGTAATGACTTAAATCCTCCTAGTGTAGCACAGTCTAGAGAAGTGTCTCCATAATTATCATGGGCCATGAGAATGGTCCAAGTGTTATTGTAGGAGCCATTATTGGTTGATCTTCTTATATCAGTCACCCCTCCTTGTGAAGCGATAGTACTAATTGTGTTAAGTTTAGGAAGTAGGTGTGGAACCTTGGCCTCTAGTTGTTACTCAATGAACCACTTGGCTTGTTATGAAAGTTGACCTGATCTCACAACTCTATACATGGGCATAGACTACTTATGAGTAAACATGGTTTCCAGAATCTAATGTGTCTTTGCCACTCAAGGTCATTCATCAATTTATAGTGAAACGTAAAAGGCTAAGTATGTAAAAATGTATGGCACAATATTCTTTAGAGTTTGTGTGGCATGTGTTGAGAATGGAATCACTTTAGGAATCATGTATCTCTTACTTCCTACTAATAAAAATACACTACGAGGATTAACATTGTACATACACTTTTGAATATGCATGTATGGATGTCCAAGGAGTATATCACATACATCAATGGGCATTAGAACATAAACTAACTCCTTATTCAAAGGATGAATAACATATGAAAAGGGACATTGGAGAGTGGCATGGATACTTTGGATGTTTTAGGGATTGAACCATATTAATTTATAAGGTTATGGATGAGGCATGGTTGGCAAATTCAATCACTTAGTAGTTATTACAAAAATGAAATTATTTATGCTACCTTTATTAATCAAAAAGTCTAGTGGCTACCCTTACACCCACATATGTGAATGGAAAAATTGCTTTGGTTCAGCATCTGGTACTATAGAAATTACTTATATGATGTTAACTACAAATTTGGGATATGTGTCAATGATTTCATTTGAGGTCTTAACTCCATCATTGATTCACATCCCTTCTTAGGGATACATCTCCCTGCTGAGGTGATCATTGCATGCCACGTGTCCGACTGGGAATCACCTTGAGTGCTCGTGGCTGGCCATATAGGGATTTGGAAGAGGACCCAGATCACTCTGGAGCTTTTGGCGTGACGACCAGTCTTCTATTGGTATCAAAGCTAGGTCTTGAGGTTGAGACCCGCAGAAGCTAGTGGGCATGATCCACATCCCTTCTCAGGGATACATCTCCCCATTGAGGTGATCATCGCACGCCATCTGTCCGATCGAGAATCACCTCGGGTGCTTCGTGGCTAGCCATATAAGGATTTGGAAGAGGACCCAGATCACTCCAGAGCTTTTGGCGTAAAAGACTGGCCGTCACACCAAAAGCTCTGGAGTGATCTAGGTCCTCTTCCAGATCCCTATATGGCCAGCCATGAAGAACCTGAGGTGATTCCCAGTCAGACACATGGTGTGTGATGATCACCTCAGTAGGGAGATGTATCCCTAAGAAGGGATGTAGATCATGCCCACTAGCTTCTGTGGGTCTCGACCTCGAGACCTAGCTCTTATACCCTTAATCCAAAACTCAGAAATTTTGGTTGATAAATATCTCAATAGCATAGAAATAACATAGTAACAATGAATTCTCTGAGAAGAGATGTAGTATTACTCAAGATCACAATACAAATATATGCTTATCTCTGGGAAG
Source organism: Torreya grandis (assembly GCA_037957365.1). Taxonomy (NCBI): domain Eukaryota; kingdom Viridiplantae; phylum Streptophyta; class Pinopsida; order Cupressales; family Taxaceae; genus Torreya; species Torreya grandis. The sequence continues at coordinate 1,610,983 of JARHVA010001845.1, forward strand.
AGATGTCTGTCTTCACATTTCGGGTTACCTCTTCATTTATACACAGTTTGAAAGCATGGGGAGGATGTGGAAGGTCACCAATCTTGAGGGAGATGAATTGGTTTGACTTTCAATATTTAAAACAATACAAAATTTGAGGAATTACTATTTTTAGAAACTTATTATTTTTAGACTGCACTACTAAAATTGAAATTTGAGGCACTTTTATTGATTTTTTGTGGATCAAACTTCATCGAGTGGATCTCAATGCCATTTCACGACATTCTCCTCATTCTTAACTTTCCAACAGTTTAAACGGTGAGTCAATTGGAGCTACGGTGCAAAAGTTATGGCTCCCAGAAGTTTTGTCATCAATTGGGGTGGAACTATCACCCGAATTGTCGCCTAAATTGGTGCTTGGATCAATCATCCTTTATTTCTATCCATGTAAGCAAAGTATTTGGATCATGAAACTCTATGTTAGATTGACTTCTATTTTTGTGATTGTCACACCATGTACCTGACTTAGATGGTTTGGATTTATTTGAAGTATGTGTTTATTTTGCCATGGAGGTTGTTTCCTTCTTTCTTTTTTCTTGAAATCCTCAATGGTTATCGCATAGTAATAATCTTATCCTATAGTCTTAACTTTAAACAAATTAAATATGGACTAAATAGATGATCGTAGGCCATTGCAGTACTTAAGGACTCAATATTGCTATATCTTGAAAGAGTCCAATTTTACATAGAGAATATGTGAAGCATTAGTGTAGGTGTGGATTGACTAGTCTTTTTCTTGTTGTAGTTGTGACCACTACATATAGTGATCATCATAGACATCTTCAAGATAATATTCACCCTTGAAGGCTTATATGAATTTATCCCATGTTGATTAAATCTCATCTATTATATGGTCTTTCTCCCACATAGAATGTGTTTACAACAACTTCTGGATGGCTCAAGAGACTTTTAGAAGTGCAATCTTAATCTTTTCTTCATAAAAAATGTCATTCATGGAAAAATAATATTTTAACTGATCTAACCAATTATTTAATGCATTTGTGTTAATATTTCCCTTAAACATAGGAACATCTAAGTTTACTTGAAACTTTGGGGGGGACTTAACCACCAAAATATTTACCTGGTGATTAAGTTAATGGAACCACCCATTCAAGGACTTATACAAATCGGTTGAACCAAAAAAATAATGAACCATGAGTGATTTTTTGATTTCATTTTATATCGTCGTGTGAATCTCCTCTTGCGTCGGTTTGGCCATTTTGTCAAAAGGACTCAATAGATAGTTCAATGGATCTCTAGGCTTAATGTCGTTACTCAGATTCTCTAATCACATTCAGTAGGTCATACAAGAATGAGATGAACCACTCTAATACCACCGATCTAGGGTCCAAGAGGTGACATGGTGGATAATTCTCCAGATGAGGATCTAAATTAAGCTATACATACATGCGTGAAATCCTTATGAGAAAGATAATTCTAAATATGTAATATAAACCATCAAAACCAAAATAAATTAACCTAAAAAAATGTCGGCAATAAATAATTTCTTTCCAATTGAATGGTTGCAACCAAAGTACAAGTCAAATTGATCCAACATAAAAAATCTAGTAGACAAACAGTATTTATTTAGGTCATCATATAACAAAAACATTAATTTGATGTATGAATTTTTTGTAGAAACATAAGAGAAATTGAGAAAATAAAACTTTTGATGAACTATATGAATTTTTTATGAACATTTTGAATCACATCCCATGATCCATCCTCAAAGAAAAATATATGTTAGAAAAATAGACTTTAATTTGTGATTAGCACAAGATGTCATTCCACTAGCACACACTCTTTGAATTATTTGCAGTCCAACTTGCTAGAGATCCTTTGAGATCCAATGCAATGGTCTTTCTAAAATATGAGAGAGCTTCAACATTTACTTTTGCATTTTCTTCCTCTTTTAGCTACATGAGAAACCTTTCTCTTCCTTCATTAACATGGAGACTACCAAAAACAAAATCCTCAACCATGAACGAGAACAAATAATATTTTTATAATCTAAAATTCTTGACAAATATATATATATATATATATATATATATATATATATATATATATATATATATATATAATTAAAAACATTGTTAGATTTATTTAATTAATAACAAATTTTTAAAAATTAAATTTAATATTAATTTTTAAATTATCAAATATCAATCTAATGATGTTTTAAGAGATTTAGGTGAAATATAATAGATGTTTTAAGAGATTTAAGTGAAATATAATAATAAATAATTTTTAAATATTTTATTATAATATAGTATAGAAAATATATTTTTTTAATTAATTGATTTTTATACATAGCATTAAAATATAGTAAATAAATGGTCATTAATGATTGTTGGTTATTCTTCAAGGTGATGGTAGGTGTTATGCATATTTTTGGGCTCATTATGTTTATTGTTGGTATTTATGGTATATGTGGTAAATGATTATTTGGGGATCTAGGCTCCTGATTGTGTCCCAAATTGGTTCATAACTATGGTCAAAAATGAATATCTATAAAAAAAATACAGTAAATAAATGATTAGTTAATTTCATAATTACACATATAAAGAAATATGAAAGATAATAATTTTTTACTTATTTTATGTTCCATCCTAAATTATTTTATGTTTCATAGTAAATCTATTTACGTAATTTAGACTTTAAAAAATGCTCCTTTTGTTGTTACTTCTATTACAATATAATATTGAACTAATCTATTGAGGTTTACATTACCATACAAATAATTTTGATAGTCTATTACGACCATATAAATATTTTGGCTAATGACTTTTACCTACCAAAAAAATCACTAAGTTTTTTCATCTTCTTGTGCTCTTTCACTACTTATCGTAATTTGGTATCTTGCAACTTTTGTGTACTTGTAATTAAGATTTTGGTGGTTAATATGAACTAACAAACCTTCTATAAACACCTTAAAATGACCCCTAAGAATTTATTAGTCCTTAAATTTCTAAGAAATTTATATATTTTTATTTTTATTTTAAATTATAAATTGTTGGTATATTTATTGACTTTGAGTGCTCTCCACTCCTCCCAACACCCTTCAACTATTATCATCCCCTTCTCAAGTTTGATAACATTTTTCCCCCTTTTCTAGAGTGTGCAATTACACTTTATATGTTCTTGGTAGGCAAAATATGGGTCTTTCTACCTTTTTCTTTGTGAGACTTTTACATCATATTTTTTACTATTGTAATAGTTGGATTTCTATTTTCATGCCATCAAGGTCATAATTTGAAAGCAAGGCATATATAAATGTACAAGTGAGTGACAATGTATTTCATTTTTTAGAATTTGAGGTCAAATATACTTCAAACTCCTTCCAAAAAAATCTTGAATATATTAGCTGAAATTAATAATACAGTGTATTATATTATATATAAAAATAAAAAGTACATTCAGTTTTATTTTTTAAAAATCATTTTATGTATTAATTTTTAATTATTTTTTATATTTAATTTTTAATTAGTTTTTGAAATATTTTTCCACCCAATGGACCACAATATTATGTTTTAACCTACTTTAGTGCATTAAAGTAAAAAATTGGATTGAATTCATTATTGTTCACATGAATCTATTGAACATCTAATAAGATTTTATAGAAATCAAGCATTCATTAGAGTATTCATTAAAACAATAAAATTCATATTAGTAACATATTATGTTACGTTGATATGACTTATTGATGAATTATTACTATTATTAGAATGATGTGAAAAAGGTACTAGAACACATTCTATAATACTTCTAGTATTGGGCCACTATTTCCTCATCAATTTTGATATGTTTGATGATCCCTAGTGCATGTGAAAATTGAAATCATGTCCCTCCTTGTATAAATAATTAAATACTTACATTTATGTTACCAATGTTTAAATAAATTTAATCTAATCTAAAATTAATTTCATATAATATAGGATGATATAATTTGAATTATAATTTGATGTATGAATTTTTTTAAGAAATATGAGGAAAATTGAGAAAATAAACCTTTTAGTAAATTGCGTGAATTTTTTATGAACATTTCGAATCACATCCTACGAACATTTTGAATCACATCCCACGATCCATCCTCATGTTAGAACAATAGACCTTAAGTCCTTATATAGATAACTCAAGGAAAATACATTAATGTCTAATTAATCACATTAAGAATAAAATTATTAAATACAAAAATAACTATTACAATTTTTATCAAATATTGATGCAATTACCTTAAATACATTGAATGTTTATTTCTTAATCTCAGGTTCTTTTAATCTAAAAGCATGACTTAACCTTAAATTTTTATCTCTATTTTAATTATGAGTGTGTTTACCTATCTTTATGTTTTCTCTTATTTTTCTCTTATAATAATGATTTTCTATAGAAAAAATCTTGGTATCTTCAATACAAATGAAATATTTTAATTTGTAAAAATGCTCATTTAATGTAAAATTGTATTTCTTCTCCAATCATATATCAAGTACATGTTATTTATATATATTTATATTATACTATCTCATTCTCCATATTACATTTATTAAAAATATCAAATTATTATTATTTAAAATAATAAATATATCAAACTATTGTTATTTAAAATTCTATATATGCAAAAATTAAACAAAATTAAAAACCAGAGATTTCCACTATAGTACAATTGATTATATACAGTATTTCAATTAACAAAATCCATGCTCCAACATAACTTACACCATTAAAATAACTGCTTGTATAAAATATTTTACAAAATATTATGTGAATGAATCTTGTAAAATAAAATTTAACATAATAGCAGATCTATTGTCTAAATATACTAAATTTTGAAAAAAGGAAAACAAAATACCTTATTTTGATCAAAAGCATGATGGAGTTATGTAACCTATGGTCTAATTTGAGCCTCAACACTAATCTAAAGTCATGGACAGAGTTTTGATTTCCTTTCTTGGTAATATCTCAAATCATACTGAAATTAAATTCTAAGTATAATTCTAAATAGAAATAAATGACATCTTGAGTATGTAAACCTATGTGATTATTTAAAGCAATTTGAGTACAATGTTTGATACTAAACACAATAATAAAATTCACTTGTGTCTTAAATACATATCTTTATAGGACAAACTAAAGTAATATTCGCATATTTTTTACAAGAAAATTTCAATAAACCCTAACTTACTATAATGTCATTGTACTGATGCACATGCCTTACTAACATGTATTTAAATGTTATGGAGTTATACAACTAATTATTTAAATCTACTAAATTTTGAAAAAAGAAAAACAAGATACCTTATTTTGATGGAAAATGTGATGGAATTATGTAGCCTATTATCTAATTTGAGCCTCAACACTAATCTAAAGTCATGAATAGAGTTTTGATTTTCTTTCTCGGTATATCTTAATTCATGCTAAAATTAAATTCTACGTGTAATTCTAAATATAACTAAATGACATCTTGAGTTCATACACTTATGTGATTACTTAAAGAAATTTGAGTACAATGTTTGATACTAAACACAATAATAGAATTTAATGTTGTCCTCAATACATCTCTTTATAGGACAAACTAAAGTAATCTTCACATATTTTCTATAGGAAAAACTAAATAAAACATGAATTACCATAATTTAGTCGCAGTGATTCACATGCCTTAATAACATGTATTTAAATGTGATGAACCTGTGAAGTGCACATCTCAAAAGAAAATATAGTAAACATACCATGTGTAAGATAAAATATGAAATCATTGGTGTATAACATATAAAGATATATCCTTGATAATGTGTTATAAGTTTTCTCATTTGGACCTATGATATAATAATTCAAGATCAATAGTGATATGCCTCATGTAGGCTCAAGATATAAATAATATAATATCATGATTATAAAATATAGAAATCTAAAAGACAATCATAATTTTTTTCGTGCAATGGATGTATGATTATATAGATCATGGCAACCTAGTCAAGTGGTAAAGACATTATGCATGATAGATATTGTGGCTTGCTACATAATAAACCAAATACATAAGTAAGATGACTATAACTTGAGACATATCTCATATATGGCCAACCACTGATCTAGGACCTAGGAGGTGACCTCATGGATAACTCTCCAAATGAGGATCTAGATGAAGTTATATGTGTGTACGGAAGCCTTGTGTGAATGTTAGTACAAAGAGAGAGAGAAATGTATAATTGAAACAATAAATGTATTTTATATATTTATTCATCTTATACATGACATACTCTTAACAAAGATGTATTATGAGGTTGAGATCCGTTATGGAAGTTGAACTATTTCCATGTGTAACTCATCATCTCATAAAGATAATGTTGTGATGTTACCAACTATTATTACAACTAAGTTGTGGTCTACGGTGTTGAAAACATAGGTACTATATGGTAACATATAACTGGAATTAGATTTTAAAGGTTAGCACATAGGTGTTAAACCTGATGAAGAAGATGTTGATGATAACATAGATCCATATGAATAATAGTGGTAAATTAAGGTATAATCTAATGACCCAAATCCTCTCAGTATATCAAAATATATAGAAGTGTATCCATATTTATTATGGGCCATGAGAATGGTCTAGGTGTTACCATGGGAGCCACTATTGGTTGATCTACCTAGATCAGTCAAATCTCCTTGTGAAGCAATAGTACCAATTATGTTTAGTCTAGGAATCTGGTGTGGAACCTTAGCTTCTAATTGTTGCTCAGTGAACCACTTATCTTGTTGTGGGAATTGACTTGATCTAACAACTTTGTACATGGGCATAGACTAGTTATGTGTAAACATGGTTTACATAATATGATCTATCTTTACCACTTGAAGTTATTCATTAGTTGGCATTGAAATTCAAAAGGCTAAATATGCATAGATGTATGTCACAATCTTCTTTGGAGTTGGTGTGGTATATGTTGAGCATGGAATCAGTTTAGGTATCGAGTATCTCTTATTACCTTTTAATACAACTATGCTAGGAGGATTGGCATTGTACATACACTTTTAACTATGCATGTTTAAGGAGTACATCACATACATCAATGGGTGTTGAATCATTAACTAACCCATCATTTAAAGGATGAATAACATATGAAAAATGATAATAGAGAGTGACATGGATACTTTAGATGTTACAAGAATTGAACCATCCCAATTTTTAAGGTTGTGGATGAGGCATAGTCAATAGATTCAATCACTTAAAGGTCACTACAAAAATGAAGTTCTTCATGCTACCTCCATAAATTTGAAAGTCCAATTGATACCCTTGCACCCACGTATGTGAATGTAAAAAACACTCTTATTCAACATCTGGTGTTATGGAAATTACTTATATCATGTTAACTAGAATGCTTGGATATGTGTCAATGATTCCATGTCTTGACTCCATCATCCTATGTTTTTGTCCATGTGAGCAAGGTATTTTGAGCATGGCACTCTACATTGGATTGAATTTTAATTTTATTTTTGGCGCACCCTTTACCTAACTTAGATGGTTTGGATTTGTTTGAAGAAAGTTTTTGCTTTTTCATAGAGGTTGTTTCCTTCTTTACTTTCTGCTTGAACTCCTCAATGGTTGTTGCATAGTAATAAGCTTTGCCCATTATCTTAAATTTAAACAAATTCAATGTATACTGAATAGATGATTGTAGGCCACTACAATTTTTGACGACATGATGCTACTCTAACTCGAGAGAGCCCAATTTTGCATAGAGAATATGTAAAGTGTTAGTGTAAGCTAGGACTAACTAGTTTTGTCCTTGTCATATAAGATGTGATCACTACATATAATGATCATCATCGACATCTTCAATATAATATTCACCCTTGGAAGATTATATGAATTTATCCCAAGTTGATTCAATATCATCTATTATCTAGTAATTCTCCCACATAGAATGTGCTTACCACAACTTCTTTATGGTTGAAGAGACTTTCAAAAGTGCAACTGTAAAGACCCTTACCCAATATGACAAATTTTCAAGGATTCTACCTTGTTTGACTATGCAAACATTTTTTCAAATAGTTGGATTGATTTATTGTTTGAATTGCTATCAGTGTATACTTAAATAATTATTGCATGGATTAATTTCCACTTATAAACAACTCCACAGATTTCAAGAGTTCAATTATAAATTCATTCATAGCATCAAGAGGAAATATAACAATTCACCATAGTCATGCATTCCATGCATTTGTTATTCATCTCCAAACTGAAACTATTATTAACATATAAATGAGCCTTCAAATTACAACTCAAAGCATTTAATTACTAATAGATATAGTTCCTAGATAAAGGGTTGCTCTTGTTCTTCTAGAGTCTCTTCCCTAATGGGAACCTAGTCTCCTCTGCTTGCTTCTTCTTCTTCTGGTATAGTTTGTATTTTTTCAAGTCTCGTGGCCTTTTTATTAGGCTGCATTACCCTTTGAAGAGCTCAAAGATTAATGCATGACCATCCCCCATTCCCAAATGAATACATGACTATAGACAAATTACTTCAATTTTTTGAGCTTAAACACTTCTTTAATGGCAGACTTGCAACTTGCAACTTCAAAAATTACCATTTTTCCCACCAAAATAGACTTAAAAACTCTCTTCTTGACTGGATAACAACCTACATGTCTTGCTAAGGGTATAAAAACTTTGCTCTGCTCAAGATTTGATTAGTTTGGCTTTGGTGTGATCGCTTGCTCTTTGGCTCTGGTTCATCGTTTATTCTTAACTCTGGTAATTCAAGAATCAACATAATGTAAAGAGTGAACTGGATTTAGTTTACCTATTTATTGGCTCCAAAGGGGGTTTACCCTCATTAATTCCTTCCTCTTCCCCATCACTTCATAGCATAAATGTAAATATTTTAATGTCCATCATATTTTGATCCTTACCTTTTACAATTAATGCCTTAATGGTTTTGTCCCATCACACCATTGGCATGCTTCTTGCCATAACTAACCTCATCATATTAATGGCACATCCCTTCTCATGCCTTTCTTAGAAGAGGGTAATAGTTTTATCCCACCCTTTTGGTGTGGTGGAAGACAAATGTTGCATTTTAAATTTATAATATATTGCAAGAACCTTACCCCTTAGTGCCTTAAACGACTCATGTGCACTTAATAACTTGTATGCCTTTAATAATTATGTGCCCACATATCTTATGTGCTCAACTAGCTTGTATGCTTTTTATTTTTACCCTTTCATGTATGACATCTCACCCCACACTAAAATAGTTCATGGTCTTCCATGAAAACAAAAAGAACATAAAAATAAAATTACAAAAAAGAAGAGTTGTACACAACAAAGGCAGTACTTTTATTGAAAGCGGTAAATCTTAATATAATGGTGTAAGCATTATTGATTATATAACTCTAGCTATTTTGAATTGAAATACGATCGAATTTGACTTCCATTAAAGTGCATTGGGAGGAACTAACCATCCATCTTTTGTAATCGACATGTTTCGATAGGTTGAATGTTATGTATGATAAATGGGCCATCCCAATGTATGCAGAGCTTTTCAAGGTACTGCATGGACTTAGAGTCATACAATAAGACCTTCATGCTTGGATAAAAAGTCTTGTTCTTGATATGGTGATCATACCATGCCTTCTGCTTATGTTTCTCTACATCTTGGCTCTAATGAATGAGGAACCAAGCCTCATCTAGTTTCATTAATGTATCTAAGCATGATTTCAAGGATAAACCTCATCTAGTTATCCTATACATGTAACACACAAGGATGGCACCAAAAATTCTACTAGTAAGACTGCTTCTTTGCCATATACCAAGTTGAATGGTGTGCTTTTGTTTAGGTGTTTATAGGTAGTTTGGTAAGCCCATAGTAATAAAAATACCCTATCATCCCAATCAGTAAGGCCAACATTACAGATCTTTGTTAATGTTGTACCTAAGATCTTGTTGGAAGCCTCAATAGTTCCATTAGCTTGTGGGTGATATGGTGTTATCTTATGGTACACGATCATGAACTCATCTAGAAAAATATGAATGTTTTAATTCAAAATTTGGGTTCCTTGATCACTAGTGAAACTCAAGGGACACATGAGCCATGTTATGGCATTCTCCCAGATGAATCGTGTAGTAGTAGCTACAATACCATCCTTTATCGAAGTTGCTTTAGCCTATCATGTAAGGTAGTCAATTATTAAAATAATGTATTGAGAACCTGTTAGTCATCTTGCTAGAGTGATAGGTCCCACAAAATCAATAGCTTAATTTTCAAAAGGTTCCTAAGAAGGGATGGATCACAAAGGTATAACATATCTTCTATTAGGTTTACCTACGTGCTAGCAGATGTCACATTGCCTAACATATGCCTTAGCATCTTGGAGTAGAGTTGGCCACCAAAGTCCAACTAGTAGAACCTTACATTAAGTAGACTCTCCAACATAATATCTACCTATAATACTTTCATGAACTTCATGAAGCACCTCAGGTATCTCATGTTGTAATACATAATAACAAAGCACTTCTTCATGATCCATTTTGTAAAGATCACCTGCTATGAGATGAAAGAATGTGGTGCAAACCATAAGTCAATTTTTCTCCTATGAGGCGAGAGATTTGGGCACGAATCTAGTGTTTAAAAATGCTACAATATCTTCCAGTTCTTTAGGTACTCGTGCAACTTAGAAGAGTTGTACGTTACAAAGATCATCCTCTATGGTGTGTGGGGGTTATCTATTCTCAATCTGGGATATATGACCAGGTTTACAGTTAGGCTTCTTAGGTTTCACCATTATGGAAAATTAGAATGCTTAGAACAAAACAATCTAATGGCAAATCCTAGCATGCAACAATGGTTTGTTAACTAGGTACTTTAAAGCCTCATGATCTGTATAGAAAATAAATAGAGTGGGGAAAAGGTACTATCAAAACTTTTATAGGGCATAAACCACTGACAAAGATTTGTATTCTATGGTGGTATACTTTTGTTTAGCTGGTGTGAGATTCCAATTGTTAAATTAAATAGGTTGATCTATGTGATCGTCACTCGGTTTTATAAGGATTGCACCAACATCCATGCTAGATACATCCACATGGACATGAAATGACTTTATCTAATCGAGAAACTAGAGCATAGGAGTCATTATTAGCTTTTCCTTGAGTGTTTCAAAGGCCTCCTTACATGAGCATGCCCAAATGAAATTCTCATTATATTTGAGGAGTTCTTCTAAGGGTGTGACACTCTTTGCATAACCGCGAATGAACTTCCTATAATAACCTATATGGCCCAGGAAGGTGTGGACCTCATGCTGAGTTTTGGGTGCTGGGAGGTGAATAATAACTGATACCTTTATTGAATCCACCATAAGTCCTTCTTTACAAATAATGTGGCAAAGGAGCACACCAAAAGATATCATAAATAGGCACTTTTTTAAGTTTAATGAGATTTTCAAATCCTAACAATACTCAAGCATAAGTATGAAGTTAGAACAATGGTCCTTAACTAAACTATACACTATCTAGTCATCCAAGTAGACCTAGAGGAACTTATGGATGAAGTCCTTCAAGGCTTCAATTTCTCTTTGTGAAAACACTTTTGGGGCATTCTTTAATCCAAAGGGCATGATAGTATATGCAAATAAACTCCATTCGATGTTGAATGTTGTCTTTGATTGGTCTTATTCAATAATATGGACTTGATGGTACCTTGAGAAGCCATCTATAAATGTGTACACTTCACATCCAACAAATACTTCAAGGATTTCATATGTGAATGGCATTGAAAAGGGATCATTTATGCAAGAAGCATTAAGCACTTAGTAGTCCACATAGATATGGATGCATCCATCCTTTTTGATATTGATTATCATGGGACTAACCCACTTGGATTCCTTAATGGGTGTGATTACTTTGGTGCATAGCATACTATCAATCTCCTCTTTGATGCGTGCCCAAATATTAGGATTCATTAAGTATGGGCATTTTTTAAATTTTTGAGTGCCATCTACTAGCTTGATATGCATCTTTCCTAAGGACTAGTGTACACCTTTCATCTCACTATAATTTTTGGGGAACACATCTTGATACTCTTTCAATAACTCAAAGATTTTTGAAATCTCTATATCAGTACAATAGTTTCCTATCATAGCCATCTTCCATTCTTGATCCATACCAATGTTATGTTGAATAGTCTGAATAGGTTCGTGATAAGGGTTATCTATATTGGAACTTTTTTCCTAAATAGTCTAAGTGATAAGGTTCATAGGAACACCAAATGTTTGGATAAGGGGTCAAGTGAAGTAGATACCTCACCTTCATCAACTTAGAAGACAAGATTTTGTTTTCATAAACAAACCTCCTCTCATCAGTTTTGAACAGGTTCTGGTATAGGCACAAAATCAATGCATATTGAAGGCTCATGGAATAAATACAAGGGTTCCTCTAGGTCTTGATGTATAATTCTTAGGTAGTCCTCTATAGGACTTGGGTCTCCTACAATCGCTTTATGAATGGCCTAGAGGGTGAGGTGCAAGTCCATTCTTGGTGAAGAATGGGAAAGTGCTTGGTTCATATTCTCTTTCAATAAATGCCAAAACTTGGTACCTATGTGTCACTCTTCATGAATGTACCATGCATGTGACCAAGTGAATAATGTACTATAGAATGCATAGACCCATAAATATTCTAGTAGATAGGTCTTATCATCCCACCACATGGTTTCACATACTTCTATGTGGGGTTCAGGCGCTTTTACTCCACTGTAATTTATGGTTCCTCTTACTTTGTTATCATGATAGAACCAGTGGTGTAAGGCCAAATGTACTTGATCCCAATGGAGGAGTCATTCAAAATGGGTTTTCCACCATCATGCAATTGTACCATCAAGGAGATGAACTAGATATTGAAGATGATCTTCATCAATGTGGAAAAATTCTTTAAGGTATTTAACAAAGTCTCAGACCTCTAGATGTCTATGGAACCTTGGAGCCTTGTCAAGTCTTTCAAGTAGTGTCTCTACAATAGGTCTCCTCATGACTTGGTTAGTAATGAGATAAATGAACCTGTGTCAATTATGGATTGGGTACAAGAGGTTCTCATGACTGTTAAAGGTGATAGATACTCTTCCAGTGAGATCATAGTCACCATGTGCCCAATAATTACAAGCGTTACTTGTAGTGTCAAAAATAGACTAGGTATCTATCCACCATAGAACACCATCTAGGGTTAGATCACATTGTTTATCATTCTAGGTAGTGACATTGTATATATGGTTTATGTCCACATCAACATTGACGAGTTATATGTAAGGAGGTCTTCGTGCTTGATCCAATGGTATAAACACATGCTAATCAGTGTTCTCAAAGATAATATATCACTTCTTGAAGCTCAATTTTGCATTTTTCTCATAGCACCAAGGCCTTCCTAAAAGAGCTAGGTAATCATCGGCCTCAACTAGTTATAGAACCTCAAAGTCTACCTTAAATGGGACTCTAAGTATTTCAACTATGGTATTATTGAGGACTTTGATTGGTAATATGTGAGTCTTATTTGCCATAAATAATATGTGTGATGAGGGCTTTAGCTACACCAATGTGTTGGGCTTGAAAAATTATTTCCGGAGAAAACAAACTGTCTCCAAACTCCACCATATGGACAATATATTACGATTTTTCAATTAACTTCTCCAAGAAAAAGAAAAAACTCGTGACGGTCAAGTGGACGTCAAATTTAAGGCTGAAATTCCTCTGTGATGGTCAAATTTACGTCAAATTTAAGTTTGAACATCAAAGTTAGCAACTCACTACATTACACTTCACCCCACCACTTCCATTGTAGAACGCCTATCAGCATAATAATCTTGTGAATAAATTACCAAAATAAATCTCACGAAACAACTCTAAAAGGTTGCTGGTCTTGTAATTAATTTGAACAAGTTCTGAATCAACTGATAGTAATAAAAAATAAAATAACATGCCCTAGAGACTTGACATCACTCCAGAAAGGCTTTAGGTGGGACCCATAATGGTACAATACAGTAACATATCTACACAACTGAAAAGACTTTCAGGTTGGTGAATTGGAACCATAATTAGCCCTATGGAACAGTTATAAACCCTTTCATAGTTCTATATTACTCTCATCAAGTTGTAAGAAGGATTTGTGAGGCTACATAAATGTTCTTCCAATGTAGTTGTGCTTTAAATAAATGTTTCCCTCCCAACCAATCAATGCCTTATTCTTTCTTTAGTCCCAAAATGCAAAGTTGAACTGCTCTTTTAGACATTTAAACAGGTCAAAGAATCTTTTCATGCCAAAATGGCTTCATCCACTAAATTCTCTTGACAATTGCAATTAGGTTTCAAAATAAGCAGTATCATGCGGGGATGCATCCTCTAATTTTTGGAGATGTCCTAGACATTTTGGGGACTTGGAGGGGACATTCCGAATTTTCTTTATATATATATATATATATATATATATATATATATATATATATATAGATGTCCTAGACATTTTGGGGACTTGGAGGGGACATTCCGAATTTTCTTTATCTTTACATACACACATATATATATATATATATATATATATATATATATATATATATATATATATATATATAGTATACAAATTTGGGAAACGCGGTTACTCGCCAGCCAAAAATTGTGACCAGTACTCAGGACTCGGCAATTCCCTCGCAATTACTCAGGACTTTTATTGTTACTTTAAAAAATATATAAATTCATAAAATACACTAAAATACATAAGAAAATGAAATGCATGTAGAGAAATGATTGTAGAGATTCAGAGAATACATGACTCAAAGTCAAACATATTTTATATTAGTTTTTAAGCAAATAAGAGTACAATGTGAATGTCGAATACTCTTTTTGAAACAAAAAAAGGACCATACTTGTGTTAGTTTTCCCTCGGTCAATACTTCACATTCAATGTTATTAGAGTTATGCTTAGCATTTAAACTTTTAAAGTTTTCTAGGATTAATGGAAAAGGGTTTGTGTTAAGGCAAAGGGAACAAAGACCTATATCTGCAATAAAAACACAATGGAATGTCACATTACTACAAAATGGTGGACAATGGACATAGAGACCTTTTGCATACATATTACAGGCAAAAGATTATATTTTGCATTTGCTAAAAATTAAAAAATAAATGCATCACCATTTGCATGTAGGAGACAACAAATCCACCACCAATATGCTGCACTTGGTCACCTTCTTTCTCTTTAATAATTTTGTGATTGTCAGATGCTAAAATCAAATAATAAAAGTAAAACTTCTGAATTTACAATGTGTAAATGCAAATGGAGTCGACTTAGTGGAGGCACAACACAGCACAACAATTTCCTTCAACCCTGGGGCCTGACCTATCACCAATGCACAGCACACAGCAGGAAAATAAACAACAGCAGAGAATGAATCACGAATTTTTTTGCACTTTTGTTAAATTATTTAGGTTGCCGGTTTTTGCCCAGTTACCAGGCCAAAAACCGCAGTTTACGGTGGGTAACCCCTATCAGAAAACGCCGGCGATTACCCACCCGTCTACCCTTTCTACAAAAAAAAAACAAAGAAAAACAGATTTTTCGTGGGTACCACTTTTTTTAATACAGTGTGTGTGTCTCTGTGTGTGTGTTCTGATGCTTTTACTATTAAACAAAACGCCACCCACAAAAAGCTGTTAATTTTACAAAGCTATTGAACCCTTACCCTGAATGTATCCTGAAAAACATTAAATAAAATTTAAACAGAAAAATTTCATTGAATAAAGTTAAAACATTTAAATATTAATTTTTATATATTATTTTAATAGCCATCCCCAAAATCTGGGAAACTTTTTACCGAACCCCAACCCCCCGTCCCCGAGACTTAGGTAACTATGGAAATAAGTGACCAATAGGCTACAAGATTTGTATTATGCATTAAAAAACTGTTCATAAAAATATCAGATTTTTTAGAAGATAGTATGAGGCTGGCAAGTACATTTAATTCTAGTCGATACATGCCACTTCTACAACCAACTCCACATGTACTTACATAATGACATACAGAACGGAAATGCAGAATTTTTAAAATTCCATCACGTACTGTTTCTGGTGGTATTAGATGAAGCACGAATCCAAAAAGGGGACACCTACAAGGTATGTTGCTAGAAACGTGATCATTACAGAAACGTGATCCAATACAGGATTGGAAGAGGTTGCTACGACAAAAGAAGATTTCAGTAAATACATATAATTTTATTTTTATTTTTTAAAATCCATAAATTTAGAGAAAATTTAATTTTTAACATGTTAATTTTGACCTTTTCTAATTTTTTAATCTTAATATTTTAATTTTATTGCTTTTAAATAATATTTAATATTAAATTTTTAACTCTACACCTTCAAAGATTAAAGAATCAAAATAAAATAAAGAAACTGACATGGCGTCCACATTTTCGGCCGTTAAAATGCACGACGACACGTTTCTTGTTATAGAGCCTAGAAATACCCCAAAATCCTAGGAATAATATTTGAATAGGAAAATAGAATGGGGACAGGGATGGGTAGAGGAGCCAGGGAGCAAAGACGGGTCCAAGGTGTGGGATGGCGCCTTAATAGAACTTAGGAAAGTTTTGATATTAAGGTGATGTGGCTGAGGACTTGAATCCTAAGCCATTCTTATTTGGGTGCCTGATAAATTCTCTAGCAGGTGTACACACCAGTTGCCAAAGGCCAGACAATCCAGGTGGCATGGGGATCTACCCTAACCGTAGAAGGAATTTCATGAAACCTGCAAACAGTAAAGTCCCAATAGTCAAACATTTGAGTACCTAGAAAAAAGCATTTGCCTACAATGACATCCGGATTAGTTATAGAGACGCTTTGGAGATTAGCTCTATGTCTAACCTTTTGAAGAGGTAAGACTCGAGAAAACGGGGAACTTTCTGACAAGAATTACTAGAAGAAAAGGACCCCTAGGAAAGAGACAACAACAATGTTTAGATCGCAACTCATACATCTCTGAACATAGGAATGTTCTAATATTAAGCTGATAAGACTGAGAACTTGAATCCTAAGTCATGCTTATAAGGATACCTGAATTCATATCTCAGCTGTAGATAGATTCTCTAGCAGAGGCAATGCAGGATATCTGAGGATTAACCCTAACCATAGGAGGAATCACATGGGCCCAGCAAACAGTAAAAGCCCAATAGTCTCAAATTTAAGTATACAGCAAAAGTGTCTGCCTACAATTCATGTTAATTACGCAGTGGTCCTATGGAACGGCTGCACCTGAAATTTCTCAGTGGATACTGCTGAGAATTTTGTGGAGCTATTTACACGCAAATGGTCCCATGAAAGACATCTTTTACTCACCAGTCCCAGATTTTTAGGATTTTTGTTTGAAAATTAATATCTGAGAAAAAACACACCATGTAAGATGCCATTTGGCAATAAAGCTCCCAAAAAACTTTCAGGGGGTACTGCAAACTTCTAGCCTCTCATCTTGAGCACCCCTTAAAAGTTTCCTGCTAAAAACATTGCCACTCCACATTTAATGGAAAAGGTTCTATTTAATCCTGTTTCACATTTCTAAGCTTCTCACGGGGCCACCTGTAAAGGATAAATATGAGCAGTGGACCCTGGACAGGACTGCATCATTATAGAGATGCCTTGGAAATTAGCTCTATTTCTACCTTCTTTAAAGAGAACAGGTTAGAGAAAACATGGAATTTTCTGGCGAGTTACTAGGAGAGGGTGCACCCTACAAAAGAGATGACAACAATGTTTAGATCACAGCTCAGACATATCTATGTCTAAAAAATCATTTGTTGATGTCACCACACAAGCCTCGTGCAAAGTAACAGTTGTGATCTCGTGGTCATGAATTAAATCTATCTATCTAACAAGCTGCTTATCATGTACATCCCCCAGAAAGTAAAGCATGTAGAATATAGGATAAACTGAACCTTCAGCCCCCGAAAAAAGAAATAATATTTCTATCGATTGAGGGAGGCTGCATCCCCTCATTCATGGGTCAAGAGATCAAGGTAATGATTGTTTGACAGTAGAATGAAAAGCTCCTCTAGATGGATCTGCAAAAATAAATTTTGATGGTGCATCAAGAGACAATCCAGGAATTGCAGGGTTGGCATGTATTTTTGAATCTCACAATAGAGAACTATTTGTAGCTGTTTCTTTTTTTATCTCATACCACAAATAATGAAGAAAAAAATCAAGCATTGGTTGAAGGTCTTCATCTTGCTAAGGCTCATGGAATAACCAAGCTTGTAGTTGAAGGAGATTCACAGCTTGTCATTAGTGCCATGACTACACTCAATTGAAAACCCAATAGACAGACATATCCACTCCTTCCCACACATCACCTTCTATCATTGCTTCCAGGAAGCCAATAGACAGACATAACTTTAGCCAATTCTGGTGCAAATCTTGGTGTTTTTTCAAAAATTGAAAGTTCCATGTCCTCTGATTGGACATACCTTGAGGACTTGCTGTCGCATGATTTGAAACTCTAACACCATGTCCCATGATTTGAAACTCTTAACACCATGTCCCATGACTACGCATCACATCTTCCTATAATTGGAGATAGTGTTATGCACTTCTAATTTCACATTCCTTCTTTTATTACTGTATTGTCACAATTCTCAAATTATTGTGATGATTTTAATAATTCGCATAGCAAATTCTTGTGATTTACCCACCCGCACATATTTTGTGTCTCCTCACTCACTTTGGCGGCATCAAGATGTACCTGTCTTATCAGTTGTCCTGTCCCTCTCTCCCTGCTGTTTTAAATTCCCTTTCACATTCTTCACATCCCCTGCTTTGCCTCCACATCCTAACCCATGTATCTTCTCTCTACAATTCTCACCTAGCCTCTCATGCCTCCCAGTGCAGGACCTTCTAACAAGAATTAAGCATTTGAGGGTGTGGTCACAGAAGCACACTTCATTTATGCTTTGACATCGACGATATGGCTGAAGATTTTGTATGGCATGTTTTGGGGTGGATTGGAACGGGTAACATTCTTGGTGTTAGTCAAACAGTGGCTTCAATTCGAGATGAATTTCTCTCTAAGTTTGCAGCAATCTCCCTTGCATTTTACACGTTCCAATTTTTAATCAAAATGGTCTTTCTTCCGGGCCCCTTCCTACGGTAGCAAAGTTGAAAGCTAATTGGATCATTTTCGGGCCGAGGATTGTCTTATCAGAACTGGATGAAAAAATTAATTTTTTGAAGCTAGACACCCTCACCAAAGAGTTTCCAAACTGGCGGCCACCTACAAGAGTGAAAGGTGAGGATACTGCTACCAAAGTTTCTACCAATTTGGACAGCTGGGCTAAAATTCTTGAAAAACAGATGTAAGTCTGTGAGACACGTATCAGGTCCTCCTTAAATCCTTTGCAAACAAGCGCAGGCGAAGAAGAAAACCAAAAACATTTGCTGAAATTCCCATGAAATCTCCCTCAACCCCACTTGGAGCTGTTGACACGGAGCCGAAGTCTCGGCCTAAAGTGAAAAAGGCATTTGGAAGGCATGTCTGCTGATGAATGGATCTTCCAGAAAAAGGAAAAACCAGACATCAAGGATATTTTGGCTGGTCTACCCAAAACTCTCTCCCAGCTAGCTAAAATGGGGATATGTGTGTCTTTTGCTTCAGATGCTAGTTTTAATCTTGCAGCAGGGGATAACTGACCAGAGTTTATTTATCATTGTGATAAATTCATGGAGAAATTTGAAACACCTAATAGCACCCATGTTATTTACAACAATCTTCAGTCCAGCAAGAAAAATAAGAGCTTAGTTGGTGAAGGATGCATTGGAGGCACCACAGCAGGCACACTGGACAAACCAGAGTAACAATTTCTGGGTCTATTGTTAAGTTGTTGATTAGTTTCTACTAACTGTTTTAATCACTAGACAGTTGGTTCTCTCCTATAATGGCCATGATTTTGAAGTCTCCTGCATGTTTTGCTATACAGTATGTAGTTGTTTAAGTTTGTGGGATTGTTATCATTTAGCATCCCTGGGAAGCTCACTATTAGCTTGTAAGGCCGCCTCCTCTTGAATAATGTATTAACTTTCTGGTCTGTTCATTCAATACCGGGTGAGGGGCCCCAATAGATCCCTTATTTTATCTATCAAAAAAAATTGAGAGACTACATAAATAGGAAAACATAGATTGTGCATGCCTTTCTAAGAATAATCATAAAATCATATGACATCATCAATTTCCATGAATTTGCTGAGGTTATGACTGAATAATTGGTATTGCACTGTATGGAATATTTTTTTTATTGTATTTAGATCCACTTTTTTATTGTTTTCCTCTGTAACATGTTTCATTTTTGTTTTTTACCAAAAAACTTTTACAGATTTGGCTACAGTCAGGGCAGAAAACCTGTTCAGAAATCCTCTTAAAGCATATGCCATCTTTCCAACAACCCTCGAGTCGATAACATGGATTCATAAGGAGCCTGCTTTGACCCAATTGTGCAAAAATAAACAATATCAATAAATAATGCCCAGATTCACCCAACAACAATAATGGACCAAAACTTAAATACCCATTGTTGTATCAATCCAAAAACAAATTATTCCCCTGTTGTATCAATCCACAGCATTTAAATACCCATCTTGTATAATTCCACAACACAACACAATCCATGAAAAGAAACATATCCAATCCCGACAGGAACTACTAACAATTTTTTTAAATCATACAAAATCTTAGGCCAAATCCCGATCATGTGACTAAACCAGAGAATGATAAACTCAAGGGGTATTTACTGTGAACAAGAAGCACAAAGAAAACTTACCATGGCTCATTAAAAAAGGTTCTCCGTACGTATTACTGTTTCTGAATCCCGTGAATAAGATGTGTCTCTGAATAAAAAGGAAATTTACATTGACGCATGGTTTATCGCTTCGACGGCGCCCGATCTTTTAAGTGCCCCGCACGTATTAAACATTAGTTCGTTTGGTTTTGTTTAATGTTTTTTTGGGCACAATGGGAATTGGTTATAATATGTCATTATTTTTATTTAGGTTTAGGTTTTTATTCTGTTAATTAAGTAGTGATTTTTATATTTCTTCATGTTAGGATTGGGTTTCGTCATATTTAAGTTTTTGATTTAAGTTTGTTTTTATTATAATTTATTTTTGTTTTGATAAAATTTATTTGGATAGAGTGAGATCTTAGAAGCACAAGTTTTGAATCGATAATTTTGAACTGGGAAGCACTCAACTGCGTGTAAAGTGTACTATCGATCATGCCCACATTAAACATTAGTTTAATTCAAGCTACTGCGTATATGATGTTAAAATTTCTCACAAAATTTTATAAAAAAACTTGTTTGTTGACTTTTAGATTGTGAGAACACTATTTCTTTATAAATTTAGTATATGTATAATATATTCTCAACAATGTCAAGTCATTTTTATTTAATTATTTTATATTAGTTAAATGAAAATTTTTGGTGGCCTCATACTAGTCAAAGTTTGAAATTGTTGTAACCATTTCTAATAAAATGTTGGCAATGCTATGAAGGTTAGGTGTAGTGGTACGAACTTGGGGCCTACCACTAAATTATCTCAAGTTTGAGTCATAAACGTTGACTTCTTGATAGTGGCCTCTTCCAAGATAAATTAACTAAAAAATATATCGACAACAAGTATTTCCCTACTAATTAAATCACCACAACCAAGATAAATTAACTAAAAAAATGTCAGCAATAAACAATTCCCTACCAATTGAATGGCCACAATTAAGTGCAAGTCAAAGCATTGTAACACAAAAAATATGACAGACAAAAAACATTTATTTAGATCATCATAGAATAAAAACATTAATTTGATATATGAATTTTTTGTAAAAACATAAGAAATTGTCAGAAAATAAGCTTTTGATAAACTATATGATTTTTTTATGAACATTTTAAATCACATCCCGTGATCCATCATCAGAGAAAAACATATGTTAGAACAATAGATCTTAAGTTGTAATTTGCATGAGATATCATTCCATTGGGACACACTCTTTGAATTGTTCACAATCCAACTTGCTAAAAATTCTTTTAGATCTAATGTAATGCCCTTCTTGAAATATAAGAGCACTTCAACATTTTTTTATTTTTTTTTTCTTCCTTTTCTAACCATATAAGAAATCTTTCTCTTCCTTCATGAACATGGAGACTGCCAAAAGCATGCTTCTCCCAATCATAATACAATTCCTCGAGATCATTGAAGGTTACACTGGTAGTGGTAATTACAATGGTTAAGCAAAGCATATACATTTCAACACTTCCTTTCATTTCCACTTTTTTCAATATAATTCCATTCCAAAACAAAACATGCAAGTTTCATCTTCCTACATGGTTATAAATATAATTAACAATTTAATTTAGGAAAGAATTATTTGGTATGTAAAAATGTATTGCCTTGTGTTGATTAAAATTTTTAATTTTTAATTTTTTTTAAAATCTAATTTTAAATTATTTAATATTTTTTGAAATATGTAAAATGATTTGATATAATTTAGAAAAAGAAATTAAATTTAAAAATCTTAATAAATACTATTCAATACATTTTTGCATGACAAATAACTCTCTCTTAATTTCTAACGTGTGATGAACCTTTAAATTTAATATGAATTTGATAGTGATATATTATGACTATGTTATGTCATGTCAATCACATTCTTTGAAGTTGAATAAGTTTAATTACGAATTTATAATAATTTATAATTAAATAAAATTAAAACATTTAAATAAACTATATGCAAAACTTATAATAAAAAACTTAAAAACAAGGATCACATAGTAGCTACTTCCTACCTTTATATCATAAATTGTTTAAAATTAATTTTGTATATAAAATTATATAAAATAAAGTGTAATTGTAAATAGTACATTGGACGATTCAATAAAAAATATTCTTATATTACTATGTAAATACCAACAAAAAATACACTAAATTTTTCATGATTCTCAATTCCTATATTGAATAAATAAATATTATAATAAAATTAATTATTAAAAATAAATATTATGTTTTCTAACATTAAACATAGAATGCATGGACTATTAAATCACGGGAATAAAATATTTTCCTTGTGTTAGATATATCCTACAAAACTATTTTTGTAGGTTATATAAAATTATAAAAATAATTTAAAATGAGGATAAATGTTAAAAAACAAGATTTCAATGTAAATAAGATATCAAGTGGACATGAATATATAATAATAAAATAACAAACATGTTTTTAGAGTGTTATATATATATTTTTACTATCATTATATTGTGGGTAGATAGTTACCTATCAATTATATCGATTAAATAATTAAGTTAGAATTTAAAGTGGTTGATGTTATCCGTGGGTTTTATATTAGTAAAAAGTGTTGGATTATATTTTACTAGTTGTTAAGTTTCTAATTTTGGAGAGGATGTCAATTCCAATAATTTAATAAGCTAAAATTACTGCTTTTAATTAAAACTTGAGTAATAATTATATTGATGATTTTGTGAAAGATTTTGATTTTATGCTAATAATTAATATTATTGTACACATATTATTAAAAATTTTGTTTAAAAAAATTATCTGATAATTAATACATGGAATCAAAAACAACTTGTTTAATGTTAATAATTATTTTTATTATGCATATATTATCATTAAATTTTTTATTTCAAAAATTAAAATAATTTTATACAAAGAGAACATGAAAAATTAACATATCAATCAATAGAACAATAAATAAATAATTTTAATAATTTTTTTGTCTAAAAATTAAATAAAAACTTTAAAAAGTTCAATATTAAATAAAAATTCTCACATTTCATTAGATTATTGATCATAATTTATTGTTTCCAAAATTTTCTGAGACTAATAATATATTTATTGTTTTTAATGATTCTATAATTCCCTACCAACCATTACTAATAAAATTTCACCTTATATTATTATCTCATTCTCATTATATTAATATCTTATTCTCATTGTAATTGGTCAAAAGCAATAGCTAACAATTGTATTTACAATTTTTAAAACAACATGGCAGCTTATATAATCATGATGTTTGATTTGCCAAATAGTGAAGTGCATAAATGAATCGGAAAATCCTAGCCTTGAGAGTGTTGAAATTTCAACACTTAAGCTGTTATCCATCCATTATTTGGCCTTTAAAGGTACCTGCAAAACATAAATGAATTTAACGGTAGGAAATTTGTGGTCAATTGTTATTTTTTATGATAAATATCACTCCAACTTCATGATGTAGAAAAAAAGTATTGAGTCATGTAAAAATTAATTTTTTTTTTTTAGCATTTTGATTAGGGTAAAAGTACAGAAACTCAATTTTTCAATAGTCAAGATATAAAAAGGTGTAAAATAAAAATAGAGAATGTAATTTCTATCAAATAATGGTTATAAAATTAAAGATGACAATCAAGTCAATTTCATTGATTTTTTATCAAATTACAATAAATGAATTGAAAACAAACAATAAACAAAAATAAAAATCATACAAAGAATATCCAACCAAAAATAAAATTCTCAATTAAAAATTAAAGTAAATAATATTTTTATAATCTAAAATTCTTAAGAAATAAGATTTAAATTTCATTGATTAATAATTTTATTGTTAAGAATATCTAAAATTAAAGACCCTATTTTATATATTTAATCAGTAATAATCTTTAAAAAAATAAATTTAATATTAATTTTTACATTATCAAATAACAATCTAATGATGTTTTAAGAGATCTAGATTAAATATAATAATAAAAAATTTAAATGTTTTATTAAATAAATAATATAAAAAATAAGCTTCCTTTAATTAATCATTTTTTATACATAACATTAAAATATGATGTTTTAAGAGATTTAGATGAAATATAATAATAAATAATTTTAAATATTTTATTAAATATATAATATAAAAAATACTCTTCCTATTAATCATTTTATATACATAATATTAAAATACATTATATAAATGATTGGTTAATTTCATATTTATACATATAAGGAAATAGGGAAGATAATAGGTATGTACTTGTTTTATGTTCCATCATAAATTGTTTTATATTTCATCGTAAATTTATTTATATAATCTAGACTTTGAATTTTGCATCTTTTGTTGTTACTTCTATCACAATATAATATTAAACTAATCTATTGAAGTTTATATTACCATATAAACATTTTTGATAGTCTATTAGGACTGTACAAATATTTTTGCTAATGACTTTCACCTGAAAAAAATACTAAGTCTTCTTGCCTTCTTGTTCTCTTTCAGTAATTTGGCATCTTGAAACTCTTATGTACTTGTAATTAGGGTTTTGATGGTTAATATGAACTAACAAACCTTCACACCAAAAAATAACCCCTAAGAATTTATTAGTAGTTAAATTTCTAAGATATTTATGTATTTTTTATTTTTATTTTAAATTATAGATTCTTGGTATATTTATTGATTTTGAGTGCTCTCCACACCTCCTCCCAACACCCTTCAACTGTTATCTTCCCCCTTCCTAAGTTTGATAACATTTCCCCCCTTTTTTAGAGTGTATAATTACACTTTATATGTTATTGGTAGGCAATATGTGGGCCTTTCTACCTCTCTCTTGTAAGATCTTTACATTATATTTTTCACTATTGTGATAGTTAGTTATTGATTTTCATACCATTAAGATCATAATCTGAATTCAAGGCATATACAAATGCATAAGTGAGTGATAATATGTTCCATTTTCTAGAATTTGAGGTCAAATACACTTCAAACTACCTCCAAACAATCTTGAATATATTAATTGAAATTAATAATATATGTGTATTAGATTATATATAAAAATAAATAGTGCATTCATTTTTTTCTAAAAAAATCCAATTTTTAAAATAATTTTGTGTATTAATTTTTAGATTTATTTTTCTGTTATTTTTTAAAATATTATTTTCCATTCAATAGACCACAATATTATGTTTTAACTCAGCTTAGTACATTAAAGTGAAAAATTGGAGTGAGTTCATTATTGTTCACATGAATCTATTCAACATCTGATATGATTTTATAGAAATCAAGACTTCATTAGAGTATTCATTAAAGCAATAAAATTCATATTAGTAACATGTTATATTGTGTTGGTATGCCTTACTAATAAATTATTACAATTATTAGAATGATGTGAAGAAAGTATTAAAACACATATTCTATAATACCTCTTGTATTGAGCCACTATTCCCTAATCAATTTTGATATGTTTGGCATGTTTGATGACCCCTAACACATGTGAAAATTCAAATTCAAATGTAGGATAATATAATTTGAATTATAATTTGATGTATGATTTTTTTTTAAAAACATAAGGGAAATTGAAAAAAAAAAAAAAAATTAGTGAATTGTATAAATTTTTTATGAACATTTCGAATTGAATTCCATCTCACGATCCATACTCAAATAAAAATAAATGTTAGATCGATAGACCTTAAATCCTTATATAAATAACTCACATAAAATGCATTGATGTCTAATTAATCACATTAAGAATAAAATTATTAAATGCAAAAGTAACAATTACAATTTTTATTAAATATTTATGTAACTACCTTAAACATATTGAATTTTTATCTCTTAACATGAAGTTCTTTTAATCTATTAATTTATGAGGTTCTTTTAATCTATTAATGATGGTGGGCATTCATGTGTAACTTAATCTTAAACCTTTATCTCTATTCCAATAATGCGTATGTTTACCTATATCTATGATTTTTTTTTATCTTTTTTTTTATGATAATGATTTTTTTTAGAAAAAATCTTCAATAAAAATAAAATATATTGTTTTGTAAGAATGCTTAATTAATGTCATTTTATTTCTTCTCTAATCATATATCAAAAACATACTCTTTATATATATTTATATTATATTATCTCATTTTTCATATCGCATCTATCAAAAATATTAATAAAAATATGATTAATGATTATAAATTTTAAGTGCCATACAATTGATGATATACATTATTTCAATTAACAAAACCTCATTCACCAAAACAATAAGTAACACCTTCCCGAAATAACTTACACCATATAATATTTATATTTTACAAAATATTACATGGATGAAGCAATCAAATTTTAAGATAATAGCAGATCCATCTAAAATTAACAGCTAACGCCTATCGAGCTAATAAAAACCTAGAATGAAGACAAAGAAGGATACATACATTTTTACAGAGCCAGGGAGAGAGGAGGTTCTGCATAATTCATCACAATATACGACTAATTCAGAATAATAAGCCGACTGTCATTCGAATCCTTGTTTAATCTGCACCAGATGAGCGGCGGCGGCGGCCATGGCGTTGTACGAAGTCCCTCCTTCCATCAAGGCAACTTTTGCCTGGTCTTTCAGTTGTGTCATTTTTTCCCGTGCTCTGATTCCCTCTTCTCCATCCATCAAAGCCCTCACGGCTCTTTCCACTTCCGCTGTCGTTACAAAGCCGTCGCTGTCCATCTTCAAATCTATGGCAACCTTGTGCTCGTTTACCAGCATAAACCTGTTTAGCCTCTGTTCGGCAAAAACGGGCCAACCGATGATCGGAACCCCATACGAAAGGCTCTCCAGCGTGGAGTTCCAGCCGCAGTGAGAGAGGAAGCCTCCAGTGGACGAGTGCGAAAGAATGGGAATCTGAGGCGCCCAGTTCGGAACCACCAATCCTCGGTCCCTCGTTCGATTCACGAATCCCGCGGGTAAAAGCAGCGAAAGCTCCATATCCTGATGCTTGGGAGAGAAGGTGATATATTTATGCTCTGCGCGCACCACCCACAGAAATCGATGGCCGCTTGCTTCCAATCCATGCGCGAGCTCTGTAATTTGGTCTCTTGACAGAAACGCTCCGCTTCCAAAGCAAATAAAGAGCACAGACGACGGAGGCTGCTCGTCTAGCCACTCCAGACACTGATGCGTCCCGCCGTCAGGTTCCGCTATCAAAGGACCGACCGCATAGATGGCCGGCACTGGCACTGGCGCTGTAACCTTCCCTTGCTTGAGGGCTTCCAGAGCATCCGCGTCCAGGTCCTCAAAGGTATTTACAAGAATCCCGGCTGCTTCCGGCAGGCGAGAAAAGTGGTGGAGAACCCAGTGAAACGACGCATCGGAGCTGTCCTGCAAGGGTTGAGGCAGATCCCTCGCAGAAAGTAGCCGATTCAGTCCCGCTATCTGTAAGAAACAGTCGGCGCCGTCTTTAGGCGGGATTTCGTACTCCGAAACGAGTCTGCGAAGAGATAACGCGACACAGAGCGTGGAAGCAGCGCAGGTGAACAGTATGTGTGTAGGTAGGTTT
Organism: Torreya grandis; assembly: GCA_037957365.1. Taxonomy (NCBI): domain Eukaryota; kingdom Viridiplantae; phylum Streptophyta; class Pinopsida; order Cupressales; family Taxaceae; genus Torreya; species Torreya grandis. The sequence goes on from JARHVA010001845.1 coordinate 1,639,376, forward strand.
AGCTCGGCGGTAACATCGAGCATGGCGGTGCAGAAGAAATCTGTAACCAAGGCAGAGACGGGGAGGGATTCGAGAATATTTCCGACAATGGGCGCCGCTTTCTCCATGAAGTTGGAGATGCGGGTCTCGATCTTCAGACTGTCGTTGTTGTCGTCGTCGTCCATGGCGATGTCGGGAAGCTCTGTAAAGCGGATGTCGAGGGCGGAAGAGGCCAACAGGTGAGCGTAGGTGACCTGCTTGGGGGCGCGCATCCACTTTGTGGTTATGACGGTTACAGACAAGCCGTGGTCCGCACACAGCCGCTTTGCGAATTCAGCTGCAGGGATGAAATGCCCCACCCCTGGGCATGGGAAAATGGCGATATGACCCTTTCCACTGCCATTTTTCAGTTCCATTCTCTGCAACTGAATTCTCACCGGTTGTTGAAATAAATAAATAACGTGTGCTTCCCTGTCTTGTGGGTGCTCAATAATTGAAGTACAAAGAGTGTTTCTCGTGTGTGGGTCTCTTACATAAATTTTACACCTAAAAGAATATCAAATGGTCAAAAATAAATAAATTAGAAAAGTGTGTTTATTGTGTGTGGGTTTTTATACATAAATTTGACACTTAAATTAATATCAAATATTCAAAAAAAAAAAGAAAATAAGGAAAAAGTTTCGTATGGTCAAGATTAAGAGGAACCACATTAATAGGTTTAAGAATGTGTCAACATTTTATATAATGTACAAAGTATTGGTCGAGTAGAGGGAAAAAGATAAAAGAAAAAAGAGATATCATAAAGATCTTTTATATCAATATCATTTAATTTGGACTAATAATCAACAAATACATAAAAATCATACAATTTAATAATTAATAAATGTCAAGCGATTACTTTTAAATGTCTACATCTTATTTTATTTTAATGTGTTCGTATGCATATATGTCAAACTAAAAAGAAAATATATAGATTTTTAAAAAAAAGTACACATAAAATTCCAAAATAATATTCAATATATTGGAAATATGTAAAAACATTATTTATATTTCTACACATGAGTCCAAGAGAGTGTCACATGATAATAATCTACTAAAATTTGAAAGAAGAAAATCAAGATACCTTATTTTGACTAGAAATGTGATGGAGTTATGTAGCCTATTATCTATATCTACTCAAATTTAAAAAAAAGGAAAACAAGATGCCTTATTTTGACCGAAAATGTGATGGGGTTATGCAACTTATTATTTAAATATACTAAATTTTGAAAAAAGACAAACAACATACCTTATTTTGACGGAAAACATGATAGAGCTATGCAAACTATGGTCTAATTTGAGCCTCCACACTAATCTAATGTCATGTATAGAGTTTTGATTTCTATTCTTGATAATATCTCAAATCATGCTAAAATTAAATTCTAAGTATAATTTTCAATAGAACTAAATGACGTCTTGAATACATACACTTATGTCATTACTTAAAGAAATTTGAGTACAATGTTTGATGCTAAAAATAATAATAAAATTTAATTATATCTTAAATACATCTCTTTATAAGAGCAACTAAAGTAATCTTTGCATATTTTCTACAAGAAAAATTCAATAAAACCTAAGTTACCATAATGCCATTATACTGATGCACATGCCTTAATAACATGTATTTAAAAGTGATGAGGAGGATATATGTCCCCCTTTTCAAATTTGGAATGAACTTGTGAAGTGCACCTCTAAAAAGAAAATAGATTAAACACACCATGTGTAAGATAAAATATGAAATCATTGGTATATAACATAGAAATATATAACATGTGTGTTTTGAATAAGTTTTCCCATTTGAACCTATGATATAAGTAATGTAAGATCAAGAGTGATATGTCCCATGTAGGCTCAAGATATAAATAATATAACATCATGATGATAATTTATACTAATTTAAATCATTAGGATAGTATTTTTTCATAATTAATGCATGATTATATGGATCATGGTAACCTAACCAAGTGGTATAGACATTATGCATGATGTAGATGTGGCACTTCAAAATGAACCAAACACATAAGTAAGATGACTATAATTTGAGACATATCTCATAAATGGCTAAGCATTGATCTGGGGCCCAAGATCAATGTGATGGAGTTATACCTTATTTTGACTAAAAATGTGATGGAGTTATACAACCTATTATCTAAATCTACTAAAATTTGAAAAAAATAAAACAAGATACCTTATTTTGATGAAAAACATGATGGAGTTATGTAACCTATGATCTAATTTGAGCCTTAACACTAATCTAAAGTCATGGATAGAGTTTTGATTTACATTCTCGATAACATCTCAAATCATGTTAAAACTAAATTCAAGTATAATTCTAAATAGAACTAAATGACATCTTGAGTACATACACTTATGTGATCACTTAAAAGAATTTGAGTACAATGTTTGATACTAAACATAATAATAAAATCTAATTTTATCCTAATTACATTATTTTATGGGAACAACTAAAGTAATCTTTGAATATCTTGTATAGGAAAAATTGAATAAAGCATGGATTGTACCATAATCTCATTGTAGTGATGCACATGCCTTAATAACATGTATTTAAATGTGATGAACTTGTGAAGTGCACATCTCAAAATAAAATTTTATTAAATACACCATGTGTACGATAAAATGTGAAATCATTAGCGTATAACATATAAATATATATCCTTGGTAGCATGTGTTATAAATAAGTTTTCCTATTTAGACCTATGCTATAAGTAATACAAGATCAAGCTTGATATACCCCACTTAGGCTAAAGATATAAATAATTATAACATCATGATCTTAAAATATAATAATTTAAATTACAACCATCATTTTTTTCCCACAATAGATGTATGATTATATAGATCATGAAAATTAGCCAAGTGGTAAAGACAATGTGCATGATATATATCGTGGTGTGTTATATAACAAACCAAACACATAAGTAAGATGAATATAGATTGAGACATATCTCATATATGGCCAAGCATTGATCCAAGACCTAAGAGGTGACCCAATGGACAACTCTCCAAAAGAGGATCTAGATGAAGTTATATGTGTGTACAAAAGCCTAGAGAGAGAGAGAGAGAGAGAGAGAGAGAGAGAGAGAGAGAGAGAGAGAGAGAGAGAGAGAGAGAGAGAGAGAGAGAGAGAGAGAGAGAGAGAGAATCGAAACAATAAATTTATTATATATATTTGTTTGTTTTATACATGACATACTCTTAATAAAGATGTATAACTGCTATCTTCTAGTCTAATTATTGTTATCTACCTATTTATCTACTAAAATAATGTTACATACATACGTGTGTGTGTGTTTGTGTGTGTGTGTGTGTGTGTGTGTGTGTGTGTGAGAGAGAGAGAGAGAGAGAGAGAGATGAGGTTAAGATCCATTATGGAAGTTAAACTATTTCCATGTGTGACTCATCATCTCCTAATGGTAATGTTATGATGTTACCAACTATCGTTACAGTCGAGTTATGGTTTACAGTTTTGAAACTACAGGGAATATATGGTAACATAGAAGTGGAGTTGGATCTTAAAGGTTGGCATATAGGTGTTAAACCTGATGAAGAAGTTGTTATTAATAACACATAGCTAAATGAGAAATAGTGGTAAATTGTAGTATTATGTAATGACCCAAATCCTCCTAGTGTAGTGCAGTCTAGAGAAGTGTCTCCATAATTATTGTGGGCCATGAGAATTGTCCAAGTGTTATTATGGGAGCCACTATTGGTTGATCTTCCTAGATCAATCACCCCTCCTTGTGAAGCGATAGTACTAATTGTGTTAAGTCTAAGAAATAGGTGTGGAACCTTAGCCTCTAGTTGTTACTCAATGAACCACTTGGCTTGTTGTGAAAGTTGACCTACTCTGACAACTCTATATATGGGCATAGACCAGTTATGAGTGAACACAGTTTACAGGATCTAATTTGTCTTTGCCACTCAAGGTCATTCGTTAATTGGTAGTGAGATGTAAAAGGCTAAGTATGCATATATGTATGGCACAATATTCTTTAGAGTTTGTGTGGCATGTGTTGAGCATATAATCACTTTAGGAATCATGTATCTCTTACTGCCTACTAATAAAACTATGCTACGAGGATTGCATTATACATAAACTTTTGACTATGCATATATGGATGTCCAAGGAGTACATCACATACATCAATGGGCACTAGATCAAAAACTAACTCCTCATTCAAAGGATGAATATAATAAGAAAAAAGACATTGGAGAGTGGCATAGATACCTTGGATGTTGTAGGGATTGAACCATATTAATTTATAAGGTTGTAGATGAGGCATGGTTGGGAGATTCAATCACTTAGTGGTTACTACAAAAATGAAGTTATTCATGCTACCTCCATTAATCATAAAGTCTAGTGGCTACCCATGCACCCACATATGTGAATGGAAAAATCACTCTAGTTCAACATATGGTGATATGGAAATTACTTGTACAATGTTAACTACAATGCTAGGATATGTGTTAATGATTTCATTTGAGGTCTTGACTCTCATCCTTTATTTCTATCCATGAAAGAAAAGTCTTTAGATCATGGCACTCTATATTGGATTGACTTCTACTTTTGTGTTTGTTGCACCATGTACCTAACTTAGATGGTTTGGATTTGTTTAAAGTATGTGTCTATTTTACCATGGAGGTTATTTCCTTATTTCCTTTTTGCCTGGAATCCTCAATAGTTGTCGCATAATAATAAGCTTCTCCTATAGTCTTAACTTTAAACAAATTCAATATGGACTAAATAGATGATCATAGGCCATTGTAACATACTCAAGATAATATTCACTCTTGAAGGCTTTTATGAAGTTATCCCAGATTGATTCAATCTCATCTATTATATGGTCTTTCTCCCTTCTAGAATGTGCTTATCACAACTTCTGGATGGCTGAAGAAACTTTCAAAAGTACAATCTTAATATTTTATTCATAAAAATGGCATTCAGGGAAAAATAAGATTTTAACTAATCTAACCAATTATTTAATGCATATGTGTCAATACTACCCTCAAACATAGGAATGTCTAAGTTTACTTGAAACTTGGGGGTGAATAAACCACCAAAATCTTTACCTGATGATTAAGTCAATGGAACCACCCATTTAAGGACTTATACAACTTGGTTGAACCAAAAAAAAATGATCCATGAGTGATTTTTTGATTTCATTTTCATCATTGTGTGAATCTCATCTTGCATTGGTTTGGCCATTTTTTCAAAAGGACTTGATAGATAGTCTGATGGATCTCGAGGATTGATGTCGATGCTCAGATTCTCTATTCACATTTGGTAGGTCATACAAGAATGAGATGAACCACTCTAATACCACTGATCTAGGGCCCAAGAGGTGACATGGTGGATAATTCTCTAGATGAAGCTATGAATGCATGCATGAAAGCCTTGAGAGAAAGATAATTCTGAACATGTAATATAAATCATCACAACCAAAATAAATTAACCTAAAAAAATGTCAACAACAAGCAATTTCTTGCCAATTGAATGGTCGCAACCACGTGCAAGTCAAACCGCTGTAACATAAAAAGTCTAATAGACAAAAAGTATTTATTTAGGTCATCATAGAACAAAACCATTAATTTGATGTATGAATTTTTTGTAGAAACATAAGATAAATTAAGAAAATAAGCCTTTTGATGAATTGTATGATTTTTTTATGAACATTTTGAATCACATCCCATGATCCATCATCAGAGAAAAACATATGTTAGAACAATAGACTTTAAGTTGTGATTAGCACGAGATGTCATTCCACTGGCACACACTCTTTGAATTATTTGCAGTCCAAATTGCTAGAGATCCTTTTAGATTCAATGTAATGGCCTTTATGAAATATAGGAGAGCTTCAACATTTATTTTCTCTTTTTCTTCCTCTTTTAACTGCATAAGAAACCTTTCTCTTCCTTCATTAACATAGAGACTGCCAAAAGCATGATTCTCCCAATCATAATACAATTCCCTAGTATCATTGAAGGTTGCAGTGGAAGTGGTAATTGCAATGGCTAAGCAAAGCATATACATGACAACACTTTCTTTCATTTCCACTTTTTTCAATATAATTCCATTCTAAAGAAAAACATGTACGATTCATCTTCCTACATAATTATAAATATAATTAACTTAATTTTGGAAAGAGTTATTTGGTATGCAAAAATATATTGACCAGTCTTGATTAAGATTTTAAATTTTAATTCTTCTGTTTAAATCTAATTTTAATTTATTTAATATTTTTTTAAAATTATTTTCAATAAATTTATAAATGTGTAAAATAATTTGAAAAAATAAATTAAATTTAAAGTTTTTAATAAATATTAGTCAATTTTTGTATGATAATAACTCTCCCTTAATTTCTACCATATAATGGACCTTTGAATTTAATATGATTTTGATAATAACATATTATGACCATATCATATCATGTCAATATTCTCTGAAGTTAGACAAATTTAACTACAAATTTATAATAATCTATAATTAAATAAAATTAAAACTTTTAAATAAACTATATGTAAAATTTACAATAAAAATATTACAAATTATAATGTGTAATCCATCATTTAATAATAATAATAATAATAATAATAATAATTATTATTATTATTATTATTATTATTATTATTATTATTATTATTATTATTATTATTTCAACTCATATTATTATCTCATTCTCATTCTGAGTGTATTGTTATCTTATTAGTACCTACCATTTTCCCTGCTTACCATTTTAAGCCAATACCATTGCGTTGATCAAAAACATGTTTGAATGCTTAAAGATTTATATTAGTATTTTATTCATTTTTTCAGTTGCTGTCAATCAAGAGGTTCTAATTCCTTTATTTTTCTTCCCTCTCCTTTTGTAATAAAGTGGAAGTGATCAATTTTTACCGCAAGCAGATAGAATATGTGTCTCGAAGGAGAAGGTATGAATGGGAGGCATTGCCAAATGCATGCCGTTTACTGTTACCAGTGCGTGCAGGTGCAGGGGAGATTATATCTGTTGTTGTTAACCTCACCTTTCTCAGAAAAGAGTCATTACATTCATTCTTTATGTTTTTGCAGCAATTGAGGCTTTAAACAAACCAAAACCAAACCAAAAAATTCCTATCCTATTGCTCACACGCAGCGCAGGGATGCGAACGACCGATCGGATTCAATTGGAAATGCATGTATGCATCCTTGTCACTTTGAACGCAAGCATTGTTAGGGTTATATTAATAATACCAAGTTAGGGTTTTTTAAGTATAATAATTCTTTCATGCATGCGAGTGAGTTTTCGATCCGATCCGATCCGATTATTTTATTATTTTATTTTATTTGGGTTGCGATGTTACATCTATATTGATCCATTACCCTAATCATATTGTCACTGCGTCGGTGATGAGTTTGATGTCCAAGTTGAAGGGAATACAATACAACTTTCTTTTCTTTTTCTTTGCTTCTCTGTCAGTTGCTCCGAATTGGATTGAATTTTTTTTTGGTTTAAACAACTTGTTTGCTTTAAAATTTCTCATTACTACTTTAGGAAGTTATGCTTTATTTAATAGTTTTGCACTTAAACTTAATTATTTTATAAAACATTGCCAGAGCTTAATCAACTTTATCTTGTTAATGCTTGAAATAGAATTAATTCAGCTAGCACTTCTGGACAAGGCTTCCTCTCATGTGAATGAAGTATGGAATTTTATGGTAGTGCCAAGTGATTTGGCAAATGAAAAAGGTGAAGAGAGGGCACAAACTTCTTTGGGTAATAATGGCAGTTCAAGTGATAATGATAGGGATAAAGATGTGGTTAAAAATTATACAAGTGAAGATGTAGGTGCTCATGAGGCTTTAGGGGGCAGGTCGCAGGGGCACCTCCATCCTTCGAGGAGAATGTTGGGCAAATGGGGCTCTATTATTTTGGAAGGATCATCGCTAGATTCATTGGAAGCTATAATTTTTATTTTAATTTAATGTAATTTATTTTTTTTATATCGATTATACATTAAGGAGGTGGCTAACAGGGAATTTTATTTTTATTTTTTTGGGTGTTGTATCTCAAGAATAGGCATGGAATTTCAAATTCACTTAGCCTGTTTAATTAAAAAAAAGTTTTATAATTTTGGAGTTTACATAAATTGGAGATTTGAACCTGAGACTCTACTACAAAACCTTTTAGCACTTTATTTCATCTCATTAAATAGTGAATTCTTAGTTTTTGATAGTTGTTCTATTACGAATTCTCTGGTTTCTTAATTTTTTATTTTTATTTTAATGGAGTGTTTTAACCCTTTTTACCAAATGATGCTTGGCTTGTTTTGTTTTCATCTCTAGATTATTTTGTCTAAACTATTACAACTATCTTTGATCTCAATCTATTGAGACATGGCACATAGTTCTAGATAAAATAGGGATAATAGACACTACAATGTTTTGGAAAGCTAGCATGTAACTTTGATTACAATGCATATTTGGCCTCCTAATGTTGGCCCCTCAATTTTGACCAAGTATTTATTCTAGTTTTGGCAAGTAGCACAAAGGGACCACTGTCCATTTTCATTCAAATATTGGCATGACGTGGGAGAACTATGGCATGGGAGGACCATGCCGTGAGACTAGTGGCATGGAAGTTGAAGGATGTGGAAGGACAATGGTGTAGAAGGACCAACGTGAGAGGACCCAATCAAGAGAACATGGCATGAAGAAACTGAGAACAAAGGAATCATAATAGGAAGCAAAAGACTAGGTAAGCATGTGAGGAGTGGAGCGTGAGTAAAAAGGGAGTAGTTTAAAGAATAAATAAAAATAGGATACTTCAACCCCATCGATCAGAGGCCTTGAACAGCCTACAAGGAATAAAACACTTGAAAAATGAATGCATAACATAGAGCAGGCATCTAGGGGTGTAAAGGCCTGAGTCTATAGGAACAATTAATTGTAAAAGCCATGACTCGATATGTTGAGAGTTTATATGCCATATGTCCAATTTGAGTTGGGAATTTGACACTTGGATAGGGAAAAACAAGTATAAAAACCCTATTGTAAGCATTCATAAAGGGGGAATGGAAGGAAGAACCTTTGAAGATATAACAAGTATTGTCTTGTAATCAAATAGTACTTAATGAGAATTCAATGTTTATCATACAGTACTTTGAGCAATGGATTGTTAACTATGTTGAATATTGAAATGTGTTAAATAATTAAAATTTAGGAGTTATTTATTTTATAATTAACTAGTGATGGTAGCATAATATGTTAAGAAATAATAGTAGGATATTTATTTGATAATAAATGAGTAAATGCACCACGTGTTTCAAAGTCTTCAAGAATTGATCTTTCATTACATGCTTTGGGTGAGTGCACGAAACTTATCCCTCATGTGATAGGGCTAGTGCACTAACCTATTGGGAATAGGATTCAACGCTGATGTAAAGAGAGAACCCAACATTTTGGTTTCATTGTCAGGACATGAAGTAGTTGGAGCACAAACATAGGAAATGTTTGAGTGCATTACATTAGAGAACATTGAAGAATGGATTACTAGTGTTGAAAATATTTTTTAGTTCCATATCTTGAGCTTGGAGTCTTTACGTGATAGTGGGTAGAACAAAACATCTACAACTCATTATATGAAACTTTCTTTTCTGAGGTCCCTGTTCTTTTACATTCATGGATCTTAACATATGCTCACGGATGATCCTGAAACCTTGGATGAAGATAATCATGGACACCAGAATGTCAAAGGATTTTAGCATGATTGAAAGTTTTTTTGATGTGAGTGATCGATTACTGGTGGAAGGGTTTTTAGAATAGTTACATCTTGGAATACGTCATGACCACACAATCATGTCTTGAGGAAGCAAAGTTTAATTTTCTATGAGAACCAAGAGGATGCTATCTTTCGTTATTTCCTTCTAAGATCAAAAAGCTAATTATTGATCTTGGGTTTGAAACACCACCCATGGAAGGCTAAAATCTCATGTGTATGAGCCGCACATTTGGAGGGGAGACTACTGGTTGGTTTAGGATTATGGATTCGACATGGTAGCAAGCTAGTGAGTGCTACAAAAATAAAAGTATGATGAAGCCTGATAGAGGATCATGGGAGTTAGTGGCACAAGAAGAGAATGAGAGCACTCAAAGAGCACTATGAAGAGTCGTATGGAGATGAACATGCGTGAGGAATCCATCACTTATGGGCCATAACCTTTACCACTATTATTTTGTGGATAAATGAGCTAGATAATAAAAAATAAACCTAGTACTAGTCAACCAGGCTCTCCCACCATAGTGCATGCTCATGCCTTCGAGTCAGATAGGGTACATATAAGGAATTAAGATATAGATAGTATAAATTTAGAATATGAATGGATAAGGGAAACTGAGACCAACCCATTAGACAATAAATTAGAATCTACATCTTTTTATTTTCAAAAGAAGTCCATGGCACAACTTGGAATGCCTGAGAGTTTGGCCAAGGCTAGAATATAGGCCCCAATATAGGAAATCAACCCTCCACCTTGCCTTTCCCCATGGGTACTACAACTGGAGGTGTTGGAGGAGGTATTGGAGGAAGAAGACCCCCTCCAGGAATAAGAGCTAGATCTTCTCATCCATCATTTGTTCAACCACCTATGTTTTATTATGAAATGACATTGCACCTACCTGAGTACCAAGGGGTGGAAAATGTATTCAAGCATGTTCATAAGTGTGAACTAATTTGGAGGACATGTGGCATCACATCCTCTGAGTGAAAGGCAACATAGTTCACAACCACCCTCTTAGAATGTGCACACAAATGGTATCACAAATTTGACCCTCAACAAGAAGTGGTCAACTATGACTAGCTCAAAGTGATGTTTTTACAAAAAATTGATATTCTTGAGTTTGAGCAACATAGTATATTGGCACTAAAAGACATAAACTAAGGAATTACAAAGAGCATACAAGAATATGATGCTCAATTCAAAACCTTGCTTTTTAAGATATCCTTTGAAATCAACACTGATCAACATGCAAAATGATTCGTAGGAGGATTATTGTTACCTTTTTTATGGGCCTTGTCACAGAGAACTTTTACGAATGTGTGTGATGCTCTAGAGGCTACCCTATGTGCTGAAGTAGTTAGAAGTATGGATACTAGGATTAGTCCCTTTATAGAGGCATAAATAACATCCATGGCTTCTCAACTTAAAAAATTGATGGTAAATAATGCACATGAGACATGTAGTGTTGTTTGGTGTATTGATTGTGAAACTAAAGGACACACAAGAAATAACTACCTATGTAAGAACATCCACGTAATCTTAAAGTAAACTTGTGAGAATTGTCATGATGACTATGATGTTCGTTCTTTCCCACTTTTGAAATGGGACATGAGCACTAAAGTATCTACTTATTGTAAAATATGTGATGCTTATACTCATGACACCAATGATTGTCATCTAATTACTGATATTTATGAGGCTCAAGTGTGTGACATGCATCGAGCCTCAGTCACTAGTTCCTAGGATAATAATGACTATCATGGGTGTGGAAGAGGATGAAGATGAGATGGTAGGTTTCCACCAAGGACTTGCTATAAGGTTTGTTCTCTAGACCATTATCAGAGGGATTACCCAAAATACACAACTTATGCTTACTGTAAAAAAGACCACTGGCTAGAAGAGTGCCCGAATCTATATGTAGCCATTACAAAGGACTAAAATGAAAAATATGTAGGTATGATCCATATAGATAAACCACAATGGTGTGCTTAAACAACCATCCCTATTGTATAGTAAGTAAATATTACTACTCATAACGGAGGCTAGATGCAAGCTACACCGAACCTGGTTGAAAAGGTACATTGGGAAGAACCACACGCTAGGAAATATCCTAATGCACTTTAGTAAAGGATGTTCTTTAGGATGCAATGGCACTTATGCATGAGATCCAAGGTGAAATTCAATACCTTAAGGATAGAGATGTCACACAACACACCATAGTGCAAAGGGAAACCAAACCTCAAGTAATGTGGGATAGTTTCTAAGAACTATGCAAATGCATGCTTGATGAATACATCATTCCCTAGCTTCGCACTTAGTTTAAAGGTAAAAATCACCTACCAAACAAAACCCACTCTCAGCTAGGTCGACAAAGTGAAGATCAATATTTAAACTGTGCTTTACATTTGAAAATTCCTAGTTCTACTTCCCCAGAAGATGGAGAAATATTAGTTAATGCTACTATCAACAAATGCATAATCTAGGATATTCAAGTAGATACTGGTGCTAAATTAAATGTTCTCACTAAACATGCCTAGTAGAAAATGTCTAGTCCAGCTTTATAACCTTCACCTCATGTCTTATTCATGGTAAACAAGACTTGTGCGTACCTTATCAGAGTCTTTAAAAATGTCACTGTTGTAATACTTGGGGTTCCCTTCAAAGAAAATTTTGAGGTTTTGGAGTTGGTAGAGGCTGATGATTACCCAACCTTACTGAGAAGGCCCTGGTGCTATGAAAATCATGTAGATTTAATCTTTACAAACTGATACATTAGCTTTGAAAATATTATTCAATGCATGATAATACCCTTAGACCAAGCACAAGGACCACCCTATATTGAACCCATAAGCATTGATGAAGACATCAATAATTTGTATAATGTGACTGCTCGACATGATGAATAACATGATCCAATGCTAGATGGTATTCTTTGCTGGACATACAACCAGTCTATCTCAGATACCACAAGTAATGCCTACAACTATTGGGACCATGGTGATTATGATCACTCTATAAGATTGTGCAACACCATTAACACAGATGAAAACATCCCATGCCAACTTCTTAAGCATCATAAATAGATGTGCCTCATGGGTTTAACAATGTGAGGACCATTGGAGGGACCACCTTTGAAAAGAATTAATGAAGCTCCATGGTTCCAAGGACAAATGGATGTGCGTGATTTCATATAGTGCCTCAAAGAGTTCTACAGTACCAAAAACAAATGGATGAGGTCATTAGACCACATTTTTTATGGCACTATCGCCAAGTGGTGGAAAATGCATAAAGAACGCCTATTATATTGGGATAGAGTGCAAGATACTCTAAATAATATATTTCACCATGACAATAAGATCATAGGTACACTTAGTTATAGTGGCATAGAAGCACCTGAACCTCACCTTGAGGCATGAGAAAAAATATGGTGAGCTAAGGAAATATTTTTACCAGAATACCTATGGATCCATATGCTCTATAGAACCTTACGCATTTGGGTACGAGCTTGGTACATACATGAAGAAAGGCACATGGGAACAAGGGTCAGGAAGATATTAAATAAAAATATGGCATCTATGCTTTCTTACTCTTCACCAAGGATAAACACATGCCTTACTCTTAAAACCATATGTGAAGCAATAATTAGAGATCCAAGTCTGGTGGAAGACTACCTGCATAATATTCATTAGGAACCAGAAGAACCCTTGGGTTTATTCAATAATCCTCCCAGATAATCAACTCTTTCACCATTTGTAGTCTCCAGTGAAGAGCATTGCAAAGAAATCCACATAAGAAAGCAGAATCTCATATTTTAAGTAGACGAAGGAGAAGGATCCACTCCATTCAATTTATTGAGTAATAACTTGCATGTTCCTACAAGTGCTGGCTCATGAACTATTTGGGACACCAATTCCCCCATGGGTAATCCTTATCATGAGCCCATTCAAACTATTTAACTAAACATTGGCACATAACAGAAACCTAAGGTAGTGACCATTAGTAATAATTGGATTAAGATAGAAATTTTACAATTCTTTGAGCTACTGAAAGAGTATCAAGATGCCATTTTCAAGGAACTATAATGAAATGAAATGGGTTCACCATTCTCTCAAGAGATGCATATAAAATTGATTGATGGTGTTCATCATATGAAGAAACACCCATACTGGATGAACCCTAACATTTGAACGCACATGAAAGAAGAGATTGATAACATGCTCTGTGCCATAGTAATTATTCCTATTAATGAATCTGACTGAGTGAGTTTTATGGTGGTCAATATCAAGAAGGATTGATGTATTCATATCTACATGGATTATCATGTTTTGAATGCATCCTGTGTCACTAATCCTTTCCCAACACCTTTCACAAAGGAATTCATAGAAGGTGTAGCTAGTTGTGAAATATACTCCTTTACCGATGGGTTCTCAAGGTATCACCAAGTCTAGATAGCTGAGGAACACCACTCCAGGACCACATTTGCTATGGAATGGGGCTCTTTTGCCTACACCATCATGCCTTTCAAGTTAAAAAATGCCTCATTAGTATTCTCATGGATAGTAGTGGAGGGTTTTAAAGATGTTATCCATAAATTTTTCCAAGTCTACTTAGATAAATGGACAGTATACGGGTTGATCAATGACCACTGTGCCAATCTGAGGCTCATTCTTGAGCATTGTTGAGTATTACAAATTTCCCTAAATCTAAAGAAATACCTATTTGTGACACCATTTGGGTTACTCCTTGGGCATATCATTTATAAATAGGGACTCCTCATGGATCCAACCAAGGTCTCTATCATTCTATGACTACCAATACCAAAAACCCAGTGCGAGGTGTGCACATTCTTAGGACACATGGGCTACTAAAAGAAGTTCATTCGAGGTTATGCTAATATTGCATCACCCCTAAAAGAACTATTAAAGCATAATGATCAATTTATATGGACCAATACTTACAAATAAACATTTGAAACTTTGAAGGAAAGACTAGTTACCGCTCCTATCTTGAAAGTTTTAGATTGGACAAAACCATTTCATGTCCATGGTGATGCATCTAGCACAATAGTTGGTGCAATACTTGCACAACCAAGAGAGGGAAATTTGGACAATCCCATCTATTTTTCCAACAAGAAACTCACATTGGTCGAAAATAACTATACCACCACTGAATGTGAAGCCTTGTCTATGGTTTACATGCTATAAAAATTTAGATAGTACCTTCTGGACACACCATTTTTATTTTACACCGACCATGAGGATGTAAAGTATCTCATCAAAAAGCCTATTTTCCATGGAAGAATTTGTCGATGGATAGTTCTCTTTCAAGAATTCTAGTTTTTTGTAGTAGTAAGACCTAGGAAAACTAATTATGGACTTGATCATCTATCTTGAATTAAAAATGGAGAACCTCCACATGCTATAAAAGATGACCTTATTGATGTACAAATTTTATAAGTTACTAGGGAACCTAAATAATTAGAGGATATTGCAACATTCCTCAATATTAGTTATTCACCTAATTCTCTCACTTTACAAGAAAAGAAATAACTTGTAGTTTGTGTTGCACCATATCAACTCATAGCAGGAGATCTGTACAACATAGACCATGAAGAGGTACTACACCATTATGTAATGCAACATGAGCATTTTGAGGTATTATGAGAAGTTCATGAAGGTATTGTCAAAGGACATTATGTTGGGTAAGCTACCATGTGTAAGGTGTTGTTCATTGGACTGTGGTGGCTGACTTTATTTAAAGATGCAAAGGCATATACAAGGAAATGCGATATCTACTAATGTATGGGAAAACCTAATAAAAGAGATGTGATGCCATTGTTCCCAATTTCATCTCAATAACTATTTGAATAGTGGGCTATAGACTTTATGGGGCCCATCACACCCACTAGATGAAGAATAGGTTTATGATACATAATTATGGCAATAGACTATTTAATGCACTATACTGAGGCAATGCCAACCAAATATTACACAACAGTAACTACCATGTGGTTCATTTGGGAAAACATTATAACATGCTTTGTATGTCCTCTAAGTTTAACTAGTGACCAAGGAACCCACTTCTTGAATGAGACAATTCAAATCCTATTCACTGAATTCATGATTGTGCATTACAAGACAACACCATATCACCCACAGGCTAATGGAATAGTAAAAGCCTTTAACAAGATCCTTGGTACCACTTTGACAAAAAGTTGCAATATTGGTAGAACTGATTGGGACGATAGGGTATCTGAAGTTCTTTGGGCATACCAGACCATATACAAATGTCTCAACAAAAATACACCATTTAACCTAGTATATGGAAAGGAAGCAATCATGCCAGTTGAGTTCCTAGTTACATCACTCTAGATAGTGTGTGTAGGAAACCTTGATGATGATGCGTCTTTGAAAGCTTGGCTCATTGAACTAAAAAAACTAGATGAGGCTCGGTTCCTCATTGGAATCAAGATGTTGAGAAACGGAAATAAAAAAGATGGGATGATCGCTATCTAAAGAACAAAATCTTCACCCCAAGTATGAAAGTCCTACTCTATGACTCAAAGTTCATGTGCCACCTTGGGAAGTTCTGAATTCATTGGGATGGACCATTCATAATTCATAGTATCCAATCTACTAGTGCATGCTGGCTAAAATGAATAGATGGTCAATTCCTACCTGGACACTATAATGGGATATTTTTCAAATAAGACTTCAGGCCATTAGATTAGGATCTATTATTTTCAATAAAAAACACTACCCTTGAGGCATGTAACTTGTTTTTTTAGTCCTTTAGATGTTTTTATTGAGGACCATGAACCCTTTTAGTGTGGGGTAAGATGTGCATATGAATACAATACATATGGGCATGCAAGTTCTAAAGGTGCAAGAGTCATACATGGTGCACAACTGATTAAAATTGCATGAGTCATTTAATACAATGGATTCTCATCATTTGCATGACAACTAGTCTCTATTACTCTAAGAAAATAGGACAATTGTCACCCACTTCCAAAAAAGGCACATGAAGGAATGGACCATTAATGTGACAAGGGTAGTCATAACAACAAGCATGTGAGTGGAATGATGGGATAATTTTTTTAGAACACTAAAGGCTTGATGCAAGATCTGAAGTATGGAGACTGTTAGAAAATATGCATTTATGGCCAGAAATGATAAGGAGAGAAAATAAATTAATAAGGTAGATTGGCCAGAGGACTTATAAATAACCATGTTAAAGCCATTTTACACTTTACCTTGCTAAAATCTTTGAGTGATTAACAAACTAGAGATGAAGTCAATCTTATTGTGAAACAAAGTGTTTGAGAACTAAACAGAGACGTGAAGAAGATTTCCAAGCAAAAGAAGATTGTTAAGTGCAACCACATGTAGAAGTGGGTTGAGGCAAGTTAAACACCACCACGTATTCATTTGGGAATATGGGATGGCGAAGGTTAACCTTTGATGTCACAAAGGGTAAAAAGACTTGAAAAACTGTCAACCATACCAAAAGAGAGAGAGGTGAGTGAAGGAGCACGGTTCCCTATAAGAGAGGAACCTTTGGAAGACCTAGAAGAGACACCAAGGCAAGTGCAACGTGTGAGAGTTTAGAGTGAGCCATGGAAGAAGTCAGGATGGTGAAAAAGGGAAAGCAAACACATGCCTCCTCATCAAAAACCACTCCACCATCCCCCCTAAAACCATTTACATAGAAGAGATGCAATACCCTAAGTCAGTCTTGAGCATAGAAAATTGGGTCTCTAAAGTGGCAATTGTGACTGTATTTGACTATAACCACTACCAACTAGGAAATCAGGTGTAGTTGAAAAATGATTATCAAGTCTAGACCACCAATACATGAAACCAGGTGGTTTATGTCCTAACCATCAAGAACTAGTTAGACAAAGCTGACCTTTTCCAACTCTTCAAACTACCATATTTTGGCAAGCCTACTGAGGTAGTTTAGTTCCTCCTATCATGCGTTCATGAGGATTACATCCACTTCTTAGGATGTGACATGAAGATCAACACAAATAGGGTAAGCAAGGTCACATGACTCTAATGCTTAGGGGTCAATGTATTGGATGATTTGGTGGATACAGAGGACATCCAGTAGACCACCACCATGCTTATGTATCAAAATTAGGGACATGAAATGCACATAAAAAACCTATAGGATCTCACTCTAAGAGTCGTAGCATGGATTATTTCCAACAAGGTCGAAGGGACCGACCAATGGAAGGAGGTGTATATGGCCCACCTTCATATAGAAAACCAAGTAGTGCAGGGAGTATAGAATAACTAGGAACTGTACTTTGCCCAAAAGATAGTCAAAGACGTAGAGAAACCTCATACAATACCTAAGTTCAAGGTTCCTTGGGGGATAATCTTGTTATTATTAGTTTTTGATGAAATTCACGTGCCTGATTATAGTTCAATATCTCTGAAGTGGGTGTATCCCCCCACTCACAAGTCCCCCATTAAATGCTACAAAGCTTTCACATACCCTCAACACATCACTCCAACATATAAGTTGAAGATGAAGTACTAGTTTGATGGAATGAAGGCAGCTCTTGGGAATGAATGGTAGTTAAAGAGTTGGAAAAGGCCAACTTTATCCAGTTGGTTCTTGATGGTTAGGTCATAAAACACCTAGTGTCATGTGTTAGTGGTCTAAACTTGATAATCATTTTAAAACTACACCTCATTTCTTGGTTGGTGATGGTTATAATAATATACGGTCATAGTTGCTACCTTAGAGACCCAATTTTCCATGTGCAAGATTGACTCAAGGTATTACATCTCTTCTATGTAAATGGTTTGAGGGGGAGATGGTGGAGCAGTCTATGATGAGGATGTCTACACCTACTTTCCCTTTTTCACCATCCTAACTTCTTCCATGCTCTCAATCTGAACTCTCACATACTGCACTTACCTTGGTGTCTCTTTTAGGTCTTCTAAAGACTCCTCTCTTATAGGGAACCATGCTCCTTCACTCACCTCTCTCTCTTCTGGTATGGCTGATAGTTTTCCAAGTCATTTTGCCTTTTTCTTCAACTATATTACCCTTTGTGGTGCTCAAAGGTTAACCCTCAGTTGTTCCACATTCTCAAATTAATACATGGTGGTGTTTAACTTATCTTAGCTCTCGATCTTCACACTTCAGCAATGGCAAAACCTGTAACCTACAATTTTTTTTACCAAGAATGGCCTCATCCCACTTATACACATAGTTGCACTTAACAATCTTCCTTTGCTTGAAAATCCTCTTCACATCTCTATTTAGTTATCAAACACTCTATTTCACAATGAGATTGACTTCATCTCTAGTTTGTTAATCACTTGAAAATTTTAGGGAGGTAAAATATAAAATGGCTTTGACATGGTTTTTTATAGGTCCTTCAAACAATCTACCTTATTAATTTCTTTCCTCTCCTTATCATTTTAGGCCATAAATGCATATCTTCTAATGGTCTCTGTACTTTAGATCTTGCATCGAGCCTTTATTGTTCTAACAAACTTGTCCCATCATTCCACTCACACGCTTGTTGTTATGACTACCCTTGTCACATTAATGGTCCATTCCTTCCCATGCCTTTCTTGGAAGTGGATGATAACTATCTTATTTTTCTAGAGTAATAGAGACCAACTATCTTGCAAATAATGGGAATCTATTTTATTAAATGACTCCTACACTTTTAATCACTTGTGCACCATATATGACTCTTGCACCTTTGAAATTTGCATGCCCACATGTCTTGTATTCATATACATGTCTTGGTTTCCTTTGGAGGTAATCTTGTTATTATTGGTTTTTGATGAAATTGACATGCTTGATTATAGTTTAAGATGTCTAATTAGGTGTATGCCCCTACTCACAAGTCCCTCATCAAGTGCTACAAAGCTTCCACCTGCCCTCAACACATCACTGCAACATATAAGTTGAAGATGAATTACTAGTTTGATGGAAAGAAGGCAAATTTTAGG
Organism: Torreya grandis; assembly: GCA_037957365.1. Taxonomy (NCBI): domain Eukaryota; kingdom Viridiplantae; phylum Streptophyta; class Pinopsida; order Cupressales; family Taxaceae; genus Torreya; species Torreya grandis. The sequence continues at coordinate 1,659,157 of JARHVA010001845.1, forward strand.
AATGAATGGTGCATTCCCAAGGATTTTCCCTCTAAAATAGAAGGTCAAGTAGAATTTACTATAAAGAAACATTTCTCCTTGGCACATATTCAAATGAATCCTTCAGGGGAGTTCTTAGCATGGCTTAAATTGTCATATGCTTTTTTTGCATGCTACTTTATCAATTCTATAAATAGAATCTATGATGCACAACTGATCAATATACAAGGAGAATGGATCAATGTAGAGTGCCACATCCTCTGGAATATGTTTGTGTATCTTGATAAAAAGGCCTATACAAAGAAGGGAGAAACTTGCATGACTAGTATTAGGGTTAATAATATCCTAGTTTGGGAACAGATACACAAATTATTTTATATGTTGTACCCCAACCAATACCCTTAAGATGAGGAACCTAAGGAGAGGATCCCCCAAGTACCAAATAAAAGGCCAACTGAGCTAAGCACTAGCATAAGTGGGCAATAGGGCCCCCAAAAGTGGTAGAGGATAGGGGAAACACAACCCTCAAAGCTAGTTCAATAACCCTATTCAGTTCCACCACCACCACCTCACACTTCACCATCATCGTATCCTTTATCTTCACCATCATCATCCCCATCCCCATCTCATAGTTCACCACTTGCATCACCACTTCATAATTCTCCTCCTCATCCAACTCCCCCACCTTCACCTTGAACTCCTCCTCATGCAACTCCTCTACCTTCACCTCAACCTTCTCCTCATCCTACTCCCCCACCTTCACCACCATGATCACCTTCACCTCTACCTTCTCTAAGGACTACCACTAGGTTAGCACCTCATCACCCTCCAAGACAAGTGCCCCAAGAGGACCCCTCCCAGGAGCAGATACATAATTTGAAATCTAATCCAGAGAAGACTCCATCCCTAGTGTGAGAGGTCTCGATTATTGATCAAGTAAATACTAGATGGATTATAACAGATGGGATGGCTATAAAAAGCCATCAAGAACTTGAATGAGACCCAGTTTAGGGGAAGGGGCTAGTTGAGGGGGAAATAGAACAGAGAGTGCCATCTAATCTATGTGAATGATACCAGTTAAACATAGATGAGCAAAAACTCTATTTTTGGAAGAATTTCCACCCTAATGATACAACCTAAAAAACTAGGAGGCAACTATCTTTCTTTTTAGAGATGTATAATGAAGAGCCTCATTTTGACATTCCCTTAGATAGCAAATTTTTCTAGCCTAGATGCCCCAGGACTGCCAATTCTCGAGAAATTTTGTCCATAGTAGTTCTCCCCAACAATGGCAAGCATCACATTTTTTAAACTTGCCATGGAAATGATGCCCCAAAATATTTTATCAAAGTCAGAAGTGTACACAATTAAAAAAAACATGGCAAGGTGGTGGAAATGTATAATAAAGTGTATGTTGAAGGGTAGGTGCTAGCCAAGGAAGTGGCCTCTTTGAAGCAATAACTTCAAGAGACCACTGAGCTTAAGGTAAGGGTATTAATTCTTTGTAAAACAATTTTGAGAGAAGAGTCGACACTGGAAGATGGTGTAGCATTGGATGGGGATAACATAGGAAAATTAAAAACATTAGTTGAGCTTTTGCTAAAAAAGAATAAGGAGTGCCTTGCACCCAGAGATGATTCTCAGGCTTTTTTGGAGCAGTTCACCACTACAGTAGATATATGCCATAGTAATTTGGAAAGAATCAGGGACGTTATCTCAATTTTGGATGGCATTTTTGCATGCATGGTGTGCCCAAATAAAATCATAGAGGCACGACTAAATAATGAGGAGGTTTTGATGTAGCAAGCCACCAATGCAACTCTACTAATAAAGGTCTATGCTGAGAGTGTGAAGGAATTTAAGGATGAGTAAATGATGGAAGACACTATCAATAACCATCATCAACAAATAAATGCCATTTTTACCACACTCTGAGGATAGGTTGATAAGGAGGTCTTTGAATTGGAAGACATCCAAAAAGAAGCTAGGTTAGCCCTAGAGGAAAAGATGAAGAAGATTGAGACCCCAATTCGGCTCGAGGAGTTAAAAATAATGAGGCCATTGAGAAAATAACTGCCAAGGTTCTTGATGCTTTATCCCATTGGGATGAGCCAAGGAAAAAAATTGAGTAGAAAGGGCCTAATTTCCTTGAGGATGCCATTATAACTTAGTTTGGGATGGAATAAAAGCTTAGTGTGGGGTGATGTTGGCCCCTCAATTTTGACCAAGTATTTGTTTCAATTTTAGCAAGCAATGCAAAGGGACCATTGTCCATTTTCATGCAAGTACCCACATGGTGTGAGAGAACCATGGCATAGGAGGACCATGATGTGCAACTAGTAGCACAAAAGTTAAAGGATGTTGAAGGATAATGGTACAGAAGGACCAGCGTGAGAGGACCCAATCAAGAGAACATGGCATGAGGAACCTAACAACAAAGGAATTGAAACAGGAAATGAAAGACTAGGGGAGCACGTGGGGAGTGGAGCATGAGGAACATGGGAGTAGTTTAAATAATAAATCAAAATAGGATACTTCAACCCCACCAATCGGAGGCCTTGAACAACCCGCAAGGAATGAAACACTTGTAAAATGAATGCATAACATAGAGAAGGCATCTAGGGGTGCAAAGGCTTGAGTCTATAGGAACAATTAATTGTAAAATCCATGACTCAGTCTGTTGAGAGTCTGTGTGCCATATGTCCAATTTGAGTTGGGAATTTGACAATTGGATAGGGAAAAACAAGTATAAAAACCCCTATTGTAAGCATTTACAAAGGGGGAATAGAAGGAAGAACCTTTGAAGATATAAACAGTATTGTCTTGTAATCAAATAGTACTTAATGAGAATTCAATGTTTATCATACAATACTTTGAGCAATGTATTGTGAACTATGTTGAATATTGAAATGTGTTAAATAAATAAAAGTCATGAGTTATTTCTTTTATAATTAGCTAGTGATGGTAGCATAATATGTTAATAAATAATAGTAAGATATTTATTTGATAAGAAATGAATAAATACACCACATGTTTCAAAGTTTTTAGGAACTAATCTTTCACTGTGTGCTTCGAGTGAGTGCACGAACTCATCCCTCATGTAATAGGGCCAACGAGCTAACCTATTAGGAAGAGGCTTTAGCGTCAACGTAAAGAGAGAACCCAATACCCTATTATTACATAAATAACACAAATATTTTCAAATTACATCGATAAGTACTAAAGCCATCATGACTTCTATTATCATCATAATTGGTTAAAAATAGTAGCCAATAATTATACTTAAAGTTTCTAAACAACATGGCAAATTATGTAATCATGGTGTTTGATTTGCCAAATATAGACCGATGTGAAGTGCATAAATGAAGCAAAAAAATCTAGCCTTGAGATTGTTGAAATTTCAACCTTAAGTTACTATCCATCCATTATCTAGCCAAAGATACCTTGCAAAACATAAATGAATTCAACGGTAGGAAATTTTGGTCAATTGTTATTTGTTACCCATGATAAATATCATTCCAACTTCATGAAAAATAGATGTAAAAAATATATTGGGCCATGTAAAAATTAATTTATTCTTTAAACAATTGGGAAAAAAAGTTAGAGGGACTTAGTTTTCGTAACAATCAAGATATAAAAGGGTATAAAATATTAACAAATAATTGAGACATAAAATATCAGAAATAGGGAACGCAACCTTTGTCAAATAATAATTAAAAATAAGAATTAAGTTAGTTTTACTAATTTCTTACTAAATCATAACAAATGAATAATCGAAAATAAATAATAAACAAAAATATAAATCAAATGAAGAATACCCAACCAAAAGCAAAGTCCTCAACCATAAATGAGAGAAAACAATATTTTTATATTCTAAAATTTTTGACAAATAAATATTAAAATAAGATTTAAATTTTATTGATTAATAATTTTATTGTTAAGAATATGTAAAATCAAAAACCCTATTATATATATTTAATTAGTAACAAATTTTTAAAAATTAAATTTAATATTAATTTTTACATTTTAAAATAACAATCTAATGATGTTTTAAGAAAATTAGGTGAAATATAATAGATGTTTTAAGAGATTAATAAAAAAAAATCAAATGTTTTATTATATAATATAGTATAGAAAATATTATTCTTTTAATTAATTAATTGTTATACATAGTATTAAAATATAGTAAATAAATGATCATTAATGGTTGTTGGTTATTCTTAAGGTTGGTGGTGGGTGTTATTGGTATTATTGGGTTGGTTATGTTCATTGCTGGTATTTATGATACATGTGGTAGATGATTATTTAGAGATTTGGGTCTTCAATTGTGTCCCAAACCGGTTCGTAGCTCTAGTTAAAAGTGAATATTTATCAAAAAAATATAGTAAATAAATGATTAGATAGTTTCATAATTACACAAAGAAATAAGAAAGATAATAGGTCTGTACTTGTTTTATGTTCCATCATAAATTATTTTTATGTTTCATCATAAATCTATTTATGTAATCTAGACTTTGAAATATGCATCTTTTGTTGCTACTTCTATTACAACATAATATTGAAATAATCTATTGAGGTTTACATTACTATACAAACACTTTTGATAGTTTATTAGGACCATACAATTTTTTTGGCTAATGACTTTTACCTTAAAAAAATCACTAAGTCTTCTCACCTTCTTATGCTCTTTCACTCCTTATCTTAATTTAGCATCTTGTAACTCTTGTGTACTTGTAATTAATATTTTGGTGGTTAATATGAATTAAAAACTTTTCTATAAACACCTAAAAATGACCCTTAATAATTTATTACTCAAATTTTTAAGATATTTATATATATTTTTTATTTTTTTTAAATTATAAATTGTTGGTATATTTATTGACTTTGAGTGCTCTCCACTCCTCTCAACACCCTTAAACTATTATCATCCCCTTCCCAAGTTTGATAATACTTTTTCCCTTTTTCTAGAGTGTACAATTACACTTTATGTGTTCTTGTTAGGCAAAATGTGGGTCTTTCTATATCTTTCTTTGTGAGACTCTTACATCGTATTTTTCACTATTGTAATAGTTAGATATCGATTTTCATGCTATTTAGGTCATAATTTGAATTGAAGGCATATATAAATGCACAAGTGAGTGACAATGTGTTCTATTTTTTAGAATTTGAGGTCAAATACACTTCAAACTCCCTCCAAAAAAATCTTGAATATATTCGCTGAAATTAATAATACATGTGTATTTGATTATATATAAAAATAAATAATTTTATGTTTTAAATTTTAATTATTTTTTAGATTTAATTTTTCATTTATTTTTTGAGATGTTTTTTCCACTCAATGAACCACAATATTATGTTTTAACCCACTTTAATGTATTAAAGTGAAAAAATGGACTGAATTCATTATTGTTCACATGAATCTATTGAACATCTAATAATATTTTATAGAAATCAAGCATTTATTAAAATATTTATTAAAATAATAAAATTTATATTAGTAACATATTATATTAAGTGACATGTTTTATTGATGAATTATTACAATTATTAGAATGATGTGAAGAAAACATTAAAACACATTCTATAATACCTCTCATATTGGACCACTATTCCCTAATCAATTTTGATAAGTTTGGCATGTTCGATGATCCCTAGCGCATGTAAAAATTCAAACCTTGTCCCTCCTTGTATAAATAATTAAACACTTCTGTTTATGTTACTAATGTTTAAACCAATTTAATCTAGTCTAAAATTAATTTTATATAATGTAAGGTAATTTAATTTGAATTATAATTTGATGTATAGATTTTTTTTAAAGAAATATAAGGAAATTTGAGAAAATAAACCTTTTAGTAAATTGTGTAAAAGCAGCGAAAGCTCCATATCCTGATGCTTGGGAGAGAAGGTGATGTATTTATGCTCTGCGCGCACAACCCACAGAAATCGATGGCCGCTCGCTTCCAATCGATGCGTGAGATCTATAATTTGGTCTCTTGACAGAAATGCTCCGCTTCCAAAGCAAATAAAGAGCACAGATGATGGAGGCTGCTCGTCTAGCCAATCCAGACACTGATGCGTCCCGTCGTCAGGTTCTGCTATCAAAGGACCGACCGCATAGATTGCCGGCACCGGCACCGGCGCTGTAACCTTCCCTTGCTTGAGGGCTTCCAGAGCATCCGCCTCCAGATCCTCAAAGGTATTTACAAGAATCCTGGCTGCTTCTGACAGGCAAGACCAGTAGTGGAGAACCCAGTGAAACGACGCATCGAAGCTGCCTTGCAAGGGTTGAGGCAGATCCCTCGTAGAAAGCAGCCGATTCAGTCCCGCTATCTGTAACAAACAATCGGCACCGTCTTTAGGTGGGATTTCGTACTCTGAAATGAGTCTGCGAAGAGATAAGATGACACAGAGCATGGAAGCAGAGCAGGTGAACAGTATGTGCGTGGGTAGGTTTAGCTTGGCGGTAACATCGATCATGGCGGTGCAGAAGAAATCTGTAACCAAGGCAGAGACTGGGAGAGATTCGAGAATGTTTCTGACATGCAGCGCCGCTTTCTCCATGAAGTTGGAGATGCGGGTCTCGATCTTCAGACTGCGGTTGTTCTCGTCGTCGTCCATGGCGATGTCAGGAAGCTCTGTAAAGCGGATGTCGAGTGCGGAAGAGGCAAGCTTGTTCGCGTAGGTGACCTGCTTGGGGGCGCGCATCCACTTTCTGGTTACGACGGTTACAGACAAGCCGTGGTCCGCACAAAGCCGCTTTGCGAACTCAGTTGCAGGGATGAAATGCCCCACCCCTGGGCATGGGAAAATGGCGATATGACCCTTTCCACTACCATTTTTCACTTCCATTCTCTGCAAGTGCAAGTTGCTCTCAATCTATCTATCAACACCCTCACCTGTTACCGAATTAATAAAATACTGAAATGGATGAAACCCATCCATAAGAACGTGTTCTTGCTAATGACTTTTGGGCGCTCAATAATATACTTTCAATAAATTAGAAAAGTGTGTTTGTGGTGTGTGGGGTTGTTACATAAATTTGACACTTCAAGGAGCATCAGACGGTCATCATAATAATAATAAATGGTCCAATCAAAAAGAAAAAAAAAGTCTCAAATAGTCCAAGATTAAGAGGAATCACATTAATAAGTTTAAGAATGTGTCAACATCGTATAGAATGTATGAAGTTTTAGTCAATGAGAGATGAGGGAAAAGAGATATTATTAGAGCTTTTATATTAATATTGTTTAATTTAGATAAATATATAAAAATCATAAAATCATACATTTTAATAATTAATAAATATCAAGTTATTATTTTTAAATGTCTATATCTTACTTTTTTTAATGTGTTTGTATGTATATATATTAAACTAAAAAGAAGATATAGATAAAAAAAATTGTACTCACAAAGTTCTAAAATAAAATTTAATATATAAGAAATATGTACAAACATTATTTATTTTTCTACACATGTGTCCAAGAGAATGTCACATGTTAATAATATAAATATTTGAAAAAAAGAAAACAAGATACTTTAATTGGATTGGAAAGTGATGGATTTATGCAACCTATCATCTAAATTTATTAAATTTTGAAAAAAAGAAAAAAAGATATTTTATTTTGACCGAAAGTATGATGGAGTTATGCAACCTATGGTCTAATTTGAGCATCAACACTAATCTAAAGTCATGGATAGAGTTTTGATTTCTATTCTTGGTAATATTTCAAATCATGCTAAAATTAAATTCTAAGTATAATTCTAAATAGAAATAAATGACATCTTGAGTACGTACACTTATGTGATTACTTAAAGCAATTTGAGTATAATGTTTGATACTAAACACAATAATAAAATTCACTTGTGTCTTAAGTACATCTCTTTATAGGAGCAACTAAAGTAATCTTTGCATATTTTCTACAAGAAAAATCCAATAAAACCTGACTTACTATAATGTCATTGTACTGATGCACATGCTTTAATAACCAATATTTAAATGTTATGGAGTTATGCAACCTATTACTTAAATATACTAAAATTTGAAAAAAAGGAAAACAAGATACCTTATTTTGATAGAAAATGTGATAGAATTATGTAACCTATTATCTAATTTCAGCCTCAACACTAATCTAAAGTCATGGATAGAGTTTTGATTTCTTTTCTCAGTAATAACTCAAGTCATACTAAAATTAAATTATAAGTATAATTCTAAATAGAACTAAACGACATCTTGAGTATATACACTTATGTGATTACTTAAAGCAATTTGAGTACAATGTTTGATACTAAACATAGTAATAAAATTTAATTTTATTCGAAATACATCATTTTATGGGAATAGCTAAAATAATCTTTGAATATCTTCTATAGAAAAAAATGAATAAAACATGAATTACCATTTTTTCATTGTAGTGATGCACATGCCTTAATAACATGTATTTAAATGTGATGAACTTGTGAAGTGTAAATCTCAAAATAAAATATATTAAATACACCATGTGTAAAATAAATTATGAAATTGTTGATGTATAACATATAAAGATATATCCTTGATAGCATGTATTGTAAATAAGTTTTTCCCATTTAGACCTATGATATAATAATGAAAGATCAAGAGTGATATGCCCCATGTAGGCTCAAGATGTAAAAAATTTAACATCAAGATCATAAAATATAAAAATTTAAATCACAAGCATAGTTTTTTCCTGCAATGGATTAATGATTATATAGATTGTGGTAACCTCACCAAATGAAAGAATCGTGCATGATATAGATCATGGTGTGCTACATAACAAACCAAACACATAAGTAAGATGATTATAACATGAGACATATCTCATATATGGCCAATAACTGATACAAAACCTAGGAGGTGACCCAGTGAACAACTCTCCAAATAAGGATCTAGATGAAATTTTGTGTGGGAATGGAAGCCTTGTGAGAATGATAGTGCAAAGAGAGAGATGTAAAATTGAAACAATAAATGTATTTTATATCTTTATTCATCTTATACATGACATAATATTAAGAAAGATGTATGATTGCTACATTTTAGTCTAATTATTTTTATCTACTTATCTATTTGATAAAATAATGTTACACACACACACACACACACACACACACACACACACACACACACACACACACACACACACACACACACACACACACACACACACGCACACACACACACACACAAAACATATTCTAAGGATGAGAGAAATTATGGGAGTTGAACTCTTCATATATGACTCATCACCAACTATCATTACAATTGAGTTGTGGTTTACAGTGTTGAAACTATAGGGAATATGCAGCAACATAGAAGTGGAGTTAGATCTTAAAGGTTTGCACATAGGTGTTAAACCTGATGAAGAAGACATTGATGATAGTGCAAAGCCAAATGAGTAATAATGGTAAACTATGGTATAATCTAATGACCCATATGCTCCTAGTGTAATGCACTCTAGAGGATTCATAATTATTGTGGGTTATGAGAATGGTCTGGGTGTTACCATGGGAGCCACTATTAGTTGATCTTCTTGGATCAGTCACCCCTCCTTGTGAATCAATAATACTGATTGTGTTTAGTCTAGGAAGCAGGTGTGAAACCTTGGCCTCTAGTTGTTGCTTAGTGAACCACTTAGCTTATTATGGGAGATGACCTGATATGATGAATTTATACTTGGGCATATACCAGTTATGTGTAAACATGGTTTCCAAAATTTGATCTATCTTTGCCACTCGAAGTTGTTTGTTAGTTGGTAGTGAAATTCAAAAGGCTAAGTGTGCACAGATGTATGGCACAATCTTATTTGGATTTGGTGTTGCATGTGTTGAGCATGGAATCACTTTAGGTATCATGTATCTCTTATTACCTTCTAATACAACTACACTATGAGGATTGGCATTTTACATACACTTTTGACTATGCATGTCTAACGAGTACATCACATACATCAATGGGTGATGCATCATAAACTAACTCATCATTCAAAGGATGAATAACATATGAAAAATGACATTAAAGAGTGACATGGATACTTTAGATGTTACAAGAATTGAACCATTCCAATTTATAAGGTTGTGGATGAGGCATGGTTAACAGAATCAATCACTTAGAGGTTACTACAAAAATGAAGTTCTTCATGCCACCTCCATAAATTTGAAAGTCCAGTGGATACACTTGTTACCACATATGTGAATGTAAAAATAACTCTTATTCAATGTCTGGTGATATGGAAATTACTTATATGATGTTAACTAGAATGCTGGGATATGTGTCAATGATTCCATTTGAGGTCTTGACTCCATCATCCTATGTTTTTATCCATGCAAGTAAGGTATTTTGAGCATGACTCTCTATGTTGGATTGAATTTTAATTTAATGTTTGGCACATCCTTTACCTAACTTAGATGCTTTGGATTTGTTTGAAGTAAGTTTATGCTTTTCCATGGAGGTTGTTACCTTCTTTACTTTCTTCTTGAACTCCTAAATGGTTGTCGCATAGTAATAAGATTTTCCCATTGTCTTAACTTTAAATAAATTCAATCTATATTGAATAGATGATTGTAGGCCACTACAATTTTTGAGGACGTGATGCTACTCTAACTTGAAAGAGCCCAATTTTGCATAGAGAATATGTAAAGAGTTAGTGTAAGTTAGGACTAACTAGTTCTATCCTTGTCATCTAAGTTTTGACCACTACATATAGCAATCATCATTGACATCTTTAGATAATATTCACCCTTGAAATATTATATGAATTTATCCTAGGTTAATTCAATCTCATCTATTATCTGCTCATTCTCCCACATAGAATGTGCTTACCATAACTTCTTTGTGGTTTAAGAGAATTTCAAAAGTGCAATTGTCAAAATCCTTGCCCAATATGATGAATTTTAAATGATTATACCTAGTTTGATTATGCAAACATTTTTTCAAATAGATAGCATGATTGATGGTTTGAATTTTTGTTAGTGTATATTTTTTTTGAATTTTTTGTGAATATGAATTGCATCTAGTTTAGTTTTTCATTTTCTCCAACAAGTCAACATGTTCTTCCTAACCCTCCACCTAACCTTCCACTCAACCCTCTTAACCCTCCTAACCCTCCACCTAACCCTCTGCCTAACCCTCCTATAGTTCCCCTATTTCCATTAGCAGCCAGGAGGATATAGTTGCTCGCATAATAGAGAACAAAATTGAAATTGAGCAAATAATTATGATAATGAGGGAGCCCACTTCCATAAACACCCACCACACATATTTGGCCAATAACCTATAGTTAGTATAAGTTCAAGTTGACTCAATAACGAGTCAAATTGATAGATGGAGGTAATATAGGGATAGTTGCAGGGCTTACTATGCTGACAAATTGTCAGCATCTAAGGTGAAGGACAAAAATATAACAAAAGATTAAATTTGTGCCTTATTTATCGATCCAACCACTAATGCCACATTTCCCATAATGAACAAACATTTCCTAATCCATCGATGCCAACATGATTTGAATAAGACCAATTTTTGGGAGCGATGGTGGATGGTGTTTGAATATCCCCTTTGTAATAACCACGAGGTCTCTTTGTACTTTCTAAAGAAACACTATTACGAGTTTATCCTCAATAAAATTCCAAACTAATTTTAATATGGTGATTTTCAAAGCTGAGGGAAAGGCTCCACATAGGATCATCCAGGTGCACATCATGCACCTAATCGACCTTCAGGATCCCTATCCAAAACCCACTTCATCGATAGCTTCCCTTTGCAATGATAGAGGTTATGGAGATAGATACTTTACATGTGCTTAGTACACTTACTGATACACTCATTCATCATATGAGTAGATTTTTAGAGACAAATGCTCATGATACTCCAGATAGTGGTCGTACCTAGCCCCACCCATGTAGATGTTGTGGTGTTATATGCACTAGACCTTTAGATGATGATGGTGGCACTTCAAGGGGCTTGGAGGATATGGTCTTGATTGATGATTTTTTGGCATACACATTTGGTTTGGATACGTTGGGAGTATCTACACACACACATGTATCTTTTATGTAAATTTAATGTTAAATTTTTAGGTTATATTGGCATTTAATTAAAAACATAAAAATTAATTTACACGTTTAAATTAAATAATATATATGTATTTTTTTGTTCTAGGAGGAGACGTTGCCTTCGACATCATAACTAAGTAGTGGCCCAACCTAGGCTACTATATCTATGCATGTCAGTACGACACCATATACATTTATAGAAGTAAAATTTCAAGTGAATCTTATATACTCTAGATGTACATTCATACACCTTAATTATATTTTTGGTAGATTTTGTGTAAGAAAATATAAAATACCTAATTGGGAGAGTGTTGACTATAAACTATAGCCTATATGTATATGGTATAGGCCTTATAACCATATACAAATAGGGGACCTAAACCCCATATAGATAGATGGGGCTGAGTAGTTTGTTACCACCACCTACTTAGGGGACTTAAAGACCTAATATATCTAGTTGGGGAAGAGTTCCTCTCTATATCCATTAATGCAAAGCTATATCAACTTCTATACCAAAATCTGCCTATATCCCTTCCTTTCAAGGTTTTCCTTCATCCATTAATAACTCATTCCCTTAGTCCTTTGGTCAATCAAATAATAATGATAATATTAGTCAAATCAATCCTTTTATCTTCTAATCACACTCTCTTTACATCGTTGCTTATGTCACAAACTCAAACTCTCTATCTACTTACCCCTCACATACACCTTTCTAGCTTTACCTTCTACTATCCCTATTTTTGGGTAAAACTCCTTGTTTAGGCCTTAACCCTTCTCCCTTAACCCTTCTCTAGGCCTAGCACTAGATCAAATCCTCATTTACATACTTTTCCACACTTGTAAAGCTTGAAACCATCTCTATTAGTGAGAAGACATCAAATAATGTAAGATTACAAGTTTTTAGAAATTTTCAATGGTCAAATCTCATTTTATACACTAAACCCTAGAATCAAGGTTTCTAGGCCATTACCAGGGTCGAGAGCACACTAAAGGGGATAAATTTTGTTTTAGTGGGTTTCAAAACCCTAAAAATTTTTCATTAGGTCTTTACTGACCCTATACAACTTTCTCATTTAGACATCAAGTTTTAAAAGCCCACAATCAATTGCAAACTCAAAACTCTTAGTTTATAACCTTGCCTATGCACATAGGGAAATAGGGTACAAGGTTACTTTGCTTGCATCTGTGTCTTGTTGTTTTTCTATAAACTCTTCTAATTTATCCAATGTTTTATTCTTCAACTTCTTCCTCCTCCCTGAACATGAATTGGAGCCCATTTTGACAAAAGTAACCAAGAAATTATTTCAAATGTGGGTCCAAAAAAAACTACAACCAAGAAAGTATGTAGAGTATGCAGAGTACATAGGGAATGTCTATGGGGAAAAAGATATTGATTAGGGATAAAAATAGATGTTGAAAAGTGATTTTTTGTTTGTAATCTAAAGAACACATACACGTTCCTTGAAGTATAACCATATACTATACTAACAAACAAAAAAACTCATACTCAAGAATTTTTTCCATTATAATATTATAATATGATGCAATAACACTCAATAAGACTATAATATGATGCATACATCCCTAATATGATGTAATAAGATTATCAGATGTCACAATAATGTTATCATATCATGCAGTAAGGCTTAATATCATGTAATAAGACTATCATATGATGTAATAAGACTATCATGTGATACAATAATACTATCATATGATGTAATAAATCTCTAATATGATGCAATTAGGCTATCATATGATACATTAAGGCTCAATATGATGCAATTAGGCTATCATATGATGCAATAAGGCTCAATATAATGCATAAATCCCCAATATGATGCATAAATCTCTAAGACATGATGCAATAAGACTCTTTATAAGACGATGAAGCAAAAATAATAATGAATGATGCAATAAGGCTTAATATGTAAGACAAAATGAACTAATTTTACCCAAAATCCCATCATAGCTCCTTACAAAACTAGGTAAATAACAGGTTCACGCACTAATCACATTCATGAATTTATACATTTGTGATGAAATTAAGGAACTTAGGGGTTGTGTTAGTTATAAAATTAGAATTTAGGGTTAGGGGTTTAGTGTAATGGGTTTGTACATGTGTATATGTCATGAAATTGGGTTTAAGGGAACTGTACATGATCAAGTGATAAAATTAGGGTTTATGATCAACATGTCACAAAACATGACCTAATTTAACACTTTCAATCACATCATAAAATCCAATTTGGGTTCAATGGGTTGAAATTGGCCACATTTGCATTCGTATTTGCATTTTTGATTAAATTAGGGTCACTTATGTCATACATATTGCATCTACATTATACAATTGATTGGGCCATAAATTTGGTTTAGGGGCTCAATTTTGCCCAAATCACGTCCCTAATTGAACCAATCGACTAATTAGTTCAATTCATTATAGATAGAATCATACTTATTTTTTTCCCCAAATCATGTATATATCATGATCTTATAGTTATGTCAAGAAGGGGTTCAAATTGGCCTCCCATCCCTCCTTGATTGAATTACCCCTATAATTGAACCTTGTTGTGCCACATGTGTACCTCATACACCTGAAAGTGTTAAATCTATCAGAGATGCATCAAGTCCTAGAAGTTTTAGAGTTGACAATGCCCCAAGAAGCCAAATCCAATTACATATCACCATGTGCACCTAGTACGTGCTCAGAAGTGTCAACACTATTAGAGGTGTTAGGGCCTAGAAGCATTAAAAAGTACTATCAGATCCTTGTGAGGCTCGATCCAATTAGATATACATATGCAAGTGTATATCTTGTATACACATATATTTGTGTTAGAGATATAATTGTCACTTATCCTAAAAGCATCAGATTTGTCAGAGCCTCATGATGCCCAATCCAATCAAATATTTCCATATGTGTAGGTCTATTACACCTGAAGAAGTGTTAGAGTTATTAGATATGTACATCTTTGATACTTAAACATGTTCCATCACCAAGCCAACCAATCCAACTAAGGCCTATTTACAAATTTATCATTCATAGAAGCCAATAATATTTAAAGATTGACATCAATCCAATCAACTCATGTCTAGTAAATAATTCACATGGTGAGAGCCTCTAAATTACCATTAATGTACATAAATTTTCATGTAGAGCCCTTTAAGGTCCCATCTGAATTGAAAAAGCACCAAACATTATCAGTTTTCTACATGTATGTATTCAAATTATTTATATCCCTCTACCTTAAATTACCTAGACAGAGATCCTAAGACTTGTATTCATATTAAGTCCTACATGTGGGAGAGAACATAATTCAACAACATGGATGAGCCTCAACCTCAAATCCTAAGTTGGAGAAAGAATTTTGGGACACATTTTTACTACTTTCTTGTAATCCACATCATAAGGTTTAAGCTCATTACAATGAAATATGAACAAGATGATTGAATACATATGTAAAAAATATATATAATATTGAAACCTTCAGTGAGAGTGTGCACACTGGTATTCAATTATGATCAACCATATATATGAGGTGAGTAGTTCATCATCCACATGAATAATTATTGAGTCTCTCTGCTCAGCATCATCCTTGAGGGGAAGCAGGTCTTAGATTTTAGGGGACATTGCCATAGGTTTAATGTATAACTTGAGTAATTTCAATAGAGTTTGAGATGGGGTAAATTATACATATGTTATACTTGGTCAATGTTAGGTCTACACAATCCCTTAATGGTTTCAAACAAAGTACCTGGTGAATTTAGATATTTTCTATGCTATACATTCATCACTATAGGCATGACATCTTAAAACCACATCATCAATAATGGATACATGTGACCATTTCAAGTTTAAGACCACATCTTATATAAAATAAAATGTGTACCCAACTTGACCGAAATATTTAAGAATTTAACATGTATATAGATTGTAGGTCCATCATCGTACTTTCATACCTTACCATCCTAATTACATAATAAGGTATAAAACTCTATATAGTATTGATAAGCATTGGGTATTTTCTATCTTGTTTTTGATATTTCAATTGTTGCATCCGTGGTGTAGCTAGGACTAGTCCCATGTCAAAGACACACTCTTCAGATGACATGGGAATGGATGGAGTGGTTGATGGTTGTCCCATGTGTGATGGAGAAGTAGATGAAGAAGGTGCATGGAATGGAAGATTAACCATATTTTCACAAGAGATCTTAATTTTAGGAAAACAATTTAATAATGTATTTGAATACATTAGGGGAATCAAACTTTAATAATTGTAAGAATAGAAGACTCTTGTTAGAGTTTTAATTGGGAACTCAAAATGCATCTATTGAATTAGATGCACTAAGTGACCTTAAAGGAAACTTAAGGGATTTTATTCAACACATTTTAGGAATGTTTTTGGGACAATCAGGGATTGAGCTCCATTAGATAGCATTATTGAAATAGATATATAAGAGATGCACTGTTACACTAAGGGCTCAATTCTTACTTCTACTTACACAAGATTATCTATACTACATAGTCCAATTCAATGGGTTTACCACTCAAATAAATTATTTCAAAATTTATAAATAAAGGGGTCTGGTCAAATATATCAAAGAAACAACAAAAGGGTAAGATAGGATTTTAGGCAAGTAGGATAATATCGATAAGAAATGTACAAAATTAAAGTTCAATTAGGCTTTTAAGCAAGTAAGGTGGTAAGGTATATCCTTGCCCTACTAGGGGAAATATCCCAATAGATGTGCATGTTTCAATTGTTGAACAAGGATTTTGTTAATATGTGTTTTATTAACTAAACATATTGGTGTATATAAATATTAAAGTGCACTAGAAGCTAAACAAGTAATATCTAATAGTTGTTAAACATTTATTCTATAAAATTAAAAGTAACCAATCACATCTTGACAAGTAAGAGTCAAGTATTGATACTCTAATGCACAATTATTGGTACACTAAAGGTTAAGTTTTGATCATGGAGGTGTTTGAGAATAATTTAATGTTTCTCTCTCTTTAAAATGGTCACATAATGTATACATATGTAAGCTATGTTACAATTTTTTGGAGATAATTATTCAAACTTTGAATGTTTATACTTACATCTATGAGAAGAATTTTTTTAAAAAAAATCCACTAGTGCCTCAAATTCTCATAGCTCTTCTCAAGATCATACCAATGCTGATAGTGGTACCAAGCCACTAATACCAACACCAACACCAATACTATTTATTCTAATAACAGTAATCAAACTCATAAACTATTGTTATAAAATATCAATCAAATGATCACATTTCAAGCTCATAGTATGAATCAAATGATGAGAATATAAAACCACCTTATTAATCTTTAATTCAATCCTCAACCAATGGCTTGGGGAACACATAACCAAAGTGTTCCTCCTCATCTTCTTCAAGATTCTCAAGGTAATCTCATTCCTCAACCTCCATTAGTCAACAAAGTCACAAAGCATTGACCTCTTATGATAAAATCAGTTATATTATCAAATGTATAATGTGTTAGACCATGAAACCTTAGTTATAAGTAGTTAAGATGATATATTGAAATGAGTAAATTTTTTAAGTCTAATACAATGTTAATTCACTGTCTAAAGGTAATGGGACCTTTCCCCTATAAGAAACATGAAATTTGACATTTCCCCTATAAGGATGCATAACTAATGGGACCTTTCCCCAATAACAAACACATAATTTGTTTGTTTGGTTTTATGTCAAAGAAACATGTGCTCATCCTTTGTTGCATCAAATAACACATACACATTATTTCATTTTGAATTTAAAAATGAGCCTTTAGGCTCAAAAATGGCTTGGATTTCTAAGCCAAAGGCTTGGGATTGTGCATCTATAGTCGAGACTAAGAGTTTTAGGAAAAACTAAGAAATTTCAACTTTAATTTCCAAATATTCTATGGATTTCAACATCAAAATTCAAAAAATTATTACCATTACGATGAGCATGTTGTCCTCTTTCTAAATGTATGATTTTTATAATTTTTGGGCCATTTTAAGGGTTGAAACTATTTTTTTTCTAACAGCACCTTTTTTAGGCCACTACATACCTCACCCATATATGCCTATTCATGTTTATCTAATTTGTTTTTCATTGATCCAAATGCAAAAATATATATATGGTAAGAAACTAGGCCTAATTTTACACACATTCAAAAAAAAAGAATCACACAGATGGCTATCCATTTTTTGTCAGTTTTTAGGACATAATTGCAAAATTAATTAAAAACAATATTCATCCAAAAAATATAAAAAAATTTGTAACAAACTAGAAGATCTAATATAAATATTCACCAAAGGGTTTCTAAAAATATTAAATGACGCCAAAATAATGGTGGGTGACACAGAATGGTACAATTCAAATTTTCTTAAAAACTAGGAGGTCCTATTCAAATTTTAGATGTTTGACCTATTTAAACTTAACCATTTTTCAAAAATATTAGTTTTTTAGAAACTGGACTCAAAATTCTACAATTCATGTTTATATACCATCTTCAAATTTTGAGCATAGATATCTCTAATTATCTTTAGAAGTTCACATTTTTAAAATTTTAGAAAAATCATGTCCACGAGTAGGCCCTTTTTTATCCCCCAAATTGGTGCACTTACCCATAGCCAAGTCTATAAATTTTTGGGTGGCCCTACTATCAATCATAACGGTGACCCTCTACCCTTGTAATCCTCTATGAACTCTAAAAGAGTTAAATTTTAGTGTACCCAACATAGTAGCAAGAGTACTGCCCTTCAATCCCTTAGGTGGCATCTCATTGAATCCCAACTGCTCCTCATCTGATTTACTATGTTCTTTGCCCTAGTTATGATCATATTTATTCTCTTCCTCACTATTAGATACAATATCTATATAATGTACCTTGACCTTACCAAGTCATTTATGTCCTGGTTCCCAAGGGTTTATGTTACTGAAGCATAATTTCTTTCTTCAAAATCCCTATCGAGTCTCATCATCCATTCTATTTTTCTTGGGCCACTCTTTCTAAAATGATTTCTTGTGGTTGTCCATCTGAGAGTTATATACCTTTGACTAAAATTTATTCTTCAAAATGGTTGAATCCATATCCCTAGCTTTCTTGATTGCCTCCTGCAGTGAGTTAGGATTTAATGCCTTAATCCAACTGCTTAGAGGATCCGTTAGGCCATCCATAAATAAAATTAGCAGTCTCCTCTCTGATATATCATTAACCAATACTGAGAGTCTCTAAAAATCAACAATGTAACTATCAACCAGTCCCCATTATGGTTGTCCTTCTGAGAGGTAGATCCCTTCGACTGAAATTTATTCTTCAAATTAGTTGAATCCATGTCCCTAGCTCTCTTGATACCTCCTAAAGTGAGCTAGGATTTAATGCCTTGATCCAAATCCTTAGAGGATTTGTTAGGCTATCCATAAATAAAACCAGTAGTCTAATCTTTGATATATCATTAACCAACACTGAGAGTCTCTATAAATCAACAATGTAACTATCAATCGATCCCCACTGCTTCAATAGAGCCAAGTCCTTGAAATGGAGTTTAGGGTCCTTATTATCAAACCTCTCAATTCATCTCTCTGTGAAATCCATATAAGATGTGATATGATCATGGCCCATGGTGACCATAGCATGATGACACCACTCGTGAGCAATGCCATCTAGATGTATGGGAGCATATTTGATTGCTTCTTTTGACATCAGATTCAACTGGAAGTATGTATCAACCTTCTATACCCAATCACGTGCTAAATCTTGCTTGAACCATCAAAGAAGGGCAACCTCAATTTACCAACCTTCCTCTTAAGATCATTGTGGTGTTATCTATTACCCTTGTTGGTTATATGTCTCATCCTGAGGTCAATATAGTCATAAAGGGAGAAATCATGCCAAAAACCTAGACTAAAATCAACCCAATCCTGTCTGAGTTGTTCCTACAACTCTACCAATGTAGGTATAGTACCTTCTTAAAGTTCTACTCTAGGGGAAATAAAGGCATTAAAGGTCTTGAACTATTAGGTGTAACACACTGATTTGGCATCCTATTATTAACTGAGTTATCCCCTTGGCCATTATTACCATTTTAGTCATTACCATTGTTATTATTATTATTGATCATGGTTTGTGTCATTAATTTCATAAACTGAGTCATACGCTGATTTTTTGCCCTTTACTCTACCAATAATGCATTAAGAATATCTTCCCCTCTATGGTCTTCCCCTCTATCATCCATCTTTGCCACTCTATGTACACCACCTCTTATAGAGGAGACAGTAACACTGCCTGAAATAGTTTCCCCTTCTAAAACTTGAGTGTGTTGACACTATTTCTTAATCCCTCTAATATAGTACCTTCTTTATCGCTAATGAAAACCACAGGCTAGTAGAAATACCAGCTCTGATACCACTGTAAAGACCCTTTCCCAATATGATGAATTTTTGATGATTCTACCCGATTTGACTATGCAAACATTTTGTCAAATAGTTGGTTTGATTTTTGGTTTGAATTTCTATCAATGTATATTTAAAAAATTATTGCATGCATTAATTTCCACTTATGAATAGCTATACAAATTTCAAGAGTTCAATTATAAATTCATTCATAGCATCAAAAGGAAATATAATAATTCACCATAGTCATAAATTCCATTCATCTGCTATTCATCTCCAAACTAAAACTATTATTAACATATAAATAGGCCTTCAAATTACAACTCAAACCATTTAATTACTAATAGATATACTTCTTGGATAAAGGGTTGTAGCTTATGAAATGATATGACCAACAAACTAGTGACATTGATGAGTAGAGAGGAAACAATTTAGAATAGTAACATCCACCTATAAGAAAACAAACCCCCATAGAATCCATGATCTCCTTCCAAATAATCCATGATAGGATGAAAAGTGAATGGCAATGGACTTTCTAATACTCATGACATATGCAAAATGTCACTCTCCGTATAATATCCCAGTTATCCTCCACTAACACATAATTAAGGTTGTGTTATCAATAAATTCCATGATTTTGTCCTTGCATTAAAGCACCTAGCCTAAAAGACTTAACAATGTGATCGAACCGTAGTTTGCAGGGAAAAAAGCACAACTATTAGCAAGTTAAAATTTCATGATTTCTTTTGACAATATAAGACACCTCCATGGTTATAATCGACCAACAGATGTGAGGAGGGTTTGAATGTGATTTAACACTAGATATATTGAATCCTTGCTAATTTGTCACAAATCTAAAAATAAACTATATTCCATAAGCTAGGGTAGATAGTTTCACCATCGAAACCCACAATCGTCAACCCTAAAAGCTCACAACAACACTAGAAGAAAATAGACTCCAGTAAAAATGAAAAAGAATTTCCAAAATGTCATTTTATTCTCATCCTTTCCATCCAAAGCTTCCAAAAATATCTTTCCTTCTCAAACATTAAATATTCAAATTTGACTTTGGGAAGGAAACATAATTAGTGACTTTCTGAATATTAAAACTTAACTATTATCATTTTAAGTAATATTAATTAATTAATATTATTCATAATATTTTCTTGGGGAGAATAATATTAAATAATTAATAATTAATTCTCTTATTTTATTTAATGACTTATAGGAATTAAATAAGTCATTAAATCATCTGGCCAGTTAATGGGAAGGGGATATTACAACAACTTAATGTTTTCTTCATTAAAAATGTTATTCATAGAAAAATAAGATTCTAACTAATCTAACCAATTATCTAATGCACATTTTTAAATATTTCCCTCAAACATAAGAATGTTTAAGTTTAATTGAAACTTTTGGGGACTCGAACACCAAAAGCTTCACCTGATGATTAAGTTAATAGAACCACCCATTCAAAGACTTCTATAAACTGGTTGAACCAAAATAAATTGATCCATAAGTGATTTTTTTATTACATTTTTTTATCATCATGTGAATCTCCTCTTGTGTTGGTTTAGCCATTTTGTCAAAATAACTTAGCAGATTATCCAATGGATCTCTAAGTTTAACTTCGATGCTCAAATACTCTAATCACATTCTATAGGTCATACAATAATGAGATAAACCATACTAATACCATTGATCTGGGGCCCAAGAGGTGACCTGGTGGATAACTCTTCAGATAAGAATCTAAATGAAGTTATCCATGCATGTGCTAAAGCCTCGTGAGAAAGTTAGTGCAAAGAGAAAGAGATTTAAAATTGAACCAATAAATGTATTTTACCTATATGTTAGTCCTTTACATGACAAATTCTTGATAAAGATGTATGAATTTTATCTTCTATTCTAATTATGTTAGAACATTTAATGTCTAAGTCATACTATTATAGATCATTCGTATATTTTAAGTAATTAAATAATTATTATTTATTATTTATTAACACAAATGAAAAACCTAATGTAAATAAATATATTAATAATACCTCATGTGTATATTCTCTAAAATTAATAATACATGTGTATTAGATTATATATAAAAATAAATAATGCATTCAATTTTTTCTTTAAAAAAAAAAATCAAAATAATTGTGTATTTCATTTTTTAGATTTTATTTTTAAATATTTTTTTCTACCCAATGGAACACAATATTATGTTTTAACCCACCTTAGTGCATTAAGGTGAAAATTTGGACTGAATCCATTATTATTCAAGTGAATTTATTGAACATTTAATAGGGTTTTATAGAAATCAAGCATTCATTAAAGTATTCATTAAAATAATAAATTCATATTATTAACATGTTGTATTGTGTTAGTTTTCCTTACTGATAAATTATTACAATTATTAAAATGATGTGAATAAGGCACTAAAATATATATTCTATAATATCTCTTGTATTGGTCCATTATTTCCTAGTCAATTTTGATATGTTTGGCATGTTCAATGACCTCTAGTGATGTGAAAATTCAAATTCTATCCCTCTTTGTATTAAAAATTAAACTCTTACTTTATGTTACTAATGTTTAAATAAATTTAAATTAACTAACATTGATTTCATATAATGTAGGGTAATATAATTTGAATTATAATTTGTTGTATGGGTTTTTTGAGAAATATAAGGGAAATTGAGAAAATAAATCTTTTAGTGAATTGTGTGAATTTTTTATGAATATTTTGAATCACATCCCATGATCTATCCTGAGAGAAAAATATATGCTAGAATAATAGACCTTAAGTCTTTATATGGATAACTTAGGGAAAATCCATTGATGTCTAATTAATCACATTATAAGTAAAATTATTAAATGCAAAATTAGCCATTACAATTTTTATTAAATATTGATGTAACTACCTTAAACACATTGACTATTTATTTATTAACATGAGGTTCTTTTAGTCTATTAATGATGGGCCTTCATGCGTGACTTAACCCTAAACCTTTATCTCTATTCTAATTATGAGTGTGTTTATCTATCTCTATGGTTTCTCTTGTGATAATGATTCTATACAAAAAAATTTTGGTGTCTTTAATGCAAATATAATTTTTTTTGTAGGAGTGCTCAGCAAATGTCAAATTTTATTTTTTCTCCAATCATATATGATAAGCATGCTCTTTATATATATTTACATTATATATATTGTACTATGTCATCTTCCATGTCACATCTATCAAAATATCAGATTATTGTTGTTTAATATTTCATATGTAAAAGATGAGACAAGATTAATGATCATAGATTTCAAGTGTGATACGTTGATGATATACATTATTTCAATTAATAAAATCCATATTATGTAACTTACACTATTGACACAATAGCTAGTATGTAACATTTTACAAAATATTATGTGAATGAATCCTATTTATTAATTATGTATAATAAAATTTAACATAAATTTAGTATATGTATAATATTCTCCCAACAATGTCATATCATTTTTATTTATTTATTTTATGTTAGTTAAATGTAAGATTTTGGTGTCCTCATGGCATTCACTAGTCAAAGTTTGAAATTATCGTAACCACTCTTAATGAAGTGTTGGTAATGCTATAAAGGCTAGGTGCAGTGGTAAGAAATTGGGGCCTACCACTAAATTATCTCAAGTTTGAGTCACAAAAGTTGACTACTTGATAGTGGCCTCCTCTAAGATAAATTAACTAAAAAAAAATATCGACAGCAAGTATTTTCCTACCAATTAAATTGCCACGACCAAGATAAATTAATTTAAAAAATATTGACAACAAGCAGTTCCTTATTAATTAAATGGTTACAACCAAATGCAAGTAAAATTGCTCTAACATAAAAATCCAATAGATAAAAAGTATTTATTTAGATCATCATAAAATAAAAAAATTAATTTGATGTATGAATTTTTTTATAGAAACATAAGAAAATTCGAGAAAATAAATCTATTGGTGAATTGTGTGAATTTTTTATGAACATTTCGAATCACATCCCATGATCCATTATCAAATAAAAATATATATTTAAACAATAGACCTTACGTTGTGATCAGCACAAGATGTCATTCAACTGACACACACTCTTTGAATTGTTTGTAATTCAACTTACTAGAGATCTTTTTAGATCTAATGTAATGGCATTTCTAAAATATAAGAGAGCTTTAACATGTCTTTTTTCTTTTTCTTCCTCTTCTAACTACAGAAGACACCTTTCTCTTCCTTCATGAACATGAAGACTACCTAAAGCATGCTTCTCCCAATCATAATACAATTCCTATCATTGTATGTTGCACTAGAAGTAGTAATTTCAAAGGTTAAGCAAATCATATTCATGAAAACACTTCCTTTTATTTTCACTTTTTTTAATATACTTCTATTCCAGAACAAAACATGTAAGTTTCATCTTCCTACATAATTATAAATATAATTAACAACTTAATTTTGGAAAGAGTTATTTAATATGCAAAAATGTATTCGTCAGTGTTGACTATGATTTTTAAATTTAAATTTTTATGTTTAAATTTAAATATGAACCCTTATTTCTATTTCTCAAATAATAGTGGATCTCTTTATCATCACCTTGCATGAAGTTTTCCCCACAAACTAGCAGGGCAAAAGCTCTGATACCACTGTAATATCCCCAAATGAGATCAAAATACTTAAATTTAAATTTTTCCTAAATCCTATTTACTAAAACTATATCATTGATATTTTCACCAATTTTTCACAAACTTATAAAAATAAATCAAATATAGAAAATATTTGAATTCAAATATTGAATTCTTAATTTGTCTTATACAAATATTCCAAATCAGAATAGTCAAATAATCAAAGTGAAGTACAAGTGTAACTATTTAATAATTTTTAAAATTTATTTTCAATAAATTTATAAATGTGTAAAATGATTTGAAATAATTTTTAAAATAAATTAAATTTAAAAATCTTAATAAATATTGGTCAATATTTTTTTTATACCAAATAATTCTTCCCTATTTTTTAATATATGATAAATCTTTGACTTTAATATAAATTTAATACTGACATATTATGATCATATCATGTCATGTCAATCACATTATTTAAAATTGAACAAATTTAACTACAAATTTATAATAATCTATAATCAAATAAAATTGAAACTTTTAAATAAAATATATAGAAAATTTACAATAAAATATTACAAATTACAATCTATAATTCATCATTAAAAAAATTAAGAAAATAAACTTAAAAAATAAGATTTCACTTTATATTGTTATCTCGTTCAGATTATATTCTTGCCTTATTCTCAACGCACTAGCCAACACGGCAGCTTATATAATCATGATGTTTGATTTAACAAATATAGACCAATGTGGAGTGCATAAATGAATCGAAAAAATATAGACTTAATTTCAACCTTAAGTTGCTACCAACCATTATTTGGTCAATTGTTATTTGTTACCCATGATAAGTATCACTCCAACATTATGAAAAATATATTATCATGTAATTTTATTTTATTTTTAAACATTTTAATTGAGGTAAAAGGTATATGGACTTAGTCTCTCCAACAATTAAAATAGAAAAAGGTATAAGATAATAATAAATAATTGTGACAAATAAAATATAAAAATAGGAAATTGTAATTTTTGTTAAATAATAATTATAAAATTAAAGATGAAAACTAAGTCAATTTTACTAATCTCTTATTAAATCATAATAAATGAATCATCGAAAACAAACAATAAATAAAAATAGAAATCAAACAAAAAACACCTAACAAAAACTAAAATCCTTAAACACAAATTAAAACAAATAATATTTTTATAATTTAAAATTTTTGACAAAAAAATATTAAATTATAATTTAGATTTCATTCATTAATAATTTTATTGTTAAGAATATATAAAATTAAAGACCCTATCATATATATTTAATTAGGAATAATCCTTTTTAAAATTAGATTTAATATTAATTTTTCCGTTATCAAATAACACAATCTAATGATGTTTTAAGAGATTTGAGCGAAAAATAATAATAAAGAATTTTCAAATGTTTTATTCTATATGATATAGTATAGAAAATACTCTTCCTTTAATTAATCATTTTTATACATAACATTAAAATACAGTAAATAAATGATTAGTTAATTTCGTAATTATAAATATAAAGAAATATAGAAGATAATAGATCTATATTTGTTTTATGTTCCATCTTAAATTGTTTTATGTTTCATCATAATCTATTTATATAATATAAATTTAGAAATATGCATCTTTTGTTGTTACTTCTATCATAACATAATATCAAACTAATTTATTGAAGTTTAAATTACCATACAAACACTTTTGACAGTTTAATACAAATATTTTGGCTAATGAATTTCACTTGTAAAAAAAATCATAGTCTTCTTGCCTTTTTATGCTCTTTCACTCCTTTCATAATTCGACATCTTGCAACTCTTGTATACTTATAATTAATATTTTGGTGGTTAATATGCACTAACAAACTTTCTATAGACACCTAAAAATGACCTCTAAGAATTTATTACTTCTTAAATTTTTAGGATATTTATATATGTTTTATTTTTATTTTAAACTATAGATTTTTGGTATATTTATTGACTTTGAGTTCTCTCCACTCCTCTCAACACCTTTCAACTATTATCATCCCCTTCCCAAGTTTGATCACATTTTTTTCCCTTTTCTATAATGTGCAATTATATTTTATATGTTGTTGGTAAGCAAAATGTAGGCCTTTCTAGCTCTCTCTTTATGAGACTTTTACATCATATTTTTTACTATTTTGATAGTTAAATGTCGATTTTCATGCCATTAAGATCATAATCTGAATTCAATGCATATGTAAATGCACAATGAGTGATAATGTGTTCCATTTTTTAAATTTTGAGGTCAAATACACTTCAAACTCCCTCTAAAATATATTAATTAAAATTAATTATACATGTATTAGATTATATATAAAAATAAATAGTGCATTCATTTTTTTTAAAATAAAGTTTTTAAAATAATTTTATGTAATAGTTATTAATTATTTTTTTAGATTTAATTTTTAATTATATATTTTTTTCCACCCAATGAATCGAAATATTATATTTTAACTCACCTTAGTGCATGAAAGTAAAAAATTAGACTGAATTCATTATTTTTCACATGAGTTTATAGAAATAGAGCATTTATTAGATTATTCATTAAAATAAAAAATTCATATTAATAATATATTATATTACGTTAGTTTTCCCTATTGATGAATTATTAAAATTATTAGAATAATGTGAAGAAGGCATTAAAACACATATTTTATAATACCTCTTGTATTGGGCCACTATTCCTTGATCAATTTTAATATGTTTGGCATATTGGGTGACCCCTAGCGCATGTAAAAATTCAAATTCTATCTTTCCTTGTAGACATAATTAAACACTTACGTTAATGTTACTACTGTTTAAATAAATTTAATTTAACTAAAATTAATTTCATATAATATAGGATAATATATTTTGAATTATAATTTGATGTATGAAGTCTTTTTAGAAACATAAAGGAAATTGAGAAAATAAATGTTTTAGTAAATTTCATGTATTTTTTTATGAACATTTCGAATCACATCCCACAATCCATCTTCATGTTAGAACAATAAAATTTAAGTTTTTATATAAATAACTCAAGGAAAATACATTAATGTCGAATTAATCAGATTAGAAATAAAATTATTAAATGCAAAAGTGACCATTATATTTTTTATTAAATATTGATAGAACTACCTTAAACACATTGAATGTTTATCTCCTGACGTGAAGTTCTTTTAATCTATTAATGCATGAGGTTCTTTTGATCTATTAATGATGGACCTTCGTATATAACTTAATCCTAAACTTTTATTTGTATTCCAATTATGCTCAAACCTAATGTTAATTTTTTTTTTTTTTTCTCCAATCATATATCAAAAGTATGCTCTTTATATGTATTTATATTTTATATATTATACTATCTCAAATACAATATTATTGATGATATACATTATTTCAATTAACAAAAACCCCATTCCCTAAAACAACAAATAACACCCTCCCAACATACCTTACACATTTAAAACAACTACTAATATATAATATTTATATTTTACAAAATATTACGTGGATGAATCAATCAAAATCTAACATAATAGTAGATCCATCTAATTTGAAGAGCCTAATGCCTATCGACGTCATGAAAACCTATAATGAAGACAAAGAACGCTACATACACTTCTACTTCTCTCATTACACAAACAGAAGATCTGCCATGCCTTTCTACAGAGACAGGGAGAGGGGAAGTTCTGCATAACTCATCACAATACATGACTAATTCAGAATAACAAGCCGACTGTCATTCGAATCCTTGATTCTGCACCAAATGAGCGGTGGCAACGGCCATGGTGTTGTAAAAAGTCCCTCCTTCCATCATGGCAACTTTGGCCTGGTCTTTCAGTTGTGTCATTTTTTCTTGTGCTCTGATTTCATCTTCTCCATCCATCAAAGCCCTCACAGCTCTTTCCACTTCTGCTCTGGTTACAAAGCCGTTGCTGTCCATCTTCAAATCTATGGCAACCTTGTTCTCATTTACCAGCATAAACCTGTTGAGCCTCTGTTCGGCAAAAATGGGCCAACCGATGATTGGAACCCCATAAGAAAGGCTCTCCAGCGTGGAGTTCCAGCTGCAGTGAGAGATGAAGCCTCTGGTAGATGAGTGTGAAAGAATGGGAATCTGAGCCACCCAGTTCGAAACCACCAATCCTCGGTCCCTGGTTTGATTCACGAAACCCGAGGGTAAAAGCTATGAAAGCTCCATATCCTGATGCTTGGGAGAGAAGGTGATATATTTATGTTCCACGCGCACCACTCGCAGAAATTGATGGCCGCTCACTTCCAATCCATGCACGAGCTCTATAATTTGGTCTCTTGATAGAAACGCTCCGTTTCCAAAGCAAATAAAGAGCACAAATGATGGAGGTTACTTGTCTAGCCACTCCAGACACTGATGCACCCCGCCGTCCGGTTTCGTTATCAAGGGACCGATGACATAAATGGCCGACACTGACACTGTAACCTTCCCTTGCTTGAGGGCTTCTAGAGCATCCGCCTCTAGGTCCTCAAAGGTATTTACAAGAATCTCGGCTGCTTCTGGCAGGCGAGACCAGTGGTGGAGAACATAGTGAAATGATGCATCGGAGCTGTCCTACAAGGGTTGAGGTAGATCCCTCACAGAAAGCAGCTGATTCAGTCCCGATATCTGTAACAAACAATCGGTGCCGTCTTTAGGCAGGATTTCATACTCCGAAATGAGTCTGCAAAGAGATAACATGACACAGAGCATGAAAGCATAGCAGGTGAACAGTATGTGTGTGGGTAGGTTTAGTTTGGTGGTAACATCGAGCATGGTGGTGCATAAGAAATCTGTAACCAAGGCAGAGACTGGGAGAGATTCGAGAATGTTTCTGACATGCGGTGCCACTTTCTCCATGAAGTTGGAGATGCGGGTCTCGATCTTCAGACTCTGGTTGTCGTCATCATCCATGGCAATTTTGGGAATCTCTGTAAAGCGGATGTCGAGGGCGAAAGAGGCTAATAGGTCAGCGTAGGTGACCTGCTTGGGGGCGCACATCCACTTTGTGGTTATGACAGTTACATGCAAAGTTCCAAAATAAAATCTAATATAGTGAAAATATTTAAAATTATTATTTATTTTTCTACACATATGTTCAAGAGAGTGTCACAAGATAATGATTTACTAAATTTTTAGAAAAGAAAAAAAAGATAGCTTATTTTAACTGGAAATGTGGAGTTATGCAATCTATTATTTAAATCTATTAAATTTAGAAAAAAGAAAAACAAGATACCTTATTTTGACGGAAAATATGATGGAGTTATGTAACTTTTTATCTAATTTGAGCCTCCACATTAATCTAAAGTCATGGATAGAGTTTTGATTTCCATTCTCGTTAATATCTCAAATCATACTAAAATTAAATTTTAAGTATAATTTTCAATAGAACTAAATGACATCTTGAGTACATACACTTATGTGATTACTTAAAGCAATTTGAGTACAATATTTGATACTAAAAATAATAATAAATTCAATTATATCTTAAATACATCTCTTTATAGGAGCAACTAAAGTAATCTTTGCTATTTTCTACAATAAAAATTCAATAAATATTGAGCTAAGATAAATCATTATATTGATGCACATGCCTTAAAAACATGTATTTAAATGTGATGAGTAGGATATATGTCCCCCTTTTCAGATTTGGAATGAACTTGTGAAGTGCACGTCTCAAAAGAAAATAGATTAAACACACTATGTGTAAGATAAAATATGAAATCATTGGTCTATAGCATAGAAACATATAACTTTGATAACATGTACGTTATGAATAAGATTTTTCATTTGAACCTATGATAAAATTAATGTAAGATCAAGAGTGATATGTCCCATGTAGGCTCAAGATATAAATAATATAACATCATGATCATAATTTATAGCAATTTAAATCATGAGTCTAGTATTTTTCTCATAATTAACGCATGATTATATGGATCATGGTAACCTAGCCAAGTGGTATAGACATTATGCATGAAGTAGTTGTGGCACTTCAAAATAAACCAAACACATAAGTAAGATGACTATAATTTGAGACATATCTCATAAATGGCCAAACATTGATCTGGGGCCCAAGATAAATGTGATGGAGTTATACCTTATTTTGAATGGAAATGTAATGGAGTTATACAACCTATTATCTAAATCTACTAAAATTTTAAAAAAGGAAAACAAGATACCTTATTTTGATGAAAAATGTGATGGAATTATGCAACCTATGATCTAATTTAAGCCTCAACACTAATCTAAAGTCATGGATAGAGTTTTTTGATCCAAAACTTGAAAGCTTTGGTTGAAATATAATTCAGAAATAAGAACAACACAATTCAAATAATGCTATCTCTGAAAAGAGATGTTTTATTTATCAAAATTGCAGACCCAAACATATGCTTATCTCTGAGAAGAGATGTCTGATTTCCATTTCGGATTACATCTTCATTTATACATGTTTTGAAGGTGTGGAGAGGATATGGAAGGTCACCAATCTCGAGGGAGATGAATTGGTTTGACTTCCACGATTTAAAACAATACAGAATTCGAGGAATTACTATTTATAGAAACTTACTATTTTTAGACTGCACTACTAAAATTTAAATTTAGGACACTTCCATTGGATTTTAAGGGGTCAAAATTCATCAATCAGAGCTCCATGCCATCTCACAATGTTTCCCTCATTATTATCTTTCCAACGGTTCAAACGGCGAGTCAATTGGAGCTACGGTGCAAAAGTTATGGCTCCCAGAAGTTCTGCCATCAAATGGGGTGGACCCATCACCCAAATTGTCATCTGAATTGTTTTCTGGATCATTCCTCCCTCCTTGAGAAGCAATGGTCCCCATTTCATCAAGATTTTTCATCACGTGTGGTATTTTTACTTTGATTTGATTCCCGTTGCATACCTGATTGTTCACCATTTCTGTCTAACCATCAGTCTGTGGATGGAAGGTTGTGAACTTCTTCAACTCAATATCTATTTTCTTCTATTGTTGTGTTGTTTGTGTATTCAGGGCTATAACATCAGCCCTTTTGGATTCTTGTGGCTTGACCATCATGAGAACAAATTTCTTGGCACTAATCAGAGAGACAATTGTAGAAGGTGGTACTTTTGGTACCCTGTAGTGCCGTGTTCCAAGAGTGAGAGTGATCCTTCTAGTTCTTGATTCATATATACCATGTCGATCATACATGAATGGCTGGCCAAACAGTACATCACAAACATCTAGATTGACCACATCACATAAGACTTCATCTTCGAAAGGTTGTATTGCAAATGAGAAAAGACATTGGTGGGTAACACGAAGGTTTCTCCCTGGACTCAACCATCCAATACTTTATGGTTTTGGGTGAGGCTTCATAGACAGATTTAAGCTTTTCACAACATTAGTAGAGATTAAATTATTTTGACTTCCACTATCAAGAATGAAATGTAGAGGCTTACCTTTCACCCATAACTTAGAGTGAAACAACCTTTCCTTATCATCTAGCATCTTGTCATGTGTCTGTGATGAAGCAACAATGGCTTCAGGATCAACATCTATAATTTCTTCTTCAACTTCTTTGACTACAGGGTCTGTATGAGGTAGAGCAGAGGATTGTGACTCAAAAAGTAGTGATTTGATAGCTCGACATTCTTCTTTGGAGTGAGTTCTAGATTTGTGATAATCACACCACTTCCCAGTCTTTCCTTCCTTTTGCTTCCAATTTTGGCCTTGTGTTTGACCTTCTTTGTCACTTTTCCATTTTGAAGACTGATTCTTTATATTCATTCTTCCATGCTTCTGCTCAATCTTCACTGCGAACTTGTATGCCTCACTGAGGGTTTCCAAATTGAAGAGTTCCATTTCTACCCATATGTACCATTGTAGTCCACCACGATATTTGAGAGTCTTATGTTTCTCACTATCTTGAATGCCCAATCTTGTAGATAAAGAATGAAAAGTGTCTGCGTAGTCTTGAACAGATTGGTCCTTACCTTGGTGAAGTTGTTGCCACTGTATGTAGAGATCATCATATGCTCCGATGGGATAGTATTCTTCTTTCACCGCTTCCAAAAAATTATCCCAGGTAGGTTCCACCTCAAGGCCAATGTCATCTATACTGAACCTCTTTTTGTACACTTCCCACCAATTTTTCATAGGCAAGTAATCTTTTCTCCATCGATGAACTTATTTACAGAGAAGTAGGAAGACAATTGATCCAAGCAATTTTCTACTGCATCGGCATTGATTTTACCTTCAAATGTAGGAATATCAAAATTTACCTGGACCTTGAAGGGTGTTGGGGCACTGAAAGGATGTTCCCTAGTTGAGGAGCTAGGAAGTGGAGCCGCGAAGCCAGGATTTCCCATCAGAAGTGTTTGAAGAATTTGGGAAAATTGTTGTAGCATCTGCGCTTGTTGCCGTTGGAGGGCTTCATTCACCATTTCCTTGAAAGGATCGGATGTCTCAGTGTTGTCTGCCATTTGAAGTTATTTAGAGTGAACAGGTGGAAAATTTGGAAGCTCTATTGTTTCCCACCCAAGCTTCTTGTAGCCTGACCTTGTCCTTGGGATCATACACTCTCAAGACAAACTGCTTTGATACCACTAATCCAAAACTTGAAAGCTTTGGTTGAAATATAATTCAGAAATAAGAACAACACAATTCAAATAATGTTATCTCTGAAAAGAGATGTTTTATTTATCAAAATTGTAGACCCAAACATATGCTTATCTCTGAGAAGAGATGTCTGATTTCCATTTCGAGTTACATCTTCATTTATACATGTTTTGAAGGTGTGGGGAGGATATGGAAGGTCACCAATCTTGAGGGATATTAATTGGTTTGACTTCCATGATTTACAACAATACAGAATTCGAGGAATTACTATTTTTAGAAACTTACTATTTTTAGACTGCACTACTAAAATTTAAATTTAGGACACTTCCATTGGGTTTTATGGGGTAAAACTTCATCAAGAAAATCTCCATGCCATCTAATGATGTTCCACTCATTATTTTCTTTCCAACGGTTCAAACAATGAGTCAATTGGAGCTACGGTGCAAAAGTTATGGCTCCCAAAAGTTCTGCCATCAAATGGGGTGGACCCATCACCTAAATTGTCATCTGAATTGTTTTCTGGATCATTTTGATTTCCATTCTTGGTAGTATCTCAAATCATGCCAAAATTAAATTCAAGTATAATTCTAAATAGAACTAAATGACATCTTGAGTACATACACTTATGTGATTACTTAAAGCAATTTGAGAACAATGTTTGATACTAAAAATAATAATAAAATTTAATTATATCTTAAATACATCTCTTTATAGGAGAAACTAAAGTATTATTTACATATTTTTTACAAGAAAATTTCAATAAAACTTGAGTTACCATAATGTCATTGTACTGACACACATGTCTTAATAACATGTATTTAAATGTGATGAAATTGTGAAGTGCACGTCTCAAAATAAAATATATATTAAATGCACCATGCATAAGATAAAATGTGAAATCATGCGTTTATAACATATAAATATATATCCTTAGTAGTATTTGTTATAAATAAGTTTTCCTATTTAGACCTATGATATAAGTAATACAAGATCAAGCTTGATATGCCCTACGTAGGCTCAAGATATAAATAATTATAACATCATGATCTTAAAGTATAATAATTTAAATCATGGGCATAGTTTTTCCTCCACAATGGATGCATGATTATATGGATCATGAAAACTTAGCCACGTGATTAAGATAGTGTGCATGATATAGATCGTGGCGTGTTACATAACAAATCAAACACATAAGTAAGATGAATATAACTTAAGACATATCTCATATATGGCCAAACACTAATCCAAGACCTAGGAGGTGACCCAATGGACAACTCTCCAAAAGAGGATCTAGATGAAGTTATATGTATGTAAAGAAGCCTTGTTAGAATGATAGTTTAGAGAGAGAGAGAGAGAGAGAGAGAGAGAGAGAGAGATCCATTATGGAAGTTGAACTATTTTCATGTGTGACTCGTCATCTCCTAATAGTATTGTCATGATGTCACCAACTATCGTTACAGTCAAGTTGTGGTCTATAGTTTTGAAACTACAGGGAATGTGTGGTAACATAGAAGTGGAGTTGGATCTTAAAGGTTGGTATATAGGTGTTAAACTTGATGAAGAAGTTGTTACTAATAACACAGAGATATATTAGTAATAGTGGTAAACTATAGTATAATGTAATGACTTAAATCCTCCTAGTGTAGCACAGTCTAGAGAAGTGTCTCCATAATTATCATGGGCCATGAGAATGGTCCAAGTGTTATTGTAGGAGCCATTATTGGTTGATCTTCTTATATCAGTCACCCCTCCTTGTGAAGCGATAGTACTAATTGTGTTAAGTTTAGGAAGTAGGTGTGGAACCTTGGCCTCTAGTTGTTACTCAATGAACCACTTGGCTTGTTATGAAAGTTGACCTGATCTCACAACTCTATACATGGGCATAGACTACTTATGAGTAAACATGGTTTCCAGAATCTAATGTGTCTTTGCCACTCAAGGTCATTCATCAATTTATAGTGAAACGTAAAAGGCTAAGTATGTAAAAATGTATGGCACAATATTCTTTAGAGTTTGTGTGGCATGTGTTGAGAATGGAATCACTTTAGGAATCATGTATCTCTTACTTCCTACTAATAAAAATACACTACGAGGATTAACATTGTACATACACTTTTGAATATGCAT